>CM023532.1:68445155-68594871 GCA_013350335.1 Chimonanthus salicifolius | reverse complement strand
GTTAGCTCAATCAGTCGTTCTCACCGACCCCTCGGTGAGACTCGATCGACCCATCGTGGTTAAAAACTAGTCGCCAGATTGACAAAGGTTCTGGATCAAAGAACTTTCATTCTGGTATGCCTCTAATCAGAATCTCGTATGCACCGACCCCTCGTGAAAGGCTGAAATGACCCCTCGTGGTCAACGACTCTTTGATGAAAACTTGTGGACTTTGAACTCAAATGGGCTCACGAGAAAATAGACATATCGGTAGTTCAAGACCGATCCAGACTAGGACTGAACCTTCGGAAAGGCGACAAATCTTTCTGGGCAGGAGAAATTTGAGGACATGAAACTTTGTTTGCATGGTGTTTCTCACCAGATTGAGTCCCTTTTATGGACCCACCACTTGTGCCACGGCTGTCGACCGATTGACGACACCGACCAGTCGACTGGGAAGTATATAAACCGTTGGGGGTGCATTTAATGTGCAACGGTCGGGTGGTTGAACGGTAATAAATATGAACACCGACCCATCAATTCCACCGACCTTTGGTACTAGACATTTGAAAAACAGTTAAGACTCCTCTATATATATGAGTGTTGTGTTATCATTTAGTATCTTCCTTGAACTGAGAAAAATCACACACTTAAAGGAACGACCAACTCTCTTGTGCCTACACCTGAGAATCATATACCCAATAAAGAGAGAAAAGAGGAGGAAGAAAAGATACCAACTAGGAAAGATTTTGGTAAAACTAGTTTCCTAGTCACCCTGGAATTGTGATTGCTTACAACGGCTACAATAGGGTGTCGGCACACATTGGGTGTAACGCCCCGCCCTTTTTCACTAACCGAAAATCAAGTCTATTTTTTTTTTGAAAAAAAAATACAGAGTGAGAGAGACAGGATATCACGACGCGAGCTAAGTCTGAGCTTCCAAAGCCTTACCCTTAACTGGCCAACCATACGTGTGTGTGGACTAAGTCCACTAAACAGTTCTCACACGATAAGGTTAAGCTTGAGGAACTAAACATAGGTGGATTTATAATAGAGTTCTATCCTATCCAATTTTAAATAGCAGGAGTCCATCACTTATCATAATTACTGAAGTTAAAATGTCCAAAATTAAAATCCAAACCATAGCAAATAGTCTAATTATTACAGTCCCAACATGCTAATTACTCAAATTACATGTCCAAATAAAACTTAAATGAATAGATCTACCTCATCCAATCCTAAGCTTGGCTCCGATCACGTCCTTTGCTCTGTCCATTTCCTGTCTTCAATTAAGTAAGTAGGGCGTTAGACAGCGCCCAGTAGGTACTCTGAGTAGGGTCAACACATGGGTTAGTATAAAATCACATAGATATATATAATATCAAAACCATGCAAGTCAATGCCATGCCATGGGTGTCATATGCCATGAATCCCACCCATCATCATATCACAATCACATAGTATCCTCTTGATGTTCAAGCCACATCAAGGTATTGTCATAACTCCCCATGAATGCCTTATCGTCCCACCGAACGGAGCGTGGACTCCGGTTACATTTCAAACACAGTATAACCTCTCCCCAAATGCTTTATAGGTCCCCCGAACGGAGAGTGGACTCCGGTTACAATTCAATCATACTCCATTGGAATCAGTATGGATTCCCTCCCCACGGTTGTTTATCAAATCCAAATGGAGTGTGAATCCCCTCATTTGATCCCTCCCATGCCATGCATGAGATGCAAGTGCAAACATGCTATGTAATAATAAACATCATAGCATTAAATCCCATAGTTGAAACATAGTACTTTGATACCAAAATTGACATAGAAGTAAAAACATCACATATACATATTCCATGGTTTTCAATAAGGTAGGAATCCCACCAATGACCAAATATCGTGTCCTTGCGTTTTCGTCCAAAACCGCTCACCGATCGGCCCCCTTTGGAATCTTTTTAACCTTAAATAATTCCTTAAATGATCAAATTATTATTCCAATTGATTTAAACCATTCCCTTCATCCTTCCAATTTAACTTAACCATTTGGAAAATCATATAAGTATTTCATTTTTAAAATCAGCCAATACCCATTGTCCACTATCCACTGTCCACTGTCCACTGCCCACTGTCCACTGTCCATTGTCCATTGTCTACTGTCCACTAGTGGGTTTGGCCATACAGCATGGCCGAACCTCACTCTTGGTTTTGACCCCCTTTTTAACCCTTTTTTTATTTAAACAAAATGGGTCCAACATCATGGCTTCTTTGATTTATTAATCCAATCCTACCTAGATCCACAAAGGTCCATGAAATATCATCCATGGGGTTAATCATACATCCATGTCCATGAAAGTCCTTCATGGGTTCGGCCATGCACATAGTCGAACCCATGGTTCCTTATTTTTATCATTTCCCATCTTAGCCACCATTCATTTTCATAGTTAATCACTTAACTTATTACACATACTTAGGTCCATAAATGATTCATTAACATAAACATAGAGCCATAATAAATCCCTCCATTTCTAGCTTGATCATTCAATTTCTTAAACATGCATAGATCTACAAAATGATCCATCAAAATGGTTCATGGGGTTCGGCCATACAACATGGCCGAACCCATGGTTCCTTGTTTCCATCTTCTCATGGTCTAAACACATTTAAATCCATTAATATTTCTCCATGGGGTTCGGCCATACATCACGGGCGAACTCATGGTCCATTGTTTTCCATCATCTCCTACTTGTTGGCCCATGGTTAATTATTTAAAAACAACTCTGGATCCATACATATTTTTCCATCATTTTCATCATTAAAACCTGTTTAAAATCACCAACATTCTTCCATGGCGTTCGGCCATACAACGTGGCCGAACCCTATGGTTTCATCATTTCCTCTTAAAGATTACATACTCGTGATTGGATCCTTTGATGGGTTCAGCCATACATCATGGCCAAACCTCATCCAATCCCTTTTTGAGTTCTCATATGGTCCATACATAAAATCTAGGGTTCGGCCATGCAAGGGCCAAACCATGATCTTTGATCATTCTCCATTCCTTATATTGAACATGCATATGGTCCTTATGCATATCAAGATTAGGGTTCGGCCATGCAAGGGCCGAACCATGTTCTTGATCATTTCTCATGCTTAACCATGCATGTATACATATTGGTCCCTTAACAACCTATCTTACCTATTAGGTTTTGTCCATTTTTTTTCCATCTCATCCCTTGGATGGATTTTTAAATCCATGGCCCATACAATTTTCTGTAACCGCCCGCCCCATTTTCACCGAAATCAGAGTCTAATTTTTTTTTTTGAATTAAGAGGTGACAACGGCGCGGACGTTACGACGCGAGTTAAGTCCGAGCTGCTCAAGCCCGGCCCTTAACTGGCAACCCCACCCGTGGCGCGGACGAAGTCCCGATTACGGTTCACCGCGTAGGAAGAAACTCGCGGAATGTAACCACATGCAGAACATTATAATAGATACTATCCTACCGGTTTTAGATAGAAGGGAAGATACATCATTTAAAACTACTAAGATACCCCAATGTTCATATTATGTCCCAAATGATAACGTAACAGAGTTTAATCCAGACCATAGTAAGAAATCCAAAATTATTACAATTCGACAAGCTAAGCTACTTAAGTTACAACTTTTCCAAAATAAACTTTGATAAACAAAGTAGCCGCTTTCCCAAGCTCCTAAGCTTGACTCCCGTTGTGTCCACCATTTCCTCCGTCTCCTGCGTCATCAGCTAGGTAAGGCTAGCACATGGATTAGTGATAATAAGCATACTGATAGCAATATAATAAAACCATATGATGAATGCTATGCCATGGGTGTCTATGTCATGTGTCCCCACCATCATCTATATCATCATAAAAGGTCACATCCCCTTGACGGCGAAATCCATCGTCAAAGGTCCCCATGTTTGCTTTCTTCAGTCGCCCCGACGAGCATAGACTCCGGTATAGCACAATAAGCTATCCCCATGTCTGTTCTCGGTCGCCCCGACGGAGCATGGACTCCGGTTATAGCACAATAAGCTACCCCCATGTCTGTTCTAGGTCGCCCCGACGGAGCATGGACTCCGGTTATGGCCTATCAGGCTATCCCCATGTCTGTTCTCGGTCGCTCCAACGGAGCATGGACTCCGGTTCCTTTATTTTCCTGCCCATGCCATGCATGAGATGTAGGTGCATTATGCTATGTAGTATATATATATTCCATATTTTTATTACATATAATCCATAGTATTGGAAATGTAATCCATAGCATTTAATATATAAACCATAGCCTTTAAAATATAATCCATCGTATTAAAGTATAATGCATAAAAAAAACCATATAATTACCCGAAAAAAATATGAAGACCATCACATAAACATAATCCATGGCTTAGAAAAAGGTAGGAATCCTACCGAATACTGATAACGTCCCTTTTTATTTTCGTCCGATAATTCCGGTCGCCGATCGCGTACCGTTTACGATGTCTCGATACCTTATTATACATTTTTCCAAGTTAGTCTATATCTTATCCATGATTAAGTCTCTAACTGATCATAAACTTAGGTTCATTAATGCTCTTTAACCATGTTACAAGATTATCATAAATCAGTCCTTAACTTAGCCTCTTTTTCCATTGATTAAAACACGTGCATAATTCAATCCATAACTGATCCATACACGTAGGTCCATTAATGATTCACCAATCATGTCATAGGTTCATTAAAATTTGTCCCTTTAATTTAAACATAACCCCCATTTATACTACCGGATTAACAGTGACCTCTGAAAATACTCCAAATTGTACATTTCAATTCAGTCGACTGAATCAGGAGTTCAGTCGACTGAATCACAGATTCAGTCGGCTGACTTTGAATCAGATTGTCTGTTTGTCTAGCCAGTTCAGTTTCAGTCGACTGAAATACACATTCAGTTGGCTGAAACATGATTCGTACCCATTTCAGCCGACTGAATAAGGGATTCAGTCGGCTGACTTGGTATCAAGTTATCTGTTTGTTCTGCCAGTATATTTTCAGTCGACTGAAACATAGATTCAGTCGGCTGAACTATCAATCATCCATTTACGTGTTTAATAAGCATCCCTTCAGTCGACTAAATCATATATTCAGTCGCTGAAACTTCAAGAACCCTTTTCTTGTCTGAGACGTTTGTGTTCGGTCGACTGAATCATCAGATTCAATCGGCTGAAACTCCCAGAAACTCTTTCTATTATCAGCCACCATTAGTTCAGTCGACTGAATCCCTTATTCAGTAGGCTGAAACTCCCAGAAACTCGTTTCTGTTATCAGCCACCATTAGTTCAGTCAACTGAATCCCTTATTCAGTCGGCTGAAACTCCCAGAAACTCGTTTATGATTCGTCCATTATCAGTTCAGTCGACTGAATCTTTGATTCAGTCGACTGACTGTTTTGTCAGTCTTCTCCATTGCATATTTTGTACACCCTTCCTTTGTGATTTCCTTAAAAATATTCCATTCTTAAACCATTAAAACTTAATATCTTGTTGAGAGATACTTACAATCCGTGGTTCTCCCAGTTGTCTCTTGCTCATCTTGTTTCTTAGCCTTTCTCTTCCTTCTTTCTCCTTGACACACGGTCAACAGTGAGCTTGATCAAGATGAGATCACTAAGGTGTGGTTCAGCCCAGGTGTAGTATGTTTGAGAGGGAAAAAGGAGGAGAGAATGGAAAAATATCTCAAGTCTTGGGTCTTAGGAGTATGGTCGGCCAAGCTTGGGTTCTCTTCTTCCCTTCTAAGTCTCTTTCTCTTCTTTTCTCTTTGGTGTTTTCTTTGGAATAGAGGGGAGGACGGTTTTGGAAGAGATGGAGAGAGTGTGATGATTGGTTTTGACTCCATCTACCAACTAAGCATGGAGGGAGGTATGGCCTTGCATGCCCCCAATTTTAGGGCCATTGTCCCCTTTAGTGGAGGTGGTTGGAATGGGTTTGAACCACCACCCATTCCAACGAGTTTGGTGAGTCAAGTAAGATGGAAACCCTCTTGACTCACCCCATTTCCTATGTGACTCACTCCCCTCTTAATTCACTTAATTATTTTAATTTTATTATTCAACTTAGCCCCCTTCAATTCCTTCATGAATCCACCCATAGTTGACCAAGTCAACCATGGTGGCCTGCCCCACCAATTCCTTAGTCAACCGCCACCTCACTTGATGAGGTGGAGGTGGGTCCCACTTGGTTATGCTAGCTTAATCATCTCATCATTAACTTAGGGGGGTTTAATTCCAATCAATTGAGTTACCATTGGGCCTATGGCCCAATTAAATTATTTTCTACCATTTACCTTAGAGTTTTGAGTTAATTTCGATCCATTGGGTCCCACATGGTTATCGGGCCCACTTTGACCATTATTGACCTTTTAGATGGGTCCCATCCAATCCATGGTCCATTGGACCATACTTGGGCCTGTGTCCAAATTTTGATCCATTTAACATCCATGACATCAAAATTCCCATTTTTCCATTATTAAAATAAATAAATGCCATATATATGTTGATTTAAAAATTCAGGCTATTACATTTTGGCCAACCACTTTCAATCTATATGGAACCCCATGGTTTAGGCCATTCCATAGCCGAAACCATGGTTCCCTTAACCTCCTTTTATTTTATAAACCTTGTTAAGCAATACATACCGATTCCGCGACTCGTCCGTTTTCTTTCCCATCTTGCTCCTCCGTTCTTTTCCTTCCTTAGTCTTTTCTTCTTCCTCCTTGATCTTCGGCCAAAGAGTGTTACTTGAGAGGGAGAAGGTTTAAGATGAAAACCCTAAGCGAGGGTTCGGCCTAGGTGAAGGTTTGAGAGAGGGAGAGGAGGAGAGAATGGGAGAAAACTCTAAGTTCTTTTGTCTCAAAGAGAGAGGGCGGCCCTAGGGTTTTGGTGAGAGGGAGAGAGTGAATGAGATGGAACACTCTCTAATCCTTTTTGTCTCATGGTGGATCGGCCAAGGGAGGGTTGAGATGAGCCCTTCCCATCTTGTCTTAGGGTTTCTTGGACAAGACCTCACCTCCCAACCACCCTCATCAATGTGTTGTCTTCCCCATGTGTCCCTTGGCTTACCAAGAGGACACATGCCTTACACTTGGCACAAACCCACTACCCAACGAATTTGGTGTATAGGGTTTCCATGAGATGGAAACCCTCCACCTCCCCCTTGAGTCACTCCATCTTTTTATCTTCCATGTGACTCACCACCCATTCAACTCACTTCATTTAAATGAAATTCAAACTCCTAACTCAAGCATTTGGATTTATTTCCATCTAACTTAGGTGATTTAATTAAATAATTTAACTCAACTCACTTCACTTGATCCTCTTTAATTCACCCATGAACTCACCCATGGTTGACCAAGTCAACCATGGTGACCGGCCCCACATGTGCCTTAGTCCACATGCCACCTCACTTGATGAGGTGGAGTTGGGTCCCACTTTGCTATGCCACTTTGATATCAACTCCTACACTTGCCACCTCACTTGATGAGGTGGACCCCATGCCTTTAGATCTTAATTGGATCCATGACCCGATTAAATCCATTCCTTACCCATTTACCCTAATCATCAATTCTTCTGATGACTCTGTACAGTAAGTAGATGCCGTCGTATCAACTTAATCTGCTCCGTAGTTTCTACAACCAGCTTGGGTCCAATAAGTGTGTAACGCCCCGCCCTTTTTCACTCTCCGAAAATCAGAGTCTATTATTTTTTTAAAGTAAAGAGTGAAAGAGAGCGGGAACGTCACGACGCGAGCTAAGTCCGATCTTCCAAAGCCCGACCCTTAACTGGCCAACCATACGTGTCCGTGAACAAGTACACTAAAACATTTCACACGCGATACTACGACTTGCGGAATACCCATTGCGGAAATAACATCAGATTACAACATTTATTTAGCAAGGAAGGCAATCAATATAAATTAACTTAATCCAGATTAATCATCATTTACATATTCCATGGATTTCAATGAGGTAGGAATCCTACGAATGACCAACTACTGTGTCCTTACGTTTTTGTCCAAAAACCGCTCACCGATCGCGTCAAGCCGATCGTACACCTCTTGTGAGATCCCGTTAACTTATTACATATCAATAAATCAAACCTATGTTCCATTTGATTTCCAACCATGTTTAAGTCCATAAACATGCCTTAGTGGGGTTCGGCTATACAACATGGCCGAACCTCACTCACTTGGTTTTGGGTCCAAGATCATTCCCTCTTTTGATTTATTAACCAATCATACATGAGTTAGTCATTTAGCATCAATAAAACCCTAAGTCCACAAAACCTTCTCCATGGGGTTCGGCCATACACCATGGCCGAACCCATGGTCCATCATTTTAATCGTATTTCCATCTTAGCCATCATTCTATCCATAGCTAATCACTTAGCTTATTTACGTATAACTTAAGTCCCAAAAATGATCCATACATGATTCATTAATCATAACATAAAACCCTAATAGATCCCTCCATTCCTTGGCTTGATCATTCATTCATTTAAACATATTAGATCCATAAATGACCCATTAAAATGGTTCATGGGGTTCAGCCATACACCATGGCCGAACCCATGATGTCTCATTTCCCATCTTCTCCTTTAAATCATTTATGATCTTAGGTCCATAAATAGAGTCCCTTTATGGGGGGTTCAATCATACACTTAGATTCATCATTTAAAACCCAAAGATCCATAATAAATCCCTTAATATTTCTCCATGGGGTTCGGCCATACAACATGGCCGAACCCATGGTCCTTGGTTCTTCCTCATTTCCTCATTTCATGTTTATCATTTACAACATGTAAACCTTATTTAAAATCACTAACATATTTGCATGATTTTCATCCTTTTACCACTCATTAACATTTACCAACATCCATCCATCACTCTCACCCTTAAAACCCTTTAAACATCAATAATCTCCCTCAATGGGGTTTGGCCCTACAACATGTCCGAACCCATGGTCCATGGTTCTTCACCATTTACCACATTTGAGAACATTTAAAATGATTAACAATTCTCCATTATTTCCCTCCTTTAAAACCCTTTAAAATCATTGACATACATCCATTTTAAAACCTTTTAAAATCCTTAACACCTTTCCATGGGATTCAGCCATACAACATGGCCGAACCCTATGGTTCATCACTTTCTCTTACAAATCATATGACCAAGATTTGATCCTTTGATAGTTCTCATACATAAACTTAAGGTTTGGCCATGCAAGGGCCAAACCATGATTCTTGATCATTCACCATTTCTCACATGGGACATGCATAAGGTCCTTAGCCATAACAAGATTAGGGTTCGGCCATTGTTCCTTGGCCAACTTTTCTTACTTATAAAATCTTATCAAGTACTTACCGATTCCGCGACTCCTCCAGTTTCTTTCACTCCTTCTTGCTCCTTCGATCTTCTCCCTCCTTAGCCTCTTCTTCCTCCTTGATCTTTGGCGGAGAGTGAACTTGAGAGGTCTTGAGATGAAAACCCAAAGAGAGGGTTCGGCCAAAGAGTGTAGGTTTGAGAGAGGGTCGGCCTTGTGTGAGAGGGAGAGGAGCTTGAGATAGAAAATACTCTAAATGTTTCTTCTCTTGAGAGGGGGATCGGTCCCGAGAGTGAAGGAGAGAGTGAAATGAAACTCCAAGTCTTTTCTTGTCTTGTTCAATGAGAGTGGTCGGCCAAGGGTGCTGTCTTTTGGGTGATACCCCTTTGTAACAACTATACCTCTTCACCTCCCTCATTAATACTTTTTTTGGGGGTTTCATCCCATGAGATGAAACTCCAACTGTGTGCCCCTTGGGTTTCCATCATGAGATGGAAACCCACCATCTCCCCAACGTGTAGCCTTGGATATGGCTTGTGTAATAACAACAACCCTTCACCTCCCTCATTAATGATCCCTTTGGAGTTTCATCCCATGAGATGAAACTCCCACCTCTCGAATGTGTGTACACCTTGATTTGGTCTTGTGAGATGCAACTCTTCATCTACTCTCCTAACTCAGTTAAAATGAAAGTCCCATTAACTTTCCATCCAACTCACCTTAACTCAAATATTTTTAATTCTTTTAAACTCAAGACTTGTACTCATTCATTAACTCAAATCCTCGATTCCATTTCCAATTTAAGTCAGCCACACCTTAATTGAGCTTGAACTCATTTGGTGGTCGACAAAGTCAACCATGACCCATTGGGTCCCAATTGGACATTTGACCCAATTGATGACGTTGACCCAATTAAAAAAATCTTACCCATTTATTTCAATTGAACCTTATTCATAATCCATTGGGTCTTAATTGGGTAATTGACCCAACTCCTTACCCATCTAAGGTCCCTCTCCATTAATTCACAAATTAAATGGTTCCATATATATTCATGAATTGAAAATCTGGGGTGTTACAATGCTAACACCTTTTGGAATTTTCGTCTTGAAAAATTTCGACAGGGCTTGGGTTCTACTTATTTCCATTCCAATCATCTTGGATAGAACACTCTTATCTTCTATCCATACTCTCAAGTTCGTTCCTTCATCGTCATGTCGCTTCCCTGCTAACCATCCCATTATCCATATGGCTTTCAAAACCAGGTGGGGAAGCACAACCATCATATCAGCGGTGTTCGTTGTTTCCTTCCATCTCCATATAGTCACTTCCTATACCAACAATGTCTAGTATTTACCTCTTCATTACGCTTTTTATCTAATATGGATATTGTACTCCCTTCAGGACAATACACCGAACACAAGTCCATGCATTTATCCTATCACTATTTTCTATCATACCTTTATGTTTACTACGGTCTCTCATCAATTGATGTATTTCAAGGATTTCTTTACACATTCATATCACATTCACCCACATATGGGATCTTATTCCCACAAGCCACATGTTATACTTTCTAAATTTGATTACCCAATGCCATTCATACCATCCGTTATACACGGATATACAGTGCAACCATCACAGGACCTATGCACTACAATACAACATCTGGAATTTAAATTTCCAATACATTTGCTAACCGACATTCTGGTAATCCATTACATCTGTCACAAGTGGCCATGTCGTGGTCCACACCACTTAATTACATCAAAATCACTCATATCAACCTATGAGTTATATTCTCGCATAATTTACTCTGTCTCATGTTATCTTTTTTTCTCGTGAGCCCATTTGCGATCTCATGTAGATCAATGTACTCTGTTTCACTTTACCTACTACCAAGATATTTTCCATACGTACTCGCTCAATACATTCATTCGTCTATTCTCTGTGTGAGGTTAGTGATGACTATAACGCCCTGCTCTTTTTCACTCACTATGCTTTTCGAAAATCAGAGTCTATTTTTTTTTTAAAGAGTGATAGAGAGCGAGATGTCACGATGCGAGCTAAGTCCGAACTTCTAAAATTCGACCCTTAACTGGCCAACCCTATGTGTGCATGGACTAAGTCCATGACAACGATTCACACATAACAATATAAACATGCGGATTAAAATCATAACTGCGGAATTATAATAGAACCTAATTCTATTCCATTTTAGATAGCAAAGTACTCCAGGTCTTTAATCAATAATTAACATAACATATTTATCCAACTAAACAACCAACCATAGCAAATTATCTAAATTATTACATACCCGAAGTCTAGTTACTCAAATTACAAATTCATAAGTAACTTAATCAAAATAAACTAAAAGCATACAAGCTCCTATGCTTGGCCCTTTTCGCGTTCATCGTTTCCCTCGTTTCTTGTATCATCCACTAGGGTAGAAGTAGGGCGTTAGAACAACGCGCCCAGTAGGTATTCCATTTAGGGCTAACACATGGTTAGTACAAAACATATATAATAATATCATAATGTCTAAAACCATATAAACCATGTCATGTCATGATGTCAAATGCAATGAGTCCCACCCATCACAAGTACATATAAGTACCCCCACATAGGTCTTTCGGACGCCCCGACGGAGTGTGGCCCCTCCGGTTTCTTCTTGATGGAAAGGCACATCAAGGTATCCCACATAGGTTTTTCAGACGCCCCGACGGAGTGTGGGCCCTCCGGTTACATATCCTTCACCCCATGCCATGCATGAGATGCTAATGAAACACATGCTTTTTTATATTGTAAACATAGAATTAAAACTCACATTTGAAAACATATCTTCTACAACGTAAATGCATCAAATTAAGATAAAAACATTGTATATAAACCCATGGTTTCAAAGAGGTGGAATCCTACCAAAGACCACTACGTATCCTTGCGCTTTCGTCCGGTAACCGCTCACGATCGTACACACCCTGTGAGGTCCCGTTACTTTATAATATATCAATCAATTAAAACCATGTCCCGTTTGATTTACAATAATGTCTAAGTCCATAAAATAAAACCTTATGGGGTTCGACCATACAACATGGCCGAACCTCACTTCCTTATTTTGGTGCCTTTCTTACAGTCCTTTGATCATTAATTTAAAACCAAGATCATACTACCCTTGATTCATACATCTAATCAATTATACCATAATTATTTAGCATTGATAAAAATCTAAGTCTACCAAACCTTCCCCATGGGGTTCGGCCATACACCATGGCCGAACCCATGGTCCATGATTTTTACCTATTTACAACATTGCCATTACTCTTTTTATCATGGCTAATTACTTATCTTAATCCTCCATTCTTTTAATCATATTAGGTCCATACATGATCCATAAAACTTGGTTCATGGGGTTCGGCCATACACCATGGCCGAACCCTATGATATTTAGATTCCATTTTCTCCATCATTTCCATGATCTAATTGCATGAACATCATCCCACAATTATTTAAGGGGTTCGGCCATACACCATGGCCGAATCCTAAGGTCCTTGGTTCTCCATCAAAAACATCCATTTAACCCCCTTTAAAAATCCTTAACATACATCTATAATTTTCATGCTTTGAAACCCAATAAAATTATTAACCAACTCCCATAGTTTTCATCATTCAAAATCCATTAACAATACCAATACACCTCCATGGGGTTCGGCCATACACCATGGCCGAACCCTATGGTTCTTTAATTTCTTTAGAAATCATACAACCATCATTTGATAGTTCCCATTCATCCATTAATTTTTCTTCCATGGAAATCATTATTTCCATTAAACTAAATGATACATCCTTTTAATCCCTTTTAATCTCATCAACATACATCTATAATGTTCCATCCTTTAAATCCATTATAATTCATTATTATCCTTTCCATGGGGTTCGGCCGTACAACATGGCCGAACCTATGGTTCATTACTTCCTCTTAAAAATCCTTAAAACTCATATAAATTCTTTAATCACTTTTCATAGGGTTCGGCCATACAACATGGCTGAACCCTATGGTTCATCAATGGGTCCTTAACCAATATAAAATTAGGGTTCGGCCATTGCGTCCTTGACCCTCTTTTCTTGATTATGTAAACTTAATCATTTACTTACCGATTCCACGACTCCTCCGGTTTTCCTTCGCTCCAACTTGTTCTTCCGATCCTTTTCTTCCTTAGCCTCTTTCTATGTATTCTTCCTTCTACTTGATCTTTCACACTTGCTGGCTGCCCTCTCCTTCTCTTGATTTGTGTATGCCTTGCTCCCCTTGTGTCTTTCTTTTATAAAACTTCCACTCGGTCCTAATTAGAAAGTGCCGTACGCCCCTTGCAATTTAGCAATTGCCTAGTGCTGTTTTTAACCAAGGAAAGGACTCCTTTTAAAGATACTCCAACACATCATGGATTGCGCATAACTCCCACACGGCAAAGCAACCTATCTTTATTTCGATTAGATATCTTCTTTATTTGGATTAGGAAATCGGATGTCATTGCCTAATCCCATCTCATCCTTGTGTGTTGCGCATTTAGGACATACCTTGTTCGGCTATAACTCCTAAAATCTAGTCAATATACGTTTCCATGTCATCCTAAAATCTTTCCATGTTCCTTCTATGGGCATGCCACTTAATCCAGATCCCTTATTTATAGATATATTGCATTACCATTTTAATTCAACCCCATTTAATTTAAATTGGACCTTATACCATAACCGTTGGGTCCTAATTGGGCCATTGACCCAACACCTTACCCATTTAAGGTTCATATCCGTTAATTCACAATTACTAATGGCAAATTCAGTAAATATTGAATAATATTGAATTCCGAAGTGTTACAATGACCTTGCCCCTTATTGAAAATTTGTTAGTGAGGTAGTCTGCCAATGCCAGCATATGCCCAAGGCTTTTGCTGATTCCATTTTAACTAGGTTTCTAGCTGCACTCTCTTGGAACTAAATCGGCTAACTGCAGAGTCAGCTGGCCAGTCTAACTCGGCAGTCGCCCATAACTTCCCATTCAAGTTTAACTAGACTCTTATCTTTTCCACTAAGTACATCTCCAAAATTAAGCATATCTTCATTTGTACCTAAGTCACTATGTGACTAACACCTTTTGTTCAAAACTTCTACGATACCGAGTATCTCTCATCACTAATTTTCCTGTGATACAAGTCGTAATACGACTAACACCTTTTTCTTATAACGTGGGATGTAGATCGAAACATGTCCCAATCATTAAAACAATGCGTCATCTACGGGACCAACAGGTCCGTCACACTACCAACATGTCTACCATGGTACCGATACCCGGTATCAATCCAAACCACCATGGGGACCATCATCCATGGTTATACACATCCATCCCTAATATCACTCCATCAGTGAGTATCATCTATCCATGGTTAATAACCATCCATGAATATAATCCTTCCATGGGCATAATCCATCCTTGGGCATAATTAATCCAGGGCACATCATCTACCATGAGATATTCTATCCGTGGAAACAACACTCGAATGAATCACTACGTGACTGTGGCAACAATATCAAATCATAAATATACCCCGACCCCTAGCAAGATTTAGGTCCCATGACTTACTAAGCGGAAGACCAACGTCCAACGTGATCAAGTCTACCTCGCCCTGCATCCCTTCACCCCAAAGGAGATTCAGTCAAGCTCTAAGGCGGTCGAACCACGACTAACAAAGCTAGCACCACCCCCATGGGGTAAAATAGTATCTAGCTCTACGTATCAACGCACATCAAGTGTGCAAAATAGCCGTGAGAGCGCCCTCCAGTGCGTAACATGTGAGGGACCTACTCCTCAACGGCAACCCTACGGGACCAAGTCTCCGTATGTTCATATCGAGGCTCCTACGGTCTCACGGCTACTTTAGGCCTTACTCATGGAATCTATATACATATCTCATCATTTTTACTATACAAAGGTGAGACGCAATGATCTACTAATCGGACAGTCTCCTTTTTTCAACGGACTAAGGCATAACGTTATCAATATCAGGTGAGGGACATACCCACACCACGTCTCAATCATCAATATCACATGAGGGACGCACCCATACCACGTCTCAATATAATCAAGTGACGTCGTCACATACATCTCAGTGCCAAAGTCCTCATAAACTCTTAAGGTTGCATACTTTATTAAAAATCATTCAAACTTCCATCACAGTACAAGGGTTGGTAGGGTTAGAAAAAACCCTTCAAAGAACAAAACGTACCCACAACTGTTACAAAATCTCCCCTTCCCTCGACATTTTCTTACCCTTTCTTAGCCTAACCTTCCGTAGAAGACCCTGCATCATCACCAAAATCGAAGAAGTTATTAGGGCACGTCGTCGACATGTGCCCCAACACTCCACAAGTCAGACAGGGTATTATTCCCAGTCCCCCAATGTAAGGACAATTAGTTCTCTCCTTCCCGTGCCCGTGAAGTCCACAAACAGAGCAAATAACCTCAAGGGGGTAGGGCCAAAAAGTACAGTTGTGCCCCTCTTGGTTGCACAATTCGCACAAATAACCGGGCGAGTCCTATCTCCCCTATGGATTCTCCTATCATTGGGATATCTCCCATATTCTCTTCTGGAAAAGGGGCTAGAATCACTTCGACATCCTCGGGTGATCCTACTTGGATGTCTGTTAACTCCCACAGCGCGGTCTGGCCTGTTGGAGTTGTTGGAAGAAGAAACTAGATCTATAGGACAGCTAGGGGTTCCTCTGTCCCACAACTTTGTATACTTTTTGTTGCTCGACATATCTGTATCACAACAGAAGCATATCAATGACAACCACAGTTCTAATCAAACTAATCTTTGTTTTGGGGAATTTCCCTATGTATCACATAATTTTGCTTATTTTGGGGAAAATCTTGATGTTCCTTGTTTTGCGGAAATTGCCAAATAAACACTCTTTGTATTTCTTTGTTTTTGGGGAAACTTCCTAAGTATCAAGTGTTGCTTCTCGTTTTGGGGAAATCGGGGAAATATCTCCTATTTTGCTATGTTTGATAAATCCATATTTATAGTGATAGTGCTTCCCTTACTGTTATTCCTTTTTCATTAATTGTTACTCTCAGATTTAATGCTTCAGTCTGAGTCTAATCAAAGTAAATTAATCCGGGTCCCCGTGCAGCCGACTCCGAAGAGTCGATCAGTTGGGATTCTTATCTTGTCAGTGAGACATGATACCGTCTTAATCTTACTTTGAAAGATTTTTTTTTCCCGTTTCGCTCTGATACCAACTGTAACGCCCCGCCCTTTTTCACTCGCCTAAAATCAGAGTCTATTTTTTTTAAAGTAAAGAGTGAAAGAGAGCGGGAACGTCACGATGCGAACTAAGTCCGAGCTTCCAAAGCCCGACCCTTAACTGGCCAACCATGCGTGTGCGTGAACAAGTCCACTAAAACATTTCACACGTGATACTACGACTTGCGGAATACCCATTGCGAAAATAACATCGGATTACAACATTTACTTAGCAAGGAAGGCAATCAATATAAATTAACTTAATCCAGATTAATCATCATTTACATATTCCATGGTTTTCAATAAGCTAGGAATCCTACCAATGACCAACTACTGTGTCCTTGCGTTTTTGTTCGAAAACAGCTCACCGATCGTACACCGCTTGTGAGATCCCGTTACCTTATTACATATCAATAAATCAAACCTATGTTCCATTTGATTTCCAACCATGTTTAAGTCAATAAACATGCCTTAGTGGGGTTCGGCTATACAACATGGCCGAACCTCACTCGGTTTTGGGTCCAAGATCATCCTCTCTTTTGATTCATTAACCAATCATAGATGAGTTAGTCATTTAGCATCAATAAAACCCTAATTCCACAAAACCTTCGCCATGGGGTTCGGCCATACACCATGGCCGAACCCATGGTCCATCATTTTAATCGTATTTCCATCTTAGCCATCATTCTATCCATAGCTAATCACTTAGCTTATTTACATATAACTTAAGTCCCAAAAATGATCCATACATGATTCATTAATCATAACATAAAACCCTAATAGATCCCTCCATTCCTTGGCTTGATCCTTCATTCATTTAAACATATTAGATCCATAAATGACCCATTAAAATGGTTCATGGGGTTCGGCCATACACCATGGCCGAACCCATGATGTCTCATTTCCCATCTTCTCCTTTAAATCATTTATAATCTTAGGTCCATAAATAGAGTCCCTTTATGGGGGGTTCAATCCTACACTTAGATTCATCATTTAATACCCAAAGATCCATAATAAATCCCTTAATATTTCTCCATGGGGTTCGGCCATACAACATGGCGGAACCCATGGTCCTTAGTTCTTCCTTATTTCCTCATTTCATGTTTATCATTTACAACATGTAAACCTTATTTAAAATCACTAACATATTTGCATGATTTTCATCCTTTACCACTCATTAACATTTACCAACATCCATCCACAATTCTCACCCTCAAAACCCTTTAAACATTAATAATCTCCCTCCATGGGGTTCGGACTTACAACATGGCCAAACCCATGGTCCATGGTACTTCACCATTTGTAACGCCCCGCCCTTTTTCACCCGCTTTCCGAAAATCAGAGTCCATTTTTTTTTTTTTTGAAATAGAAAAGTGAGAGAGGGCACGGACGCCACGACGCCCGTTAAGTCCGAGCCTCTAAAGCCCGACCCTTAACTGGCCAACCCCACGCGTGCGCGGAACTAAGTCCACGAGAATGGTTCACGCGTAGGAAGTAAGCTCACGGATTATAATCATTGCGGAACATGATAATAGAGTTTATCCTACCGGTTTTTAGATAGAAGGGATGATACAACATTGAATTACCAAAATGCCCCTATGATTCATATTTATATCACAAAATGCAATCGTCCATATTTAAAGTCCAAACCAACGCAAGAAATGTAAATTTATACAATCTGACAAGCTAAGATAATTTAAAATTACATCTCCAAAATGTAAACTTAAATAAACTAAGAATGTGCTTCCCAAGCTCCTAAACTTGGCCTCCAGTATGTCCACCGTTTCCTGCCTCTCCTATGTTATCAGCTAGGGTAGAAGTAGGGCGTTAGTCAACGCGCCCAGTAGGATTCCGAGTAGGGCTAGCACATGGATTAGTGATAACACGCATACCGATACAATAAAATATAACAAAATAAGCATGTAATGAATGCTATGCCATGGGTGCCTATGTCATGTGTCCCACCCATCATCCGTATGATCATACAATGTATTGTCCCCATGTTTGTTTCTCGGTCGCCCCGACGGAGCATGGACTCCGGTTAACTATCCCCATGTTTGATTCTCGGTCGCCCCGACGGAGCATGGACTCCGGTCATAGCCCTCAGGCTATCCCCATGTCTGATTCTCGATCGCCCTGACGGAGCATGGACTCCGATTTCATTATTTTCCTGCCCATGCCATGCATGAGATGTAAGTGCATTATGCTATGTAATAAATATGTAATCTATATACTTAACATATCATACATAGCCATATAATGCATAATATTAAAATAATCCATATGATTCATAACTTAAAACTCATCGTAAGATAAATCATAATCATAAATCCATCATAAGCCAAATCAAAATAATTTAAAATACCATCACATATCCATCGCTTACAAAAAGGTAGGAATCCTACCGAATACCGCGTAGTGTTCCGTTACGTTTTCCGCTCGATAATTCGGTCGCCGATCGCGTACCGTTTGCGACGTCTCGATACCTTATTACATTTACCGAATCAGTCCATACGTTTTTCCATGATTGAGTCCATAATTGATCCATCTACTTAGACCCATTAATGGCCATTAATTATGTTACAATTTTATCGAAAATCAGCCCTTAACTTAGCCCATTATCCATTGGTTAAAACATATACATAAATCCGATTTTTGGTCATTTCAAATATTCCAATGAGCGAGCCTAAAACGCAGCATCTATACGTTTCGTTTCATCATTCGTAATATCCGATTTCATGTCTAATCCCCATAGGGTTCGGCCATGTACTGTGGCCGAACCTATGGTTTTTCAATGTGGCACTTATTTACCGTTTTGCCATTCCTCTCCCATGGTTCAATCATCCATTCATTTATGTACGTTCTAAGTCCAACAATTTATTCATACTTAGATCCATTTAATCATGACCTAGAATCATAAAATCAGCCACCTATTATTTAATTTTGAAAAACATTTAATCGCATATGTCCTTTCACATTTGGCCGCAAAGGTGGCCCACAAAGGGATCATGAGTTCGGCCATACACCATGGCCGAACCCATGGTATCCTATCTCCCTTCTTTTGGATCCATTTTGTCTCATTTAATCCTATCACCAATGAATTTAATTTATTCATTTCAGTCCCCATTCTCATCCCATTTAAAACCTCACATATCATTTTCATAAATCCATTAAAATCTAGCATTCTTCTACATCATTTTCCATTTATTAAAACCACTAATCACCACCCTAGGGTTCGGCCATTCACCATGGCCGAACCCATGGTTCATGGTTCACCTTTATGGATGCCATTTTAAAGACTAATGTTTTGTCCCAAAAATAATCCATTTTAAAATCACTAACCTTCATTCATTTTGGCCCTTTAAAACCCATGCCATACACTTTGTAAATCCATTTAAATTTTACCATTTTTCTCCATTATCTTTAAACCTTATAATCTTAATAAATTACCCATTATTCACCATGGGCATGGCCGAACCCTATGGTCATCCATTCATTCCATTCTATGCCTTTCAAGGCCATGAAAGATCACCCATATTTTCATGAAATTTCCTTATTTAAAACCTCTTAAAAAAATCATCAATCACTTACATTTATGAACCCTAACCCTTTTCTCCATATTTTTCCATAATTCCATCATCCATCATTTAATTATCCACCATGGGGTTCGGCCATGCTACATGGCCGAACCCTATGGCCCAACATTTCTGCCAATCTCTTTTTTTTTTTTATATACAATCCCATGCTTAAAAATTTAAATACAAACCATCCTTAATCCATTTCTTAGCCTTCCATTTGATCCATTTTATCCATTTATTATCCTATCATTTGATGGTTTTTAGATCCATGGCCTAAAATAACTTTGGCCACCATCATATGACAAGGATGGATCCCAAATCTTAAAACCCTAAAAAAAATTTAAATCTCTTGTTTAGAAAATACTTACGATCCGACGACTCCTCCGGTCTTTGTCGCTCCCGTCGCTTCCTTGGCCTCCTTTCTTCTTCCTCTCCTTGTTTGATCGGCTAGATGTCCTTGATCAATGGTGAAATATGCTTGGATCGGCTATGGTAAATGGGGTTAGATTGAGAGAGGGAGAGGGGAAGGTGATGGAAAACAAGATCTTAGCCTTTGATCTTGAAGGGGTGGACCAAGGCTTGCTCTCTCCTTCTCTTTTCTTCTCTTCTTCTTCTAAGTTTTCTTCTCTTCTTCTTTTCTCCAATGCATGGGACGGTTTTGAGAGTGGGAGGGAGAGATAGAATGAAAATGTTTGTTTGAAATGAGATGGAGATGGTTGGAGTAGCCTTCACACAAACATTAACTTCCTCACCAACCAACATGCATTAATGGTGGTGGTTGGGATAAAACCACCACCTTTAATCCATGGTTTTAATTTGTGTTTTCTTAAAGTGGTTTGTGTTTGTTGGAGTGGTTTTCACCATTTGACCATTTTAATCTTAGGTTAATTAACTTAGATCACCTTGATCCCTTGGTTAATTTAATTAATCACTTCCCACTTAATTTAATCCCATTAAATTCCCTCTAAGATCCACCCATGGTTGACCAAGTCAAGCATGGTGGTCGGCCCCACTACTCTTGGGTCCACACGCCACCTCAATAGGTGAGGTGGAGGTGGGCCCCATTTGGCCATATTACTTAATCTTGATACATCTTAACTTAGATAGTTTTATAATTATCTAATCTATTTAATTTATCTTAATTGGATCACCATTGGGTCGATGGCCCAATTATATTTTTGTCTTTCCCATTTATTTTAGGGCTTACCTACCTTGGCCCATTAGGTCCCGTATGGCTAGTTGACCCAATTATTTACCATTGACCAATTAAACGAATTAATTCTAATTCATGGTCTATTGGGTAATCATTGGGCCCATGGCCCAATTAGATTCCCTCTTTACCCACTTACCTTAGGGTTGGAACCGATTTTTGATCCACTGGGCCCCACATGGCTATCGGGCCCACTTTGACCATCGTTGACCCACTTAGTCCTCATTGACCCATTAAATGGATTTCATCCAATCCATGGCCCAATTGGGCCATTCTTGGACCCTTGTCCCAACTTTTGATCCATTTGGTATGCCATCATGTCAAAATTCAAATTAAAATCAATAAATGCCAAATATATATTTGATTCGAAAATTCGGGCTATTACAATAGAATCCTCTTTGAAATTTTTGTCCCGAAAATTCGAGCGAAGTAGGGGTCCAAAACAACTCATGCGAAGAGCTCCGGATAAGCGGTTTTCATCTCCGACTCAAGTTCCCAGGTGGTTTCTTCACTGCCATGTCGTTCCCATACCACCTTGACGAACTAAATGGCATGGTTCCGTAGCACCCTTTGTTCGCTTCCAATAACTCTGACCGGCTTCTCCACATATGTCACATCGCTTTGTACATCGATGTCTTGAACATTTATTACAAGAGAAGGATCAGGATTGTACTTTCTCAGCATGGACATATGAAACACATCATGTAGAGATGACAGTTGTGGAGGGAGCGCTAACTGATAAGCCAACCCCCCCCCCCCCCCCCCCCCCCACCCTCTTCAGTATCGGAAACGGCCCCACAAATCTAGATGACAATTTCCCTTTCTTTCCGAAACCTCATGTGCCCTTTCCGTGGCGAGACTTTTAAGAACACTAAGTCTCCCACCTCAAACTCGATGAACCTTCTCCTCTTGTCGGCATAGCTTTTCTGACGGCTCTGTGCAGTGAGTAGATGTTGTCGTATCAGCTTAATTTGTGTTGTAGTCTCTGCAACCAAATCTTGCCCAATTAACGCAGGCTCACCGGCCTCCGTCCAACACACTGGCGATCTACACGGTCTACCATACAAGGCCTCAAACGGAGCCATCTGGAGACTTGCCTGGTAACTGTTATTGTAAGAGAACTCCACTAGTGGCAAATGATCTTCCCATCCGCCTTTGAAATCTAGCATGCATGCTCTCAGCATATCCTCCAATGTCTGTATCGTCCTCTCTAACTGTCCATCAGTCTGTGGGTGAAATGCCGTGCTAGTCAATACGTCGGTTCCCATAGCCGACTGTAGGCCCTGCCATACTCTGCAGGTGAATCGGCCATCCTTGTCGGACACAATAGACCGGGGAATACCATGTAAGCTGATGATTTCCGGGATGTACCGTCGACCAAAAGTCTCTGATGAATCTGTCATCTTGATGGGAAGGAAATGTGCAGACTTGGCCAATCGGTCCACTATGACCCATATCGCATCGTCGGCCTTTAATGGCCTAGGCAACCCTGTTAAAAGTCCATGGATATGTGCTCCCATTTCCATTCTGGCACCGGTAAGGGTGCGAGTAAGCCCGGTGGTTTCCGATGTTCTGCCTTGACCTGTTGACAAGTTAGGCAACGAGCAACAAACTCTGCCACATCTTTCTTAAGTCCATGCCACCAATAGTGCCTCTTAAGATCATGATACATTTTCGTGCTGCCCGGGTGGATAGAGAGTTTGGTTTGGTGTGCTTCAATCAACAACTCTCTTCTGCAATTCTTAGGTACGTATGTCCTGCCTCGGAACATAAGACCTTGTCCGGGTCGTAACTCCCACTCCGGTACGACCTCACCGGTAGACATCTTAGACCAAATCTCCTCCACTTCTGGATCTGTCCGTTGTTCCCGTTCAATCTTAGAGACCATGTTGGATCGTATGATCAGATTATATATGGTCCCATGATCATTGAGGTAGAGTTTAAATTCTCTGATGGTATTCAATACCTCCCATTCCGTCCTGATCAAGCTGGCTACTGTCGCATGTGACATGCGGCTGAGGGCATCCGCCACTTTGTTTGCCTTGCCAGGATGATATCGAAGTGCGAACTCATAATCTGCCAGATACTCCATACATCTGCGCTGTCTCATGTTAAGTTCTTTCTGATCAAATAAGTATTTCAGACTTTTGTGATCCGAGAACACCTCAAACTTTTCCCCATAGAGGTAGTGTCTCCAGCTTTTGAGAGCGAAGACCACTGCTGCTAGTTCTAGATCATGTGTGGGGTAGTGGCGTTCATGAATTTTCAACTGCCTTGATCGGTACGCCACCGCACGATTACCTTGACTGAGTGTACACCCCAGTCCTTCACCTGAGGCGTCACAGTACACCTCATAATTTCTGCCTTTCGCTAGCAAGATTAGAATAGGAGCGGTCGTAAGCCTCTCCTTAAGCTCCTCAAATCTTTGATTGCACAGATTGGACCACTCAAACTTGACTCCTTTCTTAGTGAGTCGGGTAAGTGGAGCTGCAATCTTGGAGAAGTCCATGATGAATTTCCGATAGTAACCGGCCAATCCCAGAAAACTGCGAATCTCGGTCACATTTGTCGGCGCTTTCCATTCCTTGACTGCTGCTACCTTAGCCTGGTCCACGGCGATACCTTCCTCTGATATGATGCGCCCCAAGAAGTTGACTTCAGATAGCCAAAATTCACACTTGCTGGCTTTGGCATACAATTGGTTCTTCCGTAAGGTGTCTAGGACTATCCGTAGGTGCTCGGCATGTTCGTTCTGACTTTTGGAGTAGATTAGAATATCATCGATGAATACGATCACAAACTGATCCAAGTATGGACAAAATATCCTATTCATCAGGTCCATGAACACCGCCGGTGTATTAGTAAGCCCAAACGACATGACTACATACTCATATAGACCATACCATGTCCTGAAAGCTGTCTTTTCTATGTCCTCCTCTCTAACCCGAATTTGGTGATATCCGGACATTAGATCAATCTTGGAGAAATGAGAGGAACCCCTAAGTTGATCAAATAGATCATTAATCCGAGGTAGGGGATATTTGTTCCTGACAGCCAACTGGTTTAATTTCCTGTAATCCACACACATTCGCAGGGTACCGTCTTTCTTCTTTACAAATAACACTGGGGCTCCCCATGCGGATATGCTGTTCCGAATAAAGCCTAGTCTGAGCAGTTCATCAATCTGCTTCTTCAACTCGGTCATTTCAGCTGGTGCCATCCTATAATGAGGTAATGATACTAGAGCGGCGCCGGGGTAAAACTTGATTTCGAAGTCTATCTCCCTCTTGGGTGGTAAACCAGGGAGTTCTATTGGGAATACCTTGGCAAAATCTGCTACTACCGCCGGAAGTTCAACCATTGGTGCCTTATCTAGTCTGAGGCTGTTCAAGGGGAGATGGTTCAATTCCTCCTGCAGCCTTCTAGGGATACCCTGCCTGTCAGCGTGTACCACGTACCGCTTTCCTTCGGGTGACCAAAATATCACCCTACGAAGATGGCAGTCAATATGGGCCTGATACATGGTTAACCAGTCCATGCCAAATATGACATCATATTCCGCCATATCGATTACTAAATAATTGAACTCGAATCTGAATCCCGCGAGTTTCGTGTTCAATGCCGTACATATTAGTCCTAATGATGTGTCTCCGACGGGGGATACAATGGTGAGTGATGTGGACAGGTTTTGTACTAGTGTACCCGTGGCAGATATGAATGCAGCAGATATGAATGAATGTGATGCCCCAGAGTCAAATAAAGTAACAGCATAGGAACTACCAATTACAACCATACCTTGCATCACTGAACGGTCCACTGCTACTGGAGATGGTATGGTGAAGAGTCGTCCAGATCCCACAGGGTTTGGTGCCCGCCCCACCTGATTGTATGTTCTGCCTCCCCGCAACTGTGTTGGTCTAGTTGGAGGGCGGAAAGGGCCCCTGAAGTTGGAGGGTCGGCTAGTCTGTGGACACTCTCTCTTGTAGTGGCCCTGTTGGCCACACTGATAACAGGTGTTCCCACCCCGGGGAACCTGTGTGACTGATGCTGATGTAGAAGGCTGATTAGGGCGGAAGCCCCCGGTAGATCCCGTGGAGGGTGAGGGCTTGCTAGGATTCTGGCGGAACTTCTTGTTGGGTTGAAATGTTCCCCGCCCAACCTGCCCTCGGCGGTTGTCGAACCGCACTCTCTCATTTAGTTCCCGTTCTGCGATGGTGGCCCTGCTAACCACCCTGCCAGTGTGGGCTCTTTGAAAATGGTCACTCTAGACTTGATGCTTGGCCGAAGGCCCCGTTCAAACTTGCGGGCCCTTCGGTGTTCAGTATCCACCATATAGAACGTATAGATAGACAGCTTAAGAAATTCTCTATGATACTCTGCCACTGTCATGTTGCCTTGTACCAATGAGATGAAGGCTTCAGTCTGGCTCTCTCTTTCCTCTTCTGGAAAATATTGCTCTAGGAAGGTGGCTAAGAACCACACCCATGTCATGGGGATCCTTTCTCTTTCCGGTACCAGCGCTTGTTGCTTTTCTACCACTTCCCACCAACTACTGGCATCCTCGATCAGTTGGGATGTGGCCAGTAAGATCTTATCAGCAGTACTGGAAATCTGGAGCAAATTCAAGATTTGATTAATCCTCTTTAACCAGTGCTCCGCTCCCACAACCCCTTCCTTTCCCTTGAAGTAGGGAGGGCGCTGTTGTTGAAAGTCCTTGACTATCTTCCGTTTACTGGAGTCGTTGGCGGTCGCATTGCCGCTTGAGTGTTGTTGGAGTGCAGAAGTGACTGCCGCTTGAACTATGTCTCTTAGCTCGGGAGGTACACCTTCTATGTTTATACTATTTTGTCCCTCGGCTGTATGAGGTGGGGGTTGTACTTCCTCATCCTGACGAGGGGGTGTTACCTCTTTCTTTACTCGTGGGTTGCGGCGGGTTCTTCTTTTTGGCGGTATTTCCTAAGTCATCGAAAAATATTGACTTAGTTCCCTCATAATATTGGCGCGTTCATATTTAGGAACAATTTTCTTAAGTATCAAATATTTCCTTCAATTTGGGGGAGAATTATCGATTAAGTATACTTCATTTTTGGGGGAAAATTCCTAAGTATCGAATATCGTTTCTTTCATTTGGGGAAAGTTGCCAAATAAGCATACTTGGTTTGGGGAAAACTTCCCATCTAGCTATGTTTGTCCATTTTTTGTGAAATTAGGGGAAATTTTCCTACGTTTGATAAATCCCTCAATGTTATAATGATTGTACTTCCCTTCCTATCATTTTCTTACGTCAAATGTGGTGCTCAGATTGAATGTTTCAGTCTGAGTCAATCGAAATAGATTAATCCGGCCCCCTTGCAGCGGACTCTGAAGAGTTGGTCAGTTGGGATTCTTAGCTGTCCGTGAGACATGCAACCGTGTTAATCATACTTCGAGAGATTCATTCTTTCGATTTCGCTCTGATACCAACTGTAACGCCCCGCCCTTTTTCACCCGCTTTCTGAAAATCAGAGTCTATTTTTTTTTTTTTTTGAAATAGAAGAGTGAGAGAGGGTACGGACGCCACGACACGAGTTAAGTCCGAGCCTCTAAAGCCCGACCCTTAACTGGCCAACCCAACACGTACGCGGAACTAAGTCCACGAGAATGGTTCACGTGTAGGAAGTAAGCTCAAGGATTATAATCATTGCGGAACATGATAATAGAGTTTATCCTACCGATTTTTAGATAGAAGGGATGATACAACATTGAATTACCAAAATGCCCCTATGATTCATATTTATATCACAAAATATAATCGTCCATATTTAAAGTCCAAACCAACGCAAGAAATGTAAATTTATACAATCCGACAAGCTAAGTTACTTTAAAATTACATCTCCAAAATGTAAACTTAAATAAACTAAGAATGTGCTTCCCAAGCTCATAAGATTGGCCTCCAGTATGTCCACCATTTCCTGCCACTCCTGCGTTATCAGGTAGGGTAAAAGTAGGACGTTAGTCAACGCGCCCAGTAGGACTCCGAGTAGGGCTAGCACATGGATTAGTGATAACACGCATACCGATACAATAAAATATAACAAAATAAGCATGTAATGAATGCTATGCCATGGGTGCCTATGTCATGTGTCCCACCCATCATCCGTATGATCATACAATGTATTGTCCCCATGTTTGTTTCTCGGTCGTCCCGACGGAGCATGGACTCTGGTTATCGAACTATCCCCAGTTTGATTCTCGGTTGCCCCGACAGAGCATGGACTCCGGTCATAGCCCTCAGGCTATCCCAATGTCTGATTCTCGGTCGCCCCGACGGAGCATGGACTTCGGTTTCATTATTTTCCTGCCCATGCCATGCATGAGATGTAAGTGCATTATGCTATGTAATATATATGTAATCCATATACTTAACATATCATACATGGCCATATAATGCATAATATTAAAATATAATCCATATGATTCATAACTTAAAACTCATCGTAAGATAAATCATAATCATAAATCCATCATAAGCCAAATCAAAATAATTTAAAATACCATCACATATCCATCGCTTACAAAAAGGTAGGAATCCTACAGAATACCGCGTAGCATTCCATTACGTTTTCCGCTCGATAATCCGGTCGCCGATCGAGTACCGTTTGCGACGTCCCGATACCTTATTACATTTACCGAATCAGTCCATACGTTTTTCCATGATTGAGTCCATAATTGATCCATCTACTTAGACCCATTAATGGCCATTAATTATGTTACAATTTTATCGAAAATCAGCCCTTAACTTAGCCCATTATCCATTGGCTAAAACATATACATAAATCCGATTTTTGGCCATTTCAAATATTCCAATGAGCGAGCCTAAAATGCCTCATCTATACGTTTCGTTTCATCATTCGTAATATCCGATTTCATGTCTAATCCCCATAGGGTTCGGCCATGTACTGTGGCCGAACCTATGGTTTTTCAATGTGGCACTTATTTACCATTTTCCCATTCCTCTCCCATGGTTCAATCATCCATTCATTTATGTACGTTCTAAGTCCAACAATTTATTCATACTTAGATCCATTTAATCATGACCTAGTATCATAAAATCAGCCACCTATTATTTAATTTTGAAAAACATTTAATCGCATATGTCCTTTCACATTTGGCCGTAAAGGTGGCCCACAAAGGGATCATGGGTTCGGCCATACACTATGGCTGAATCCATGCTACCCTATCTCCCTTCTTTTGGATCCATTTTGTCTCATTTAATCCTATCACCAATGAATTTAATTTATTCATTTAAGTCCCCATCCTCATCCCATTTAAAACCTCACATATCATTTTCATAAATCCATTAAAATCTAGCATTCTTCTACATCATTTTCCATTTATTAAAACCACTAATCACCACCCTAGGGTTCGGCCATTCACCATGGCCGAACCCATGGTTCATGGTTCACCTTTATGGATGCCATTTTAAAGACTATATGTTTTGTCCCAAAAATAATCCATTTTAAAATCACTAACCTTCATTCATTTTGGCCCTTTAAAACCCATACCATACACTTTGTAAATCCATTTAAATTTTACCATTTTTCTCCATTATCTTTAAACCTTATAATCTTAATAAATTACCTGTTATTCACCATGGGATTCGGCCATGCTACATGGCCGAACCCTATGGTCATCCATTCATTCCATTCTATGCCTTTCAAGGCCATGAAAGATCACCCATATTTTCATGAAATTTCATTATTTAAAACCTCTTAAAAAAAATCATCAATCACTTAGCAATTATCAACCCTAACCCTTTTCTCCATATTTTTCCATAATTCCATCATCCATAATTTAATTATCCACCATGGGGTTCGGCCATGCTACATGGCCAAACCCTATGCCCAACATTTCTTCCAATCTCTTTTTTTTTTATATACAATCCCATGCTTAAAAATTTAAATACAAACCATCCCTAATCCATTTCTTAGCCTTCCATTTGATCCATTTGATCCATTTATTATCCTATCATTTGATGGTTTTTAGATCCATGGCCTAAAATAACTTTGGCCACCATCACATGACAAGGATGGATCCCAAATCTTAAAACCCTAAAAAAATTTAAATCTCTTGTTTAGAAAATACTTACGATCCGACGACTCCTCCGGTCTTTGTCGCTCCCATCGGCTTCTCGGCCTCCTTTCTTCTTCCTCTCCTTGTTTGATCGGCTAGATGTGCTTGATCAATGGTGAAATATGCTTGGATCGGCTATGGTAGATGGGGTTAGATTGAGAGAGGGAGAGGGGAAGGTGATGGAAAACAAGATCTTAGCCTTTGATCTTGAAGGGGTGGACCAAGGATTGCTCTCTCCTTCTCTTTTCTTTTCTTCTTCTTCTAAGTTTTCTTCTCTTATTCTTTTCTCCAATGCATGGGACGGTTTTGAGAGTGGGAGGGAGAGATAGAGTGAAAATGTTTGTTTGAAATGAGATGGAGATGGTTGGAGTAGCCTTCACACAAACATTAACTTCCTCACCAACCAACGTGCATTAATGGTAATGGTTGGGATAAAACCACCACCTTTAATCCCTGGTTTTAATTTGTGTTTTCTTAAAGTGGTTTGTGTTTGTTGGAGTGGTTTTGACCATTTGACCATTTTAATCTTAGGTTAATTAACTTAGATCACCTTGATCCCTTGGTTAATTTAATTAATCACTTCCCACTTAATTTAATCCCATTAAATTCCCTCTAAGATCCACCCATGGTTGACCAAGTCAAGCATGGTGGTCGGCCCCACTACTCTTGGGTCCACACGTCACCTCAATAGGTGAGGTGGAGGTGGGCCCCATTTGGCCATATTACTTAATCTTGATACATCTTAACTTAGATAGTTTTATAATTATCTAATCTATTTAATTTATCTTAATTGGATCACCATTGGGTCCATGGCCCAATTATATTTTGTCTTTCCCATTTATTTTTGGGCTTACCTACCTTGGCCCATTGGGTCCCGTATGGCTAGTTGACCCAATTATTTACCATTGACCAATTAAACGAATTAATTCTAATTCAGGGTCTATTGGGTAATCATTGGGCCCATGGCCCAATTAGATTCCCTCTTTACCCACTTACCTTAGGGTTGGAACCGATTTTTGATCCACTGGGACCCACATGGATATCGAGCCCACTTTGACCATCGTTGACCCACTTAGTCCTCATTGACCCATTAAATGGATTTCATCCAATCCATGGCCCAATTGGGCCATTCTTGGACCCTTGTCCCAACTTTTGATCCATTTGGTATTCCATCATGTCAAAATTAAAATTAAAATCAATAAATGCCAAATATATATTTGATTCGAAAATTCGGGCTATTACGCCATTTACCACATTTGAGAACATTTAAAATGATTGACAATTCTCCATTATTTCCCTCTTTTAAAACCCTTTAAAATCATTAACATACATCCATTTTAAAACCTTCTAAAATCCGTAACACCTTTCCATGGGGTTCGGCCATACAACATGACAGAACCCTATGGTTCATCACTTTCTCTTAAAAATCATATAACCAAGATTTGATCCTTTGATGATTCTCATACATAAACTTAGGGTTTGGCCATGCAAGGGCTAAACCATGATTTTGGATCATTCACCATTTCTCACATGGGACATGCATAAGGTCCTTAGCCATAACAAGATTAGGGTTCGGCCAAGCAATGGCTGAACCATGTTCTTTGACCATCTTTTCTTGGCCAAGCAATGGCTGAACCATGTTCTTTGACCATCTTTTCTTACTTATAAAATCTTATCAAGTACTCACCGATTCCGTGACTCCTCCAGTTTCTTTCACTCCTTCTTGCTCCTCCGATCTTCTCCATCCTTAACCTTTTCTTCCTCCTTGATCTTTGGCCGGGAGTGAGCTTGAGAGGTCTTGAGATGAAAACCCAAAGAGAGGGTTCGGCCAACGAGTGTAGGTTTGAGAGAGGATCGGCTTTGAGTGAGAGGGAGAGGAGCTTGAGATAGAAAATACTCTAATTGTTTCTTGTCTTGAGAGGGGGATCAGCCAAGAAAGAGAGGGAGAGAGTGAAATGAAACTCCAAGTCTTTTCTTGTCTTGTTCAATGAGAGTGGTCGGCCAAGGGTGGTGTCTTTTGGGTGATACCCCTTTGTAACAACTATACCTCTTCACCTCCCTCATTAATACTTTTTTTGGGGGTTTCATCCCATGAGATGAAACTCCAACTGTGTGCCCCTTGGGTTTCCATCATGAGATGGAAACCCACCATCTCCCCAACGTGTAGCCTTGGATATGGTTTGTATAACAACAACAACCCTTCATCTCCCTCATTAATAATCCCTTTGGAGTTTCATCCCATGAGATGAAACTCCCACCTCTCCAACATGTGTACACCTTGATTTGGTTTTGTGAGATGCAACTCTTCATCTACTCTCCTAACTCACTTAAAATGAAAGTCACATTAACTTTTCATCCAACTCATCTTAACTCAAATATTTTTAATTCTTTTAAACTGAAGACTTGTACTCATTCATTAACTCAAATCCTTGATTCCATTTCCAATTTAATTCAGCCACACCTTAATTGAGCTTGAACTCATTTGGTGGTCGACCAAGTCAACCATGACCCATTGGGTCCCAATTGGGCATTTGACCCAATTGACCACCTTGACCCAATTAAAAAAATCTTACCCATCTATTTCAATTGAACCTTATCCATAATCCGTTGGGTCTTAATTGGGCAATTGACCCAACTCCTTACCCATCTAAGGTCCATCTCCATTAATTCACAAAGTAAATGGACAATTTCCATATATATTCATGAATTGAAAATCCGGGGTGTTACAAAGTGCAGGTTCACTGGCCTTTGTCCAACACACTGGTGATCTACATGGTCTACCATACAAAGCGTCGAATAGAGCCATCTAGAGGCTTGTTTGGTAACTGTTGTTGTAAGAGAACTCCACCAGCGGTAAGTGATCCTCCCATCCACCCTTGAAGTCAAGCATACATGCTCTCAGCATATCCTCCAATGTCTGTATCGTCCTCTCCAACTGTCCATTAGTCTGTAGATGGAATGTTGTGCTAATCAATAGATCTGTCCCCATAGCCGACTGCATGCTCTGCCACACTCTGCCGGTGAATCGACCATCTCTGTCGGACACAATAGTCCGGGGAATACCATGTAGTCTGATGATATCCCTGATGTACCGTCGACCGAAAGTCTCAGATGAATCTGTTATCTTGATGGGAAGAAAGTATGCGGAATTGGTCATTCAATCTACCATGACCCATATTGCATCGTTGCCCTTTGATGACCTTGGCAACCCTGTCACAAAATCCATGGCGATATGTTCCCATTTCCACTAGGCAGTGAGCAACAAACTCTGCCACATCTCTTTTGAGTCCATGCCACCAATAGTGTCTCTTCAAATCACGATACATCTTGGTGCAACCCGGACGAATTAGAGAGTTTGGTTTGGTGTGCCTCGATCAATAGCTCTCTTCTGCAACTCTTAGGCACATATGTCCTACCTCGAAATACAAGACCTTGTCTCGGTCGTAACTCCCATTCCGGTATAACCTCACCAGTAGACATTCTTACCCATATCTCTTCAACTTCCAGATCTGTCTGTTGATCCTGTTCAATCTTGGAGACCATGTTTCACCATATGATCAGATTATACATACTCCCATGGTTCTTGATATACAAGTTGAATTCTCGAATGGTATTCAACATCTCCCATTCCTTCCTGATCAAACTGGCCACTATTGCATGTGACATACGGCTGAGGGCATCCGCCACTTTGTTCGCCTTGCCAGGATGATATCGAAGCACAAACTCATAATCTTGTAGATATTCCATCCATCTGCGCTGCCTCATGTTGAGTTCCTTCTGATCAAACAAATATTTCCGGCTTTTGTGATTTGAAAACACCTCAAACTTCTCGCCATAAAGATAATGTCTCCAGCTTTTGAGAGCGAAGACCTCTGCGACTAGTTCCAAGTCATGCGTGGGATAGTGGAGTTCATGAATCTTCAACTGCCTTGAACCATAAGCCACCACATGCTGACTTTGAGTGAGAGAACATCCAAGTCCCTCTCCTGAAGCATCACAATATACTTCATAGCCCTTGCCCCTTTCCGACAAAATTAGAATAGGAGTAGTTGTAAGCCTCTCCTTCAGTTCCTCAAATCTCCGGTTGCATACATCCAACCATTCAAATTTGACTCATTTCTGAGTGAGTCGGGTAAGTGGAGATGCAATCTTGGAGAAGTCCATGATAAAATTCCTATAGTAACCAGCCAATCCCAGAAAGCTACGGATCTTGGTCACATTCTTCGGTGCTTTCCATTCTCTCACTACCGCCACCTTAGCTAGGTCCACGGCTATACCTTCCGCTGATATAACATGCCCCAAGAAGTTAACCTCAGATAGCCAGAATTCACACTTGCTTGTTTTGGAATACAGCTGGTTCTTCTTCAGGGTGTCCAGGACTATCCGTAAATGCTCAGCATGCTCCTCCTGACTTTTGGAATAGATCAGGATGTCATCAATAAAAATAATTACAAACTTGTCCAAGAAAGGATGGAAGATCCTGTTCATCAAATCCATGAACACAGTTGGTGCATTGGTAAGTCCAAACGGCATCACTACATACTCATATAGTCCATACCGCGTTCTGAAAGCCGTCTTCTCTATGTCCTCATCCCTAACCCTGATTTGATGGTAGCCGGACATCAGATCAATCATGGAGAAGTGGCTGAAACCCTTGAGTTGATCGAATAGATCATCAGTCCTGGGTAGAGCGTACTTGTTTCTGACAGTCAGCTGGTTCAATTTTCTGTAATCTACACACATCTGAATTGTACCGTCCTTCTTCTTTACAAATAATACCGGGGCTCCCCATGATGATGTGTTGTTCCTGATGCATCCTAGTCTGAGTAGCTCATCAATTTACTTCTTTAACTCGGACATCTCAGCTGGGGTCATCTGGTAATGTGGGAACGACACTGGAGAGTCGCGGAATCGGTATGTATTGCTTAACAAGGTTTATAAATTAAAAGGAGGTTAAGGGAACCATGGTTTCGGCTATGGAATGGCCGAAACCATGGGGTTCCATATAGATTGAAAGTGGTTGGCCAAAATGTTATGGGCCATGGATTTAAAACCCATCCAAGGGATGAGATGGAAAAAATGGACAAAACCCTAATAGGTAAGATAGGTTGTTAAGGACAATATGTATACATGCATGGTTAAGCATGAGAAATGATCAAGAACATGGTTCGGCCCTTGCATGGCCGAACCCTAATCTTGATATGCATAAGGACCATATGCATGTTCAATATAAGGAATGGAGAATGATCAAAGATCATGGTTTGGCCCTTGCATGGCCGAACCCTAGATTTTATGTAGGGACCATATGAGAACTCAAAAAGGGATTGGATGAGGTTCGGCCATGATGTATGGCCGAACCCCATCAAAGGATCCAATCACGAGTATGTAATCTTTAAGAGGAAATGATGAACCATAGGGTTCGGCCATGTTGTATGGCCGAACACCATGGAAGAATATTGGTGATTTTAAATAGGTTTTAATGATGAAAATGATGGAAAAATATGTATGGATCTAGAGTTGCTTTTAAATAATTAAACCATGGGCTAACAAGTAGGAAATGATGGAAAACAATGGACCATGGGTTCGCCCGTGATGTATGGCCGAACCCCATGGAGAAATATTGATGGATTTAAATGTGTTTAGACCATGAGAAGATGGAAATAAGGAATCATGGGTTCGGCCATGTTGTATGGCCGAACCCCATGAACCATTTTAACGGATCATTTTGTAGATCTATGCATGTTGAAGAGATTGAATGATCAAGCTAAGAAATGGAGGGATTTATTATGGATCTATGTTTATGTTAATGAATCATTTATGGACCTAAGTTATGTGTAAATAAGTTAAGTGATTAACTATGAAAATGAATGGTGGCTAAGATGGGAAATGATAAAAATAAGGAACCATGGGTTCGGACATGCAACATGGCCGAACCCCATGAAGGAATTTCATGGACATGGGTGTATGATTAACCCCATGGATGATATTTCATGGACCTTTGTGGATCTAGGTAGGATTGGATTAATAAATCAAAGAAGGCATGATGTTGGACCCATTTTGTTTAAAATAAAACAAGGGTTAAAAAGGGGGTCAAAACCAAAGAGTGAGGTTCGGCCATGCTGTATGGCCGAACCCCATTAGTGGATAGTTGGAATAATTAATTTGATTATTTTATAGAATTTATTTAAGGTAAAAAGATTCCAAAACCGGAGGAACGATTTATGAGCGGTTTTTGGACGAAAACGCATGGACACGATATTTGGTCGTTGGTAGGATTCCTACCTTATTGAAAACCACGGAATATGTGTATGTGATGTTTTTACTTCTATGTCAATTTTGGTATCAAAGTACTATGTTTCAACTATGGGATTTTAATGCTATGATGTTTATTATTACATAACATGTTTGCGCTTGCATCTCATGCATGGCATGGGAGGGATCAAATGAGGGGAGTCCACGCTCCATTCGGATTTCCGATAAACAACCATGGGGAGGAATCCACACTTATTCCAATGGATGTATGATTGAATTGTAACTGGAGTCCACGCTTCGTTTAGTGGGACCGATAAGGCATTCGTGGGGAGAGATATACTGTGTTTGAAATGTAATCGGAGTCCATGCTCCGTTCGGTGGGACCGATAAGGCATTCGTGGGAAGTCATGACAATACCTTGATGTGGCTTGAACATCAAGAGGATACTATGTGATTGTGATATGATTGATGGGTGGGATTCTTGGTATATAACACCCATGGCATGGCATTGACTTGCATGATTTTGATATTATATAAATCTATGTGATTTTTATACTAACCCATGTGTTTGACCCTACTCGGAGTACCTACTGAGCGCGTTATCTAACGCCCTACTTCTACCTTAGATGATGACACATGAAATGGACGGAGCGAAGGACGTGATCGGAGCCAAGCTTAGGAGCTTGGATGAGCTAGATCTATTTCATTTAAGTTTTTGTTTTGGACATGTAATTTGAGTAATTAGCATGTTGGGACTGTAATAACTTAGACTATTTGCTATGGTTTGGATTTTAATTTTGGACATTTTAACTTAAGGTAATTATGATTAAGTGATGGACTTCCTTGCTATTTAAAATTGGATAGGATAGAACTCTATTATAATTGCGCACTATGTTTAAGTCCGCAAGCTTAACCTTATCGCATGTGAGCCGTTTTAGTGGACTTCTTCCACGTACACGTATGATTGGCCAGTTAAGGGCTGGGTTTTGGAAGCTCGGACTTAGCTTCCGTCGTGATGTCCCGTTCTCTCTCACTCTGTATTTAAAAAAAATAAAAAATAGACTCTGATTTTCGGCGAGTGAAAAAGGGCGGGGAGTTACAGTTGGTATCAGAGCGAAACCAGAACTATGAATCTTTTGAAGTAAGATTAAGACGGTATCATGTCTCACTGACAAGATAAGAATCCCAACTGTCCAACTCTTCGGAGTCCACTGCACGGGGGCCGGATTAATTTACTTTGTTAGACTCAGACTGAAGCATTCAATCTGAGAGCAACAGTTGACGAAAAATGAATGATAGCAAGGGAAGGACAGTCACTATAAATTGGATTTATCAAACATAACAAAATAGGACATATTTCCCTGAAAAAGAGAAACATCAATGATTTTTCCCCAAATTGAGAAACAACACTTGATACATAGGAAAATTTCCCCGAAAATGAGAAATATTAGGATTTTTCCCCAAATTGAGAAACAACACTTGATACGTAGGAAAACTTCCCCAAAAACAAAGGAATATAAGGGTGTTTATTTCGTAATTTCCCCAAAATATGTAAACACAAAACTTTACGAAGAAGCTAAGTCAACGATGTTTTCAATGACTTAGGAAAATGCCTTCGAGAAGAAGAACCCGACAAACCCCACATGTGGATGACAAGGTGCAGTAACCACACCAAGAGGAGGGGCAGAATAGTGTGAACATTTCAGTGGTGCCTCCCAGGCTGCAAAACTTGGTACAAGCGGTGGTCACTTCCGTTCTTCAACAACATACGAACGGAAACAGAAATGAAACACCAACTAGGCAAATGATCAGAGGATGGTTAGAGACTTTCAGCAGCAGCGTCTCCCTTACTTCAAAGGGAAAGAAGGACCTACTGGAGCGGCGAACTGGCTGAGGAACATTACCCAGATCTTGACATTACTGAAGATCTCCGGTAATGAAGATAGGATATTGCTGGCTACCTCACAACTGATTGATGATGCCGGCAAATGGTGGGAAGTGATAGAGCGACAGCAGGCATTGATTCTGGAAGGGGAAAGGACTACGATGACAAGGGAGCAGTTCTCGGCTATGTTTTTGGATCACTATTTTACAGAAGAGGAGAAGGAATGCCATACCCAAGCGTTCATATCTTTGGTGCAAGGCACCATGACTGTGGCGGAGTACCATCAGGAGTTCCTCCGTCTATCTTGTTATGCTTATACATGGTGGACACGGACTACAGAGGGCTCGTAAATTTGAGCGAGGCCTTCGACCTAGCATCAGGGCCAAGGTGACTATCTTCAAGGCACCTACACTGGCGTTGGTGGTCAGTAGAGCCACCATAGCGGAGCAGGAGATGACAGAGACAGTACGATTTGTAGACAACCGTCGAGGCCAGAACAGGGGTAGTACCTTCGTCCCAACAAGAGGTTCCGACCTAACCTTGAGAGACCCTCACCTTCCATTGGGTCAACTGGGGTTTTCGTCTTAATCAGCCCTCCCCATCAGTATCAGTCTCTCAGGTCCCCCGAGGTATGAGCACCTGTTTCCAATGTGGCCAACAGGGCCATTTCAAGAGGGAATGTCCACAGAACAGCAAACCCTCTCACTCCAGGGGTTCCTTTCGCCCTCCAGCTAGATCAGCTCATTCACGAGGAACCAGGGCGTATAACTAGACGGGATGGGCACCTAACCCTACAGGATCTGGATGGCTGTATACCTTAGCTCCTCCCCAGAGGCGGTCGATCACTCCGTGATTCAAGGTATGGTAGTAGTCGGTAGTTCCTATGCTTTCGCATTATTTGATTCTGGAGCATCCCACTCATTTGTATCTACTGCATTTATATCTGCTACTGGCACCTTAGTACAAAAATTGTCCACATCACTTACTATAGTATCCCCCGTCGGAGACACATCACTGGGATTTATATGCACACGGTAAACACTAAACTAGCTGGATTCATATTTGAGTTCAACTATCTGGTACTCGAGATGACTGAGTACGACATCATCTATGGCAAGGACTGGTTGGCTAACTTTCAGGCCAGCATTGACTGCCATCTCCGCAGGGTGATATTTTGGTCACCAGAGGGAAAACGATATGCGGTACATGCTGACAAACAGAGCATCCCTTTGACCAAAAGACTGCATGAAGAATTGAACCACCTTGTACTGAACAACATCAGATTAGACAAGGCACCGGTGGCTAGACTTCCAGCGGTAGTGAAAGACTACGGGAGGTATTCCCAACAGAACTCCCTGGCTTGCCACCCAAGAGGGAGATTGATTTTGAGATCAAACTGTATCCTGGCTGTGAATTAACGGATATGAACCTTAGATGGGTAAAGTGTTGGGTCAATGGCCCAATTAGGATCCAACGGTTATGGTATAAGGTTCAATTTAAAGTAAATGGGTAAGATGTATGCAATTGGGTCAAGATTGTTAATTGGGTCAAAATGCCAATTGGGACCTAATGGGTCGTGGTGGACTTGGTTGACCACGAAGTGAGTCCAAGCTTAATTAGGTTGGGGCTGACTTGAGTTGGAAATGGAATCAAATAATTGAGTTGATTTGAATTCAAATTCAAATAAGGATACACGTTAGAGAGGTGGGGAGTGTTGGTTTATTTCAAAATTCAAATAAGGATACACGTTGGAGAGGTGGGGAGTTATGGTTATTTCAAATTCAAACAATGGTTACACGTTGGAGAGATGGAGGAGTTATGGTTATTTCAAATTCAAACAATGGTTACACGTTGGAGAGATGGAAGGGTTATTTCAAATTCAAACAATGGTTACACGTTGGAGAGATGGAGGAGTTTTGGTTTATTTCAAATTCAAACATGGTTACATATTTGAAATTCAAACAAAGGCAAGGCACACGTTGGAGCCTTGGAGTTCCATCTCATGGATGAAACTCCCACATGGAGAGATAAGGAGGTGGATGGTTATACATTTGAAATTGAAACAAAAGAGGACGGTTAAACATTTGAAATTCAAACAAAGGCAAGGCACACGTTGGAGCATTAAGGGGAGAGGTTAATGGAAATGGGGGTTACACAAAGGACTTAACCAAAAGGTATCACTCTTAGCCGATCACTCCTCAAGACAAAAGACTTAGAAAAGATTTTAATCTTAGGCTGACACACAAGGCCGAACTCTCTCTCTCTCTCAAGTCACAATCTCGGCCAAATAAGTAAGAAGGAAGGAGGAAGAGGCTAAGGAAGGAAAGGATCAGAAGAACAAGTCGGAGCAAAGGAAAACTGGAGGAATTGAGAAACCGGTAGGTATGCTGATTAAATTTGGTTTAAAGTAAGGAACCATAGGGTTCGGCCATGGTGTATGGCCGAACCCCATGGAAGAAAATTGGAGGATGATTGTAGTATTTTAATGGAAAGGAGGAACTATAGGGTTCGGCCAACCCCATGAAAGAACATTGGTTAATTTTAAATGGAGTTTGAAGGGTAAAAATCATGAGTTATGTGTATGATGTTTTGATTGTATTTAAAAGAGGAAATATGGAACCATAGGGTTCGGCCATAGTGCATGGCCGAACCCCATGGAAGAAAAATTATGTGGACTGTTTAATATTTTAATGGGCTTCAAAACATGAAAATGGTAGATGCATGTTAAGGATTTCTTTTAAAAGGACCTTGTTTTATGGACCAAAGAAGGTTAAATGATTCAATGGAAAAAAGGGATTTAGGCATCATAGGGTTTGGCCATGGTGTATGGTCGAATCCCATGAACCATTTTGTGGATCAAAGTGTGGACTTATGTGGTGATTTACGAATGATCAATTTTGGACCTAAGCATGAAGGGATGGGAATGATGGTAAATGGGTAAATATGGAAGGAAATGATAGACCATGGGTTCGGCCATGGTGTATGGCCGAATCCTATGAGAAAAGTTTTGTGGACTTAAGTGGTTGCTAATGTTTAATAATTATTGTATAAGTGATTAGGGTTATGATTCAAAAATGGCAAGATTTTGGATCAAAGGATTACAAAGAGGGACCAAATTCAAATGAGTGAAGCTCGGCCATGTTGTATGGTCGAAGCCCACTAAGGTTGGTTTATGGATTTATGTTAAGAGTTTAAAGGATTAACTTGGTGATGAATGATTGAACTTAAAAGATCAAAGAACTCAAAGGAGGGAACTAAAACCAAAAAGGTGAGGTTTGGCCATAGTGTATGGCCGAACCCCACAAAGTTGGGTTTATGAACTTAGACATAAATAGAAATCAAATAGAATTTGGCTTGATTGATTGTTGTGTAATAAGGTGACGGGACCTCATAAACGGTGCGCGATCGTGAGCGGTTGCCGGTTTAAAAAGCAAAGACACATTAGTGGTCATTGGTAGGATTCTACCTTTTTGAAAACATGGTTTATGTAATATGGTTTATTCGGTTTATTTTGATGAATTTATGTCGTAAAAGATATGTTCCAAATGTAAGTTTCAATGCTATGTTTATAAGATAAAATAGCATGTGTTTCATTAGTATCTCATGCATGGCATGGGGTGAAGGATATGTAATCGGAGGGGCCACACTCCGTCGGGGCATCCGAAAAACCTATGTGGGATACCTTGATGTGCATTTTCCATCAAGAAAAAACCGGAGGGGCCACACTCTGTCGGGGCGTTCGAAAGACCTATGTGGGGGTACTTATATGTACTTGTGATGGATGGCACTCATTGCATTTGACATCATCACATGGCATTGTTTTATATGGTTTTGACATTATGTTATTATTTATGATTTGTACTAACCATGTGTAGACCCTAATGGAATACCTACTGGGCGCATTATTCTAACGCCCTACTTCTACCCTAGTGGATGATACAGGAAAGGAAAGGGACGATGAACATGATCGGAGCCAATCATAGGAGCTTGGATATGTGGTTGGACTTTACATTTTATTTATGTTACTCATGGACATGTAATTTGAGTAGCTAAACTTCGGGCATGTAATAATTTAGATATTTGCTATGGTTGGTGAATGGTTACTTTGGTTAATTAAGTTAAGTTAATCATTTATAATTGACAGAGTACTTTGCTATCTGAAATGGAAGAGATCTAGCCCATGCACACATAAGTTAAGTTAATCATTTATAATTGTGTGAACAGTTTTCATAGACTTAGCCCATGCACCCATAGGTTGGCCAGTTAAGGGTCGGACTTTAGAAGTTCGGACTTAGCTCGCTTCGTGACGTCCCGCTCCTTCTATCACTCTTCTATATTTTTTTTAAAAAAATATACTCTGATTTTCGAAAAGTATAGTGAAAAAGGGGGAAGGGGGGGGGGGGGGGGGCGCTTACACTATGAATGTAACACCCCAATTTCTCAATGATTGAAATAATTACGAAAATGCCCCTGGATTGGTGAATTCAATGAATGTGATTGTAAATAAGGAAATGGTGGGGCCCATTGCTCAAATTAAGACCCTATGAGCATATTATAAGTGTCAAATTTGATTGAATGGGTAATGAACATCAAATTGGGTTTGTAACACCCCAATTTCTCAATGAGATGGATAATTACGAAAATGCCCCTGGATTGGTAAATTTATTAATTATGATGTTAAAAGAGAAAATAGTGGGGCCCATTGCTCAAGTTAAGACCCTATGAGCATATTATAAGTGTCAAATTTGATTGAATGGGTAATGAACATCAATTTGGGTCTGTAACACCCCACTTTCTCAATGAGACGGATAATTACGAAAATGCCCCTAGATTGGTAAATTTATTAATTATGATGTTAAAAGAGAAAATAGTGGGGCCCATTGATCAAGTTAAGACCCTATGAGCATATTATAAGTGTCAAATTTGATTGAATGGATAATGTACATCCATTGGGTCAAAAATGGCTAAATGGGTCAAAGGGCCCAAATGGGACCCAACGGGTCTTAATGGATTATTTGACCGTTGTGTGAACTTAAATTAAATGGGGTTAAGCTGATTTGATTGGAAATCAAGTGGAGTAAAAATGGATAGGCCTGATGCACATGTGAAAACCAATTACAGATGACCAAAATACCCATAATTGGGTCATGGAGTCAAAAACGGGTCAAGGAGCTAAAGGGGGGCCCAACGGGTCGGGTTGACTTAGTTGACCACAGCCGACCATGTGGGCCCACAAATGAGTTCAATGGTGAGTTAAATCAGGTTAAGTGGAACTGATTTTATTTAATTTGAATTAAAAATGAGTTGACTCAAATTCATTAAATGATTGTCAATTAATGAGGTGAGTTGGACATGTGAGTTGGGTGAGTCAAAATGGAAGTCAATAGGACTGTAAATCAATGAGTTCAGAGGGAATAGGAGTAGTTTGGCTCAGTCATAACCACCAAAACAATTCCCACACGTTGGGGACTTGTTGGGGTGATTTTCATGATGGGTTTTTAAATGAAATACATGGAAATGGGAGGTGATGCTTGGGAAGTTGAAAGGCTGCATAGGCAGGTACCAAGGGGTGCATTGGATAGCACCCAAGACCCATCGTTTTTGGTAAGAATTGATGAGGGAATGGAGGGGTCTTGGGGACTGAAGTACTAAAGGAAACAATCACCAAGGTTGGCCGATTTTTACTTTGCAAAGCCAAGAATTTCCATCTCTCTCTCCCTCTCTCCAATTCGTTTTTCCTACCTGGAATATCAGAGGTGTTTGCACCAGTAGATCAAGCACAAAAAAGCAAAAGAAAGGAAGAAATAAAAGGGAGAAACCAAAGACCAAAGGCAAGAAGAAAGATTGGAAGTTTGGTAAGTAATTATATGTTATTTTGGTTTAATAACATGGAACAAATGGGGTGTGTATTGGGCCATGGTTATGGCCGAATACACCAACGTTTTAACCTTGATTAAGAGAGGTTTTAAAATGATATAGATGACCATTGGGTTCGGCCACCATGGAGGGCCGAACCCCGTGTAAAAGATTGGTTGGTTTTCATGTTTTGAAACATGGAAACCATGGAGTTTTATGGACTATTTTTAGATGATTTAAAGTGTATGTTTTAAAAAGGTTAAAACATAAATAAGGAAGTTTGATTTAGACCTAAATGAATGATTAAGAAATTCAAAAACAAAGGTCATAGGGTTCGGCCACCATGGAGGGCCGAACCCCATTCAAATGATGGTTTGGTTTTGATGTGTTTGAAACATATAAACCATGAAGTTGGTGGACTATTTTTGATGATTCATTAATACTCAATTGCATGTTTTAAAGAGGGTTAAAAACATGGATCTGAATGACATAAGGACTGAAGGTATCATGGGTCTAAAACAGTGGTTTAAAACCAATGAGATGGACTATTTGGATCAGCCATCTTGGATGGCCGAATCCCATGAAGTATGAGGGTCATCTAGACAAAGAGATGAACTTATTTGGGTGGTTTCTAAGAGGTATAAATGCAGCAATGTTATACTGATATTGTATGTTTAAATAACACCTAAAACATGTTTGAAAGACAAAAACATGGACATAGGGTTCGGCCACCTTGGATGGCCGAACCCCATGTAAGTAATTGATGTGATTTGGTGAAGTTTAATTTACTATTTTGGTGGATGTTTATGCGGCTGAACCATGTATATGTCATGGTTGAGTTAGCATGATTAAACCATGAATAATCATGGGTAAATGATGGATCAATCAGATCAAGAGAACCATTGGGTTCGGCCATGTGCATGGCCGAACCCCATGGGGCTATTTTTGGGATGAATGGACCAAGTTTATGGGTTTTCTTATGTGTGTTAAATGGAAATAAGCTTGCTGTTTTGGGTTGGCCATGGGATGGCTGAACCATGTAGTTAACATGGCTAAATAGTAGAGCCTAACTTGTAAACAAATGATGGAATCATTGAGTAGGAGGATCATAGGGTTCGGCCATTCATAGGGTTCGGCCATATGAATGGCCGAACCCCATAGATTGTTTTGTTGGAGATTATGATTTGTTTGTATGAGTTGGATTAAGTAAACATATGGATTTATCTTTGGACTTAGTGATAAGTAAATAACCAGCCACTATATATGATGAAAGAAGAGACAAAATCAGTATGGTGAGGTTCGGCCATGCAGTATGGCCGAACTCCACTAGTGGTCATTTAGTAGGCCTAGTGGCTAACTTGTAATTTGATTGGTTAAAAATCAAAATGAAGATTGATGTATGAAAGGTGTAAAGGATCAAAAACAAAGTGGTGAGGTTCGGCCATGTTGTATGGCCGAACCCCACTAAGGTAGATTACTTTTATGAACTTTGATTATGAGCAAGATTAGACATTGGTTAGACCAATGGCAAATCTGTGAATACAAGCCAAATGAAGGGATTGATCAAAGGACTTACAAGATGTTTTTTGGGTCTTATATGTGAATGGACATTTAAATGATAGTATGATTTACTTATTGTTACATCACAAGGTGACGAGAGTTGAACGACGTGCGAGTCGTGACCAGGTGAAGCTCAAAAAGGAACGGACACTTAAGCAAAGTTTATGTAGTTTTCCTACCTACTTGTAACCACATTTACACCTGTTTTCATGAAGGGTTTTATGAGTTATTGACATATTATTACTTACCATATTTTGATTGATGAATTATGCATTTACAAATGGCATACAAAGCATTGGCATCTCATGCATGGACATGGAATGATGACTGAGGTTCTACAGTGTTGCAATTATGGGTTACGTCTTCCTTAGGAGATGAGAGTCCCACCAGGAAGAGTAACATGATGATCATAGTCACAATGGTCTCCTTAGGTGATGAGAGTCCCACCAGGAGGACTAATATGTGATATGAGTCAAGTCAATGATGAAGAGATGGAAGTGTATTGTGATTCGCCTTGACGGTGCGAGGCACGTCAAGTGATGGCTATGAATGTACATGATGGGAGAGACTCATTGCACGTGCATACTTCATAGCATTGTTTTACCTGTTTTTGATGATCAGGTAATATGATATATATGCATGTTTTATATGCTAACATGTGGTAGCCCTGATTCGGGAACCTACTAGGCGCGTTGATCTAACGCCCTAATTCTATCCTCAGAGGAGAATGCAGGTACAAGGAAAGGGAAAGAGAAGGTCGATGACCGGGAGGGGAGCCAAGCCTAACTGCTTGAATGATGAGCTATTTATTGTCATTTGAATTATATTTTGATGGACATGTAATAAGTTAATATTTGCTATGGTTTGATTAGACTATTAAGTATGGATGGTTGTTTATCTTAATTATCATTTGGGACTGTTACTTGCTATCTTTTCATATTATTTCCGCAGTTAATCTAGTTTATTCCGCATGTTGTTGTTAGTTCCATGTGTGATTCATTATCATGGTCTAGTCCATGTACACATGGGTGGCCAGTTAAGGTTCAGACTTGAGTAGTCTGAACTTAACTCGCGTCGTGATGCCGCTCGCTCTCTTTCGATGTTTTATTATTATTTTAAAAAAAGAAATTAGACTCTGATTTCTCGGAGAGGGCGGGGCGTTACAATGAATGTGAGTATAACCCATGTGGAAAACTCTGAATCAATGAGTGATTCCGATGAAGAGACTCAAGTTGGTGTATCAAAATGTCTCCTAGTCTCGATTATTAGTGTTCAAGAAAATCTCACAGTTGTAATGGAGGATGATGAAAGTGGAGATGATGAAAATCTTCAAGCCTCCTACAGTGACATGTTCCTTGAAAGTGAGAGGTTGGCTAAGAAACTAAACAAGGTTAAAAATGAAAACCTTAATCTCTCTAATCAAGTGGAAGATTTAAAAACTGAGAAATCTCTCCTAACCTCTAAGTTGGAACTCTCTGACAATGAAAACTCAAAACTAAAAGAGAGTAATTAAAACCTTCAAGAAGAGATAAGTATACATTTCAAGGATGTCAAGCATTTGTGGCATCACACTAACCTTCTTGAAGAGAATGTTAAAAAACTATCTTTGGAAGTTAAAGAATTAAAAATTTATAAAGAAAAATTCCAAGATAAATTTACCCAAGGAGATGAAAATCTTAAAAGGCTCCTAGTTTCGGGTAAAAGATATGGTGATATGTCTAGTCTTGGTGCCTCATCCACCAAAGAACCTATGAACCAATGGGGTGTTTGGAAAAACAAGTGTCTCTCACCCTTCAACGGGAAAGTGTTATTTCTGTCATAAGGTTGGGCGTTTCAAAACAAATTGTTACTATTGGAAAAGATACTTGGATAGGCAAGCACAAACTAAAAGGCACAATCTAGTAAAGCCTATGCCTAAAAGACATCCACCAACACCTAACCTTAAAATAAACCTAAGGAAGGTGGACACAAGGCAAGACTCTTTGTTGAGATAAATGAATTATATCTTAAATGAGTTGATGGATCCAAAGTTTAGTCATCAAAGATACGATCATAGGGGTGTGTATGCAACACCAAATGCCACAATCTTTGTACCTAGGAGATAGACCACCATCATGTTTTGTTATGGTTTAAGATTCACTCCATATCTTAGACCACTACAAATGGACTTACAAGAGACCATGTGAATTCAAATAGCAGAAAAGTGTTGTGACATGAGGAGAGAAAAATTGGTTAACTACAACTCTAGAATGTACTCTTCCTTGCTATAGTACATATTCTACTTGTAAAGCAATACATTCCATTCAAAGTATTTTGAACTTTATGTGTAATGAAATGTGAATATTTTATCTTGTGCATATGTTAATGATTTGATGAATTATTTGCTGTGTCTCTGTGTTTTATCATATTGGAATAGATCTGTGCATGCCATGCTCAGAATAAGAGTTCATCTAGTTGCACAAATGAAAGCTCCGCCATCTAAACCTCTCGGTATAGTCGACATTTCGGTGAATAGACCAGTCAGTGTGATAGACATGTCAATATTGTGCTAAATCGAGCACTGTTAAAAAGGGCTAAAATTGTCGAACGGTTCAACTTGTCGATGGAAACGACATGTCGGTGAGACGGAATGTTTAAATTAAAAGGGACCCTTTCTGTGAAAGCGACAATTTATTCGAATTTATCGTTCTCCCTCCCGCGAAAGCCATAGTGATTTCCATTTTTACCCTTGTGACCTAGACTAGTCGATAGGACCTCTCAGAGTGATGTCTCGCCAGAAAACCATATGGTTTTTGTTCATCCTGTCTTTAGAAGCCTAAAACGGTTTTTGTGATTCTCCTAGATCAGGTTAGGCTCAGTCTTCACCTCATCCACCTCCAAGATACTATTTGAGGATCTCCTCTTGGAAGAACCATGCCCAAAAAGATGGCAACCCAGACACGCCATCAGACCTTTGTAGAAGGTGGAGAAACTAGTCGGTGGCCCAAAAGAACGAAAAGATAGGCCAGTCAATCTTGCCCTGGCTCTAGCTCTGGAAATCCTGTGTCTGGTCAGGAAACCCAACCAAAGGTTGAAGAAGACCCCATTATTGACAAAGATGTCATCTTCGTCGAAGAACGACGTGAAAGAATGAGAAAAGATGCGGAAAAAATAGAATGGTCTCAGAACTAGTAACAAAGACCATGTCGTTATCACTGATAACAACAGTGAGGAAGAAAGTCATCGTTCTGAGGACTTTTGGAGAGACATTAAGGAAGAAGAATACAAATACCCCTCTTAAAAAAATGTCAATCTGGGCTAAAGGATCTTCAAACTTGAAAGGAGAATGGACTACCTTGAAAGAAGTCTAGATGACATCAAGTTGTCTATCCATGAACTAGTCTCTACTAACTCCTCTAGTAGATCTAATAGCAAAGTTCCAGATTCTCAATCCCCTTCTCCTCCAACACCTCCTAAGGATGGCTCTGCTTAGGATAATTTTTCATGTTCTCTGTTTTGAAAAATTATATGTTTTGATATTTTGTCTAAGCATCAATGATGCCTCCTTCTTAAACCATATGTACTCAATGTACATTTTGTTTATTAATGAAATGATATGATTTGATTTAGTGTGATGTGTGTATTAGTGTGTTTGAATGCCTTCTATCTCTTGTCTATTATTAACATGGATTTTGTTAAATAGACTAACTTGCAGGATGTGATGAGTTGGTTTTATATTGGCATGTTAGGGAGATAGGGATCGGGCTGTGATGTTGCACACATCCTCGGAGTTTGGGGGAGCACAAAATATGTGTTGTTTAGCATCTGTCACTGGTTATGACAGTGGAGAGAGGAAGGAAGATGTAGGCTTGAAAGGAAACTTGATGAAAAATGAACTTAGAAGCAACTAAGTGTATGGGGAGATGAGTCGAAGATGCTAGAAAATTAGCGTGGTGATTGGGGGTGTAGAATCAAGAGAAGCTAGGAAAATTAGCTTGATCCATGGAAGAAATCAGCTAAGTTGGATTTTAGCTTGTGCAAGACTTCAAAGTCAATTAACGGGAATAATTGGTAAGATTGGAAGAACCCTAAGTGCTTGGGCCTCTAGAAAGAGAGAGCCATGAAGAGGAGAAATAGGAAGAAGCCAATGGACATAGGGGAATGTCTATGCTTGGAGTTTCGGAAATCAAACTCAAGAAGATTGGGAGAGAAAATCTTCTCATCACTGGTAGCTTAGATATGCTCTGGGTAGTGTTGGTGGCTAGGAAATGTAATGCCCCGCCCTTTTTTACTCGCCACAAATCAGAGTATACTGTTTTTTTTAAATGAGTGAGAGAGAGCGGGACGTTACGACGCGAGTTAAGTTCGAGTTTTCAAAACCCGGCTCTTAACTGGCCACCTTTACGTGTACATGGACTAAGTCCACTTAAACATTTCACACGTTTTTTGAATACTTATGGAATAATATATATATGGATAAGATGCTATCCATAATCATGTCATCATTAAGCAAGAAAAACAAATCACCATTCAATTCCAATTAAAACTTAAAGATAATCAAACCATTGCAAATAGTTTCTAAGTTATTACAATCCAAAATATCAATCCTCCCAATACATCATAAACATCAAAACCAAGTAAATTAAACTTCATTCAATCCAAGCTCCAACGCTTGGCTCCCTTCATGTCTCATGTCTGTTTCCTTGTCATTCCCTGTTCCATCATCTATAGGGTAGAAGTAGGGCATCAATCAACATGCCCAGTAGGTATTCCAAGTAGGGTTATGGTACACATAGGAGTAATATAAATCAAAATAGGTACATCATATCATATTTGTAAAACATCTCATAAGTAGTAAAAACAATGCATGATGTCCATATCATAATCATGTTTACATATGTGTCATATCATGGGTATCAATGCCAAATGATCTTTCAACCAATTTCCATTTCCAATCACATCATATATAAATAGTTTCCTTGATAAATCGCCATATCAAGGTGTTCCCTTGGCCAATTACGTCCGCAGTGTTTTGTGATGGCACCACCAGGTCACTGTATACCTCCCCACAAATTATTAACTGAGACTATCATTGGAGTGTGGACTCCTCTCTCTACGCAAGGTTTCGGGATTGCCTACCTAGGAGCTCTTTGGCCCAAATTATGCCGTACCCATTTTTAGCAACCAGGACAAGGGCAAAATCTCAGCAGTTCGTATAGCTTCATACAAGCTAGTCTCATGCCCACGTCATGTCTGGACCGCTCATAACTTGGCTTGCTAGTCACATGTATTCCCTCTCATGCCATGCCTGAGATAATGTATGCAAGAATGCCATTTCATTTCAAATTACATAATATTATTGAAAATCAGTTCATAAACATATACTATTTGTTTAACCAAAGTAAACATCATATTTGGAATAAAAACCAGTGTCATATATAATCCACAGTGTCTCAATAAGGTAGGAATCCTACCAATGTCCGATATACTGTCCTTTTCTTGTTTTGCAAGAGCAACGCTAGCAAGTGCACGAAAATGAATTGAAATCCTCTTCCGAACCTCTTTACTTTATCAAATTCAACTGAGTCACACCTACTTACCATCTGTGTTTTATCAGCCAACTTTTGTTCGACTGAATGACAATATTCAGTCGGCTGAAACACAACTAGGTACTGTATAAACTTGACGCATAATCTTTCAGTCGGCTGACTTTGGGTCAAATCCTCTGTGTTCTCGGTCAGTACACTTTCAGTCGACTGAATCACAGATTCAGTCGGCTAACTTTGGATCAGATCATTTGTGTTTTCGGCCAGTATACATTTAGTCGACTGAATCAATGTGTTTGGTAAGTATACCTTCAGTCGACTAAATCATAAGATTCAGTCGGCTGAAACACACTAGATCACTTACTTGTTTGGTACGTATTCGTTCAGTCGACTGAATCACAGATTCAGTCGGCTGAAATACCAGTAGACCCCATCTGTACTTAACCAGTGTACTTTCAGCGGACTGAATCATAGGATTCAGTTGGCTGAAACACCAAGATATCCCTTATGTGCTCGGCCAGTCTACGTTCAGTCGACTGAATCATTAGATTTAGTATGCTGAAACACCCAGATTACCCTTGTGTGCTCAGCCAGCACCCTTTCAGTCGACTGACTTCGTTGTCAGTTTTCTCTGTTTGCATGCATGGTTAGGCCCTTCTTTATGAAATCCATTCCTTATCATTTTTAAACATGGATTTCATCTTCCACACATCTGTTAGTGAATTTACTCTACCCACTAGCCAAGGCTAGGGCCTTTTCCATAATTCATTCAATTCCTAGTATCATATCATGGATTCGAATATCACCATACTTTTGTTTCAACCCATTACCATTTCTTGGATGGATTTCCAACTCCATGGCCTTATAATAATTTGGCCATCCATTCTAACCAATTATGGAATCCATAGGTTCGGCCACCCATGGCCAAATCTATGGTTTCTTTAGACTTATTCCCATATTGTTAAACCTTAAAACATACCTTCCTTTTCGTCTCATTCTTTTCTTTTTGATCTGTATTTCCTTCCTTAATCCTTTTTTTCTCTTTCTTTGTTCTTCAACAATATTCCAAGTATAGAGGTGTAGGTGAGAGAGAGAGAGAAAGAGAGAGAAAGAGAGAGGAGAGGAGAGGGAAATCCTTTGCTCAAGGTGTGGAGGAGTCCGCCAATGGGTGTGGAGTGCCCCTTGGTTTGTGTTTTTATGTAAGAACCTTGAGCTCTTCATTCCCTCTCATAATGGTTTGTCTAACCAATGAGTCCCTTGGCTTAACCAAGGAGACTCTTGGCTTCATGCCTCTTGAGATGAAAACCCTTCATCTACCCAACTCAACAGACCTTAACTCAATTGAACTAACTTGTGGTTGACCAAGTTAACCACGACATGGCCGGCCATGCATGTGGTGACTTGGTCACCACATTGGCCATGTCACTCGATGATGTCGCACCTTGCTTAATTGGCCTCCATGTGATGACATGCATGCCACATCACTCACATGCCACCTCACTTGATGAGTTGGATTTTAATATATTAAATACATTAATTATTCAATTTAGATAGTTTAATTAAACTTACCCAATTACTTTAAAATTAAGCTCATCTATGATCAATTGGGTCTTAATTGGGTAATTGACTGATTTACTTCAAACTTACCCAATTACTTTAAAATCAAGCTCACCCATGATCCATTGGGTCTTAATTGGGTAATTGACCAATTTCTTGCCCATCTAATGTCAATTTCTACTTTTTAAATCTCAAATTCCATTAATTCGCAAATCAAATGGACTATTCCAATATATTCATAAGTAAGGAAAATCCAGGGTGTTACAATATTACCCTCTTTTTTGAAATTTTCATTCCGAAAATCGAGCGAAGTAGGGTTTCAAACAGATTATACAAATAGCTCAAGATGAGCTGCTCTCATTTCTAACTCAAGTTCCCAGGTGTTTTCCTCATTACCGTGTCGGTCCCATACCACCTTGACGAACGAAATTGCTCGGTTCCTTAACACCCTTTGTTCCGTCTCAATCACTCTGACAGGCCTTTCAACGTAAGATACGTCTCTTTGCACATCTATGTCTTGCACATTCAGCACGTACGATGGGTCAGGGTTGTACTTCCTTAGCTTGGAAACATGAAATACATCATCCAGTCCTGACAACAGTGGAGGGAGTATCAGATGATAGACCACTTTCCCCACCCTCTCATGGATTGGAAAGTGGCCCATAAATCTAGGTGACAGCTTCCCTTTCTTTCTAAATCTTATGTGTCCCTTTCGTGGAGAGACCTTCAAGAACACTAGATCTCCCACTTCAAACTCAAGAAATCTTCTCATTTAGTCAGCGTAGCTCTTCTAACGACTCTGCGTTGTAAACAGATGTTGTCGTATCACCTTGATCTGTTCTGTGGTTTGTGCAACTAGATCAGGTCCAATAAGTGCCGGCTCACCAACCTCTGTCCAACACATTGGTGATCTACGGGGTCTACCATACAATGCTTCAAATGGAGCCATCTTGAGGCTTGCCTGGCAACTGTTGTAGTATGAGAACTCAACCAGTGGTAGATGATCTTCCTAAACACCCTTGAAATCTAACATGCAGGCTCTCAGCATATCTTCCAATGTTTGTATTGTTCTCTCTAACTGACCGTCAGTCTATGGATGAAAGCTGTGTTGATTAATAAACTTGTTCCCAAAGCCGACTACATGCTCTGCCACACCTTGCCAGTGAATCTGCCATCTCTGTCGGACACAATAGTCATGGGGATACCATGTAGCCTGATGATGTCCTTGATTTACTGCCGTCCCAAAGTCTCAGACGAGTCTGTCTTCTTGATTGGGAGAAAATGTGCAGATTTGGTCAGACAGTCCACCACAACCCAGATTGCATCGTTACCCTTTGAAGACCTTGGCAGTCCTGTCACAAAGTCCATGGAAATATGATCCCATTTCCATTCGGGCACAGGTAGGGGTTTGAGCAGTCCTGGCGACTTTTGATGTTCTGTCTTGACTAGTTAACAAGTAAGGTAGTGAGAGACAAAGTCAGCCACGTCTTTTTTGAGTCCATGCCACCAATAATGTATTTTCAGATCATGGTACATTTTCGTGGTACCCGGATGAATAGAGAGTTTTGATTGATGAACTTCGATCAACAACTCCCTTCTGCATCTTTGAGGCACATATGTCTTGCTAGGAAGAAGAGACCTTGTCCAGGTCGTAATTCCCATTCAGGTATGACCTCTCCAGTCGCAATTCCCTTTCAGGTATGACCTCTCCACTGCTCTTGTTCAATCTTGGAAACCATATTGGACGGTACCATCAGATTATACATGCTCCCATGGTCTTTGATGTACAAATTGAACTCTCAGATGGTCGTCAGCATTTTCCATTCTTTCATAATCAGACTGGCCACAGTTGCATGTGAAATGCGACTAAGGGCATCTACCACTTTGTTTGCCTTGCCTAGATGATATCGTAGTGCAAACTCATAATCTTACAGACATTCCATCCATCTGCGCTGTCTCAAATTGATTTCCTTTTGATTGAATAGATACTTTAAGCTCTTATGGTCTGAAAATACTTCAAAATTCTCACCATACAAATAGTGTCTCCAGCTTTTGAGAGCGAAGATCACTACAGCTAATTCCAGATCATGAGTGGGATAGTTGCGTTCATGGATTTTTAGTTGCCTTGAACCATATGCCACTACATGATGACTTTGAGTGAGAGAGTACCCAAGTCCTTATTCTGAAACATCACAATATACTTCATAACCCTTGCCTCTTTTCGGTAAAATCAGGATGGGAGCAGTGGCAAGCTTCTGTTTCAGATCCTCAAATCTTCAATTGCACACGTTTGACCATTCAAATTTGACTCCTTTTTAAGTTAGTCGGGTGAGTAGAGCCGCAATCTTGGAGAAGTCCATAATAAATTTCCAATAATAGCCAACCAGTCCCAAAAAGCTGTGGATTTCGTCACATTCTTCGGAGCTTTCCAGTCTCTAACTGTAACGCCCGCCCCTTTTCACCGCTGGTGCATTAGTAAGCCCAAACGGCATGACTACATACTCATATAATCCATATCGTGTCCTGAAGGCTGTCTTCTCAATGTCTTCCTCTCTAACCCGGATTTGATAGTCCACGCACGCGTAGGGTTGGCCAGTTAAGGGCCGGGCTTTAGAAGCTCGGAACTTAACTCGCGTCGTGACGTCCGCGCCCTTTGTCACTTTTAAAAAAAAAAAAAAAAAAAAATGTACTCTGATTTTACGGTGAAAAGGGGCGGGCGTTACACTAACTGCTGCCACTTTAGCCGGGTCCACGGCTATTCCTTCTGCTGACATGACATGTCCTAACAAGTTGACCTCAGATAGCCAGAACTCGCATTTGCTTTCTTTGGCATATAACTGATTATTCTTCAGGGTGTCCAGGACTATTCTCAGATGCTCAGCATGCTCCTCCCGACTGGTGGAATAAATCATGATATCGTCAATGAAGACAATTACGAACTTATCCAGATAAGGACGAAATATTCTGTTCATCAGATCCATGAGCACGATTGGTGCATTGGTGAGTCCAAAAAGCATGACCACATATTCATACAGTCCATACCGAGTTCTGAAAGCCGTCTTCTCTAGTCCTCATCCTTAACATGGATTTGATGGTAGCCTGACATAATATCAATTTTGGAGAAATGGCTTGAGCCTCTGAGCTGATTGAACAGATCATCAATTCTAGGTAGAGGGTACTTCTTCCTAACAGTTAGCTGATTCAACTTCCTGTAATCCATACACTTCCGAAGAGTACCATCTTTCTTCTTTACGAATAATACTGGTACTTTCCAGGATGAGGTGCTGTGCCGGATGCATCCTAGTCTGAGCAACTCATCAATTTGTTTCTTCAGCTCAGTCATCTTTACTGGGGCCATCCAGTAATGAGGCAATGATACAGGAGTAGTGCCAGAATAAAGTTTAATCTCGAAGTCAATCTCCCTTTTTGGAGGCAAACCAAGGAGTTTTGTCGGAAATACCCTTGCATAGTCTTTCACTACTGCAGGTAGTTCAGCCATTGGCACCTTGTCTAGTTTGATGTTGTTCATTACAAGATGGTTCATTTCTTCTTGTAATCTCCTGGTCACAGGAATGCTCTGTCAGTTGGCATGTACTATAAACCGTTTTCCCTCAGATGGCCAAAATATCACCCTACGAAGATGACAGTCAATGCCGGCCTAGAAGGTAGCCAACCAATCCATGCCAAATATGATGTCGTATTCTGTCATCTCGAGTACCAGATAGTTGAATTTTAATCTGAACTCAACAAGTTCAGTTTCTACAGAGGTACAGATTAGACCCAGTGATGTGTCACCAATAGGGGATACAATAGTAAGTGCAGTGGACAGTTGTTCTACTAAGGTACCAGTAGCAGTTATGAAGGTAGCAGATATAAAGGAGTGGGATGCTCTTGAATCAAATAATGCAAAAGCATGAGAACTACCAACTACTGCCATACCTTGAATCATCGAATGATCCACTGTCTCTGGAGAAGGAACCAAAGTATATAGCCGTCCAGATCCTGTAGGAATGGGTGCCTGTCCTGTTTGGTTATTTGCTCTAGATGCTTGTGACTGAGCTAGTTGAGCTGGAGGAAGAAAATAACCCCTGGAGTGAGAAGGTCTAGTGTTCTTCGGACACTCCCTTTTGAAATATTCCTGCTGGCCACACAGAAAACAGGTGTTAACACCTCGAGGAGCCTGAGAGACTGGTCCTCATGTGGAGGGCTGATTAGGACGAAAACCTCCAGTGGAAACAGTAGAGGTTGAGGGTCTCCCAAAGTTCGGTCTGAATCTCTTGTGAGGGCAGAAAATACTTCCCCACTCTGACCTCGTCGGTCATCCACAAATCTGACTGTCTCCATCAGCTCTTGTTCGGCTATGCTAGCTCGACTAACCACTTCTGCCAAAGTAGTTGACTTGAAAATAGTGACTTTGGCTCTTATGCTAGGTTGCAGGCCTCATTCAAACTTTTGAGCCTTCTTATATTCCTTGTCCACCATGTATAAAGCATAACATGATAGACGGAGGAATTCTTGATAATAATCTGCAACAGTCATGGTACTCTGGACCAAAGATATGAACGCATGTGTCTGACGCTCTTTCTCTTCCTTTGGAAAGTGATGATCCAGAAATATCCCAGCGAACTGATCCCAAGTCATCTTTGTCCTATCCCCTTTGGAATCTGCGCTTGTTGACATTCTATGACTTTCCACCATTTTCCAGCATCATCTACCAATTGTGAAGTAGCTAGTAGTATTATGTCCTCATCACTGAGGATTTTAAGTAGTTTCAAGATCTTTGTGATGTTTTCAATCCAATTTTCTGCTCTCGTGGGTCCCTCTTTCCCTTTGAAATAAATTGGACGATGTTGTTGGAAATCTCTGGCCATGTTTCGGTCTTACGATTCATTGGAAGTAGTACCTCCATTGCCGTTCTGATGTTGCTGTAGAACAGAGGTGACTATTGCTTGTACTAGGCTTTGCAGCTCTGGAGGTACCTCAGGAATGTTCACACTGTCTTGTCCCTCTTCCTGATGTGAGTTCTGTCGGGTATTTCTTCTTCTTGGTGGCATTTTCCTAAGTCATCGAAACATTGATTGACTTAGTTTTCTCATAAGATCTTATGTTCACATACTTGGGGAAATTGCCTAATCATCATCTTCTATTTATTGTTTTTGGGGAATTTTCCTAATGTATCGTATAGTGTTTCTCATTTTGGGAAAATCATAATGTTTCTTGTTCTGGGGAGAGACGTCCTATTTCGCTATGTTTGATAAATCTACAATTTTACTGTGATTGTCCTTCCCTTGCTGTTGTTTTTCTCATCAAGTGTTGTTCTCAGATTGAATGCTTACAGTATGATTCTCATCAAAGTAAATTAATCCGGCCCCCGTGCAGCATACTCTGAAGAGTCAATCAGTTGGGATTCTTATCTATCAGTGAGACATGATACCGTATTAATCTTAGTAAGATTCAACACTTCCGGTTTGGCTCTAATACCAACTGTAACTCCTTGCCCTTTTTCACTAGCCACAAATCAGAGTATACTGTTTTTTTTTTAAATGAGTGAGAGAGAGAGGCACGTCACGACGCGAGTTAAGTTCGAGTTTTCAAAACCCGACCCTTAACTGGCTACCTTTACGTGTGCGTGGACTAAGTCCACTTAAACATTTCACACGTTTTTTGAATACTTTCGGAATAATATATATCTGGATAAGATGCTATCCATAATCATGTCATCATTAAGCAAGGAAAACAAATCACCATCCAATTCCAATTAAAATTTAAAGATAATCAACCATAGCAAATAGTTTCTAAGTTATTACAATCCAAATATCAGTCCTCCCAATACATCATAAACATCAAAACCAAGTAAATTAAACTTCATTCATTCCAAGCTCCTAGGCTTGGCTCCCTTCATGTGTCATGTCTGTTTCCTTGTCATTCCCTGTTCCATCATCTATAGGGTAGAAGTAGGGCATCAATCAACATGCCCAGCAGGGTTGTGGTACACATAGGAGTAATATAAATTAAAATAGATACATCATATCATATTTGCAAAACATCTCATAAGTAGTAAAGACAATGCATGATATCCATATCATAATCATGCTCACATGTGTCATGTCATGGGTGTCAATGACATGTAACGGCCCGCCCTTTTTCACTCGCCGAAAATCAGAGTCTATTTTTTTTTTTAAATAAAAGAGTGAGAGAGAGCGGGACGCTAAGACGCGAGCTAAGTCCGAGCTTCTAAAGCCCGACCTTTAACTGGCCAACCATACGTGTGCATGGACCAAGTTCACTAAAATGATTCACACGTATTCAAGTTAACATGCAGAATAATCATAGATGCAGAAATATAATAGAATAACAATTCTATTCCATTTTAGATAGCCAGGATGTCCATCACTTAATAATAATTATCAAACGTTAAAATATCCAAAATTAACATTCCAAACCATAGCAAATAATCTACGTTATTACAGTTCCCAATACTAGCTAATCAAAATACATTGTCCATGAATAACTTAATTAAAAGGAAACTAAAAACATCCAAGCTCCTAAGCTTGGCTCCGATCTCGTCCTTTGTTCCGTCCATTCCCTGTGTCATCAACTAGGGTAGAAGTAGGGCGTTAAACAACTAGCCTAGTAGGTATTCCAAATAGGGTCAAACACATGGGTTAGTATAAAAATCCAGATATAATAAATCATACCGTACTTGTAAAGCATCGTATCCAAAACAGTGTATGATAATAGAGATCCAATCATACAATAAAAGCTAGAAACATTGCATGATAATAGAGATCATAATCATGCTGATTCAATGCCATGCCATGTTATGGGTGTCTTATGTCGTGAGTCCCACCCATCACCCATATCACAATCACAAAACATCCTCTTGATGGAATCTCCTCATCAAGGTATCCTCCGCGGTTGCCTTACGGACGCCCCGACGAAGCGTGGTCTCCGGTTACCTCTTGATGGAATAATGCAAATCAAGGTCTTCCTCTTGATGGAAAACTCCTCATCAAGGTATCCCCACAGTTGCCTTACGGACACCTCGACGGAGTGTGGTCTCCGGTTACATTTCATCCCTCCCATGCCATGCATGAGATGCAAATGCCAACATGCTATGTGAAAATACAAATCATAGCATTAAAATCTCACATTTGAAACTTATCATTTATACAAAATAATTCATCAAAATATGAATTTAAATCATCATACATATCCCATGGTTTCAATGAGGTAAGAATCCTACCAATGACCAACTAGTGTCCTTGCATTTTCGTTCGGAAACCGCTCACGATCGTACACCCCTTGTGAGGTCCCGTTACCTTATAACATATCAATAAATCAAAATACCGTTCCATTTATCTTCCAACCGTACTTAAGTCCATAAATATGTCTTAGTGGGGTTCGGCCATACAACATGGCCGAACCTCACATGCTTGGTTCTGAGTCCCTCTTTTTTATCTTTGATCATTCTAACCAATGTTGGTCCAAGATCATGCCATCTTTGATTCATTAAACCAAACACATATAAGTTAATCATTTAACCTTATTAGCACCCTAAATCCATAAAACATTCCCCATGGGGTTCGGCCATACACCATGGCCGAACCCATGATCCATCATTTTCACCTATTTACATCTTTGCCATTATTCTATCCTTGGCTAATTACTTAACTTATTTACATATGACTTAAGTCCAAAAATGATCCTTAATCCAAAAACATGATCCATGGGGTTCGGCCATACACCATGACCGAACCCATGGTCCTTTAATTTTACCATTTGGCCATTATTTCCTTCCATAGGTAATCGCCTAATTTACCGATCCATACTTAACTCCATAACATAGATCATGACTAAACATTTCATTCATTTAAACATGCCTAAGTCCATAACTGATCCACAAACATAGAACCTTTAATGATTTCTAATCATGGTTAAATCTCTAAATGGCCCATTAAAAATGGTCCATGGGGTTCGGCCATACACCATGGCCGAACCCATGATGTCTCATTTCCATGTTCTCCATTAAATTAATTACAATATTTAAGTCCATAAACCAAGGTCCCTCCATTTTAAAACAACATCTTCCATATTCAAAAACCTACCAAGATGACCCCATTTCTCCATCATCTTCATGGTCTAGATACATGTAATTACCTCAATACTTCTTCATGGTTTTCATGCTTAAAAACCCTTTTAAAATCAATAACCTCCCTTCATGGGGTTTGGCCATACAACATGGCCGAACCCTATGGTTCTTTTTTTTCTTTTAAAAAGAATCATACATCTATGGTTTGATCCTTTGATGGTTCTCATACATACATCCATTTAAACCCTTTAAAACCTTTTAAAATCATTAACATACAACTATGATTTTCATCCTTCAAATCCATTAAAAGAAACTAATGTCCTTCCATGGGGTTCGGCCATACAACATGGCCGAACCCTATGGTTCATCACTTCCTCTTGAAAATCATGTAGCCATGTTCATATTCATAGATGGGGTTTGGCCATACATCATGGCCAAACCTCATCCAACCCTTCCTTTGTCCTTAATGGTTTTTATACATGAAACACTATCTTACTTAATAATCTCATCAAGTACTTACCGATTCCATGACTCCTCCAGTTTCTTTCACTCCTTCTTGCTCTTCCGATCTTTTCCTTCCTTCTTGATCCTTGGCCGAGATTGATCTTGATAAAATCTCTGGGATTGGTTCGGCCAAGAGGTATAGATTTGAAAGAGGGAGAAAGAAGATTTTAAGATAACAACTCTAAGTGTTCTCCCTTTGTCTTGAGAGGTGGTCGGCCTTGAGTGAGAGGGAGAGGATGAGATGAAAATATTCTAAGTGTTCTTGTCTTGAGAGGTGGTTCGGCCAAGGGAGAGAGTGAAATGAAACTCCACTTCTTTTGTTGATCAATGAGGGTCGGCCAAGGGTGGTGTCCTTTGGTGATACCCTTTTGTAACTCCCATGACCTTTCACCTCCCTTCTTAATGTTCCATTTGGAGGTTTCATCCCATGAGATGAAACGCTCCAATCGTTTGACCAAGATGGAAACCCTCCATCCAACGTGTATGCCTTGTAGGTGTCTTTTGAAACAACAAACTCTTCATCTTCCTCATTAAAGCTTCCTTTGGAGTTTCATCCCATGAGATGAAACTCCCATGACTCCAATGTGTAGCCTTGATTTGGTCTTGTGAGGTGCATCTCTCCACCTTCCCACTCCACTCACTTAAGATCAAAGCCCCATTAACTTCCATTCAACTCATCTCTTTTAACTCAACTCACCTCTTTAATTCAATTCATTTAACTCTCTTGAAATCAACTCAATTACTTGATTCTATTTCCAACTTAATTCAGCCCTAATTTAATTAAGCTTGGACTCACTTGGTGTAACGCCCCACCCCTTTTCACTCGTTGAAAATCAGAGTATATTTTTTTTTTTAAAATAAAGAGTGACAAAAGAGAGAGACGTCACAACGCGAGCTAAGTCCGAGCTTCCAAAGCCCAGCCTTTAACTGGCCAACCCTACGTGTGCATGGAACTAGGTCCACGAGAACGGTTCACACGTAGAAAGTAAGCTTGCGGAATATAAACCTAATGCGGAATTATAATAGAGTCTATCCTACCAATTGTAGATAGCAAGGAATTACATCACTTAATTAATAAATACCTCAACTTAAAATGTCCAAAATAAAAGTCCAAACCATATCAAGTAGTCTAAATTATTACAGTCCAACAAGCTAGCTACTCAAATTACATTTCCATAAATAAAACTTAAATAAATCAATCTAGCTCCTTCAAGCTCCTACGCTTGGCTCCGATCATGTCCTTCACTTCCTCCATTTCCTACGTCATCGTCTAAGATAGAAGTAGGGCGTTAGACAACGCACCCAGTAGGTACTCCAAGTAGGGTCAACACATGGATTAGTATAAACAAAACACATAGATATAAGTAATATTAAAACCATGCAAGTAAATGCCATGCCATGGGTGTCATATGCCATGAGTCCCACCCATAATCCATATCATCATCACATAATATCCCTCTTGATGGAAAAGGCACATCAAGGTATCCCCACGTTTGTTTATCGGTCGCCCCGACGGAGCGTGGACTCCGGTTACAACCACAATCACATAATGTCCCTCTTGATGGAAAAACCCTCATCAAGGCATCACAATCACAAAGTACCCTCTTGATGGAAAATGTACATCAAGGTATCCCCACGTTTGTTTATCGGTCGCCCCGACGGAGCGTGGACTCCGGTTACATTTCAAACATACATCCCTTGGAATCAATGTGGATTCCACCTCACGGTTGCTTTATCGGAAATCCGAATGGAGCGTGGACTCCTTTCAATTGATCCCTCCCATGCAATGCATGAGATGCAAGTGCAAACATGCCATGTAATAATACAAACCATAGCATGAAAATCCCATCATTAAGACATACCATTTGATACCAAAATAATTAAAGTAAAACATCTATATACACATAATCCATGGCTTTCAATGAGGTAGGAATCGACCAATGTCTAAATACCGGGTCCTTGGTTTTCCGTCCAAAGATCGATCACCGATCTCGCACTGCTTGTGAGATCCCGTTACCTTATTACACATCAACAAGTGAAACCAATGTTCCAACCATGTTTAAGTCCACAATACATGCCTAAGTGGGGTTCGGCCATACAACATGGCCGAATCTCACCCACTTGGTTTTTGGGTCCCTTTTTAATCCTTAGATCATTTTAATCATGTGGGTCCAAGATCAGCCACCCTTTGATTCATTAACCCAAATACACATAAGTTCATCATTTAAAAGTCCCTAAGTCCCAAAAACACTCCCCATGGGGTTCGGCCATACACCATGGCTGAACCTATGGTCTTTCATTTTTGACCATATTTACATTTTTGCCATTATTCGTTCCATGGTTAGTCACCTTCATCTATTCACTCATGTTTAGGTCCCAAAACATATAACGCCCCACCCTTTTCCACCCTTCCGAAAATCAGAGTCAAATTTTTTTTTTTTATAAATGAGTAAAGTGGAAGAGAGCTGGGAGCGTCATGACGCGAGCTAAGTCCAGCTTCCAAAGTCCGACCCTTAACTGGCCAAACCTATGTGTGCATGGACCAAGTCCATGAAAACCAAAGCACACATAGAACTAAGTAAAACTTGCAGAATAAATCAAATATGCGGAACTAAACTGTTTAGATAGCAAAGTACAAGTCATGATTACTTTAAACTAAACATTCATTCAAACTTAAATCAAACCATAGCAGTTATCTACATTATTACATGTCCATAATAATGTATTCAAAACGTTAATAAATAAACTCCATTCCAACACCCAAGCTTCTATGCTTAGCTTTCCTTGTGATCCTCAGCCTTTGCCTTTCCTTTTCCTGCGTCATCCAGTAAGTATAGAAATAGGGCGTTAGATCAACGCGCCCAGTAGGTCTTCCGATTAGGGTTACCACATGGTTAGTATAAAAACATACATATATCATCATAAAACATGATCAACAAAATCTTATAAAACAATGCTATGTATGTATGCACATGTAATGAGTCCCACCCATCACAAATATACATAGCCATCACTTGACGGGACTCTCATTGTCAAGGTAATCCACAGTGTTCTTTCGTTTCCTCTTGATGGGACTCTCATCATCAAGTTATTCCTCCTTGTGGGACTCTCATCACCTAAGGAGGCCCCACAGTTGTATCACGGACATTCTGACGGAGTGTGGGCTCCGGTTTCCATATTCATCACCCCATGCCATGCATGAGATGTTAATGAGTACATGCCATTTGTAAATAAATCCTAACATTCAAATCCCATTTGAAACATAATACTTTAACATAAGTAATTCATCAAAATCAAAACGGAGATGTATGTATGAAAGATTTAAACGATCAAAAATTAAGTGGTGAGGTTCGGCCATGTTTTATTCCGGGGAAGAACATATGTGCCAAAGAGTTGCAGGAAAGAGCTACTGATTGAGGTACATCAGTCCAAGCTCTCTATCCATCCAGGCAGCACCAAAATGTACCATGATCTAAAGAGGCATTATTGGTGGCATGGACTAAAAAGGGATGTGGCGGAATTCGTGGCACATTGTCTAACTTGTCAGCAAGTTAAGCCTGAACACCAAAAGCTACCAGGGTTACTCAAACCCTTAGCAGTGCCAGAATAGAAATGGGAAAACATTTCCATGGACTTTGTATCGGGGTTGCCGAGGTCTTCAAAGGGCAATGATGCCATATGGGTCGTGGTAGACCGACTGACCAAGTCTGCACATTTCATTCCTATCAAGATGACAGATTCATCTGAGACGTTAGGTCGGCGGTATATTAAAGAGACCATTCGGCTACACGGCATTCCCCGAACAATAGTATCAGACAGAGATGGCCGTTTTACCGGCAGAGTATGGCAAAGCATGCAGTCAGCCATGGGGACAGATTTATTGACTAGCACCGCTTTCCGTCGATAGACTGATGGACAGTCAGAAAGGACGATACAAACTTTGGAAGACATGCTGAGAGCATGTATGTTAGATTTCAAAGGAGGATGGGAGGACCATTTGCCACTGGTGGAATTCTCGTATAATAATAGCTATCATGCAAGCCTTCAGATGGCTCCATACCAGGCATTATATGGTAGATCGTGTAGGTCGCCAGTGTGTTGGACAGAGGCAGGAGAGCCTGCATTGATTGGACCGGAACTAGTCGCAGAGACTACCACACAAATTAAGTTGATACGTCAACACTTATTGACTGCACAGAGCCGGCAAAAGAGCCATGCTGATAAAAGGAGACGGTTTCTGGAATTTGAAGTGGGAGACATCGTATTCTTAAAGGTCTCGTCACGGAAAGGACACATGAGGTTTGGCAAGAAAGGAAAACTGCCACCAAGATATGTGGGACCGCTTTCCATCATAAGAAGGATGGGGGATGTAGCTTACCAGTTAGCACTTCCTTCGCAGTTAGCAACTCTACATGATGTGTTTCATGTGTCAATGCTAAGAAAGTATAATCCGGATCCGTCCCATGTTTTGAATGTTCAGGATATTGAAGTGCAAAGCGACGTGACGTACGTCGAGAAACAGGTCAGGATAGTGGAGACCGAACAAAGGGTGTTGCGAAACAGAGCAATTCAGTTCGTAAAAGTGGTATGGGATCGACATGGTAATGAAGAGGCCACATGGGAACTTGAATCGAAGATGAGAACAGCTCACCCCGAATTATTTATATAATTTAATTTGAGAACCCTACTTCGCTCGATTTTCGGGACGAAAATTTTAAAAAGAGGGTTATATTGTAATACCCCAATTTTTCAATGAAGTGGATAATTACGAAAATGCCCCTGGTTTGCTAAATTAATTATTTTGTGATGTCAAATAAGGAAATGGTGGGGCCCATTGCTCAAATTAAGATCATATGAGTACATTATAAATGCCAAGTTTGATTGGATGGGTAATGTACATCAATTGGGTCAAAAATGGCTAAATGAGTCAAAGGGCCCAATTGGACCCAATGGGTCATAATGGATGATTTGACCATTGTGTAAGCTCAAATTAAATGGGGTCAAGCTGAACTGATTAGAAATCAGGTAGAGCAAAAATGGGTAGGCCTGATGCACAAGTGAAAACCATTTAAAAGTGGCAAAATCAGCCCATTAATGGGTCATGTTGTCAAAATGGGTCAAAGGGCAAATTGGGGACCCAATGGGTCGGGTTGACTAGGTTGACCACGGATGACAGTGTGGCCTCTCAGATGAGCTCAAGTGTGAGTTAGTTCAGCTTGAGTTGGATTGATTTGGAGTGAGTTTGATTTAAGAAAAGAGTTGACTCAAACTTGGTGCATTAAATGTGATGAGTTGGATGAGTTGAGTTGGAATAAAAATACCATGAATCAAGTGAGTCAAGAGGATATGGAAAGGTGTCTTAATCTCACACAAAACTTGGGAAAAAAAATCTCAGCCGTTGGAATGAAGAGGTACCTTGGCAAAGCCAAGGGACACCAAGGTTGGGCGGCAACATGCATCTCATGAGATGCATGTGTTGTGAATGAAAGGGTGCAACGTTTGGGTGAAGGGGTGTCTTGGATGACACCCAATATCCCATCGTTTTTGGCAAAATTAATGAGGGAAAATGAATGGAAGATGGGACTGAAATTACAAAAGGGAAAGGTTACCATTCTTGGCAGATTTTCATATTGAATATCCAAAGAATTCCCATCTCTCTCTCCCTCTCTCCAAATTCGTTTTTCTTGGCTGAACAGCAGAGGTTTTGGCACCAGTTAATCAAGCATAAACCAGCAAAGGATTAGGGAAGAAAGGAAGAAATAGAGGGGAGAAGGTAAGGATCTTAGGCAAAGGAAATTTGGTAAGATTTCTTAAGTGTTCAAGTTAAACAAGTTGTAAGAAAAGGGTATGTATTGGGCCATGGTTATGGCCGAATGCACCAAGGTTTTAACCTTGAGTAATAGAGGTTTTAAAATGGTAAAAATGATCATTGGTTGAGCCACCTTGGAGGGCCGAACCCCATGTAAATTATTGGTTGGTTTTGATGTCTTTGAAACATAGAAACCATGAAGTTTTGTGGACTGTTTTTGATGTTTCTTTAAGACTGAAATGCATGTTTTAAAGAGGATTGAAAACATGGACTTGAATGAGATGAAGGACTGAAGGTATCATGGGTCTAAACAGTGGATGTAAACTGATGAAATGGACCATTGGGCTCGGCCATCTTGGATGGCCGAATCCCATGAAGTATTATGGTTATTTGGATTGAGTTTTACAAAGTGGAAACCATGCAAAGTGATGGACTTATTTGGATGGTTTTGAAGGGTAAAAACATGGTAACATTATACTGATTATCATATGTTTAAATGAGACCTAAAACATGTTTAAGAGGACCAAAACATGGACATAGGGTTCGGCCACCTTGGATGGCCGAACCCCATGAAAGTATTTGATGTATGGTAGGGCTTTCAAAAGATGGAAAACATATCAATTGTGGAGAGCTTATGTGTTTTAAATAAAGCTATTTATTTGACAAGAAGGATCGAAATCGTAGGCCATGAGGTTCGGCCAATTGGGAGGGCCGAACCTCATGAAATGTTATGACATTTCCATGAAAGTATTTGATAGTTTTGTGAGATAAAAACCATATAAAGTTATGGTGTTCTTATGGCAATTAATGGAATACATGTTTACTGCTTTTGGTTGATTAATATGTGGCTGAACCATGTATTATTCATGGTTGAATTAGCATGTTAAAACCATAAGTAATCATGGTGAATATTGGACCAAGTGAACCATAGGTGTTCGGCCATGTGTAGGGCCGAATCCCATGGATTATGGTATGGGTTAAATGGACCACTTCATATGGATTATTTTATGTGGAAGGTTTGTATTGAATTAAAAGGTTTCAATGTAAAGATCATGGATCATAACAATAGGTTTTGGTGTGGATCCATTGCATGGAATTGATCGGTAGTTTTAAAGGTTAAATCCTAAGTTGGTGATGTTCTACCATGGGCATGGCCAAACCCCACAAGATGTGGTTGGGTCTTAGATGTGAATGAATAAGTAAATGACAGTATGATTTACTGATTGTTATATGGACAAGGTACCGAAAGTTGAACGACGTGCGAGTCGTGACCGGGTGACGCTAAAGAAAGATCAAATACTGAAGTGGATCTTCAGTAGGTTTCCTACCTACTTGTAACCACAATTTTATCCTGGATTTTATGAGAATCTTGTTTATTTTATGTGGTTTTGAATGATATATTATGTGTTTACAAATGACATACAATGCATTGACATCTCATGCATGGCATGGGATGAAGATTGTGGAACCCGGAGCCCACTCTCCGGTGATATGCTGTGATGCAACTCTGAACCTCCTTAGGCGAAGTAGGTCCCGCCAGGAGAAATGTCATGATACTGAGAAATACATTGGTCTCCTTAGGCGATGCAGGTCCCGCTAGGAGAAATATTATTGTGATTTACCTTGACGGTGTGAGTCACGTCAAGTGATGGCTATGAATATGCATGTTGGGAGGGACTCATTGCATGTGCATATCTCATAGCATTGTTTTACCTGTTTTTGATAATCATATATTTGATATATGCATGTTTTACAAGCTAACCATGTGGTAGCCCTGATTCGGGAACCTACTGGACGCGTTGATCTAACGCCCTAATTCTATCCTCAGAGGAGAATGCAGGTACAAGGAAAGGGAAAGAGAAGGTCGATGACCGGGAGGGGAACCAAGCCTAAGTGCTTGATTGTTGAACTGGACTTCTTTATTATTGTCGTTTGAGTTATAATTGATGGACATGTAATAAGTTAATGCTTTGCTATGCTTTGATTAGGTTATTAACTATGGTTGGTTATTTTATGTTAATCATTAATTGAGACTGTTACTTGCTATCTATTCATTCTATTTCCGCAGTTAGTTTAGTTTATTCCGAAAGTTCTTGTTTAGTTCCATGTGTGATTTGTTGTCATGGTCTAGTCCATGTACACATGGGTGGCCAGTTAAGGTTCAGATTTGAGTAGTCTGAACTTAGCTCGCGTCGTGGCGCCTCCCACTCTTGTTCACTCTATGTTTCTTTCAAAAGAAATTTTTAGACTCTGATTTTCGGAAGGGTTAAAAGGGCGGGACGTTACAGTTGGTATCAGAGCGAAACGGGAAGTTGAATCATCGAAGTAAGATTAAGACAGTTTCATGTCTCACTAACGGATAAGAATCCCAACTGAACGACTCTTCCGAGTCCGCTAACTGCGGGTCAGATTAATTTACTTCGTGTGACTCAGACTGAACAATCAATCTGAGAACGATAATGAAAGATAGCAAAGTAAAGTACAGTCATCATAACTGGATATATCAAACATAGCAAGGTAGGATGCACTCCCTTGAAACTCCCACACTGAGAAACAAACAACAGGAATTTAGAGATTTCCCCAGAAACAAAAGAACACAAAGAGTGATGATTTGGCAATCTTCCCAAACAAAGCACATGAGATTATGCATGAGAAATCCCCAAAAGTCAAGACTGGTTCTTTATTGGAACGGTTGTTGTTGATTTATGTGTTTTAAATGTTGTGGCACAGATATGTCAAGCAACGAGGAATACACAGAGTTATGGGATAAAGGGACACCTAGTTGTCCAGTAGATTTGGTATCGACTTCCAACAGTACCAGCATGGAAGTCAATGTGGACCTTCAAGAGGGGCCTCCCGAGGAGGAGGAATGGAACTTAGCACCATTGGAGGAGGTGAACCTAGCACAATTACCGGAGTATCTTATGGAAGATATTCCTTGGTTAATGGGACCTCCTGAGGAAGAAGAAGAGGATTTAGCACCTTTTCTGGAGGATCCTATGGCAGATGTTCCTATGATATTGGTCTTTACTCTTAAAAGCTGGAGACACTACTTATATGGTGAGAAGTTTGAAGTATTTTCAGATCATAAGAGCTTGAAGTACTTATTTGATCAGAAGGAGCTCAACCTAAGGCAGCGCATATGGATGGAATATCTGGCGGATTATGAGTCACGCTCAGATATCATCCGGGCAAGGAAAACAAGGTGACGGATGCTCCCAGTCGCATATCACATGCATCAGTGGCATGTTTGATCAGAACCGAATTGGAGATGTTGAATACCATTCGAGAGTTCAATCTATATCTCAGTAACCATGGGAGTATGGTACAATTTGTTCATACGATCCAACATGGTTACCAAGATTGAACAGGAGCAGCGAGTAGATCTGGAAATGGAGGAGATATGGGCCAAGATGTCTACTGGCGTGGTCATACCGGAATGGGAATCATGACCAGGACAGGGTCTTGTATTCCGGGGTAGAGTATATGTGCCAAAAAGCTGCAGAAAAGAGTTGTTGATTGAGGCACATCAGACCAAGCTCTCCATTCATCCGGGCAGCACCAAGATGTACCATGATCTAAAGAGACATTATTGGTGGCACGGACTCAAAAGAGATGTGACAGAATTTGTGGCACACTACTTAACTTGTCAGTAAGTTAAAACGGAACATCAGAAGCCACCAGGGTTACTCAAACCCCTACCAGTGCCAGAATGGAAATGGGAGAACATTTCCATGGATTTTGTGATGGGGTTGCCAAGGTCCTCAAAGGGCAACGATGCTGTATGGGTCGTGGTAGATCGACAGACCAAGTCTGCACATTTTCTTCCCACCAAGATGACAGACTCATCTGAGACCTTGGGTCGGCGTTATATCAAGGATATCATCAGATTACATGGTATTCCTCGGACTATAGTGTCTGACAGAGATGGCTGTTTCACCAGCAGGGTACGGCAAAGTATGCAGTTGGCTATGGGAACGGATTTACTGACTAGCACAACTTTCCATCCATAGACTGATGGACAGTCGGAAAGGACAATACAAACACTGGAGGATATGTTGAAAGCGTGCATGTTAGACTTCAAGGGTGGATGGGAGGATCACTTGCCGCTAGTGGAGCTCTCATATAACAACAGTTACCAGGCAAGCCTTCAGATGGCTCCATTCGAGGCTCTATATGGTAGACCATGTAGGTCACCAGTGTGCTGGACAGAGGCCGGTGAGGCTGCGCTGATTGGACCCGAACTAGTCATAGAGACTACAGCACAAATTCAGTTGATACGTCAGCACTTATTGGTTGCACAGAGTCGGCAGAAGAGTTATGCTGACAAGAGGAGGAGATTACTTGAATTTGAGCTGGGGACATGGTATTTTTGAAAGTCTCGCCGCGAAAGGGACACATGAGGTTTGGAAAGAAGGGAAACTGTCGCCAAGATATGTGGGCATCTTGGCATCTCTACACGATGTGTTTCATACATCGATGTTGAGGAAGTACAATCCTGATTCGTCTCATGTATTGACTGTACAAGATATAGAGATACAAAGTGATGTGACATATGTCGAGAAGCCTGTCAAAATAGTGGAGACTGAGCAAAGGGTGTTACGAAATAGAGCGATTCAGTTCGTCAAGGTGGTATGGGATCGACATGGTATTGAGGAAGCCACTTGGGAACTCGAATCGGAGACGAGAACAACTCACCCTGAATTATTCATGTAATTTATTTTGGAATCCTACTTCGTTCTATTTTCAGGACAAAAATATTAAAAAGAGGATTGTATTGTAACACTTTGGAATTTCATGTTATTATTATTTATGAAATTTGTCATTTACTTGTGAATTATTGGATATGGACCTTAGATAGGTAAAGGGTTGGGTCGATTGCCCAATTAAGACCCAACGGATTGTGGATATGGTTGCAATTTGAATAATTGGGTAAGATGTATTAAATTGGGTCAAGATTGGTAATTAGGTAAAAAATTGTTAATTGGGTCAAAAAGACCCAATTGGGACCCAATGTGTCTTGGATTGACTTATTTGACCATTGGGTGAGCTCAAGCTTAATTAAGTGAGTTGAGTTAAATTAAATGAGTTGAGATGGGCGGTTTACTTTTTAAATTTAAATTCAAACAATGGGGTGGACGGTTTTAAATTTGAAATTCAAGCAAATAGGGTGAACGGTTTTATATTTGAATTTCAAACAAATGAGGTGGAGGAGTTGTTGTAGTGACCCGGAATTTTTAAATTAATATAAATGTGGATATTATTTATTTTAGTGATGGAAATTAGAAAATTTGTGGATTAGATGGTAAATGGGCCAAAGTTTGGGCAAAGGCCCAAGTATGGCCCAATGGATTATGGAGTTGATTTAAATTCATTTAAAGGGGCAATGCGGGTGAAATGGGTCAAGAATGGTCAAATTGGGTCAAATACCCATTTGGGACCCAATGGGTCAAGATGGTTAAGCTCTAAGATAAATGGCTAAGATGGAAGTGTAATTGGGCCATGGGCCCAATGGTGATTCATTTAGAATGAACGGAATGAAATTTAAATTACCTAAGTTATTTGGAATTAAACCATGGTGATGTGGCCAAGTGGGACCCACCTCCACCTCACCAAGTGAGGTGGCGTGTGGACCCAAGGTTTGGTGGGGCTGACCACCATGGTTGAATTGATCAACCATGGGTGGATGTATAAGGTAATTTAAGTAAATGAGAATTAAAGTAACCAAAATATCTAAATATTAAATGATTAAAATTATCCAAATGAGGTGGTCAAAGTGGGGTCAAAAGGTGAAAACCAAATCACCTCATCCCAACTCAAAAAAATAAAACACGTTGGGACTTAGGGGGGTGGAGTCATAAGCCATAAAGCAAGATAAATATCTTGTGGGTGGGTGGAGAGAGTTAATGTAAAGTGAAGGTTAAATAACCAAAGAGATAAAGATGGGTTTACACCTTATCCTTTTCATTTTACCCTCAACTCACTCTCTCCATCTCTCCCATTCTTCCATTGCCGTCCCCCATTAGCAAGGAAAAGAGGAGAAGAAAATTAAGAAAGAAAAGAGAAGAGCTCAAGGAGAGGAAGAAAAGGTTGGACCACCATCTCAAGGTAAAGATCTTGAGACATTTTTCCCATCTCCATCATCTTCCCTCTCTCAATTCAAACCCTACCTTGGCCGATCCTAAGGTTGGGGATTGTCACCATTGATCAAGCATCTTGACCTATTAAAGATCAAGAAGAAGGAGAGAGGAGGCTAAGGGAACCGACGGGAGCGGCGGAAGTCGGAGGAGACGACGGATTGTGAGTATTTCTTAAACAAGAAATTTTGGATTTTTAGGGTTTAAGATTTGGGATTTATTTTTATAGAATTTAATGGTGGTTACATAAATTTATGCCATGGATGTTAAACCCATCAAATGAGAGGGTGGAAGATGGAGGAAACCCTAAATGGGTAAATTAGGGTTAGGGTAAGAAAATAAATAAATGGCTTATGTGCATTGGGTAAGTTTTTAAAATGGTTTTATGATGAAAATGCAAATGGATTTTGTGGCATTGGACGGCATAAAAGAGAATGAATTATGAACCATGGGTTCGGCCATGGTGCATGGCCGAACCCTAGGTTGTTGTGTGTGAAGTTAATTAGGGTTTTAGGGTATAAAGCCATGGAAAAATGGGAAGATTGATGAAATTAATATTTTGGTGAATGTAGGTATTTTGGAGCAATGAATGGTGGATCATGAACCATGGGTTCGGCCATGGTAAATGGCCGAACCCTATGGTGATGTAATGGTGATCAAATGATGGGTTTAAAGGATGGAAAAGATGGATTAATGTGTTAATGAGTTAGGGTTTCAAATGAACAAATGTAGTGATCCAAATGGGGCTAAGAGTGGTGGTTTAAAAGTGTGATTTAAACCACCTCAAGGAAGGATTTATTTTGGATCTAAATGGTGTAAATAGATCCAAGAAAAATGCGGAAAGGACACCATGGGTTCGGCCATGGTGGATGGCTGAACCCATGGCCCAATTGTGATCCATTTTGGTGGGTTAAATTGGATGATGAATGGGGTGTGTGTGTGTGGCCTCCAAAGGAAATGAATGAGTAATGGACTCATTGAAGTTAAATACATATAGGTAAATCCCATGGGAAGAGTTGATGAATTAAGTATTTTGAACCCATGGCCATTGGTGAACCATTTAACGGGTTAAGTATGGGGTTATGGATGGGTTTAAATGAATAATGGTGAAATTAATAAAAAGACTAATTTTAATAATGTTATGACATGGTTCAATGGGTCATTAATGGACCTAAGTTAGGGATCTAAGTCTATGACCAATTATGGATTAAATCATACATGGATAAACGAGTGTTTAATCATGGAAAATGAGGTCGTGGCAAAACCGTAATTAGTGCCCAAATTCAAGAATTCCATGGAAATTGATCATGGACTTAGGGGATCTAATGTAATAACCTTATAAGTGATTAATAAAGCCTAGGTGGCCGAATTTTAAGACTTATGGGATCAAAAGGTTTAATAGATGACATGGGACCCACAAAACCTAAATAGTGGCCGGTTTTTCATATGGGCTTAGAAATGGTTAAAACTTGAACTCATTTGGAAATTTAATAAGGTATTGGATATCGCGGGTAGTACGCGTGACGGTAGCCGGACTATCGGACGAAAATGAAATGAAGACGCTAGTCGGTATTCGGTAGGATTCTAACCTTTTTGTAAGCCATGGGATTGAGTGATTGTTGCTTTGAATTATCTTGGAAATTATATGGGTTGTTTGAATATTGGTTTTGAATTATGTATTATGTAGGGATTTTTACTTGATTTACTCTGGTAAGCATATAATTGGTTTAAAACGGGTTTTTCAAGATATGATGTGTTTATTGAGGCTTTACTTGATCTACTTTTGAATCAAGTCATATGTTTGATTCATGGGTTTTTTTTAAATGTCATGGTTGTTATTATATTCATTACATGGCATATGGCACCTACATCTCATGCATGGCATGGGAGGGATATGGCAAGGGAAGGATGAAATGAAACCGGAGTCCATGCTTCGTCGGGGCGACCGAGAACAGGCATGGGGACACCTTGATGAGGCTTTGCCGCCAAGGGGGATATTTTACGATTGGATCATATCTTGATGAGGTTTTTCCATCAAGAGGGTCACGGCATGATGATGGTATGGATTATATTTTGAACATTATGTATGGATGAAAAAGGGGCATTGTACAATGATGATGAGATTGATGGGTGGGATTCATAACATAAAACACCCATTGCATTACATTGTACCAAAGGGCATGATTTTGATATAATATTTTTATATGCTTTGTTATCACTAATCCATGTGTTAGCCCTACTCGGAGTCCTACTGGGCGCGTTGTCTAACGCCCTACTTCTACCCTAGCTAATGACGCAGGAGGTGACGAAGCGGAAGGACGAGACGGGAGCCAAGCTAAGGAGCTTGGAAAGGAGTGCTAGATAGTTACTAATGTTTATTTTGGATAATGTAATTTGAAATAGTTTAGCTTGTCGGAAATATAATATTTTAGACTTATTGCTATGTTTTGGATTTAGTGGTAAGCATATGAAGTTATGACATTTTGGTAATTAAATGATGAAATCTTCCCTGCTATCTAGAAAAGAAAATTTGGTAGGATAGTCTGTAATGTCTTTCCGCATTTAATGTAACTTTTTGTGAGTTTTCTTCTACGGGTAAACTATTCTCTGTGGACTCCATTCCACGCACCCATAGGGTTGGCCAGTTAAGGGCCGGGCTTTAGAAGCTCGGACTTAACTCGCGTCGTGACGTCAGCGCCCTTTGTCACTTAAAAAAAAAATATAGACTCTAATTTCGGTGAAAAGGGGCGGGCGTTGCAGTTGTGTTTGATACACGTTGGAGAGATGAAGATGGTTTAAAATTTGAAATTCAAGCAAATGGAGATGTTTATGGATTAATCTTCAAATTCCAACAAATGAGATGGAGGAGTTATGTTTGATACACATTGGAGAGATGAAGGTGGTTTAAAGTTTGAAATTCAAGCAAATGGAGATGTTTATGGATTAATCTTCAAATTCAAACAAATGAGATGGAGGAGTTATGTTTGATACACGTTGGAGAGATGAAGGTGGCTTAAAATTTGAAATTCAAGCAAATGGAGGTGTTTATGGATTAATCTTCAAATTCAAACAAATGGAGGAGTATTGGCTTATTTCAAATTCAAAGGCACACGTTGGAGAAATAATGGAGATGGTGATGGTTTAACTTTCAAATTCAAACTCTCCCTCTCCCACTTGGCTATCTTTCTCCCTCACACTCTCTCTTAGCCAATCACTCACAAAGACAAGAGAGAAAAAAAAAAAGGAACTTAGAGTTAACATTCCACTCAAGCCGATCCTCTCTCAAACCTATACCCTCTTGACCGAACCTTTTTTTGGAGGAGTTATATTGATCAAGCTCACAATTGGCCAAAAGATCAAGAAAAGAAGGAGAAGCTAAGGAAGGAAAGAAACAAGCTGGAGTGAAGAACAAATTGGAGTAGTCGCAGAATTAGTAAGTGCTCTATTAAGTCTTTGTAAATAAGAAAATGGTTAAGACATGGTTCGGCTATGTACATGGACGAATCCCATGGGAAGAGTCAAGGAATTTTGATGCTTTAAAATAATGTTTAAAAGGGAAGAACATGGGCCATAGGGTTCGGCCATCTTGTATGGTTGAACCCCATGGAAAAGTCATTGGATTTATGTTATTAGACTTGAAGAAAGGAAATCATAATTACATGTGTTTGATGTGGTTAAAGTCTTAAAAGGATTTAGATGGTTGGTACATTAGAAAGGTTTTAATGATGGCTTGGATCAAAAGAAGAGATGAGGCTCGGCCATGGTGCATGGCCGAACCCCACCAAGTAATATGTATGGATTTAAGGTTGTTTGGATATTAAATTTAATGGATTGTTTTAATATAGGTAATGGGTGGAAATAATAGACCAAGGATTAAAAGAGAACCCAAGTTAAATGAGTGAGGTTCGGCCAAGGGGTATGGTCGAACCCCACTAGGGTTTGTTTTATGGAAAATGATAATGGATACCATGCCATGGAAGGATATGATGGGGGACTTATGTATGCTTAAATAAGGAATGTTTGGTTATGGATTTTGTACCAATGGTAAAACCGTAAATACAAGCTAGAATGCAAATTGATGAATCATGGGTTCGGCCATGATGTATGGCCGAACCCCATGAGTAATACTTTATGGAATTATTTTATTATATGTTTCAGATACTTAATGTATAAATGATTGGATTAATGGTTTAGTGATTGGATTTAATTAAAAAGGAACTAAAGGACTTGAAAGGGGGACCAAAAATAAGATGGTGAGGTTCAGCCATGTAGTATGGCCGAACCCCACTAAAGTGGATTTTGTTGGTCCAAGGGTTAAATACTTTGTTTAGTGATGAATAATTAAATAAATGAAAGAAGGGCAAAAATCAAAGTATGTGAGGCTCGGCCATGGTGTATGGCCGAACCCGACAAAAGTGTGTTTATGGACTTAAGACCAAACGGAAAATCAAATGGTATATGTGTTTGACTTATTGTTATATAAACAAGGTAACGGAACTTCTTGAACGGTGTTCAAATCGTGAACGGGTGATGGTTTAAGAAGAGCGGACAATTTAAGTGAACATTGAGTAGGTTTCCTACCTTTTTGTAACCACAATTTATACTTGCTGTTTTACGTTGATTTTTATGAGATGTGTGTTAAACTATTATGTTTCAATGTGGTTTTGAATGTTAAAGATTTATTTAAAAATGGCATATATTCATTGACATCTCATGCATGGCATGGGGTGATGGTTTTGTAACCGGAGGCCACACTCCGTTGGGGTGTCCGTAAGGCAATCGTGGGAAGACCTTCATGATGAGAATCCCATCAAGAAGAATCCTGAGGCCACACTCTGTCGGGGCGTCCGAAAGACCACTGTGGGATACATTGATGATGAGAATCCCATCAAGAGGAGGCTATGTATACTTGTGATGGGTGGGACTCATTACATTTGTATACATACATAGTATTGTTTTTGTAAGATTTTGATGATCATGTATTATTGTGTTATACGCATGTTTTATACTAACCTTGTGGTAGCCCTAATCGGAAGACCTACTGGGCGCGTTGTTCTAACGCCCTATTTCTATCCTTAGTGGATGATGCAGGAAAGGGAAAGGTTGAGGATCGCGAAGGAAACCAAGCATGGGAGCTTGGGCATTTGAATGGTTTTATTTATGGTTATTTTGTTTAAGTTTACATGGACATGTAATTCGTGAGTTAGATATTGGCATGTAATAACTTAGTGATATTTGCTATGGTTTGGTATGGTTTAGAATGAATGTTTAAGTTTAAGATAACTTTGGATAAATAACAATGTACTTTGCTATCTAATAAAAGGGAGTAGATTTAGGTTCCATCATAATCCGCAGTTAGTTTAAGTAATATTTCGCAATGATTATACTTTACTATGTGAGAACCATTCTCATGGATTTAGTCCATGTTCACATAGGTTTGGCTAGTTAAAGGTCGGACTTTAGAAGTCCGGACTTAACTCGCGTCGTGACATCCCGCTCTTATCACTTGTTTATTTATTTTTAAAAAAAATAAAATAGACTCTGATTTCGAGTGAAAAAGGGCGGGGTGTTACACTAAGGCGGTCGGACCGTGTCTAACGAAGCTAGCACCACCCCAACGGGGTAAAATAGTACCTAGCTCTGCGCATCGACGCACAACAAATGTGCGAAATAGTCGTGAGAGCGTCCTCTAGTGTGAAGCCTGCGAGGGACCCACTCCTCAACGGTAACCCTAATGGACCAAGTCTCCCTATCACGTGAGGGACACACCCATACCACGTCTCAATATAATCCCGTGACCTCGTCACCCATATCTCAATGCCCAAGTCCTCATAAACTCTTAAATTTGTATACTTTATTGAAAATCATTCATACTTCCACACTACAATACAAGGGTTGGTAGGGTTAGAACAAACCCTTCAAGACGTACCCACAACCCTTACAAAATCTTTCCCTTTCCCTGACATTCTCTTACCACTCCTTGGCCTAACCTTCCGTAGAAGACCCTGCATCGTCATAAAAATCGAAGAAGTTGTCAGGGCAAGTCGTCGACGTGTGCCCCAACACTCCACAAGTCAGACAGGATATTATTCCTGGTCCCCCAATGTATGGACAGTTAGTCTTCTCATTCCCGTGCCCGTGAAGTCCACAAACAGGGCAAATATCCTCAATAAGGTGGGGGCTATAAGTATATTTGTGCCCCTCCTGATTGCATAATTCGTACATATAATCTGTCAACTCATCCAAAGTCGTAGTAGCCGGAGTATACTTGGACGAGCCTATCTCCCCTACGGATTCTTCTAAGTTTGGGACATCTTCCTCGTCCTCTTCGGGTACAAAGGCTGGAGCAACCCCAACATTGTACTCGGGTGATTCTACTTCCATGTCCTGACTGTTTACCCCTTCATTGATGAAGTTTGGCAAGCTGGAATCATCGGAAGAAGAAACCAGATCTATCGGACAGCTAGGTGTCCCTCTGTCCCACAACTCTGTATACTCTGTGTTGCCTGACATATCTGTATCACAACAACCGAAGTATGTTAATGCCAACAACAGTTCTAATCAAACTAAATCTTAGTTTTTGGGGAATTTCTCTATGTATCACATAATGTCTTTTGTTTGGGGAAAATTGCCAAATAAACAACTTGTGTTTCTTGTCCTTGGGAAATTGCCAAATAAACAACTTGTGTTTCTTGTCCTTGGGGAAATTGCCAAATAAACATCTTGTGTTTTTTGTCCATGGGGAAATTACCAAATCAGTACTCTTTGATTTTTCTTTGTTTTTGGGGAATATATCCTATTCTGCTATGTTGGATAAATCCAATTATTTTGACTGTACTTCCTTTGCTATCATCCATTGAGCCTAACGAAGTAAATCAATACACGAGGGCCGGATTAATTTACTCCGAAAGATTCAATCTTTCTGGTTCGTTCTGATACCAACTGTAACGCCCCGCCCTTTTTCACTCACTTTTCCTTTCCAAATATCAGAGTCTATTTTTTTTTTATAAACAAAGAGTGATAGAGAGCGGGACGTCAAGACGCGAGCTAAGTCTGAACTTCTAAAGTCCGACCCTTAACTGGCCAACCCTATGTGTGCATGGACTAAGTCCATGAAAACGGTTCACACATAACAATATCAACATGCCGAATAAAATCATGACATGCGGAATTATAATAGAACCCAGTTCTATTCCATTCAGATAACAAAGTACGTCAAATCTTTATCTATAATTTAAATATCAGAATTATCCAAATAAACATCCAACCTCCTAAATTATTACATGTCCGAAGACTAATTACTCCAATACAAGTCTATAAGTAACTTAATCAAAATATAAACTAAATCATCCAAGCTCTTATGCCTGGCCCGTTTCGCGTTCATCGTTCCCCTCGTTTCCTGTATCATCCACTAGGGTAGAAGTAGGGCGTTGGAACAACGTGCCCAGTAGGTATTCCAATTAGGGCTAACACATGGGTTAGTACCACAAATCCAGATATAATATATATCAAATCCAGTTATAATAAGTCATACCAAACTTATAAAGCATCGTATCCAAAATAGTGTATGATAATAGAGATCCAATCATACCGATAAAAACCAGAAAACCTTGCATGATGATAAAGATGATAATCATCCCGATTCAATGCTATGCTATGCTATCATAACAATGAGTCCCACCCATCACAAAACATCCTCTTGATGGAAAACTCCTCATCAAGGTATCCCCCACGATTGTTTTACGGACGCCCCGACGGATTGTGGATCTCCGGTTACATTTCATACATAGTATCCTCTTGATGGAAAGCTCCTCATCAAGGTACCCCTACATATGTCTTTCGGACGCCCCGACGGAGTGTGGTCCCTCCGGTTTCTTCTTGATGGGATTCTCACTATCAAGGTATCCCACATAGGTTTTTCGGAAGCCCCGACGGAGTATGGCCCCTCCAGTTCCATATCCTTCACCCCATGCCATGTATGAGATGCCAACGAAAACACATGCTATTTTATCATATAAACATAGCATTAAAATCACATTTTGAAACATATCCAACACATGCTATTTTATCATATAAACATAGCATTAAAATCACATTTTGAAACATATCCAACACAAGCTATTTTATCATATAAACATAGCATTAAAATCACATTTTGAAACATATCTAACACATGCTGTTTTATCATATAAACATAGCATTAAAATCACATTTTGAAACATATCCAATACATGCTATTTTAACAAAAATTCATCAAATAAGATAAAAACAATGTACATAAACCCATGGTTTCAAAGAGGTGGAATCCTACCAGAGACCGCTAACATGTCCTTGCATTTTTCGTCCTGTAACCGCTCACGATCGTAAGCACCTTGTGAGGTCCCGTTACCTTATAATTTAACAATCAATCAAAACCAGGTCCCAATTGTTTTACAATATTTTAAGTCCATAAACCAATCCCCATGGTGTTCGGCCGTACACCATGGCCGAATCCATGGTCTTCATTTTTTTTACCATATTTACAATAATGCCATTCTTACCATTTTTATGCATTAATCTAATGATAACCCAATTAATCATCTAAGATACATCAAACATTAAGTTCAGCAAACATTCCCCATGGGGTTCGGCCATACACCATGGCCGAACCCATGGTCCCTTATTTTCACTTAATTACCAAAATGCCATTACCTCTATCATTGTCTCTCCATTAATCCAATCACTATCTTCTGTTCATAAAATCCATTTAACTTGATTCATGGGGTTCGGCCACATACCATGGCCGAACCCTATGATATCTTAATTCCGTTTAAATTACAATATTGCCATTCTTGGCTAACCTTCCATTTTAGCATGTATTTACAACTTTGCCATTACCTTAGGTTTATGTCCAAAACCGATCCATAACATTGGTTCATGGGGTTCGGCCAAGCATCATGGCCGAACCCTATGATGTCTACTTTCCATTTTCATCAACTTCCATACTTGAATCCATAGATCAAGGTTCCTTCCATAATTAGAAAGTCCATAATTAGAAACTTTCTAAATTTAATATCCATCCTTCCCTTCTTCTATCTTTAGATCCTTTCTAAATTAAAATCCATAATCAATACCAATACACCTCCATGGGGTTCGGCCATAGATGTTTCATAATGTAATAGCCTGAATTTTTAAATCAACATATATATGGCATTATTTATTTTAATAATGGATCTATGTAATAGCCTGAATTTTTAAATCAACATATATATGGCATTATTTATTTTAATAATGGAAAAATTGGAATTTTGATGTTAAGGATAGTAAATGGATCAAATTTTGGGGCAAAGGTCCAAATATGGTCCTATGGACCATAGATTGGATGGAATTCATCTGAGGGGTCAATAATGGTCAAAGTGGGCCCGATAACCATTTGGGACCCAATGGGTCAAAATGAGTCAAGCTCTAAGGTAAATGATAGAAAATAATTTAATTGGGCCATGGGCCCAATGGTGACCCAATTGATTGAAATGGGTTGAATTGGAATTAAACCACCTAAGTTAATGATGAGATGGTTAAGATGGCATAACCAAGTGGGGCCCACCTCCACCTCACCAAGTGAGGTGGCGTGTGGATCAAGGAAAAGGTGGGGCCGACCATCATGGTTGACTTGGTCAACCATGGATAAGTTAAGGGGACTAAGGTGGATTAAAGTAAAATAAGTTGATTAAATTATTTTAAATCATCTAAGTTAAGATTAATGGGGTTTAAGTGATATAGCCGAATGGGGCCCACCTCCACCTCATCAAGTGAGGTGGCGGGTAGGGTAGGTGTTGGTGGGGACCGTCCACCCTGGTTGACTTGGTCAACCATGGGTGGATTTCTTAGAAAGAGAATTTAATGGAATTAAATTAACTAGGAAATAATTAACCTAAGTAAGGGTCTAATTTAATTAATTAGGTTGGTCAAATTAGGGTCAAGTAAATAAGTCAAAAAGGGCAAGTCAAAGGGTGGTTTCATCCCATTGAAACCACCCAAAGAAACACAAAAATACCATGGACTTAGGGTGGTGGTTTCATCTCAACCACCACCACTCAAGGTATGGGGACCCATACCTCTCATCATATGGTCAAGTGGTCAAAGGGAGGAAGACCAAACCACTCCTTCACAAAGAGGCCAAACCGTTGGCTTGGTGGTGGTTTGGTCTCAACCACCACCACCAAGGACAAGGGAGCCATGCTTGGTGGGTGAAGGCCATCATGGAAGTGTGTGGGCTAAGGCATCAAGGATTGAATGGTTTTCAGCTTACCACTCATCTCACTCTCTTTCTCTCCTCCTCCCTCTCACCACCGTCCCTCATCTCTAAGGAAAAAAGAAGAAGAAAAACTTGGAAAAAGAAGAGAAAAAAGAAGTGGAATTTTTAGCCCATCACCCTAAGATCAAGGTCTATTATCTTCCCTCTCATCATCTTCCCCTCTCCCTCTCTCAAGCAAACCCTACCTTGGCCGATCCTAAGTTTGGAGGGTTTCACCATTGATCAAGCATCTTGGCGGACCAAAGATCAAGAGGAAGGAGAAAGGAGGCCAAGGAGTCCGACGGGAGCAAAGAAAGGCCGGAGGAGTCGTCGGTGTGGTAAGAAATTCTTAAACAAGAATTTATATTTTTTTAAAGGTTAAGATGTGTTATGGAATCCATTTCTTAGAATGAATGGTGGCCACAAATGTTATGGGCCTTAATCTAAGATCTATCCAATGATAAGATGAGAAATGGATGAAATGGAAGAGATAGGTTAAGAAAAAAAATGAATAGACATTATGGACACCATTAAGATTAATTAAATATGGAAGTATGGGTGTTTTAAGGAATTTTGGGCCATAGGTTTGGCCATGTAGTATGGCCGAACCCCATGGTGAGCAATTAAGAAATTTAAATAGGGTTTTTGGGATTAAGAACCATGAAAGGGTAACCTATGGTGTCAAGATGATTTGAGTAAAAATTAATGATTTTTTTTAAAGGGGTTTTAAACAAGAAAATCATGGGATATGTAAATGATTTAATGGCCTCCAAAAATGGTGGATGAAGGAGAATCATGAACCATGGGTTCGGCCATGGTGTATGGCCGAACTCTATAGTGATGGAATGATGAATTAAATGGTTATGAAAGTATGGAAATTAATGCAGAAGGTTAAGGGTAATTAAGTGGATTTTTTTAGGCATTTTAAACAAGGTTTTAAATGAGTGGAAATGAGGTTTTTAAAATAAAAATTATGGACCATGGGTTTGGCCATGGTATGGGGAGACTTTGAGGAAAATTTGGGGTCTTGGAACCATGGAAAATAAAATGGAATGATGGTTAAATTAAATGGACCAAAGTATATCTCATGATGATTATGAAAGAGTGATTTAAAAATATGATTTAAATTCATTTATGGTAGGACCAAATGAGGTAAAATGGACCCAAGAAAAATGGAAAATAGGCATCATGGGTTCGGCCATGGTGTATGGCCGAACCCATGACCCATTTGTAGGTCATATTATGCGCCAAATATTGAATTATGTATGGGAATTAGATGATTGCAATTTTAATTAAATTAAGTGGCTGATTTTAGGGATGTTAGGTCATGGTCAATGAATCATTAATGGGGCTAAGTATGTGGACGAATTATGGACAAAAATGTACATGGATGGAGGAGATATTAAACCATGGAAGTATAGTGGCAAAACCGTAATTATTGGCCATAATGAGGAACCATGGGTTCGGCCATGGTACATGGCCGAACCCCATGTAGGTTGGACATGAACTTGGATACATTAAGATGATATATGAATGATTAAACGAAGCTTAGGGTTGCTGCCTTTTAAGTTCACAAAATTAGAATGTTTAAATGGGCAAAATTTGGAATTATGTATGTGTTTAAATCAATGAAAATGAGGCTAAGTTAAGGGCTGATTTTGATAACCTTGTAACATAATTAGGGATCATTAATGGGTCTTAAGTTGTGATCAATTAGGGACTTAATCATGGATAAAATATGGACTAATTTGGTAAATGTATAATAAGGTATCGGGACGTCGCAAACGGTACGCGATCGGCGACTGGATTATCGAACGAAAACGTAAAGGGACGCTAAGCGGTATTCGGTAGGATTCCTACCTTTTTGTAAGCCGTGGATTATATGATTTATTTTAAGATGGATTTTAAATGCTATGGATTATACTTTAACGTTATGGATGGTATTTTAAATGCTATCGATTATATTTTAATGCTATGGATGATATTTTTAAGGCTATGGATTATATTTCAATGCTATGGATTTTATATTAAGGATATGAATTATATATGTACTACATAGCATAATGCACTTACATCTCATGCATGGCATGGGCGGGAAAATAATGAAACCAGAGTCCATGCTCCGTCGGGGCGACCGAGAAGCAAACATGGGGATAGCCTGAGGTGCTATAACCGGAGTCTATGCTCCGTCGGGGCGACCGAGAATCAAACATGGGGATAGCCTGATATGATATAACCGGAGTCCATGCTCCGTCGGGGTGACCGAGAAGCAAACATGGGGACACCTTGACGAGGTTTTGCCATCAAGGGGGATATGACATTTTATGATGATATGGATGATGGGTGGGACACATGACATAGGCACTCATGGCATGGCATTCATCATATGGTTTTATTATATTGTTATCGGTATGCTTGTTATCACTAATCCATGTGCTAGCCCTACTCGGAGTCCTACTGGGCGCATTGTCTAACGCCCTATTTCTGCCCTAGCTGATGACGCAGGAGACGGCGGAAACGGTGGACACGACGGGAGCCAAGCTTAGGAGCTTGGGGAAGCGGCTACTTAGTTTTATTTAAGTTTTATTTTGGAAGTGTAATTTAAGTAGCTTAGCTTGTCGGATTGTAATAATTATTGTTTCTTGCTATGGTTTGGACTGTACTATGGACGATATCATTTTGAGATATAATTATGAACATAGGGTATTTTAGTAATTTAAGCGCCGTACTTCCTTACTATCTAAAACTGGTAGGATAGTCTCTATTATAATGTTCCGCATGTAATTATATTCCGCGAGCTTACTTCCTACGCGTGAACCATTCTCGTGTACTTCGTTCCGCGCACGCGTAGGGTTGGCCAGTTAAAGGCCGGGCTTTAGAAGCTTGGACTTAACTTGTGTCGTGACATCCGCGCCCGTTGTCACCTTTATAAAAAAAAAAATTAGACTCCGATTTCGGTGAAAATGGGGCTGGCGTTACACATAATGTTCTCTTTTAAATAATTATTCATCCAATATAAATTCCATATGACCCATTAAATTGATTCATGATTCTTATCTATTTAGTCCCTTCAAAAATCATACACCATTACCAACAACTCCCATTTAAAATTAACCAACACTCTTACATGGGGTTCGGCCAGGCACTATGGCCGAACCCTATGTTTCCTCCTTTCCAATTAAAAAAGTACCATGATCATCCAATTTCCTCTCATGGTTTCCAACCCATAAACATAACCCATGACCTTCCATTAAAAATCTCCAAAGTCCTTCCATTTAAACTCTTTTAAGACATATATAATTTCCCATGGTTTTCATCATTAGAAATCCATAACCTAACCCATAAAATAATCATGTCTTTCCATGGGGTTCGGCCATGGTGCATGGCCGAACCCTGTGGTCCATTCTTTCAATTAAATATACTCAAATCATCTCTTAATCTTCTTCCATGGGGTTCGGCCATACAGCATGGCCGAACCCTATGGTTCTTTTCTTTTAATCAAAAACATCAAATCACTTACCAGTTCCGCGACTCCTCCGAATTTCCTTCGATTGATCTTGCTCTTCCAATCCTTTTCCTTCTTGATCTTTCACAAAACTGAGAACACCTTCTTGCCAAGAGCAAACCAGCGTCAATCCTTGCTGGTTTTGTGTAATGCTGTGTGCCTCTCCTTCTCTCCTTTTATTACTTCCAATTTGTCCCAATATCAGAAGGTGCCATGCGCCCCTTGTCTTTCTTTTATTAAACCTCCCCTTGGTCCCAACTTAAAAGGTACCATTGCCGTGTGCACTAACTTTCCTTCATGTATGCCGTGTACACTACCTTTGTTTTATAGAAGTTCCACTTGGTTCCATATTTAGAAGGTGCCTATGCGCCCCTTGTTGCCTCTCTTTTATCTACCTTCCAATCAGTCCAATCGATAATTAGATAGTGCCATGCATCCCTCTTCTATAACACTTCCACTTGGCCAGGCAACTTCTTTATTTGGATCTAAACATCTTCTTTATTTAAGCAATAAGATATCATTGCCTAATCCCAATCCATTTACACATTTTTGCCCAATTTAGGACAATCCTTGGTCGCATATAACTACTTGATGTTTGTGATAGAAAATCTCATCTTGTATGCGCATATCTCATAGATTGCATAACTAGTATTCGGCCATGCACCATTATCCCGTTCCTTATTTATATAATATTGCATTACTAATCAAATTCAGTCCCATTTAATTTATTTGAAACCATTTCCACAATCCGTTGGGTCTTAATTGGGCAAAGGCCCAACACTTTACCCATACAAGATCCATATCTAAAAATTCATAAATTAAATGGGTAATTTCCGTAAATATTTATAACTTGAAAATCTGGGGTGTTACACATCATGGCCGAACCTCATCCAAATCCTTTTTAGTTCTCATGATCCATATACATAGAAATCTTGGGTTTGACCATGCAAGGGCCAAACCACGATCTTGATCATATGCCTTATCTTAAACATGCATGAGGTCCTTTCCATATGTACATAATGTCCTTAATATTCCATCATTTGCATAGCCTATTTTACCCATTAGGGTTTGTCCATCTCATTTCTTCAATGGATTTTAAACCCATGGCCCATAATATTTTGGCCAACTCTCCAATCCAAAAATGGGATTCCATGGTTTCCTTTAACTCCCTCAAATTAATAAAATATTGTCACAAGATACTTACTGATTCCGCTAGTCCTCCAGTTTCTTTCACTCCTTCTTGCTCCTTCGATCTTCTCCTTAGTCTTTCTTCTTTCTTCCTCCTTGATCTTAGGCCAAGAGTGTGTTGAGGTCTTGAGATGAAAACCCAAAGAGAGGGTTCGGCCAAAGAGTGTAGGTTTGAGAGAGGGAGAGGAGGAGAGAATGAAAACCCTAAGTTTTTCTTTGTTCAATGAGAGGGTCGGCCTTGAGTGGGAGGGAGAGGAGCTTGAGATCCAAATTTCTCTAAGTCTTTTTCTTCTTTCTTTTAGAGTGAGGGTCGGCCTTGAGGGATAGAGGGAGAGAGTGAGATGAGGTGAATGAGATCAAAAGTCTCCTATCCCATCTCTGTCTAGGGTTTACTTGGGTTAGACTCCACCCTCATCAATTTGGAGTCTTCCCCATGGGCTTTTTGACCAACAAGGGAGTGCATGCCCTCCACATGGCACACACCACTCTCAAGCCCAACGGTTTTGGCTTGGCTTCCTTGGGTGGTTTGGTGGTTTCCATGAGATGAAACCACCACCTCTCTTTTGCCCAATGCATGGTCTTACATGTCCTCATTTTAGGCTTCTTGTTTAGCCAAGGGGGGAGCATGCCCTCCACATGGCACACACCACCCCCATGTCCAACGGTTTTGCCTTAGTTGTTTCCTTTGTGGTTTGGTGGTTTCCATAAGATGAAACCACCATCTCTCTTTTGGCCAATGTGTGCCCTCCACCTAAGCTCTTGGTCTAGCCAAGGGCATGCCCTACACATGGCATACCACCTTTCATCCCAACTGTTTTGGTTCGCTTGTTTCCTTTGGTGGTTTGGTGGTTTCCATGAGATGAAACCACCACCTCTCCTTTGGCCAATGTATGGTCTCCACCTAAGCATCCTTGTGTAGCCAAGGGGGTGCATGCCCTCCACATGGCACACACCACCCCCCAACGGTTTTGATGGAGTGGTTTCCATGAGATGAAACCACCCTCTTGATTCACTCCATCTTTGGTCTTTTATGTGACTCACTCCCCACTTGACTCACTCCATTTAAATGTAACTCATTTCCCAACTCAATCACTTGAATTTATATCTAACTTAGTCATTCAATTAAATAATTTAATTCCACTTATTTCACTTGACTCACTTTAATTCATCTATAAACTCACCCATTGTTGACCAAGTCAACCATGGTGGTCGGCCCCACCTATGTCTTGGTCCACACGCCACCTCACTTGATGAGGTGGAGTTGGGTCCCACTTGGCTATGCCACTTGGATTTCCACTCCTACACTCACAATTAAGATGAACCCCATGCCTTTGATCACAATTGGGTCCATGACCCAATTAAATCCATTTCTTACCCATTTACCCTAATGCTCAATCCTTCTTGACCCATTGGGTACCAATTCGGCATTTGACCCAATTGACCATCATTGACCCAATTAATTGGAAACAATCCAATCCATGGTCCACTGCCCCAAGTTTGATCCATCGAACATCTATTTCATCAAAAATTCTTAATTTCAACAATTAAATAAATAATAGCCAATATATTTCTTGATTTAAAAATCTGGGCTATTACATTTGAAGCTCAAACTTAGCTCGCGTCGAGACGTTCCCGCTCTCTTTCACTCTTTAATTAAAAAAAAATAGACTCTGATTTTCGGTGAGTGAAAAAGGGTGGGGTGTTAAAAATGAAATTTATACTGTCAGTCACATAGTGCCTCGTATAGAACTATCAAAACACCAGTGTCTCGTTGCTGTCGTACTCAAGCTCTATCAGGAACCAACAAACTTCCTAACTCACCTCATAACCAAGGGTGCCAAAACACAAGAAATGTCCTGTGGAATCTGCATGGTTTATCCTAACTGGCTGTCTACCCACAGATAGTTCGTTGATCTTAAACACAGCTGAGCATACAACTCTCTATGTAACACTATCTGATCTGATGGGCAGGACTTAAACCTCGATCTGACATTGTTGACCTGAGCATCTCGCACAGACTAGCTCTCTACTCAATTGAAACAGGTCCAAAAATCTCCAAGATGTCGGTCATTCTCACCCTAAAGAGATAGGTGAGTTCTGCCAATCTATCCACTACCACCCATACCACTAATCCATGATGAAGGAGTCGAAGTATCTACACATGGCACCGTCCATGCTGGGCCACCACAAATTTGCTCTGCAGAGTCAAGTCATTATCTAGTCTCACTGTCTAGTTATCCGGCCCACCGTACACATCATAGAATCCTATAGTCCAACTGCCCATATACCTGGACACTAAATCTCCAAGACTCTGCCACTCAACATTGGTTGAACTACCCTACCGCATAGACTGGCTGCTCTAGTCTCTGCACCTGATCAACAATCACTCTATGAAACTTCATTCATCACGTCCGTTTCATGCTCAATCCTTCTTGAACAAACAAGTACTCAAAACCACAACGATGGGGGATATTTAGAACCTCCTTCAACACAAATTGATACCTCCAACCCGAGCACAATATCATCGCCGTCAATCCCGAGCTGTTAGTGAAAAGTCATGCTCATCAATCTCAAATCGTCTCTAATCAGAAGCTACCAATTATCCATCTTGTATAAGCACGCATCCCTTACATCCCTGGAGACATCACCATAAATTGCACACCCACAGTCTTTCTCTGCCTCCAATATGACCATCACTGTAGTGGTCTTCTACGTCCACTCAAGAAAAATTTCCTCACTGCCATCGTACCAAAAATTGACCACTATCTGTGGCCAATCTTGTAACATCCGGATTTGCAAGTTACCAATATATATGAAATTTACCAATTTAATTTGTGAATTAAATGATATGGACCTTAGATGGGTAAGGTGTTGGGTCAATTGCCCAATTAAGACCCAACGGATTGTTGATATGGCTTCAATTGAAATAAATGGGTAAGATGTATTCAATTGGGTCAAGATTGTTAATTGGGTCGAAATGCTCAATTGGGACCCAGTGGGTCGTGGTTGACTTGGTTGACCACCAAGTGAGTTCAAGTTTAAATTACGTAGGGCTGAATTAAATTGGAAATGGAGGCAAGGGATTGAGTTGATTTCAAATGAGTTGAATTAAAGAGTGAGTAAAGGTGTTTGTGTTGTTTCAAAAACCAAACCAAGGCATACACGTTGGAATGAGAGTTTTATCTCATGGATGAAACCCTCAAATGGAACATCAATGGGAGTTGGACCCCTTTTGTGGAGGTTACACAAACCAACTCAAGACAAGACCGTTGGATACATGGGAGTTTCATCTCATGGATGAAACCCCCAAATGGGTCATTAATGAGAGAGGTGACGGTTTTGTGTTGTTACACAATTCAAACCAAGGCACACCGTTGGAAACAAGGGAGTTTCACCCCATGGATGAAACCCCCAAATGGAACATAAAGAAGGGAGGTAAATGGGCATAGGAGTTACAAAGGGGTGTCACCGAAGGACACCACCTTTAGCCGACCTTATTGATAAAAAAAAGACTTTAGTTTTCAATTCACCCTCTCTCCCTCTCTCTCTTGACCGAACCACTTCGCTAGACAAGAACGCTTAGAGAATTTTATCTCACTCTCTCCCTCTCATACAAGGCTGACCACCCTCAAGACAAGGACTTGGAGTACTTTCTATCCCCAAGCTTCTCTCTCTCTCTCAAACCTATATCTCTTGGCCGAATCACGCCAAGGGGTTTTATCAAGATCAGTCTCTCTCCCTCTCCCTCTTGGCCGAATCACTTCTTTAGACTAGAACACTTAGAGAATTTTATCTCATGTTCTCCCTCTCACTCAAGGCCGATTCTCTCTCAAGACAAAAGGGAGAACACTTGGAGTTGCTATCTTAATTCTTCTCTCTTTCTCCCTCTCTCAAATCTATACCCCTTGGCTGAACCACTCCAAGGGATTTCATCAAGATCAACCTCGGTTAAAGAGCAAGAAGGAAGGAAGAAGAGGCTAAGGAAGGAAAGGAGCAAGAAGGAGTGAAAGAAATCGGAGGAGTCGCGGAATCGGTAAGTTCTTGAGAAATTTCATAAATAAGAAAAGAGGGTCAAGGGTCAATGGTTCGGCCATTGCATGGTCGAACCTGTAACGCCCCGCCCTTTCCGAGAATTTCAAAGTCTAATTTTTTTTTTTTAAGTTATAATAAAACATTGAAAGAGAGCGGGCGGCGTCACGACGCGAGATAAGTTCAGACTACCCAAGTCTGAACCTTAACTGGCCACCCATGTGTACATGGACTAGACCATGATTACGAATCACACATGGAACTAACATCAACATGCGGAATAACCTAGATTAATTGCGGAATAGAAAGACCAGATAGCAAATAACAGTCTTAAACATTATTTAACATAGATCAACCATCCAAATGTTATCAACCTAATCAAACCATAGCAAGTAGTGAATTATTACATGTCCCACAAAAGTATTCAAAAGACAGTAATATAAAGTAGTTCAGTCCTTCATTCAAGCACTTAGGCTTGGCTCCCCTCCCGGTCAACGACCTTTCCTTTCCCTTTGCTTGTACCGGCAATCTCCTCTGAGGATAGAATTAGGGAGTTAGATCAACACGCCCAGTAGGTTCCCGAATCAGGGCTACCACATGTCAGCATATAAAACATGCATATATATCATATTACATGATCATTAAAAACAGGTAAAAACAATGCTATGAAATATGCACATGCAATGAGCATCCCCCATCATGTACTTTCATAGCCATCACTTGACGTGCCTTGCACCGACAAGGTAAATTACAACACACTTTCATCTCTTCTATAAAATATGTACATGCAATGAGCAACCCCCATCATGTACATTCGTAGCCATCACTTGACGTGCCTTGCACCGACAAGATAAATTACAACACACTTTCATCTCTTCTATAAAATATGTACATGCAATGAGTAACCCCCATCATGAACATTCGTAGCCATCACTGTAGAACTTCATTCATTATCCCATGACTATGCATGAGATGCCAATGCCTGTATGCCATTTGTTAAAGCATAATATATCATTTGAAACACATATATTAAAAGAAGAGTATCATAAGAAAAACTGGGTAAAAACCGTGGTTACAAGTAGGTAGGAAACCTACTGAAGAATCACTTCAGCGTCCGTTCTTTCTTAGGCTTTAACCAGTCACGACTCGTTCTTCGTTCAACTTTCAGTACCTTATTATGTAACAATAAGTAAATCATAATCTTATTTACATGTCCATTCACATATGAGACCTAAAATATCTTATAAGTCCTTTTGATCAATCTCTTCATTTGGCTTGTATTCACAGATTTGCCATTGGTCTGTCCAATCGTTAATCCACCAAACTTACTCCATGGGGTTCGGCCATACCTTTGGCCGAACCCAATGGTTCCCTTATCCATTACTACATGGTTCTCCATTAGGGTATTTTAAACCTTTTAAATCAACATAGAACCATTACCAACTACTACTCATAAGCTTAGGCTATTTAACCCATTCATTATGAATTAGCATAAAGTCCAATTCTCCTAATAATCTCTCATCATTTATCATACATCTTAGCCATAAAAATAGCAACCATAATTCTATTTAAAATCACACATGCATCCATAAAATGACCCATGAAAACAGTCCATGGGGTTCGGCCATACTCATGGCCGAGCCCTTACGGTTCTTTTGCTCAACAATGTCCTTTATTTACATACTAATTGGCTCTACCCCTTAGCCATGTTAAAACCATAGTTTAGCCATCCTATGGCCAACCAAAATCAGTAACCTTATCACATAAAAATCTCCCAAAAACAGTCCACAAAGGTCTATGGTTTCCATGTTTTCCAACATGAAAACCAACCCTCTTTTACATGGGGTTAGGCCCTCCATGGTGGCCGAACCCAATGGTTATTCTTACTGTTTTTAAACCTCCAATAATCATGTATAAACAGTATATTAATATCAGGTTTTAACTTTCAAAGAAACTATCGAAAACAGTCCATAACAGTCTATGGTTTCCATGTTTCCCAACATGAAAACCAACACTCTTTTACATGGGGTTCGGCCCTCCATGGTGGCCGAACCTAATGGTTATTCTTATTGTTTTTAAACCTCAGATAATCATATAATAACAGTATATTATTAACAAGTTTTTATCTTTCAAACTAACATCCAAAATTAGTTCAATTTCATAGGGTTCGGCCATGCTCATTGGCCGAACACCATGACCTTTGGTTTTGAACTTTTAACCCTTTATCTTGGGTCTGAAACCAACATCCAAATCCATGTTTTAACCTCCTCAAAACATGCATTTTAAATCCAAATAATAACATCTAATATCAGTCCCAAACTATATGGTTTTAATTTCCAAAAACTATCAAAAACAATCACTTGTTTCCATGGGGTTCGGCCATGCAAAGTGGCCGAACCCAATGGTCTGTTTCCATCTTTTAATCCACTGATTTAGACCACATAAACTTCAGCCTTTCCTGATATCCAAACCCATGTTTTAACCCTCATTAAAACATGTACTTTGAATCTAATAAAATATGTAAAAACAGTCCACAAAATCCATGGTTTTCATGTTTCAAAACATGAAAACCAAGCAATCTCTTGCATGGGGTTCGGCCCTCCATGGCGGCAGAACCCAATGGTTATTTTTTTACCATTTTAAATCCTCCATAATCAAGGTTAAACACTGGCGTATTCGGCCATGACCATGGCCCAATACATACCCCACTTTATTAATCCAAAAGTCCATGAAACACTTACCAAATTCCAAGCTCGTGTCTTGCCTTTTGATCCTTGCTTCCTTTCCTTCTTATTTCCTTCCTTCTTTCTTAATTCCTTGCTGGCTTAAGCTTGAATAATTGATGCCAAAAACCTCTGCTGTTCCACTTAAGCAAATGAATTGGAGCGAGGGAGAGAGAGATGGAGAATCTTGGCTTTTCAATGGTGAAAAACGGCCAAGATGGTGTTTGTTTCCTTTAATAATTCAGCCCTCAAAACCCCTCCACTTCCTCATCAATTCTTGCCTAAACCAATGGGACACTTGCTGCCAACAAATGCACCGATTGGCATTCCAACGTTGAAGGCTTGGGGTTTCCAAATGAAATAGAAACCCCCCATATTCCCATTTAATGTTTTGCATGAAATTCACCATAACAAGTCCCCAACGTGTGGGACTTGTTTTGGGTTTGTTTGAGATTACCATACCTCCTCATATTCCACTTAACTCACTGAATTTACAGCCCATTTGACTTCCATTTTGACTCACCCAACTCACATGTCCAACTCACCATACTTAATGCATTTCATTTAATGCACTTGAGTTGACTCACTACTTGATTTAATTCCAACTAACCTCAGTCCCACTCAACTGATTTAACTCATATTTTAGCTCCCTTGAGGGTCCACATGGTCAACTATAGTCAACTCGACCCGTTGGGTCCACTTTTAGCTCCTTGACCCATTTTTGACTCCATGACCCAAATATGGAATTTTGGTCATTTGTAAATGTTTTTCACATATGGATCAAGCCTACCCATTTCTTCTCTACTTGGTTTCCAATCAAATTAGCCTAACCCCATTTAATTTAAGTTAACAAAACGGTCAAATCATCCATTTTGACCCAAATGATGAAAATTACCCAACCAATCAAACTTAACATTCATAATATGCTCATATGATTTTAATTTGAGCAATGGGCCCCACTATTTCCTTACTTAACATCACAAACTAATTAATTTAACAACTCAGGGGCATTTTGGTAATTTTCCACTTCATTGAGAAATTGGGGTGTTACAATATAACCCTCTTTTTAAAATTTTCGTCCCGAAAATCGAGTGAAGTAGGGTTCTCAAATTAAATTACACAAATAATTCGGGGTGAGCTGTTCTCATCTCTGACTCAAGTTCCCACGTGGCCTCTTCATCACCATGACGGTCCCATACCACTTTTACGAACTAAATCGCTCTGTTTAGCAACACCCTTTGTTCGGTCTCCACTATCCTGACCGGCTTCTCGACGTACGTCACGTCGCTTTTGTACTTCAATATCGTGAACATTTAAAACATAGGACGGATCTGGATTGTATTTCCTTAGCATCGACACGTGGAACACATTGTGTAAAGCTGCTAATTGTGATGGGAGTGCTATCTGATAAGCCACCTCCCCCACTTTTCTCATGATGGAAAACGGTCCCACAAATCTTGGTGACAGTTTTCCTTTCTTTCCGAACCTCATATGTCCCTTCCGTGGCGAGACCTTTAGGAATACGAAGTCTCCCACTTCAAATTCCAGAAACCGTCTCCTTTTATCAGCATAACTTTTCTGCCGACTCTGTGCAGTCAGTAAGTGTTGACGTATCAACTTTATTTGCCCAGTAGTCTCCGCGACTAGTTCTGGTCCGATCAATGCAGGCTCTCCAGCCTCTGTCCAACATACCGGCGACCTACACGGTCTACCATATAAAGCCACATAAGGAGCCATTTGAAGGCTTGCCTGATAGCTGTTATTATAGGAGAACTCCACCAGTGGTAAGTGGTCCTCCCATCCACCCTTGAAATCTAAAATGCATGCTCTCAACATGTCTTCCAAGGTTTGTATTGTCCTTTCAGACTGTCCATCGGTCTGTGGATGGAAAGCGGTGCTAGTCAATAAGTCTGTCCCCATAGCTGACTGCATGCTTTGCCCCCTGCCGGTAAAACGGCCATCTCTGTCTGATACTATTGTTCGAGGAATGCCATGTAGTCGAATGAATTCTTTAATGTACCGCAGACCCAACGTTTCAGACGAATCCCTCATCTTGATAGGAATGAAATGTGCGGATTTGGTCAGTCGGTCGACTACGACCCATATGGCGTCATTGCCCCTTGAAGACCTCGGCAACCCCGATACAAAGTCTATGGAAATGTGTTCCCATTTCCATTCTGGTACTGCTAAGGGTTTGAGTAACCCTGGTGGCTTTTGGTGTTCAGTCTTGACTTGCTGACAAGTTAGACAATGTGCCATGAATTCTGCCACATCCCTTTTCAGTCCATGCCACCAATAATGCCTCTTTAAATCATGGTACATTTTGGTGCTTCCCGGATGGATAGAGAGCTTGGATTGATGTGCCTCAACCAGTAGCTCTTTCCTGCAACTCTTTGGCACAAACGTTCTTCCCCGGAATACAAGACCCTGTCCTGGTCGTAGTTCCCATTCCGGTACAACAGTGCCAGTAGACATCTTGGCCCAAATATCCTTCACTTCCGGATCCATACGTTGTTCTTGTTCAATCTTGGTGACTATGTTGGATTGTATCACCAGATTGTATATGGTCCCACGGTTGTTATAGTAGAGTTTAAACTCTCGGATGGTATTCAACATCTCCCATTCCGATCTGATCAAACATGCCACGGATGCATGTGGTATATGGCTGAGGGCATCCGCTACCTTGTTTGCTTTGCCTGGATGATATCTAAACGCAAACTCATAATCCGCCAGATACTCCATCCATCTTCGCTGCCTGAGGTTGAGTTCTTTCTGATCAAAAAGATATTTTAAGCTCTTATGATCAGAAAATACCTCGAATCTCTCGCCATAGAGATAGTGTCTCCAACTCTTGAGAGCGAAAACCATTGCAGCTAATTCCAAATCATGTGTGGGGTAAAGGCGTTCATGTATTTTTAACTGCCTTGAACCATACGCCACCACACAATAACTCTGACTGAGTGTACAACCTAGTCCTTCTCCCGAGGCATCGCAATATACCTCGTAACACTTGCCACTTACCGGCAAAACTAAAATAGGGGCAGTGGTAAGTCTTGTCTTCAGCTCTTCAAACCTTTGATTGCATAGATTTGTCCACTCGTACTTGACTTCCTTCTGAGTGAGTTGAGTTAATGGAGATGCAATTTTCGAAAAATCCATGATAAATCTTCTATAATAACCAGCCAATCCCAAGAAGCTACGAATTTCAGTTACATTCTTGGGTGCTTTCCATTCTTTTACGGCTGCCACCTTAGCCTGGTCCACGGCTATGCCTCCCTCAGATATCACATGTCCCAAGAAATTGACCTCGGATAGCCAGAATTCACATTTACTGGCCTTGGCATATAGTTTATTCTGCCTCAAAATATTCAAAACTATCCGTAAATGCTCTCCATGTTCCTTCTGACTCTTGGAATATATCAGAATGTCGTCAATGAATACAATTACAAATTGATCCAGATAGGGATGGAAGATTCTGTTCATCAAATCCATGAACACCGCCGGCGCATTAGTGAGTCCGAATGGCATGACTACAAACTCGTATAGTCCATACCTCGTCCGGAAGGCCGTCTTCTCTATATCTTCCTCCCTAACCCGTATTTGATGGTACCCAGACATCAGATCTATCTTCGAAAAATGGCTAGAACCCTTCAATTGATCGAATAAATCATCGATCCTGGGCAGAGGGTACTTGTTCCGGACTGTTAGTTGTTTCAGCTTCCGGTAGTCCACTCACATTCGTAATGAACCATCATTCTTCTTCACAAACAGCACTGGTACTCCCCATGATGATGTACTGTTCCGGATGCAACCCAGCCTAAGCAGTTCGTCAATCTACTTCTTTAGCTCCGACATTTCTCCTAGTGCCATCCGATAGTGTGGTAACGACACTGGTGCTGTGCCAGGGTACAGCTTGATCTCGAAGTTAATCTCCCTCATAGTTGGTAAACCAAGGAGTTCTTTTGGAAATACATCAGCAAATTCTTGTACAATTGCTAGAAGTTCAGTAACTGGAGCTTTATTTATGGTGATATTATTCAATACCACATGGTTTAACCCTTCCTGCAATCCACTTTGTTTATCTGTACGGACTACATATTGCTTGCCCTCGGGTGACTTAAATGTCACTCTTCGACGATAACAGTCGATGTTGGCATGAAACTTCGCCAACCAATCCATACCGAATATAATATCATATTCAGACATGTCCAGCACTAAATAATTGAATTCAAATCTAAATCCAGCTAACTCAGTGTCAATCGCTGTACATATAAGTCCCAATGCCGAATCTCCGACAGGGGATACAATAGTAAGTGCTGTGGCTAATCTTTGAACTAATGTACCGGTAGCAGTAATAAATGATGAAGCTATGAAGGAGTGTGATGTTCCAGAATCAAATAGTGCATATGCATAAGAGCTACTCACTACCGCCATACCTTGTATCACATGATGATCCTCTTCCTCTTCCTCTGGAGAAGTTAGTGTAAATAATCATCCCGCTCCAGCAGGGTTAGACCTTCGACCTCCCCATCCTTGCATTCTGCCTCCTCTGGAGTATACCAGTCTAACTGGCGGACGAGATGATCCTCTTGAGTATGACAGCCTGTTAAGCTTTGGGTAGTCCTTTTTATAGTGACCTGGTTGATCACAGTAAAAACAGGTGTTCACTCCTCGAGAAGCTTGTGTGACTGCTACAGATTGAGTGGGCTGGTTGGGGCGAAAGCCCCCACTTGATCCAACAGACGGCGAAGGTCTACTGAAGTTCGTTTTGAACCGCTTCTTGGGTTGGTATGCACCCCTCCCACTCGGAGCTCGACGGTTGTCCACTTTTACAAATTCCGCCATCTCTTGCTCCACAATGCTTGCCCTACTGACCACTTCTTCCAGCGTGGCTGCTTTGAACACGGTTACTCTGGCCTTTATGTTTGGCCGCAACCCACGCTCGAAATTGCGAGCCTTTCGGTATTCCGTGTCCACAATATAGTATGCATAGATTGACAGGCTGAGGAATTCTTGGTGATACTCAGCCACCGTCATTGAACCTTGTACCAACGTCATAAAGGCCTGAATTTGACGTTCTCTTTCTTCCTCCGGAAAGTAGCGCTCTAGGAATGTCGCTGAGAATTGCTCCCAGGTCATAGCAACTCTTTCTCTTCTTGGCACAAGTGTCTGCTGTTTCTCCACCACCTTCCACCATTTGGCAGCGTCATCTGCCAGTTGTGACGTGGCCAATAGTATTTTATGAGCATGACTCTTGATGTTCAAAAGAGTCAATATGTGAGAAATCTTCTCCAACCAATTCTCGGCTCCGACAGGCCCTTCTCTGCCTTGAAGTAGGGTGGGCGCTGCTGTTGAAAATCTCTGACCATGTTACGGTCATTATTTTCACTCGTGTTTCCTCCTCCGTTCAAATGTTGTTGGAGGACAGATGTAACCACAGCTTGCACCAAGCTGTGCAGTTCAGGAGGAACAAAAGGTACAGTCATGTTAGTGTTCTCCTCCTCCTCTCGTCGATATGACGAGTCATATTCCTCCTCGTCGTCCTGTTGATACGTAGGGTCACTCCCTTCTTCTTCCCACCGAAAATGGTTAGACTCTTCCTTATTGTGAGATCATTCATGAACAGATCTCTCTTCGTCATGAACGGACCGCTCTCTATCAGGTTCTGATGACGCCTTCTCGCGTCGGGTACCACCTTCCCTTGTGGTGTGATAACGAGCACGTCATCTTTCTTTCTATCGTCCTGATGGGTCCTTCTCTTTGATACCCCCTCACCTAATCCGATCTGTAAAACTTTTTCTTTTCCCTTCGGATCTTTTACCACCTTTTTCTATGGCGCCATTTATTCCTAATTCATGGAAACATCATAGACTTAGTTTCCATTCACAATATCCATCAAGTTCCATAAATCCTCATAAAATCATAAAATCATAAATTTATATAAATTCAAACTTCATCTTTGTACAAAGGTGGGTAGGGTGCAACAAAACCCTATGTATAACAAAATATGCACCCTTTACACAATAACCCTCTTTTTTAATACCCCTACTATTTCTTCCTAGCCTAGTCTTCCGTAGAAGACTCCGCATCAAAAGCAAACTTGAAACGGTTATCAGGACACGTCATCGCCGGGTGCCCCAACACCTCAGATGTCGTGCAGGGTATTAATCCAGGTCCTCCGATATATGGACAATTAGTCCTTTCCTCACCATGTCCATGTAGTCCACAGGACGGGCAGACAACACTTAGTGGGTGAGGACAATACCGGCAGTGGTGCCCATCCTGATTGCACAGTTCACATGTGTCATAGGGACCTATCTCCCCAAGTGATTCCAATATAATAGGTACACCAGCCATGGGATCCTCCAGTAAATGTGCTAGATCATCTTCCTCTTCCTCAGGAGGTTCCACCATCTCAGGAATGTCATCCATCAGATCCTCTGGAAGAGGCGCTAAGTCCACATCAGCTTCTTCAGGAGGTCCCTCCTGAAGATCCACATTAACTTCCATACTGATACTGTCAGAAGTTGATACCAAATCTACGGGACAACTTGGTGTCCCTTTATCCCATAACTCAGTGTATTCTTCGTTGCTTGACATATCTGTGCCACATCATTTCAAACACAAAAATATTCAACAATAATTCTAAATAAACCACTCTTGGTTTCCAGGGAATTTGATCATGCATTATATCATGTACTTTGTTTGGGGAAGATTACCAAATCATCACTCTTGTGTTCTTTTGTTTCTGGGGAAATCTCTAATTTCCTATTGTTTGTTTCTCAGTGTGGGAGTTTCAGGGGAGTACATCCTACTTTGCTATGTTTGATATGTCCAGTTATGATGACTATACTTTACTTTGCTATCTTTCATTGTCGTTCTCAGATTGATTGTTCAGTCCGAGTCACTCGAAGTAAATTAATCCGGCCCCAGTCAGCGGACTCCGAAGAGTAGGTAAGTTGGAATACTTATCCGTCAGTGATACATGAAACCGTCTTAATCTTACCGTTTCGCTCTGATACCAACTGTAATGCCCCGCCCTTTCCGAGAATTTCAGAGTCTATAATAAAACATCGAAAGAGAGCGGGCAGCGTCACGACGCGAGTTAAGTTCAGACTACCCAAGTCTGAACCTTAACTGGCCACCCATGTGTACATGGACTAGACCATGATTACGAATCACACATGGAACTAACATCAACATACGGAATAACCTAGATTAATTGCGGAATAGAAAGACCAGATAGCAAATAACAGTCTTAAACATTATTTAACATAGATCAACCATCCAAATGTTATCAACATAATCAAACCATAGCAAGTAGTGAATTATTACATGTCCCACAAAAGTATTCAAAAGGCAGTAATATAAAGTAGTTCAGTCCTTCATTCAAGCACTTAGGCTTGGCTCCCCTCCCGGTCAACGACCTTTCCTTTCCCTTTGCTTGTACTTGCAATCTCCTCTGAGGATAGAATTAGGGCGTTAGATCAAAGCGCCCAGTAGATTCCCGAATCAGGGCTACCACATGTCAGCATATAAAACATGCATATATATCATATTACATGACCATTAAAAACAGGTAAAAACAATGCTATGAAATATGCACATGCAATGAGCATCCCCGATCATGTACTTTCATAGCCATCACTTGACGTGCCTTGCACCGACAAGGTAAATTACAACACACTTTCATCTCTTCTATAAAATATGTACATGCAATGAGCAACCCCCATCATGTACATTCGTAGCCATCACTTGACGTGCCTTGCACCGACAAGGTAAATTACAACACACTTTCATCTCTTCTATAAAATATGTACATGCAATGAGCAACCCCCATCATGTACATTCGTAGCCATCACTTGACGTGCCTTGCACCGACAAGGTAAATTACAACACACTTTCATCTCTTCTATAAAATATGTACATGCAATGAGCAACCCCCATCATGTACATTCGTAGCCATCACTGTAGAACTTCATTCATTATCCCATGACTATGCATGAGATGCCAATGCCTGTATGCCATTTGTTAAAGCATAATATATCATTTGAAACACATATATTAAAACAAGAGTATCATAAGAAAAACTGGGTAAAAACCGTGGTTACAAGTAGGTAGGAAACCTACTGAAGAATCACTTCAGCGTCCGTTCTTTCTTAGGCTTTAACCGGTTACGACTCGTTCGTCGTTCAACTTTCGGTGCCTTATTATGCAACAATAAGTAAATCATAATCTTATTTACATGTCCATTCACATATGAAACCTAAAACATCTTATAAGTCCTTTTGATCAATCTCTTCATTTGGCTTGTATTCACAGATTTGCCATTGGTCTGTCCAATCTTTAATCCACCAAACTTACTCCATGGGGTTCGGCCATACCTTTGGCCGAACCCAATGGTTCCCTTATCCATTACTACATGGTTCTCCATTAGGGTATTTTAAACCTTTTAAATCAACATAGAACCATTACCAACTACTACTCATAAGCTTAGGCTATTTAACCCATTCATTATGAATTAGCATAAAGTCCAATTCGCCTAATAATCTCTCATCATTTATCATACATCTTAGCCATAAAAACAGCAACTATAATTCTATTTAAAATCACACATGCATCCATAAAATGACCCATGAAAACAGTCCATGGGGTTCGGCCATACTCATGGCCGAACCCTTATGGTTCTTTTGCTCAACAATGTCCTTTATTTACATACTAATTGGCTCTACCCCTTAGCCATGTTAAAACCATAGTTTAGCCATCCTATGGCCAACCCAAAATCAGTAACCTTATCCCATAAAAATCTCCCAAAAACAGTCCACAAAGGTCTATGGTTTCCATGTTTTCCAACATGAAAACCAACCCTCTTTTACATGGGGTTCGGCCCTCCATGGTAGCCGAACCCAATGGTTATTCTTACTGTTTTTAAACCTCCAATAATCATGTATAAATAGTATATTAATATCAGGTTTTAACTTTCAAAGAAACTATCCAAAACAGTCCATAACAGTCTATGGTTTCCATGTTTCCCAACATGAAAACCAACACTCTTTTACATGGGGTTCGGCCCTCCATGGTGGCCGAACCCAATGGTTATTCTTACTGTTTTTAAGCCTCAGATAATCATGTAATAACAGTATATTATTAACAGGTTTTTATCTTTCAAACTAAAATACAAAATTAGTTCAATTTCATAGGGTTCGGCCATGCTCATTGGCCGAACACCATGACCTTTGGTTTTGAAATTTTAACCCTTTATCTTGGGTCTGAAACCAACATCCAAATCCATGTTTTAACCTCCTCAAAACATGCATTTTAAATCCAAATAATAACATCTAATATCAGTCCCAAACTATATGGTTTTAATTTCCAAAAACTATAAAAAACAATCACTTGTTTCCATGGGGTTCGGCCATGCAAAGTGGCCAAACCCAATGGTCCATTTCCATCTTTTAATCCACTGATTTAGACCACATAAACTTCAGCCTTTTCTGATATCCAAACTCATGTTTTAACCCTCATTAAAACATGTATTTTGAATCTAATAAAATATGTAAAAACAGTCCACAAAATCCATGGTTTTCATGTTTCAAAACATGAAAACCAAGCAATCTCTTGCATGGGGTTCGGCCCTCCATGGTGGCCGAACCCAATGGTTTTTTTTTATCATTTTAAATCCTCCATAATCAAGGTTAAACACTGGTGTATTTGGCCATGACCATGGCCCAATACATACCCCACTTTATTAATCCAAAAGTCCATGAAACACTTACCAAATTCCAAGCTCTTGTCTTGCCTTTTGATCCTTGCTTCTTTTCCTTCTTATTTCCTTCCTTCTTTCTTAATTCCTTGCTGGTTTAAGCTTGAATAATTGATGCCAAAAACCTCTGCTGTTCCACTTAAGCAAATGAATTGGAGAGAGGGAGAGAGAGATGGAGAATCTTGGCTTTTCAATGGTGAAAAACGGCCAAGATGGTGTTTGTTTCCTTTAATAATTCAGCCCTCAAAACCCCTCCACTTCCTCATCAATTCTTGCCTAAACCAATGGGACACTTGCTGCCAACAAATGCACCGATTGGCATTCCAACGTTGAAGGCTTGGGGTTTCCAAATGGAATAGAAACCCCCCATATTCCCATTTAATGTTTTGCATGAAACTCACCATAACAAGTCCCCATCGTGTGGGACTTGTTTTGGGTTTGTTTGAGATTACCACACCTCCTCATATTCCACTTAACTCACTGAATTTACAGCCCATTTGACTTCCATTTTGACTCACCCAACTCACATGTCCAACTAACCATACTTAATGCATTTCATTTAATGCACTTGAGTTGACTCACTACTTGATTTAATTCCAACTCACCTCAGTCCCACTCAACTGATTTAACTCATATTTTAGCTCCCTTGAGGGTCCACACGGTCAACTATAGTCAACTCTACCCGTTGGGTCCACTTTTAGCTCCTTGACCCGTTTTTTACTCCATGACCCAAATATGGAATTTTGGTCATTTGTAAATGGTTTTCACATATGGATCAAGCCTGCCCATTTCTTCTCTACTTGATTTCCAATCAAATTAGCCTAACCCCATTTAATTTAAGTTCACGAAACGGTCAAATCATCCATTTTGACCCGATGGGTCCCATTTGGGCCCTTTGACCCATTTAGCTATTTTTGACCCAAATGATGAAAATTACCCAACCAACCAAACTTAACATTCATAATATGCTCATATGATTTTAATTTGAGCAATGGGCCCCACTATTTCCTTACTTAACATCACAAACTAATTAATTTAACAACTCATGGGCATTTTGGTAATTTTCCACTTCATTGAGAAATTGGGGTGTTACAGAACCCTAATTTTACTATGGTTAAAGACCCAATGATGAACCATAGGGTTCGGCCATGTTGTATGACCGAACCCCATGGAAAGGTATTAAGGAAGTTATTTGGGTCTAAGTGATTTTAGGGGAAGATGATGAATCATAGGGTTTGACCATGTTGTATGGCCGAACCCCATGGAAGGACATTGGTTATTTTTAGTGGATTTTGAAGGATGAAAACCATGGAAGTTGGTTAATAATTTTAATGGGTTTCAAAGCATAAAAATTATAGATGTATGTCAAGGATTTTAAAAGGTTTTAAGGGAGGAAAATAAGGAAGGAATGTTAATCATTTTAAATGGTATCAAGGTTGTAAATGGTGAAAGAACCATGGACCTTGGGTTCGGCCATGGTGTATGGCCGAACCCCGTGGAGAAAAACTAAGAGATATATTATGGATCCTAAGGTTAATTGATGAATTTGAATATATGATTAAACCCCATGGAAGGACTTGTGTATGAACTTAAGATGGTAAATTATGGAGATAAGACATCATGGGTTCGGCCATGGTGTATGGCCGAACCCCATGAACCATTTGATGAACCATTTGATGGACCATCTTAAAGGGTCATTTATAATTGTTATGCATGGTTAAATGAATGGATTTAATTATATGTTCATGGGTTATGTTATTGGTTATGGATTTGTATAAATGGCAAAGTTGTAAATAGGTGAAAATCATGGACCATGGGTTCGGCCATGGTGTATGGCTGAACCCCATGAGGAATGTTTTTATGAACTTAAGTGGTTACCAATGTTAGATCATTTAATTTATAAGATCAAAGGATTATAAAGATGGACTAAAATCAAGAAAGTGAGGTTCAGCCATGTTGTATGGCCGAACCCCACTAAGGTATATTTTGTGGACTAAGGGTTAAGTGATTATCTAAGTAGTGATTGAGTAATGAATCAAAGGAGGGACTAAAATCAAGTGAGTGAGGTTCGGCCATGGTGTATGGCCGAACCCCACAAAGTTGTGTTTATGGACTTAGACTTAATTGTAAATCAAATGGAACATGGGATTGATTGATTGACATGTTATAAGGTAACGGGACCTCACAAGGGGTGCACGATCGTGAGCGGTTCCCGGATTAAAACGCAAGGTCACTTTAGTGGTCATTGGTAGGATTCTACCTCTTTGAGACCATGGGTTATGTAATATGGTTTAATTTCTTATTTTGATGGTTTATGTTGTAAAAATGTTATGTTTCAAATATGAGGTTTTAATGCTATGATTATACTATTACATAGCATGTGGACATATACATCTCTCTTGCATGGCATGAGAGGGAAGGTTGTAACCAGAGGCTACGCTCCGTCGGGGCGTCCGTAAGGCATTCGTAAGAAGACCTTGATGTGCATTATCCATCAAGAAGTAACCAGAGAACACACTCCGTCGGGGCGTTCGTAAGGCAACTATGGGGATACCTTGATGAGGAGAATTCAATCAAGAGGTTACATGTATTTGTGATGGGTGGGACTCATTGCATTTGACACCATGGCATGGCATAGTTTTTATATGGTTTTGATAATATGTTACTATATATGATTTGTACTAACCATGTGTTAACCCTATTTGGAGTACCTACTTGGCGCGTTGTCTAACGCCCTACTTCTACCCTAGTGGGTGACACAGGAAGTGAAGGGAACGATGAGCGTGATCGGAGCCAAGCATATGAGCTTGGATGAGTTTAATTTATATTTTGATTAAGTTACTTATAGACTATGTAATTGAGTAGATAGCAGTTGGGCATGTAATAACTTAGATATTTTGCTATGGTTTAAATGGTATTTGGGATATTCAAATTAAGATAATCATTGATAAATGACGTACTACTTTGCTATCTAAAATGGAATAGAATTAGGTTCTATTATAATCCGCAGTTATGTTTTATTCCGCATTTATAACTTATTGCAAGTGAACCGTATTCATGGACTTAGTCTATGCACACGTATGGTTGGCCAGTTAAAGGTCGGGCTTTAGAAGCTCGGACTTAGCTCGCGTCGTAACGTCCCGTTCTCTCTCACTTTTCTATTTATAAAAAAAAAAATAGACTCTGATTTTTAGAAAGCGAGTGAAAAAGGGCGGGGCGTTACAAATCTAACTGTAAACACAGCCACTAGGAGTAATCTAAATAAACTGCCAGACATGACCTCAACATCATCCTGATAAACCTGCCGCACTACCTATCGAATCCACATGGCCAGGCAGCTACACCTCTGGGACAAAAACTTGCATCTGACAAAACCCTATCTGATGAAACACCCTCGAGAAGCAACATAGACCATTTCAATTGTTTTAACATGTCGTCAATCCTCGATAGAAGATCCTCACCCTACTTTGTAACTTTTCTCAATTTCTGTCACTCACTCCAACGGAGACATGATAGACAAGGTGTCTCTACCACCGCTACTCCCAAGCTCAAACCATGGTGAAGGTCAAAGTCACTGAGGAAGGGACTTATCTGAATCAGGTCAAATCTTGAAACAAAAAACCAAGGAACGCCAAGGCATCACTCACTTGAAATTTCATTACTTGAGTAATGCACGACCAAGGAGGGTGAATATGTCGGATTTTAATATTCAATTCCTTTTAAAATTTCCGTAACAAAATTATTACTTAAATTTATGAGATATGCAATGAATTACTTTTGAATTAAACACTGTTAATGAAATATGGCCGAACCTACTTGTGTGTGTGACAAAATATTCAATCAAAACATTCAAGTTAAAAGCATCACCCACATGTATGCACAGAGATTTTATAGTGGTTCGGTTTCAATTAACCTACGCCACTGTTAGACTTCCTAACTCTAGGGTCGTCTCAATTATACTATGAATGGGCTGCACACCCAAATAGTACAACCTAGTTTTTTTATAGAGGTTCGACCCAAATGGTCTAATCCTCGACACTAATTTTTTTGGGTGGTTCGAACACAATATTCTAATCCACCTTACATTGATATAAAATAAAAGAGATGGAGGAACAATCTGCAGAATGTATGTTCTTCTTTACTCGATGTCTCTGTGCTTCATCCTTCAGATCAGGTCCATCAGAGTTGATTATTGGCACATCAGTATAAGGGTATTAGGACAACAATATGACTAATTTTCTGGTCCTAGGTGAACACCCTTAACTTCATCAAACATAAAGTATTGATTACCCAAACATATTCTTATTAGAGGATGATGAAGAAGGTATAACACGGGGCTGGAAATCTCTATAGTCTCAATTATTTTTTTTTCAACAGTTGAGCACCACCATTTTAATTAAGTCAATCGACATTAAATAAGACTGTTATACAGCAATCACGTCTCGAGGCCTTCAGATTTCCTTCGAGACCTCGAGGCTGTATAAGGTAATACAGTACACTAACTTTTCGTTAATTCAAACCACTCTTATAACATATTAAGTCAATGACCAGTTAATCTACACGCCACCTGTTCGTGCTTGACAATTAGAGTATTTAACCAAGGAATCATGAGATGACACGATGATTTTTCAATAATCTGTTGTGATCACCGAAAGCCTCATATCATTTTTCAATGTTGTAATCAAGCAAAAGATTTCCTTATTCCACAAATCTTAGAAATAAAAGGTTTTCTAGACTTTTCTGTAATAGCCCGGACTTTCAATGCAATAAATATATTGGCTATTATCTATTTTAATTGTTAAAAATTAAGATTTATAGATGGAATGGATGTTAGATGGATAAACGTTGGGGCAGTGGCCCAAGTATGGTCCAATGGATAATGGATAGGATTAATTTTATTTAATTGGGTCAATGTGGTCAATTGGGTCAAATGCCCAATTAGGACCCAATGGGTCAAGATGAATTGATGATTAGGGTAAATGAGTAAGGAATGGATTTAATCGGGTCATGGACCCAATTAAGATCTAAAGGCATGGGGTCCACCTCATCAAGTGAGGTGGGAAGTGTAGGAGTTGATATCAAAGTGGCATAGCCAAGTGGGACCCAAGTCCACCTCATCAAGTGAGGTGGCGTGTGGACTAAGGCACATGTGGGGCAGCCATGGTTGACTTGGTCAACCATGGGTGAGTTCAAAGGTGAGTCCAAGAGGATTAAGTAAAATGAGTGGAGTTAAGGAATTAATTAATTAAAAATAAATTCAAGTGCTTGAGTTAGGACAATGAGTTTTATTTAATGTAGTGAGTTGGATGGGTGGTGAGTCACATGGAACATGAAAAGATGGAGTGAGTCAAAAGGGAGGTGGAGGGTTTCCATCTCAATGGAAACCTTAGACGAAAAATGTTGGAGAGGGTGTGTGTGCCATGTGGAAGGCATGCATTCTCCTGGCTAGTCAAGGAACTCATGGGGAAGACTCCACATTGAATGAGGGTGGTTGTGTAATGACCCGGAATTTGTGAATCACTGTGGTTATTATTTATTTTAGTGATGGAAATTGAGAATTTTAATGGAATAAATGTTAAGTGAATCAAAATTTGGGCAAAGGCCCAAGTATGGTCCAATGGACCATGGGTTGGATGAAATTCATTTAGTTGGTCAATAATGATTAATGTAATGGCCCGGAATTTGTAAATCAAAATATATGTGGTTATTGTTTGTTTTAATGGTGGAAATTGGAAATCTACTGGAATAGAGGGTAAATGGACCAAAATTTGGACAAAGGCCCAACTAGGGCCCAATGGATTATGGATTGGATTTAAGTTTACTTAAAGGGTCAATGGTGGTCAATTGGGCCAAGGATGGTCAAATTAGGCTCAATACCCATTTGGGACCCAATGGGTCAAGATAATGCAAACTCTAAGATAAAGGGGTAAGGATGACTGTAATTGGGCCATGGGCCCAATGGTGGCCCATCTAGTGGGAATGGACTTAATGAAATTTGAATCACCTAAGTTGGTGATGAGTTGACCAAGGTGACATGGTCCAATGGGACCCACCTCCACCTCACTAAGTGAGGTGGCGTGTGGACCAAGGTTTGGTGGGGCCGACCACCATGGTTGACTTGGTCAACCATGGGTGGATACATAGAAGGAAGATAAGAAATGGAATTAAATTAGGTGAGAATTAATTAACCTAAGGTAATTAGTTAATTTATTAAATGATTAAAATAATCAAATGAGGTGGTCAAATGGTCAAATGGTTAAATAAAGACCAAAAGCCATCTCATTTGTAAACACAAAAAAAAAAAAAAACGTTGGGTGGTGGTTTATCTCAAATACCACCATGAATCTTAAAGCATAAAGCATAAACCATTAAAGTATGGAAAATATCTTAAGGCATCAAAAAAAAAAAAAAAAAAAAAAAATGGGGAATGTTAATAATGTATGATGAAATCCCCACATGGAGGGACTTGTGATGTGTTAGATTGAAATGTGAATGATGTTTATGGCCTCCAAAGGGCATGAATGGATAATGGACTCAATGTGGTTTAAATGCATAAGGTAAACCCCACGGGAAGACTTGATGAATTGGGTATTTTGAACCCATGAATTAATTTTATGAACCACTTTATGTGGCTAAGTTTATGGATTCGAATGTGATCAAGGATGATGATTTAAATATGTGAATAGGCCAAAGAAAAATAGGATAAAGACATCATGGGTTCGGCCATGGTGTATGGCCGAACCCATGACCCATTTGTGGGTAAACTTATGGATTAAGTTTGGTGTTATGTATGTGAGAAATGAATGAGGTTTAGAGTATTTAAAGGGCTGATTTTTAATAACTCAATTGTAGATCATTATGGCCTAAGGTTAATGTGTTTTTATATGATTAAATTAATGGACTTTAGGTTAAATTAAGTGGCTAAATTTAATGATTTTTAAGATATGTGTGATGGGTCATTAATGGATCCAAATCTATGAATCAAGTATGGACTTTATCATGCATGGATGAATGAGTGATTAGCCATGGAGGAAGGGGTAGTGGCAAAATTGTAAATAATGGCTAAAATGAAGAACTCCATGGGAGATGATCATGGGTTTAGGGATTCTAAGTAATTGCATTATGTATGGCTAAATAAAGCCTAGGATGGCTAGTTAGTTTTAAACTCACAAATTAAAGGGGTTAATGGATTAAATGGGTCCCGCAAAACCTAAATGGTGACCGATTATTCATGTGGACTTGGAAATGATTAATGGGCTTAGAAATAGTTAAAATATGGACTGATTATGTGTATGTAATAAGGTATTGGACATCGCAAGCGGTGCATAATCGGCGACCGGGTCTGTCGGACGGAAACGGAAGAAAGAACGCTAGTCGGTATTCGGTAGGATTCTAACCTTTTTGTAAGCCATGGATTGAGTGATGGTTTCCTTGAATTATTTCGGAAATTATATGGTATGTTTTAAGATTGGTTTTGAATTATGTATTATGTAGGGGTTTTTACTTGATTCATTCCGGTAAGCATATGATTGGTTTAAAATGGGTTTTAATGCTATGATGTGATTATGGAGGCTTCGCTTGATCTATTTGGGTAATCAAGTTATATGTTTTATTGATGGGATTTTCTTTAAATGTCATGGTTTGTTATTATATTCATTACATGGCATATGGCATCTACATCTCATGCATGGCATGGGAGGGATATGACAGGGGAAGGATGAAATGAAACCGAAGTCCATGCTTCGTCGGGGCGACCGATAAATAGACATGGAGATATTTTGATGTGTTTGATGTATCAGGGATGTTGTATGTAATTATGATACCTTGATGATGGTTCTTCCATCAAGGGGGAGGATTTGTGATTGTTTTATATCTGGACGAGGTTTTGCCGTCCAGGGGAATGATTTGTGATTGTTTTATATCTGGACGAGGTTTTGCCGTCCATGGGGATGATTTGTGATTGTTTGTATCTTGACGAGGTCTTGCCGTCAAGGGGGATATGACAGCATGATGGTATGGATGATGGGTGGGATTCATAACATCGACACCCATGGCATAGCATTCATTTTTATGGTCTTCGTTATGTATTATCTATATGCTTTGTTATCACTAATCCATGTGTTAGCCCTACTCGGAGTCCTACTGGGCGCGTGTTCTAACGCCCTACTTCTACCCTAGCTGACGATGCAGGAGATGGCGGAACGGAAGGACAGGACGGGAGTCAAGCTTAGGAGCTTGGGAAGGCGGACTAATTATTTTGTTTGAGTTTATTTTGGGAAAATGTGTATTTGCATAATTTAGCTTGTCGGAAATGTAATAACTTAGATGTCTTGCTATGTTTTATAAATTATTTTGGACAGTACAGTATGAGGGCATTTTAGTAATTTAATGGATATCTCTTCCCTGCTATCTGAAGATTGGTAGGATAGTGTCTATTATCATCCGCACTTATTTTTATGTTCCGTGAGCTTACTTGCTACGCGTGAACCGTACTCGTGGACTTATGTTCCACGCACGCGTAGGGTTGGCCAGTTAAGGGCCGGGCTTTAGAAGCTCGGAACTTAACTCGCGTCGTGACGTCCGCGCCCTTTGTCACTTTTATTTTAAAAAAAAAAAATTTACTCTGATTTTACGGTGAAAAGGGGCGGGTGTTACAGGTTGGGAGGTGAGGTCTCATCCAAGAAACCCTAGACAAGATGGAAGGGCTCATCTCAACCCTCCCTTGGCCGATCCACCTTGAGACAAAAAGAAGTGGAGAGTGTTCCATCTCATTCACTCTCTCCCTCTCACCAAAAACCCTAGGGCTGACCTCTCTCCAAGACTAAGAAAACACTTAGGGTTTTTCCATTCCCTCCTCCTCTCCCTTTTTCAAACCTTCTCCTTGGCTGAACCCTCTCTTAGGGTTTTCAGCTTAAGCCCTCTCACTCTCAAGCAACACTCTTTGGCCGAAGATCAAGGAGGAAGAAAGACTAAAGAAGGAAAAGAATGGAGGAGCAAGACGGAGCGAAAGAAAACGAACGAGTCGCGGTATCGGTATGTAGGATTTATTAATTAAAAGGAGGTTAAGGGAACATTCTATTTCGGATTGAAAATGGTTGGCCGAATGGTTATAGGCCATGGATTTGAAATCCATCCCAGGAATGTCAATAAGGTGACATAAAAGTGAACTATGATATAAAATCCGAAATATGGTTTTAGATGGAAAAATGGACAAAACCCGAATGGGTAAGATAGGTTATATAAATGAAGATTATTAAGGATAATATGTATATATGGCTTATGACAACATGCATGGTTAAATATGAGAAATGATCAAAGATCATGGTTTGCCCTTTGCATAGCCGAACCCTAATCTTGTTATGCATAAGGACCTCATGCATGTTCAATATGAGGAATGGAGCATGATCAAAGATCATGGTTTGGCCTTTGCATGGCCAAACCCTAGATTTTATGTATAAGGACCATTAAAGAAAAAAGGGATTGGATGAGGTGTAACGCCCCGCCCTTTCCCACCCTTCCAAAAATCAGAGTTTGAAAATTTCTTTTGAAAGAAACATAGAATGGAAGAGAGCGGGCGGCGTCACGACGCGAGTTAAGTTCAGACTACTCAAGTTTGAACCTTAACTGGCCACCCATGTGTACATGGACTAGACCATGATAATGAATCATACATGGAACTAACAACAACATGCGGAATAAACTAGCTTAACTGCGGAAATAAAATGAAAAGATAGCGGGTAACAGTCTCAAATGATAATTAAGGTAAACAACCATCCATAGTTAATAGTCTAATCAAACCATAGCAAGTATTAACTTATTACATGTCCATCAAAATATAATTCAAATGACAGTAGATAAGTAATCCTGTTCATCATTCAAGCACTTAGGCTTGGCTCCCCTCCCGGTCATCGACCTTCTCTTTTCCCTTCCTCGTTCCTGTGTTATCCTCTAAGGATAGAATTAGGGCATTAGATCAACGCGCCCAGTAGGTTCCCAATCAGGGCTACCACATGGTTAGCATATAAAAACATGCACATATATCATAATATCTGATTATCAAAAACATATGAAAACATGCTATGTATGTATGCAAATGTAATGAGTCCCACCCCATCACACATACATATAGCCTTTACTTGCCGTGTCTCATATCAACCTGTTAGATTCTCCTGGCGTGACATTTCACCGCCGAAGGAGGCCCCACAGTTGTATCTCGGACATTCCGACGGAGTGCGGGCTCCGGTTTCCATAACCACCTGTCAATTCTCCTGGGGTGACTTTCACCGCCGAAGGAGGCCCCACAGTTGCAGCTCAGATATTCCGGCGGAGTGTGGGCTCCGGTTTCCATAATCATCATCCCATGCCATGCATGAGATGTCTACGCATTGTATGTCATTTGTAAATACTTAACTCATCATTCAAAGCCACATTTGTAACGTAACTCAAATACAACATATCTCATAAGAACATAATAAAACCAAATCACAATTTGTGGTTAGAAGTAGGTAGGAAACCTACCGAAGATTAGCTTCGGTGATTGTTCTTTCTTAAAGCGTCACTTGCTCACGACTTGCACGTCGTTCAACTTCCGATACCTTGACCATATGACAATTAGTAAATAAAACTATCATTTATTTGTTCATTCACATCTGAGACCCAACCACATCTTGTACTACAAAAATACCTTGGTAAGGTTCGGCCATACTACCTGGCCAAACCATACCACTTTGGTTCGTGTCCGTACATCCAGCCCTATGATCATTTCCATCATTGATCATTCCATCAATAATTACTTTTATGCCATTTAGGCTAACCTTTAGTTTAACCATATCTAAACCAACTTAGTGGGGTTCTTCATTCATCACCTTTAATCCCATTTATTACTTAACCCAATTCTATCAAATAATCATTGATGGGGTTCGGCCATGCCACATGGCCGAACCACATCCTATAGATTTTCATCCACAATCCATCATCATCAATGGTTGATTATTTTCTTACACATAGTCCATTTATCCCTAAAACAGCCCCATGGGGTTCGGCCATGCACATGGCCGAACCCAATGGTTCCCTTGATTCAATTGGTCCATCCTCTTCCCATGATTTGAATCAATAACTTAACCCTAATATTGACATGGTTCAGCCCTATATTGGCCAACCAAAAACAGCAAGTTAAACTTCATCAAATTACATCAAACACCATATTTTATATGGTTTTAAACTCACCAAAAACATCAAATACTATCAAGGGGTTCGGCCATCCAAAGTGGCCGAACCCTATGTCTATGTTTTGGTCCTCTTAAGTATGTTTTAAATCTCATTTAGATAAGTAATAATCAGCATAACATTACTGCATTTTTACCTCTTAAAACATCCACATAAGTTCATCAACTTGTCCAAAAGACCATAATACTTCATGGGATTCGGCCATCCAAGATGGCCGATCCAAATGGTCCAATTCATCAATTTTAATCCACTGTTTAGACCCATGCTAACTTCAGTCCTTATGTCATTCAAATCCATGTTTTTAACCCTCTTTAAAAAACATGCATTTGAATCTTAAAGAAACCTCAAAAACAGTCCATAAAAACTCCATGGTTTCTATGTTTCAAAACATCAAAACCAACCTATCTTTTACATGGGGTTCGGCCCCCCATGGTGGCCGAACCCAATGGTCATCTTTACCATTTTAAAACCTCTATTAATCAAGGTTAAAACCTTGGTGTATTGGGCCATAACCATGGCCCAATACTCACCCCATTTGTTCCATGTTATTAAACCCAAAATAACACATAAATACTTACCAAACTTCCTTTGCCTAAGATCCTTGCTTCCTCCCTGTTATTTCTTCCTTTCTTCCTTAATTCTTTGCTAGTTTATGCTTGAATAACTGGTGCCAAAACCTCTACTGTTCCAGCCAGGAAAAACGAATTGGAGAGAGGGAGAGAGAGATGGGAATTCTTGGATTTCCAAAGTGAAAATCGGCCAAGAATGGTAACATTTTCCTTTTGTAGTTTCAGCCCCATCTCCCATTCATCCTCCCTCATTTAATCTTGTTAAAACCGATGGGCATTGGGTGTCAACCAAGACACCCTTGGTGCCAAACGTTGCACCCCTTGGTGCCAAACATTGCACCCCTTGGAAATGAATCATTGCATCCATTCAATGGATTGGCGCCGCCCAACCTTGGTGTCCCTTGGCTTTGCCAAGGCACCTCTTCACACTCAACGGCTGAGATGGGTTTGATCAGGCATTGTGTGAGATTACAACTCATTTCCACCTCCCCTTGACTCACTAGATTCATGGTATTTTTATTCTAACCCAACTCATCCAACTCATCACATTTAATGCTCCATATTTGAGTCAACTCTTTTCTTAATTTAGACTCACTCTAAATCAGTCCAACTCAAGCTGAATTATCTCACACTTGAGTTCAATTGAGGGCCCACACGGTCATCCGTGGTCAACTTGGTCAACCCGACCCATCGGGTCCCCAATCAGCCCCTTGACCCGTTTTGACAACATGACCCATTCATGGGCTGATTTTTGCCATTTTTAGTTGGTTTTCACTTGTGCATCAGACCTACTCGTTTTTACTCTACCTGATTTCCTATCAGTTCAGTTTGACCCCATTTAATTTGAGTTTACACAATGGTCAAATCATCCATTATGACCTATTGGGTCCAATTGGGCCATTTGACCCATTTAGCCATTTTCGACCCAATTGATGTTCATTACCCATCCAATCAAACTTGACCTTTATAATGTGCTCATATGATCTTAATTTGAGCAATGGGCCCCACTATTTCCTTATTTGACATCACAAAATAATTAATTTAACAAACCAGGAGCATTTTCGTAATTATCCACTTCATTGAGAAATCGGGGTGTCACATGAGGTTCGGCCATGATGTATGGCCGAACCCCATCAAATGATCTAATCATGGGTATGCAAATCTTAAGATAAAATGATGAACCATAGGGTTTGGCCATGTTGTATGGCCGAACCCCATGGAAGTATGTTATTGATTGTAATGGGTTTTAAAGGATGAAAATGATGGAAGTATGTTAGTGATTTTAAAGGGTTTTAAAGGATGAAAATGATGGAAGAATGTTGATGATTTTAAGTGGGTTTTAAATGATGATTTAAAATGAGGAGATTATGAAGAACAATGGACCATGGGTTCGGCTATGCTGTATGGCAGAACCCCATGGAGAAATATTAATGGATTTGAATGTGTTTAGACCATGAGAAGATGGAAACAAGGAACCAACATGGCTGAACCCCATGAACCATTTTGATGGATCATTTTGTAGATCTATGCATGTGTAAGAGATTGAATGATCAAGTTAAGGAATGGAGGGATTTATTATGGATCTATGTTTATGTTAATGAATCATTTATGGACATAAGTTATTTGTAAATAAGCTAAGTGATTACCTATGGAAAGAGTGATAGCTAAGATGGGAAGATGGTGAAAGTAAAGGACAATGGATTCGGCCATGTTGTATGGCCGAACCCCATGGAGAATATCTTATGGACTTAGGTTGTTTTTATCAAGTTAAATAATTAACTTATGTGATTGGATTAATAAATCAAAAGATGGAATGATCTTGGACCCACATTGATTAAAATGATCAAGGACTGAAAAAAGGAGCCCAAAACCAAAAGAGTGAGGTTCGGCCATGTTGTATGGCCGAACCCCACTAATGCATTTTTGTGGGCTTAAACATGGTTCAGCCCCGATGTATGATGGAAACCTCTTAGGGGACTTAACCAGATAAAGGACTATGATGGTAAAGGGAGATAACCTACGATGATGTAGGGGTTGATGGAATTAAATAGATCACCAAATTGATGTATGAATATGTATTAAATGTAATAAGCTAATGGGATTTCACAAACGGTGTACGATCGGTTTGACGCGATCGGTGAGCGATTTTTGGACGAAAACACAAGGACATGATATTTGGTCGTTGGTAGGATTCCTACCTTATTGAAAACGATGGAATATGTATATGTGATGTTTTTAACTTCTATGTTAATTTTGGTATCAAAGTACTATGTTTCAACTATGGGATTTTAATGCTATGATGTTTATTATTACATAGCATGTTTGCACTTGCATCTCATGCATGGCATGGGAGGGATCAAATGAGGGGAGTCCACGCTCCATTCGGATATCCGATAAACAATCGTGAGGAGGAATCCACACTGATTCCAATGAATGTATGATTGAATTGTAACCGGAGTCCACGCTCCGTTCGGTGGGACCGATAAGGCATTCATGGGGAGTGATATATTGTGTTTGAAATGTAACTGGAGTCCACGCTCCGTTCGGTGGGACCGATAAGGCATTTGTGGGGAGTCATGACAATACCTTGATGTGGATTATCCATCAAGAGGAATACTATGTGATTGTGATATGGATGATGGGTGGGACTCATGGCATATGACACCCATGGCGTGGCATTGACTTGCAATGGTTTTGATCTTATGTATATCTATGTGATTTTTATACTGACCCATGTGTTTGACCCTACTCGGAGTACCTACTGGGCGCATTGTCTAACGCCCTACTTCTACCTTAGATGATGACACAGGAAATGGACAGAACGAAAGACGCGATCGGACCCAAGCTTAGGAGCTTGGATGAGATAGATCCATTTTATTTAAGTTTTTATTTTGGACATGTAATTTGAGTAATTAGCTTGTTGGGGCTGTAATAACTTAGACTATTTGCTATGGTTTGGATTTTAATTTTGGACATTTTAACTTAAGATGATTATTATTAAGTGATGGACTTCCTTGCTATTTAAAATTGGATAGGATAAAACTCTATTATATTTCCGCAGCTATGTTTAATTCCGCAAGCTTAACCTTATCGCGTGTGAACTGTTTTAGTGTACTTAGTCTATGTACACATATGGTTGGCCAGTTAAGGGCCGGGCTTTGGAAGCTCGGACTTAGCTCACGTCATGATGTCCCGCTCTTTCTCATTCTTTTATTTCAAAAAAAAAAAAAAATAGACTCTAATTTTTGGCGAGTGAAAAAGGGTAGGGCGTTACAGTTGGTATCAGAGCGAAACCGGAAGGATGAATTTTTCGAAGTAAGATTAAGACGGTATCATATCTCACTGACAAGATAAGAATTCCAACTGACCGACTCTTGGGAGTCTGCTGCACGGGGGGCTGATTAATTTACTTTGTTAGACTCAGACTGAAGCATTCAATCTGAGAGCAACACTTGACGAAAAATGAATGATAGCAAGGGAAGGACAGTCACTATAAATTGGATTTATGAAATGTAGCAAGATAGGACATATTTCCCCGAAAATGAGAAACATCAATGATTTTTCCCCAAACTGAGGAACAACACTTGATACGTAGGAAAATTTCCTCGAAAATGAGAAACCTCCGGATCTTCTCCAAATTGAGAAAGAGTGATGAATTTATCAAACATAGCAAAATAGGAGACATTTCCCCGATTTCCCCAAATTGAGAAACAACACTTGATACTTAGGAAGGTTTTCCAAAAATAAGGGTGTTTATTTGGCAATTTCCCCAAAATTTGAAAACACAAACTTTACAAAGAAGCTAAGTCGACGATGTTTTAATGATTTAGGAAAATACCTCCGAGAAGAAGAACCCAACAAAACCCGCATGTGGATGAAGAGGTACAGCAACCATACCAAGAGGAGGAGCAGAATAGCGTGAACATTCCCGTGGTGCCTCCCGAGCTACAGAACTTGGTACAAGCGGTGGACAGTTCCGTTCTTCAACAACATATGAATGGAAACAGAAATGCGACCACCAACGAGGCAAAGGATCGGAGGATGGTTAAAGACTTTCAACAGCAGCGTCGCCCTTACTTCAAAGGGAAAGAAAGACCTGCCGGAGCAGAGAACTGGCTGAGGAAAAGATCTTGACACTACTGAAGATCTCCGGTAATGAAGATAAGATATTGCTGGCTACCTCACAATTGATTGATGATGCCGGAAAATTGTGGGAAGTGATAGAGCGACAGCGGGCACTGATTCGAGAGGGGGAAAGGACTACGATGACATGGGAGAAGTTCTGGGCTATGTTTCTGGATCACTACTTTCCAGAAAGGAGAAGGAACGCCACACCCAAGCGTTCATGTCTCTGGTACAAGGTGCCATGACTGTGGCGAGTACCATCAGGAGTTCCTCCGTCTATCTTGTTGTGCCTTATACATGGTGGACACGGAGTACAGAAGGGCTCGCAAATTTGAGCGGGACCTTTGACCGAGCATCAGGGCCAAGGTGACTATCTTCAAGGCACCTACACTAGAGGAGGTGGTCAGTAGAGCTACCATAGCGGAGCAGGAGATGACAGAGCCAATGCGGTTTGTGGACAACCGCCGAGGCCAGAGCGAGGGAAGTACTTTTCGTCCCAACCAAAGGTTCCGACCTAAGCTTGGGAGACCCACACCTTCCACTGGGTCAACTAGGGGCTTTCATCCCAATAAGCCCTCCCAATCAGTATCAGTCTCTCAAGTCCCCCGAGGTGTGAGCACCTGTTTCCAGTGTGGCCAGCAGGGCCATTTCAAGAGGGAATGTCCACAGAACAACAGAACCTCTCATTCTAGGGGTTCCTTTCGCCCTCCAGCCAGATCAACTCATTCACGAGGAACCAGGGCATACAACCAGACGGGACGGGCACCTAACCCGACAGGATCTAGACTGTTGTATACCTTAGCTCCTCCAGAGGCAGTGGATCACTCTGTGATTCAAGCTATGGCAGTAATCGGTAGTTCCTAAGCTTTCGCATTATTTGATTCTGGAGCATCCCACTCATTTGTATCTGCTGCAGTTATATCTGCTACTAGCACCTTAGTACAAAAATTGTCCACATCACTTACTATTGTATCCCCCGTCGAAGACACATCATTGGGACTTATATGCACAGTGGTAAACACTGAACTCGCTGGATTCAGATTTGAGTTCAACCATCTGGTACTCAAGATGACTGAGTACGACATCATCTTCGGAATGGATTGGTCGGCTAACTTCTAGGCCAGCATTGACTGCCATCTCCGCAGGGTGATATTTTGGTCACCCAACGGAAAACATGCTGACAAACAGAGCATCCCTATGACCAAAAGGCTGCATGAAGAATTGAACCACCTTGTATTGAACAAGATCAGTTTAGACAAGGCACCGGTGGCTGAACTTCTGGCGGTAGTGAAAGACTACGCGGAGGTACTCCCAACAGAACTCCCTGGCTTGCCACCCTAGAAGGAGATTGATTTTGAGATCAAGTTGTATCCTGGCACTACTCCAGTGTCATTGCCACATTACCTGATGGCACCAGCTGAGATGTCCGAGCTAAAGAAACAAATTGATGAACTACTCAGACTAGGATGCATCAGGAACAACACATCATCTTGGGGAGCCTCGGTATTATTTGTCAAGAAGCAGGATGGTACACTTCGGACATGTGTAGATTACAGAAAATTGAACCAGCTGATTGTCAGAAACAAGTACCCTCTACCCAGGATTGATGATCTATTCGATCAACTCAGGGGTTCCAGTCACTTCTCCAAGATTTATCTGATGTCCAGCTACCATCAAATCCGGGTTAGGGATGGACATAAAGAATACGGCTTTCAGAACACGGTATGGACTATATGAGTATGTGGTCATGCCGTTTGAACTTACCAATGCACCAGCTGTGTTCATGGATCTGATGAACAGGATCTTTCGTCCTTTCTTGGACAAGTTTGTAATTGTTTTTATTGATGACACCCAAATCTATTCCAAAAGTCAAGAGGAACATGCTGAGCATTTGCGGATAGTCTTGGACACCCTGAAGAAGCACCAGTTGTATGCCAAAGCAAGCAAGTGTAAATTCTGGCTATCTGAGGTTAACTTCTTGGGGCATGTTATATCAGCGGAAGGTATAGCCATGGACTCGGCTAAGGTGGCAGCAGTGAAAGAATGGAAAGCACCAAAGAATGTGACCGAGATTCGTAGCTGTAACGTCCCGCCCCTTTTCACTAGCAGAAAATCAGAGTCTATTTTTTTTTTTTTTGAAATAAAGAGTGAGAGAGAGCAGGACGTCACGACGCAAGCTAAGTCCGAGCTTCCAAAGCCCGGCCCTTAACTGGCCAACCATACGTGTACGTGGACTAAGTCCACTAAAACGGTTCACACGTACTAAGGCTAAACATGTGGAATTAAACATAGTTGCGGAATTATAATAGAATTACTATCTCAATTTTAAATTGCAAGGAAGTCCATTACTTAATAATGATCATCTTAAGTTAAAATTTCCAAAATAAAAGTCCAAACCATAGCAAATAGTCTAAGTTATTACAATCCCAAATACTAGCTACTCAAATTACATTGTCCATGAATAAACTTAAATCATATGAAACTAGATTATCAAAGCTCCTAAGCTTGGTTACGATCGCGTCCTTCGCTTCGTCCATTTCCTGTGTCATCATCTAAGGTAGAAGTAGGGCGTTTGACAATGCGCCCAGTAAATACTCCGAGAAGGGTCAAGCACATGGGTTAGTATAAAAATCACATAGATACATATAATATCAAAACCATGCAAGTCAATGCCATGCCATGGGTGTCATATGCCACGAGTCCCACCCATCATCCATATCACCATCACATAGTATTCCTCTTGATGGATAATCCACATCAAGGTATTGTCATGACTCTCCACGAATGCCTTATCGGTCCCACAGAACGGAGCGTGGACTCTGGTTACATTTCAAACACAGTATATCTCTCCCCACGAATGACTTATCAGTCCCACCGAACGGAGCGTGGACCCCGGTTACATTTCAAACACAATATATCTCTCCCCACGAATGCCTTATCGGTCCCACCGAACGGAGCGTGGACTCCGGTTACAATTCAATCATAGATCCATTGGAATCAATGTGGATTCCTCCCCACGGTTGTTTATCGAAAATCCGAATGGAGCGTGGACTCCCCTCATTTGATCCCTCTCATGCCATGCATGAGATACAAGTGCAAACATGCTATGTAATAATAAACATCATAGCATTAAAATCCCATAGTTGAAACATAGTACTTTGATAACAAAATTAACATAGAAGTAAAAACATCACTTATACATATTCCATAGTTTTCAATAAGGTAGGAATCCTACCAACGACCAAATATCGTGTCTTTGCGTTTTCGTCCAAAACCGCTCACCGATCGCGCCCCCCGTTGTGGAATATTTTTACCTTAATAAAATTCAGAAAAAATCAAATTAATTATTCCAATTGATTTAAACCATTCCCTTTATCCTTCCAATTTAACTTAACCATTTTTAAAATCAGTAGGTTACCCGCTGTCCACTACCCACTGTCCACTGTCCACTGTCCACTGTCCACTGCCCACTACCCACTGTCCACTGTCCACTGTCCATTATCCACTGTCCACTGTCCACTGTCCACTGTCCACTACCCATTGTCCACTGAAACTCACTAGTAGGATTCGGCCATACAACATGGCCGAACATCACTTTTTGGTTTTGACCCCCTTTTTAATCCTTGATCATTTTAATCAATGTGGGTCCAACATCATTCCATCTTTTGATTTATTAATCCAGTCACATAAGTTAATCATTTAACAACCTAAGTCCATAAAGATATCATTTTCATCATACACCTAGGTTCATGAAAAGTCCTTCATGGGGTTCAATCATATACTTAGGTCACTTACACATACTTAGATCCCACAAACATGATTCACTAACCTAAACATATATCCATAATAAATCCCTCCATTTCTTAGCTTGATCATTCAATCTCTTAAACATCCATAGATCTACAAAATGATCCATCAATGTTTCTCCATGGGGTTCGGCCATACATCATGGTCGAGCCCATAGTCCATTGTTTGCATCATCTCCTCATTTTAAATCATCATTTGCAACATTTAAAACCCATTTAAAATCACAGACATTCTTCCATGATTTTCATCCTTTAAAACCCTTTAAAATTACTAACATACTTCCATCATTTTCATCCTTTAAAATCCATTAAAATCAATTGTAACACTTCGGAATTCCATGTTCTCAATATTTAGGGAATTTACCATTTTAATTGTGAATAAAAGGATATGAACCTTAGATGGGTAAGGTGTTGGGTCAATGGCCCAATTAGGACCCAACGGTTATGGTATAAGGTTCAATTTAAATTAAATGGGGCTGAATTAAAATGGTAATGTAATATGTCTATAAATAAGGGATTGTCTGGATTAAGTGGCATGCGCATAGAGGGAACATGGAAAAATTTTAGGAATGGGATATTGTGCATACGGATATTGACTAGATTTTAGGAGTTATGGTCGCACAAGGTTTGTCCTAAATGGACAACACGCATGGATGAGATGGGATTAGGCAATGACATCCGATTGCCTAATCCGAATAAAGAAGATGTCTAAAGTTAAATGTAGATTGCTTTGGCCGTGTGTGAGATTTGCATATCCAAGATGATGCGCTGAAATCTCTTTAAAAAAAGGCGTCCTTTCCTTGTTAAAAGCGGCACTAGGCAATTGCTAAATTGCAAGGGGCGCACGGCAGCTTCTAAATATAGGACCAAGTGGAGGTTTTATAAAAGAGAGGCGCATAAGACTAGGGGCGCACGACATACACAAAACAAGGGAGGTCTTGACGTTGGGAGCTCTGGCAAGAAGGTGTTCTCGGCAGTGTGCAAAGGAGGAGAGGGCAACAGCTCTGTGAAAGGTCAAGTAGAAAAAGGCTAAGGAAGAAAAGGATCGGAAGAACAAGTCGGAGCGAAGGAAAATCGGAGGAGTCACGGAACCGGTAAGTATTTTGATAATTTTGTTTAAAGAAAGGAACCATAGGGTTCGGCCATGGTGTATGGCCGAACCCCATGGAAGAAATTGGGGGATGATTATAGTATTTTAATGGAAAGGAGGAACCATAGGGTTCAGCCATAGTGCATGGCCGAACCCCATGAAAGAACATTGGTTAATTTTTATGGGTTTTTAAGGGATGAAAACCATGCAATGTTATAAAGATGTTAAAGGGTTTAAATGGAAGGTCATTGGTGAAGAACCTTAGACCATGGGTTTGGCCAAGGGGTATGACCGAACCCTATAAAGAATCATGGAATTATATTCATATAGTAAGATCATGGAAACGATGGCAAAGTTGTAAATATAGCCTAAAATGAAAGATCATGGGTTCGGCCATGGTGTATGGCCGAACCCCATGAGGTCTTTTATGGAATTAAGTTGTTAACAATGTTAAACAATTGAGGTATGGGTGATTACCTAAGGAAAGAAGTGATGGCCAAAGGGATGAAACTAAAGGACCATGGGTTCGGCCATGGTGTATGGCCAAACACCATGGATAGTGTTTTTGAATCTAAGTTGGCATGGAGCAATTTTATGGATATTATGTCTATGTATATTTTAAATGAATGGATGATTAAATGGAGGATTCAATTATATACCTATGTTTATGGACCTATGTGTTGAACCTAAACATAAGGTGATGAAGAAAATGGCAAAAAGGTAAATAGGTGAAAATGATGGACATAGGGTTCGGCCATACACCATGGCCGAACCCTATGATGTCTAACTTTCCAATTATATCAATTCCCATTCTTGAATCCATAAATCAAAGGGAAAAACATCCCATAATATTTAATCCAAAACCCATCTTAAGACATTCACATGATTTCCAAAATAATTTAAAGGAAAACATCACAAGATACTTAATCCAAAACTCATCTTAAAGGAAACCACATGCTTTCCAAAATAAATTAAAGAAAACATCACCCAATCCATGGCTTACAAAAATGTAGGAATCCTACCGAATACCGACTCGCGTCCTTTTACGTTTTCCGTTCGATAAACCAGGTCGCCGATCGCGCACCGCCTGCGATGTCCAGTACCTTATTACACATTCATCATTAGTCCATGTTTTAACCATTTCTAAGCCCATATGAAAAACCGGTCACTATTTAGGTTTTGTGGGTCCGGTCCCATGTCATCTATTAAACCTTTTACTCCCATAAGTCTTAAAATTTGGCCACCCTAGGCTTGATCAACCACTTATAAGGTTATTACATTAGAGCCCCTCATTCCATGATCAATCTCCATGGAATTCTTGAATTTGGCATTTAATTACGATTTTGCCACTACCTCATTTTCTATGGTTAATCACCCATTTATCCATGCATGATTAAGTCCAAAAATTGATCCACAACCTAGGTCCATTAATGGTCCCTAACCACGTTACAAGATCATTAAAAATCAGCCCTTAACTTAGCCTCATTTCCATTGATTTAAACACATGATAATTCCAAATTTTAGCCCTTTAAGTATTCTAATTTATGAAACAAAACTGCATCAACCCCAAGCTTAATTTAATCATTCATAAGGTCATCTTAATGCACCCAAGTTCATGTCCAACATACATGGGGTTCGGCCATGGTTCTTCATTGTGGCCCATAATTACGGTTATGCCACTAAACTTCCATGGTTTAATATCTCCTCTATTCATGTATATTTTAAGTCTAAAATTCATCCATAACTTAGATCCATTAAGGCTTCACTAACCATGACTCAACATGAAACACAATCAGCCATCTCATTTAATAATATTCTCCATCATCTAAACACAAACATGGACCCAACCTTAGCTCATACAATGACCTACAAAATGGGTCATGGGTTCGGCCACACACCATGGCCGAACCCATGGTTCATGATTCATCATTCATTGCTCCATAATACCTATATTCACCTAAAATATTAAATCCACCCATCTTCCCATTTTCCATGGCCTTTTAAACCCTACAACCCTAGCTAATTTCACACATAACAACCTAGGGTTCGGCCATGCACCATGGCCGAACCCATGGTTCACAATTCCTTCTCTTTTATGCCTTCTTAATGCCATAAAATCCCATTGCATTTTTCATCATAAACCCATTTTAATACTCATCCACATTCATTCATTTACAACCCAAAAATCCATTAGCCACCTTCATTATCTTCCATTCATTAACCCTAATCATTTTACATCAAATGGCTAATCACCCACCATGGGGTTCGGCCATGCTACATGGCTGAACCCTATGGCCAATAATTTCTCTTCCAATCATCCCATTCTATGCTCCCTAACCCTAATTTACCCGTTTAGGGTTTCCTCCATCTTCCACCCTCTCATTTGATGGGTTTAACATCCATGACACACATTTATGTACCCACCATTAAATTCTACAAAAATAAATTCCAATTCTTAAACCCTAAACATCCAAAATTTCTTGTTTAAGAAATACTCACAATCCGACGTCTCCTCCGATTTCCGCCGCTCCCGTCGGTCTCCTTAGCCTCCTCTCTCCTTCCTCTTGATCTTTGATAGGTCAAGACTCATGATTAATGGTGGCAATACCCAACCCTAGAATCGGCCATGGTAGGGTTTGTGTGAGACAGAGAGAGGGAAAAATCATTAGAGGAGAGATGTTAAATCCTAACCTTAGAGTGATTTCCCTCCAATTTCCACTTCTTTCTTCTCTCCTTCTCTCCTCTTCTCCTTAACTCTCTTCCTCTCCTTCCTTAGAGCATGGGACGGCAATGGAGAATGGGAGGGATGGAGTTTGTGAAGAAAAAATGAGAATGAAATAACCAATAAGACCTATCTCCATTTTTCACTTTAATTTAATGATCCCACCAACCTTAAGATATTTTTTTTTTTAGATATTTTATTTGCTTTATGGTGGTGGTTATCCAAACCACCACCCAAGCCCAACGCTTTTTCTCATTTGAAGTGGGGTAGCTTGGTCTCCCATTTGACCACTTCATTTTTATAATTTTAATCATTTAATATTTAGATATTTTAGTTACTTTAATTCCCATTTATTTATTTAATCACCTTAGGTTAACTCATTATACTTAACCTAATTCCATTATTCCACCCATGGTTGACCAAATCAACCATGGTGGTCGGCCCCACCAAACATTGACCCACACGCCACCTCACTTGATGAGGTGGAGGTGGGTCCCACTTGGCCACACCATCTTGGTTTAATTTTTTTAAACCACTTAGGTGATTTAATTTCATTGAATTCACTCTAAATGGGTCCCCATTGGGCCCATGGCCCAATTACATTTCCATCTAGCCCATTTACCTTAGAGCACAACCATCTTGACCCATTGGGTCCCAAATGGGTATTTGACCCAATTTGACCATTCTTGACCCATTTAACCCTCATTAACCATTTAAATAAATTTAAATCCAAACATTAGTCTATTGGGCTATACTTGGGCCTTTGTCCAAATTTTGGCCCATTACCTTTTATCCCACCAATTTCCCAATTTTCATCATTAAATTAACTTATATCCACATTTTTATTAATTTAAAAATTCCGGGCCCTTACAATACAATCCTCTTTTAAAATTTTCGTCCCGAAAATTCGAGCGAAGTAGAGGTTCAAAACATCTCACACAAAGAGTTCCGGATGAGAGGTTCTCATCTCCGGCTCAAGTTCCCAGGAGGTCTCTTCATTGCCATGTCGTTCCCATACCACCTTGACGAACTGAACAGCGCAGTTCCGCAGTACCCTTTGTTCGCTCCCGATCACTCTGATCGGCACCTCCACACACATCACGTCGCTTTGTATATCGACGTCTTGTACACTCAAGACATATGAAGGGTTAGGGTTGTATCTTCCTCAACACGGACACATGGAATACGTCATGCAAAGATGATAACTGTGGAGGAAGTGCTAACTAATAAGCCACCTCCCCCACCCTCTTTAGGATTGGAAACGGCCCCAAAATCTAGGTGACAGTGTCCCCTTCTTTCTGAATCTCATGTGTCCCTTCCGTGGTAAAACTTTCAAAAGCACCAAGTCTCCCACCTCAAACTCGGGGAAACTTCTCCTCTTGTCGGCGTAATTCTTATAACGGCTCTATGCAGTGAGTAAAGGTTGCCGTATAAATTTAATCTACGCCGTAGTCTCCGCAACCAACTTCGGTCCAATCAGCGCAGGCTCACCGACCTCTGTCCAACGCACTGGAGATCTACACAGCCCACCATATAAGGCCTCAAATGGAGCCATCTGGAGGTACTGTTATTGTAGGAGAACTCCACCAGTGGCAGGCGATTCTCCCATCCACCCTTGAAATCTAGCATACCTGCTCTCAGCATATCCTCCAATATCTGTATTGTTCTCTCCGATTGTCCATCAGTGTATGGGTGGAATACTGTGCTGATCAACACGTCGGTCCCCATAGCCGACTGCACGCTCTGCCATACTCTGTCGGACACAATAGTCCGAGGTACACCAGGTAGTCTGATAACATTTCGGATGTACCGTCGACTCATATTGCATCGTTGCGCCTTGATGACCTTAGTAGCCCTGTCACAAAATCCATGGCTACATGTTCCCATCTCCACTCCGGCATTGGTAAGGGTTTGAGTAAACCCGGTGGTTTCCTATGTTCCGCCTTACATGCCGACAAGTTAGTGCAACGAGCACAAACTCAGCCACATCTCTCTTGAGTCCATGCCACCCATAGTGCCTCTTAAAATCATGGTATATCTTGGCGCTGTCCGGATGGGTAGAGAGCTTGGCTTGGTGTGCCTCAACCAATAACTCCCTTGTGCAGCTCTCAGGTACATATGTCCTACCTCGGAATAAAAAACCCTGTTCCGATCGTAATTCTTATTCCGGTACTACCTCGCCTGCAAATATCTTGATTCATATCTCCATTTCTGGGTTTATTCGCCGTTCCCGTTTAATTGTGTCAAGTACCTCTTAATTACATCAACACCACTCATATCAACCTATGAGTTTCATTCTTGCAAAATTCACTTTGTCTCGTATTATCTCTTTTCCTCATGAATCCATTTGCGATTTTATGTAGATTACGTATTCTATTTCACTTTATCTGTTATCAAAACATTTCCCATACGTACTCCTTCAATACGTTCTTTTGTCTACTCTCCGTGTGAGTTAGTCTGCCAATACAAGCCTATGCTCAAGTCCATTGTTGATTCCATTTTAACTAGGTTTCTAGCTTCACCCTCATGGAACTCCATCGGCCAACTACAGAGTCAGGTGATCAATCTCACTCGGCAGTCGCCCATAGCTTCCCATTCAAGTTTCACTAGACTCTTAACCTTTCCCTTAAGTCCATCTCTCAACAACAATCATACCTTTTATTTGCATATAAGTCACTATGGGACTAACCCTTTTTGTTCACAACTCCTCCAACACCAATACCCGACATCAATCCAATCACATAGATACTAATTTCCTACCCTTCTGGATTATTCCACATATTTTCATAGATTCCATAAAACAATGACATATCTAAGCTTACTTAGACTATGTCAAATAGTGCCCATTCATCACTAAAAAAAATATTCACAAGTATTACCAATTCCACCAACCACCAAATTCCACCCTACGTGCCTACGTTATCAATGGTTACCACATCATACGGTTCATATTCCTTCATTAGCAGGCCACGTAGAATTGAAATCACACACCATCTTCGAATAACACAACTCATGTGTAACCAAATCTTTCACCTCCATTCACATCAAACAACAACTTGAGGTAACATAAGAAATAACGCTTTAAGAAGATCTAGTGATTCAACATAATTATGATTAGGTTACCCTATCCCATTTACAACACACACCGAGAGATTTTAAAATAATAGTCCTACTCAACCCAAGCAAACCATCCCAATACATTCGAAGACCATCCATGACCATCCATAAATCCCTAAACTTTGGAATTATTCATCAGCCCCACCTAGATTCCCAACCAAACGCATTGGCATATCACGGCCCCTTCATGCATACTACATATTCACAACTCCCGGTACTTTATCAACTCATCACCATACACATAGTCTATAACACATCCTTGTTCCTCAATAACCATTCATTGCATACCACCCATTATCAAAGTAACATCATATAAACTCATTGCAACGATTAATAATTCACAACTTAGTAACATCATAGGGAATCCTCATGCTATCACTAAATAAAATAGTTTCATAATTTCATGGTCCATCACTTGTTCATAATCTATACTACACATTGGAAGAATGCAATTTCATTATACATACAAGATTTTTCATACAACATATTAGTCTTTGCAAGCTAGACCCTTCTCATTCTCCTCATAATGCCATCCTCTCACAAGTTTCATGTGGCAAGTTAATCCATGCATCCCGGTCTCTTTCAAGTACACTGTTTATCCAACATGTCTCAAATGGCACTTTGTTCACACAAGAACCTCTTATACCCTTTCACAAAGTGTTTACATCATCCCCCATTATAAAAGCCATTTCTAAAAGCCATTACACCTCCCCCAAGTATACCCATATATCACCTTTACCTCACTCATAAGCATATGCAACATATACCCCTTCAAGAGGGTAGGGGTAGTATGTGCAGTTGTGCCCAACCTGGTTGTACAACTTGCGTATATAATCGGGTTCCATTTCCCCTACCGACTCTCTTACCATTGGAAAGTCTTCCATATTCTCCTCAGGAAGAGATGCAAAATCCTCTTCATCTTCCTCGGGAGGTCCCTCCTGAAAGTCCAGGCTAACTGCTATACTAGAAGCAGATACCAAATCTATGGGACAGCTAGGGGTTCTTTTATCCAATATTTCCGTATACTCCCCGTCACTTGACATATCTGTATCATAGAATATAAATTGAACACAAAAATCATCCACAACAATTACCAATAAAACCAATCTAGGTTTTGGGGAATCTCTTATGTATATCACAATGTATTTTGTTTGGGGAAAGTTGCCAAATAAGTACACTTGTTTTTTTTCTCTGTTTCTGGGGGGAATCTCTTAATTCCTATTGTCTGTTGTTCAAATTGGGGATACCGGGGAAGTACATCCTACTTTACTATGTCCGATAAATCTAGTACTGTTTCATCAATTTGGGGAAAAACCTAGATGTTTTCTCATTTCTGGGGAAGTAAACCCTATCTTGCTATGTTTCAATAAATCTCTCCTAGAATGAATCTTTCTTCCCTTGCTATCATTCCTTTCCGTCAATTGTTGTTCTCAGACTAAACACTTCAGTTTGGGTCAATCGAAGTAAATTAACCCGGCCCCTGTACAGCGGACTCCGAAGAGTCGGTCGGTTGGGATTCTTAGCTGCCAGTGAGACATGCAACCGTCTTAATCTTACTTCGAGAGATTCATTCTTCCGAGTTCGTTCTGATACCAACTGTAACACCCGCCCCTTTTCACCAAAAATAAGAGTCTATATTTTATTTTATTTTTACATAAAAGAAAAGTGACAAAGGGCGCGGACGTCACGACGCGAGTTAAGTCCAAGCTTCTAAAGCCCGGCCCTTAACTGGCCAACCCTAAGCGTGCGTGGAGATAAGTTCACGAGTACGATTCACGCATAGACGTAAGCTCAAGGAATATTACTTCTCAGTGCGGAATTAACAACAAAGACTATCCTACAGATTTGAGATAGCAGGGAAGATAACATTCATTTAAATTTCTATAATACCTCAAAAGCATAATGTCCATAATAAAGTCCCAAAACATAGCCAGTAATCTAATTTATTACATTCCGACAAGCTAAGCTACTCAAATTACATTTTTCCAACATAAACTTAAACAACATAATTAACCTGCCTTGCCAAGCTCCTAAGCTTGACTCCCGTCCCGTCCTTCCATTTCGCCACCTCTTGCATCATCAGCTAGGGTAGAAGTAGGGTGTTAGACCACGCGCCCAGTAGAACTCCGAGTAGGGCTAGCACATGGATTAGTAATAACAGCATGCAGATAATATTATAGCAAAACCATGCACTTTGGGCAATGTTATGCAATGGGTATTCTATGTCTTGAACCCCACCCATCCATCTCATCCTCATCGTATAATGTCCCTTTTTCAACCATACACAGTGTTCCAAATAAAATCCATACCATCATCGTGCCATGTTCCTCTTGATAGAAAAGCCTCATCAAGACGCGATCCACACTAGGCATCACCCTTGATGGAAGAACCATCATCAAGGTATAACAATAAATACAACATCCCTTTTGATGGAAAACCATCATCAAGGTATAATAATACATAATGAGACATCCCCATGCGTTTATAGGTCGCCCCGACGGAGCATGGACTCCGGTTTCATTTCATCCTTCCCCTGTCATATCCCTCCCATGCCATGCATGAGATGTAGGTGCCATGTGCCATGTAATATATGTAGTTCAATAGTAACACAAAAACCCATCTTAAAACAATTACTTGATTATCAAATAAATCAAAGGGAAAAACATCCCATAATATTTAATCCAAAACCCATCTTAAGACATTCACATGATTTCCAAAATAATTTAAAGGAAAACATCACAAGATACTTAATCCAAAACTCATCTTAAAGGCAACCACATGCTTTCCAAAATAAATTAAAGAAAACATCACCCAATCCATGGCTTACAAAAATGTAGGAATCCTACCGAATACCGACTCGCGTCCTTTTACGTTTTTCGTTCGATAAACCCGGTCGCCGATCGCGTCCGCCTGCGATGTCCAGTACCTTATTACACATTCATCATTAGTCCATGTTTTAACCATTTCTAAGCCCATCTGTAAAACCGGTCACTATTTAGGTTTTGTGGGTCCGGTCCCATGTCATCTATTAAACCTTTTACTCCCATAAGTCTTAAAATTTGGCCACCCTAGGCTTGATCAACCACTTATAAGGTTATTACATTAGAGCCCCTCATTCCATGATCAATCTCCATGGAATTCTTGAATTTGGCATTTAATTACGGTTTTGCCACTACCTCATTTTCCATGGTTAATCACCCATTTATCCATGCATGATTAAGTCCAAAAATTGATCCACAACCTAGGTCCATTAATGGTCCCTAACCACGTTACAAGATCATTAAAAATTAGCCCTTAACTTAGCCTCATTTCCATTGATTTAAACACATGATAATTCCAAATTTTAGCCCTTTAAGTATTCTAATTTATGAAACAAAACTGCATCAACCCCAAGCTTAATTTAATCATTCATAAGGTCATCTTAATGCACCCAAGTTCATGTCCAACATACATGGGGTTCGGCCATGGTTCTTCAATGTGGCCCATAATTACGGTTATGCCACTAACATTCCATGGTTTAATATCTCCTCCATTCATGTATATTTTAAGTCTAAAATTCATCCATAACTTAGATCCATTAAGGTTTCACTAACCATGACTCAACATGAAACACAATCATCCATCTCATTTAATAATATTCTCCATCATCTAAACACAAACATGGACCCAACCTTAGCTCATACAATGACCTACAAAATGGGTCATAGGTTCGGCCACACACCATGGCCGAACCCATGATGTCTTGTTCCCCATTTTTTCTTGGGTCCATTGTTACATTTTAGATCCACTAATAATCCCTCCTTGAGGGGTTTACATCATGCAAATAAACCATATTCTTAGCCCCATTTGGATCATTACTTTTGTTCATTTGAAACCCAAAATTCATCAACACATTATCCTTTAAACCCCACCATTTAATCATCATTTCAACACCATAGGGTTCGGCCATATACCATGGCCGAACCCATGGTTCATGATTCATCATTCATTGCTCCATAATACCTATATTCACCCAAAATATTAAATCCACCCATCTTCCCATTTTCCATGGCTTTTTAAACCCTACAACCCTAGCTAATTTCACACATAAAAACCTAGGGTTCGGCCATGCACCATGGCCGAACCCATGGTTCACAATTCCTTCTCTTTTATGCCTTCTTAATGCCATAAAATCCCATTGCATTTTTAATCATAAACCCATTTTAATACTCATCCACATTCATTCATTTACAACCCAAAAATCCATTAGCCACCTTCATTATCTTCCATTCATTAACCCTAACCATTTTACATCAAATGGCTAATCACCCAACATGGGGTTCGGCCATGCTACATGGCCGAACCCTATGGCCAATAATTTTTCTTCCAATCATCCCATTCTATGCTTAATCTCATAATTTACATAATGCACATAACCCATTTATTCATTTTCTTTCCCTAACCCTAATTTACCCATTTAGGGTTTCCTCCATCTTCCACCCTCTCATTTGATGGGTTTAACATCCATGACATACATTTATGTACCCACCATTAAATTCTACAAAAATAAATTCCAATTCTTAAACCCTAAACATCCAAAATTTCTTGTTTAAGAAATACTCACAATCCGACGTCTCCTCCGATTTCCGCCGCTCCCGTCGGTCTCCTTAGCCTCCTCTCTCCTTCCTCTTGATCTTTGATAGGTCAAGACTCATGATTAATGGTGGCAATACCCAACCCTAGAATCGGCCATGGTAGGGTTTGTGTGAGAGAGAGAGAGGGAAAAATCATGAGAGGAGGGATGTTAAACCCTAACCTTAGAGTGATTTCCCTCCAATTTCCATTTCTTTCTTCTCTCCTTCTCTTCTCTTCTCCTTAACTCTCTTCCTCTCCTTCCTTGGAGCATGGGACGGCAATGGAGAATGGGAGGGATGGAGTTTGTGAAGAAAAAATGAGAATGAAATAACCAATAAGACCTATCTCCATTTTTCACTTTAATTTAATGATCCCACCAACCTTAAGATATTTTTTTTTTAGATATTTTATTTGCTTTATGGTGGTGGTTATCCAAACCACCACCCAAGCCCAACGTTTTTTTTCATTTGAAGTGGGGTAGCTTGGTCTCCCATTTGACCACTTCATTTTTATAATTTTAATCATTTAATATTTAGATATTTTAGTTACTTTAATTCCCATTTATTTATTTAATCACCTTAGGTTAACTCATTATACTTAACCTAATTCCATTATTCCACCCATGGTTGACCAAATCAACCATGGTGGTCGGCCCCACCAAACATTGACCCACACGCCACCTCACTTGATGAGGTGGAGGTGGGTCCCACTTGGCCACACCATCTTGGTTTAATTTTTTTAAACCACTTAGGTGATTTAATTTCATTGAATTCACTCTAAATGGATCCCCATTGGGCCCATGGCCCAATTACATTTCCATCTAGCCCATTTACCTTAGAGCACAACCATCTTGATCCATTGGGTCCCAAATGGGTATTTGACCCAATTTGACCATTCTTGACCCATTTAACCCTCATTAACCATTTAAATACATTTAAATCCAAACATTAGTCTATTGGGCCATACTTGGGCCTTTGTCCAAATTTTGGCCCATTACCTTTTATCCCACCAATTTCCCAATTTTCATCATTAAATTAACTTATATCCACATTTTTGTTAATTTAAAAATTCCAGGCCCTTACAAGTCCCTCCCAACATGCATATTCATAGCCATCACTTGACGTGACTCGCACCTTCAAGGTAAATCACAATAACATTTCTCCTGGCAGGACTTGCATCGCCTAAGGAGACCAATGTCCTATCATCATCATAATTCTACTCCTGGAGGGACCTACTTCGCCTAAGGAGGTTTAGAGTTGCATCACAGCATATCACCGGAGAGTGGGCTCCGGGTTCCACAATCTTCATCCCATGCCATGCATGAGATGTCAATGTATTGTATGTCATTTGTAAACACATAATATATCATTCGAAACCACATAAAATAAACAAGAGTCTCGTAAAAACCAGGATAAAACTGTGGTTACAAGTCTCGATACCTTATTTTCATAGCAGCAAATTAAATATTCATTATGTAATTCCAACTAGGTCTAAGTCCCAAAATGCACTATGTGGGGTTCAGCCATACCCATGGTCGATCCTCACCTATTTATCCTTTGGTTTCTCATTCGTTTAATCTCTATTAAGCATCAAATTCTACAAAAACACCTTGGTAGGGTTTGGCCATACAACATGGCCGAACCATACCCCTTTGTTTTGGGTCCATACAACCATACCTATGATCATTCAACCTTTGATCATTTCTCCCATAACTACCATTATGCCATTGAGACCAACCTTTTCCTTAAACATCCTTGACTATGACCAAACCACCTTGGTGGGGTTCGGCCATACCCATAGCCGAACCTCACATCTTTATTTGCTCCTTTAAATCATTCTTTAAATCAATACATAAATACATCATAGTTACCAATGGAATTCAATCCAATCTTTTCACCCAAAAATAACCGATGGGGTTCGGCCATGCACATGGCCGAACCCAATGGTTCTCTTGATTTAATTCATCCATCATCTATACATGATTTGAATCAGTAACTTAACCCTGACCTTGACATGGTTCAGCTATATATTGGCCAAACAATAACAGCAAATTAATCTTCATCAAATCACATAAAACACCATAATCTTATATGGTTTTTAATTCACCAAAATCATCAAATACTTTCATGGGGTTCGGCCATCCAAGGTGGCCGAACCCTATGTCCATGTTTTGGTCCTCTTAAACATGTTTTAGGTGTCATTTAAACATATAATAATCAGTATAATGTTACCAAGTTTTTACCCTTCAAAACCATCCAAATAAGTCCATCACTTTGCATGGTTTCCACTTTATAAAACTCAATCCAAATAACCATAATACTTCATGGGATTCGGCCATCCAAGATGGACGAGCCCAATGGTCCATTTCATCAATTTAAATCAATGATTTAGACCCATGATACCTTCAGTCCTTCATGACATTCAAGTCCATGTTTTAACCCTCTTTAAAACATGCATTTTAAGTCTTAAAGAAAACATCAAAAACAGTCCACAAAACTTCATGGTTTCTATGTTTCAAAAACATCAAAACCAACCAATCATTTACATGGGGTTCGGCCCTTCAAGGTGGCCGAACCCAATGATCATTTTTACCATTTTGAAACCTCTATTACTCAAGGTTAAAACCTTGGTGCATTCGGCCATAGCCATGACCCAATACATACCCTTTTCTTACAACTTGTTTAACTTGAACACTTAAGAAATCTTACCAAATTTCCTTTGCCTATGGTCCTTGCCTTCTCCCCTCTATTTCTTCCTTAATCCTTTGCTGGTTTATGCGTGATTAATTGGTGCCAACACCTCTGCTGTTCAGCCAAGAAAAAAGAGTTTGGAGAGTGGGAGAGAGAGATGGGAATTCTTTTGATTTTCAATATGAAAATCGGCCAAGAATGGTAACCTTTCCCTTTTGTAATTTCAGTCCCATCTTCCATTCATTTTCCCTCATTAAATTTTGCCAAAAACTATGGGATATTGGGTGTCATCCAAGACACCCCTTCACCCAAACGTTGCATCCCTTCATGGTTTAACACATGCATCTCATGAGATGCAAGAAGCCGCCCAACCTTGGTGTCCCTTGGTTTTGCCAAGGCACCTCTTCATTCCAACGGCTGAGATTTGTTTTCCCAAGTGTCGTGTGAGATTAAGACACCTTTCCATATCGTCTTGACTCACTTGATTCATGGTGTTTTTATTCTAACTCAACCCATCCAACTCAACACATTTAATGCACCAAGTTTGAGTCAACTCTTTTCTTAAATCAAACTCACTCCAAATCAGTCCAACTCAAGCTGAACTAACTCACACTTGAGTTCAATTGAGGGCCCACACGGTCATTCGTGGTCAACTTGGTCAACCTGACCCATTGGGTCCCAATCAGCCCTTTGACCCGTTTTGACAACATGACCCATTAATGGGCTGATTTTGCCACTATTAAATGGTTTTCACTTGTGCATCAAGCCTACCCATTTTTGTTATACTTGATTTCCAATCAATTCAGCTTGACCCCATTTAATTTGAGCTTACACAATGGTCAAATCATCCACATTATGACCCATTGGGTCCAATTGGCCCTTTTGACCCATTTAGCCATTTTCGACCCAATTGATGTACATTACCCATCCAATCAAACTTGACATTTATAATGTGCTCATATGATCTTAATTTGAGCAACGAGTCCCACCATTTCCTTATTTGACCTCACCAAATAATTAATTTAACACATCAGGGGCATTTTCGTAATTATCCATTTCGTTGAGAAATTGAGGTGTTACACTCCCAACGGTACTATTCTTTCTCGGTCGACAAGTCGTTTGTCGCCGATGGGTAGACACTTATGGTACTGAGGGGTCGGTCCATATGAGAACCTCGTTCTGGTGCAAAACATGCTGACAGTAGTTTCATATCTAGAAACTTGTTACTCAGAATGACTTGTCGCCCTTTACCGAGGGGTCGGTCTTGGCTAGACTCGATCGGTATTGAACTACTGATATGTCTGTTTTTTCGAGAGCCCACCTGAGTTCTAAGTCCAGAACTTATAAATCTTGATCGAGGAGTCGTTTACCACGAGGGGTCGTTTTTTCCTTTCACCGAGGGGTAGGTGTACACGAGACTCTCGATTAGAGGCATATCCAGAATGACAGTTCTATGTTCCAAGACCTATGTAATTCGGGCCGACCAGTATTTGACCACGATCGGCTGATCCTGATTGCACCGAGGGGTCGGTGAGATACGATTGGTCATGCTGACAGCGAAACTAAATACATATTTCCAAGTTGGGTTACAATTCACTGTCAACCTTCCTCACTAGGTTCATATGTTTTAACTGTAATATCCCCGATTTTCAATATAGCAATGTTTACAAAAATTGCCATTGAAATTATGAATTAAAAGGTTATTACTGTAGATGAGAAAATTGTGGGGCCCACTGTTCAGTTAAGACCCAATGTACATGTTATATGGATCGAATTAAGCTCAATGGGTAATTTACATAAAATTGGGTCAAGGTGATTATTTGGGTCAAAAGACCCAATTGGGATCCAATGGGTCGTATTTGACTTGATTGACCATTGGGTGAGCTCAAGTTTAAATTGGGTTAAGTTGAATTAAATGATTGAGATTGAGTTGAAATAAATGATTGAGTTTGGATTGAGTCGAAGTAAATGATTGAGTTTAGATGGAGTTGAATTTATTCGTTGAGTTGAAATAAATGAATGGGTTGAGTTAAGGGAGTTAAATTAATTTTAAGTGAGTGAAGTGTGTGAATGGGAGTGGAGTGTATTGATTTCAAGTTTCAAACAAAGAAAGACGTTGGATGCATTGGAGGTCAGCTCATGCATGAAACTCCTAGATAATTAAAGGAGGTGGCGGTTTTATGGGAGTAACATAAGGTGGAAGTTTATTCACATTCAAAATGATATACACGTTGGATTGCATGAGAGTTTATTTTATGCATGAAACTCCAAAGGGAGTCATTGAGAAATGGAGTTACAAATGGGTTCACACATGGAGTAGGTTGCACCAAGACAGCCCAAGAGTCAAAACTGTTTGGCACATGGGAGTTTCATCTCAAGCATGAAACCCCCAAGATGGAAGATGAATGGGGCTTGTGGAGGTTACACAAGACATTGCATTGCAGCTGTTGGAGCCTTGGGAGTTTCATCTCAAGGATGAAACCCCCAAGGGACCATTAAGGATAATGGTTAATGAAAATGGAGTTACCAAGGGGTGTCACCAAAGGACACCACCCATGGCCGACCATCATGGATCAAGAAGAGGAAGTTGAAGAGTTGTTGGTTGTTACACAAAGACATACAATGCATACACAATGGAGGGTTTCCATCAAGAGACACAAAGTTGGTGAGTTTCATCTCATGGGACGAAACCCCCAAAGCAAATGATAATGAGGGAGGTGAAAGGTCATGGAAGTTACAAAGGGGTGCCACCAAGGGACACCACCTTTGGCCGACCCTCATGGATCAAGATGAAGAAGTTGGAGAGTTGTGTTGTTACACAAAGCACATGCAAGGCTACACGTTGGAAAGGGTGGGAGTTTCATCTCATGAGATGAAACTCCATATAGATCATTATGAGGAAGTTGCAAGGTCATGGGAGTTGCACAAAGGGGTATCAACCAAAGGACACCACCCTTGGCTGATTTACATTGGGCACCAAGGAGAAGTTCTTATTTTATCTCACTGTCTCCCTCTCTCACTCAAGGCCGACCCTCTCAAGGACAAAAGACAAAGGACTTAGGGAATTTTCTATCCCAAGCTTTTCTCTTTCTCAAACCTACACCCTCTTGGCCGAATCCTCTCTTCGGATTTTCATCTCAAGACCTCTCAAGTTCACACACTCGGCCAAGGATCAAGGAGGAAGAAAAGTCTAAGGGAGAGGAAGATCAAAGGAACAAGAAGGAGGGAAGAAAACCGAACGAGTCGCGGAATTGCAAGTACCCAATAAACTCTTATTATGTAAGATGGTCAAAGAAAGTGGTCCAGCCATTTCATGGCCGAACCCTAGTCTTATTATGACAAAGGACCTCTTGCATGGATCTTATAAGGATTATGATTATGGATCATGGGCTGGCCTTGCATGGCCAAACCCTAAATGGTGTACACAAGAACCACCAAAGACCAAAAAGGGGTTGGATGAGGTTCGGCATGATGTATGGCCGAACCCCATCAAAAGAGCAATCTTGGATATATGATTTTAAAATGGAAGGCTATTGATAATTTTAAAGGGTTTTATATGGATTAATGTTGGTGACTTTAAAGAGTTTTAACGGAGGGAAACAATGGAATAATATTAATCATTTTAAAAGGGGTCTCAAAGGTGGTAAATGGTAAAGAACCATGTACCATGGGTTCGGCCATAGTATGAGGCCGAACCCCATGAAGAAACGTAATGGATGAATTATGGAGTCTTGGCTTGAAAAGGATGACCTAAGGTTATGATTAAATTTCCCATGGAGGAACTTGTGTTATGTATTAAAGGTTGTAAATAATTAAAGGAGAAGATGGGAAAATGAGACATCATGGGTTCGGCCATGGTGTATGGCCGAACCCCATGAACCAATTTTAAATGGGTCAATTGGTATTATATCCTGATTGGATGAACCATACTATGAGTCATTTAGGGTTATATGCATATGTAAATGAATGGTTATCAAATTATGGAATGGAGACATTTGTTAGGAATTTATTAAGGTTGTATGTCATGATTAGTGGACCATCTATGGATTTATGTTAATGGGTCAATTATGAACATAGATATGTAAAAGTTATACGAGAGTTTAGTCATGGAAAGAATAATGGCAAAAAGGTAAATATAGTTAAAATTGAAGGACCATGGGTTCAGCCATGGTGTATGGCCGAACCCCATGGGTGGTGATATTGGATATGGACTTGTACAAGTGGCTTAGATGTATGAATGAATCATGGAAATGAAAGACCATGGGTTCGGCCATGGTGTATGGCCGAACCCCATGGGGAATATTTTTATGGACTTAGGTGGATGTTAATGTTAAAAGGATTTAATTAGATATGAATGATTAAATCAAGTGAGAATGAACTTGGACAAAATTTAAGTTGGTGAGGTTCGCCATGTTGTATGGCCGAACCCCACTAAGGAATTTTTATGGACCTAGGTTGTTGTGAGTGTTAAAAGGTTAATGTGTGAATGATTAGATTAATGGATTGGTGATTAGACTTAATTAAAAGGGTCAAATGACTTGAAAGAGGGACCATAATCAAGATGGTGAGGTTTGGCCATGTTGTATGGCCGAACCCCAATAAGGTGGATTTTGGTGAACTACGGGTTAAGTAATTAGTTAAAGGGTGATTGAGTAATAAATAAAGGAAGGGTTAAAATCAAAGTAAGTGAGGTTCGGCCATGGTGTATGGCTGAACCCCACAAGGGTGTGTTTATGGACTTAGACCAAATGGTAAATCAAATGGAATATGTATTGACTTGTTGATATGTAACAAGGTGACGGGATCATACAAATGGTGCGCGATCTTGAACGATTGCCGGTTTAAAGCTCAAGGACACCTTAGTTGTCTTGGATAGGATTCCTACATCATTGAAGCCATGGATATGTATTATGTACTTATATTGATTTTATTTCATGTTTGATAAGTTATTTTGGCATCAAACAATATGTTGCAATTATGGGATTTTCATGCTATGTTTTGTAATATTCTATAGCATGTTGGCATTTGCATCTCATGCATGGCATGGGAGGGATGGAATGTAACCGGAGATCCACACTCCGTCGGGGCATCCGTAAAGTGAGGGGTATTATAACTAGAGACCCACGCTCCGTCGGGGCGTCCGTAAGTCATGAGGGGTATTTTAATTGGAGATCCACACTCCATCGGGGCGTCCGTAAATTGAGGGGTATTGTAACCGGAGATCCACACTCCGTCGGGCCGTCCGTAAAACAATTGTGGGGGATACCTCGATGAGGAGAATTCCATCAAGAGGATACATGTGTTTGTGATGGGTGGGACTCATTGCATATGGTAGCATGGCATGGCATTGAATCAGCATGATTATGATCTTTATTATCATGCAAGGTTTCTAATTTTTATCTGTATGATTGGAACTTTATTATCATACACTGTTTTGGATATGATGCTTTACAAATATGATATGGTATATTATATCTGGATTTTATATACTAACCCATGTGTTAGCCCTAATTGGAATACCTACTGGGCGCGGTGTCTAACGCCCTACTTCTACCCTAGTTGATGACACGGGAAGGGAACGGAACGAGGACGTAATTGGAGCCAAACTTAGGAGCTTGGATGATTAAGCTATATGTTGTTTATGTTATTCAGAATTGTAATAATGTTGATTTATTTGCTATGGATTGGATGGTTAATGTTTGGATATTTAAGTTATGATAATTATTATTAAGTGTTGGATTACTTTGGTATCTATAATGGAATAGGATTGTTATCCTATTGTTATTCCGTATGTATGATTTATTCCGCAAGTTATCTTAAGTACGTGTGAACCATTTTAGTGGACTTGGTCCACGGACACGTATGGTTAGCCAGTTAAGGGTCGAACGTTAGAAGTCCGGACTTAGCTCGCGTCGTAACGTCCCGCTCTCTATCACTTTAAAAAAAAAAATAGACTCTGATTTCAAGTGAAAAGGGCAGGGTGTTACAGTTGGTATCAGAGCGAAACGGGAAGGTTGAATCTTTCGAAGTAAGATTAAGACGGTTTCATGTCTCACTGACAGATAAGAATCCCAACTAACAGACTCTTCGGAGTCCGCTAACTAGGGGCCGGATTAATTTACTTTGTTAGACGCAGACTGAACATTCTACCTGAGCACAATAATGAAAGATAGCAAAGGAAGTACAGTCAACATAAATGGATATACCAAACATAGCAACATAGGAAACACTTCCCCGATATCCCCAAATGGAGAAACAAACACATGATACTTAGGGAGGTTTTCCCCAAGAACATGAGAACATCAAGATTTTCCCCAAATTGAGAAATGATACTTGATACGTAGGAAGTTTCCCCAAAAACAAAAGAAATACAAAGAGTGCTAATTTGGCAATCTCCCCAAGGACAAGAAACACAAGATGTTTATTTGGCAAATTCTCCAAACAAGAGTCATTATATGATACATAGGAAAGTTCCCCAAACAAGAAATACAAGATGATAATTAGGGAAATTCTCCAAAACAAAGATTAGTTTGATCAGAACTATTGTTGTTATTGATATGCTCCCGTTGTTGTGATACAGATATGTTGAGCAACATAGAGTACACCGAGTTGTGGGACAGAGGGACACCTAGCTGTCCGATAGATCTGGTTTCTTCTTTTGACGATGCTAGCATGCCAAACTTCATCAATAAAGTTGAAATCAGTCAGAACATGGAGGTAAGATTGCCCGAGTACAATGTTGGGGCTGCTCCAGCCTTTGTACCCGAAGAGGACGAGGAATATGTCCCAAACTTAGAAGAATCAGTAGGGGAGATATGCTCGCCCGTGTATATTCTGGCTACTCTGACTTCGGATGAGTTATCAGATTTTATGTGTGAGTTGTGCAATCAGGAGGGACACAACTGTACTTTCTGCCCCTACCCCCTCGAGGTTATTTGCCCAGTTTGTGGACTTCACGGTACGGGAAGGAGAGGACTAACTGTCCTTACATTGGAGGAATGGGAATAATACCCTCTCTGACTTGTGGAGTGTTAGGGCACACGTCGACGACATGCCCTGACAACTTCTTCGATTTTGGTGATGATACAGGGTCTTCTACGGAAGATTAGGTTAAGAGATTGTAAGAATATGTCAAAGAAAGGGGAGATTTTGTAAGGGTTGTGGGTGCGTTTTATTCTTTAAGGGGATTTTCTAACCCTACCCACCACTGTAATGGAAGTTTGAAGGATTTTCAATAAAGTATGCAACTTTAAGAGTCCATGAGCATTTTGGCACTGAGATGTATGTGACTATGTCATTGGATTATATTGAGACGTGGTATGGGTGCGTCCCTCACGTGATATTGATGATTGAGACTGTGGGAACATCGATACGAAATACGGAGACTTGGTCCCGTAGGGTTTACCGTTGAGCAGTGGGTTCCTCGCATGCTACACGCTGGAGGGCGCTCTCACGGCTATTTCGCACACTTGTTGTGCGTTGATGCGCAGAGCTATGTATTAGTGTACCCCGTGGGGGTGGTGCTAGCTTCGTTAGACGCGGTCCGACCGCTTTAGAGCTTGAATGAATCACCTTTCGGGTGAAGGGATGCAGGGCGGGATAGACCGGATCACGTTGGACGTGGATCTTCCGCTTTGTAAGTCATGGGCCCTAAGTCTTGCTAGGGGTCGGGGTATATTCGTGAGTTGATATGGTTGCCACAGTCAGGTAGTGACTCATTTGAGTGTTGTTTCCATGGATAAAATATCTCATGGTAGAGGATGTGACCTGGATTAATTATGCACAAGGATGGATTAGTTATGCCCATGAATGGATTATACCCAGAGGAGGGTTATATTCATGGATGGTTATTAACCATGGATAGATGATACGCACTGATAGAGTGATACCAGGGATGGATGTATATAACCATGGATGATGGTTCCCATGGTAGTTTGGATTGATACCTGGTATCGGTAAAAGGTGTTAGTCACATAGTGACTTATGTGCAAATGAAGATGTACAAAATTTTGGAGATGTATCTAATGGAAAAGATAAGAGCCTAGTGAAACTCGAATGGGAAGCTATGGGCGATTGCCGAGTTAGTCTAGCTAGCTGACTCTGTAGTTAGCCGATGAAATTCCAGGAGGGTGAAGCTAGAAACCTAGTTAAAGTGGGATCAGCGGAAGCCTTGGAACCCTACTTCGTTCGATTTTCGGGACGAAAATTTTAAAAGAGGATTGTATTGTAATATCCCCGATTTTCAATATAGCAATATTTACGAAAATTGCCATTAAATTATGAATTAAAAGGTTATTACCGTAGATGAGAAAATTGTGGGGCCCATTGTTCAATTAAGACCCAATGTACATGTTTTTACGGATCGAATTACGCTAAATGGGTAATTTACATATAATTGGGTCAAGGTGATTATTTGGGTCAAAGACCCAATTGGGATCCAATGGGTCGTATTTGACTTGATTGACCATTGGGTGAGCTCAAGTTTAAATTGGGTTAAATTGAATTAAATGATTGAGATTGAGTTGAAATAAACGATTGAGTTTGGATTGAGTCGAAGTAAATGATTGAGTTTAGATGGAGTTGAATTTATTCGTTGAGTTGAAATAAATGAATGGGCTGAGTTGAGGGAGTTAAATTAATTTTAAGTGAGTGAAGTGTGTGAATGGGAGTGGAGTGTATTGATTTCAAGTTTCAAACAAAGAAGACGTTGGATGCATTGGAGGTCAGCTCATGCATGAAACTCCTAGATAATTAAAGGAGGTGGCGGTTTTATGGGAGTAACATAAGGTGAGAAGTTTATTCACATTCAAAATGATATACACGTTGGATTGCATGAGAGTTTATTTTATGCATGAAACTCCAAAGGGAGGCATTGAGAAATGGAGTTACAAATGGGTTCACACATGGAGTAGGTTGCACCAAGACAGCCCAAGAGTCAAAACCGTTGGGCACATGGGAGTTTCATCTCAAGGATGAAACCCCCAAGATGGAAGATGAATGGGCTTGTGGAGGTTACACAAGACATTGCATTGCAGCCGTTGGAGCCTTGGGAGTTTCATCTCAAGGATGAAATCCCCAAGGGAGCATTAAGGATAATGGTTAATGAAAATGGAGTTACCAAGGGGTGTCACCAAAGGACACCACCCTTGGCCAACCATCATGGATCAAGAGGAGGAAGTTGGAGAGTAGTTGGTTGTTACACAAAGACATACAAGGCATACACGTTGGGAGGGTTTCCATCAAGAGACACAAAGTTGGTGAGTTTCATCTCATGGGATGAAACCCCAAAGCAAATGATAATGAGGGAGGTGAAAGGTCATGGAAGTTACAAAGGGGTGCCACCAAGGGACACCACCTTTGGCCGACCCTCATGGATCAAGATGAGGAAGTTGAGATTTGTGTTGTTACACAAAGTACATGCAAGGCTACCTGTTGGAAAGGGTGGGAGTTTCATCTCATGAGATGAAACTCCATTAGATCATTATGAGGAAGTTCAAAGGTCATGGAGTTACACAAAGGGGTATCAACTAAAGGACACCACCCTTGGCTGATTTACATTGGGCAGCAAGGAAAAATTCTTGTTTTATCTCACTCTCTCCCCTCTCTCACTCAAGGCCAACCCTCTCAAGGACAAAAGTTAAAGGACTTAGGGAATTTCTATCCCAAGCTTTTCTCTTTCTCAAACCTACACCCTCTTGGACGATCCTCTCTTTGGATTTCATCTCTAGACCTCTCAAGTTCACACACCAGCCAAGGATCAAGAGGAAGAAAAGGCTAAGGAAGATGAAGATCAAGGAACAAGAAGGAGAGAAGAAAACCGGAAGAGTCGGGAACTGTAAGTGCCCAATAAACTCTTATTAAGTAAGATTGTCAAGGAAAGTGGTCCGGCCATTTCATGGCCGAACCCTAGTCTTATTATGACAAAGGACCTCTTGCATGGATCTTATAAGGATTATGATTATCGATCATGGGCTGGCCTTGCATGGCCAAACCTTAAATGGTGTACACAAGAACCACTAAAGATAAAAAAGGGGTTGGATGAGGTTGGCCATGATGTATGGCCGAACCCCATCAAAAGAGCAATCTTGGATTTATGATTTTAAAATGGAAGGCTATTGATAATTTTAAAGAGTTTTATATGGATTAATGTTGGTGATTTTAAAGCAGTTCTAAAGGCGGGAAACAATGGAATAATATTAATCATTTTAAAAGGGCTCTCAAAGGTGGTAAATGGTAAATAACCATGTACCATGGGTTCGGCATAGTATGAGGCCGAACCCCATGAAGAAATGTAATGGATGAATTATGGAGTCTTGGTTTGAAAAGGATGACCTAAGGTTATGATTAAATTTCCCATGGAGGAACTTGTGTTATGTATTAAAGATTGTAAATAATTAAAGGAGAAGATGGGAAAATGAGACATCATGGGTTCGGCCATGGTTAAATGGGTCAATTGGTATTATATCCTGATTGGATGAACCATACTATGAGTCATTTAGGGTTAAATGCATATGTAAATGAATGGTTATCAAATTATGGAATGGAGACATTTGTTAGGAATTTATTAGGATTGTAGGTCATGATTAGTGGACCATCTATGGATTTATGTTAATGGGTCAATTATGAACATAGATATGTAAAAATGATAGGAGAGTTTAGTCATGGAAAGAATAATGGCAAAAAGGTAAATATAGTTAAAGTTGAAGGACCATGGTTTCGGCCATGGTGTATGGCCGAACCCCATGGGTGGTGATATTGGATATGGACTTGTACAAGTGGCTTAGATGTATGAATGAATCATGGAAATGAAAGACCATGGGTTCGGCCATGGTGTATGGCCAAACCCATGGGGAATATTTTTATGGACTTAGGTGGATGTTAATGTTAAAAGAATTTAATTAGATATGATGATTAAATCAAGTGAGAATGAACTTGGACAATTCAAGTAGGTGAGGTTCGGCCATGTTGTATGGCCGAACCCCACTAAGGATTTTTATGGACCTAGGTTGTTGTGAGTGTTAAAAGGTTAATGTGTGAATGATTAGATTAATGGATTGGTGATTGGACTTAATTAAAAGGATAAAATGACTTGAAAGAGGGCCAAAATCAAGATGGTGAGGTTCGGCCATGTTGTATGGCCGACCACACTAAGGTGGATTTTGGTGAACTAAGGTTAAGTAATTAGTTAAGGGGTGATTGAGTAATAAATAAAGGAAGGGTTAAAATCAAAGTAAGTGAGGTTCGGCCATGGTGTATGGCCGAACCCCACAAGGGTGTGTTTATGGACTTAGACCAAATGGTAAATCAAATGGAATATGTATTAACTTGTTGATATGTAACAACGTGACGGGACCACACAAACGGTGCGCGATCTTGAACGGTTGCCGGTTTAAAGCTCAAGGACACCTTAGTTGTCTTGGGTAGGATTCCTACATCATTGAAACCATGGATATGTGTACTTGTACTGATTTTATTTCATTTTGATAAGTTATTTTGGTATCAAACAATATGTTGCAATTATGGGATTTTCATGCTATGTTTTGTAATATTC
>CM023532.1:67952361-68445055 GCA_013350335.1 Chimonanthus salicifolius | reverse complement strand
CTATTTCTATCCTTAGTGGATGACACAAAAAAGGGAAAGGTTGAAGATCGCGAAGGAAACCAAGCATAGGAGCTTGGGCATTTGAGTGGTTTTATTTATGGTTATTTTGTTTAAGTTTACATGGACATGTAATTCGTTAGTTAGATATTGGCATGTAATAACTTAGTGATATTTGCTATGGTTTGGTATGGTTTAGAATGAATGTTTAAGTTTAAGATAACTTTGGCTAATGACAATGTACTTTGCTATCTAATAAAAGGGAGTAGATTTAGGTTCCATCATAATCCGCAGTTAGTTTAAGTAATATTCTGCAATGATTATACTTTACTATGTGAGAACCATTCTCATGGACTTAGTCCATGTTCACATAGGTTTGGCCAGTTAAGGGTCGAACTTTAGAAGTCCGGACTTAACTCGCGTCCTGACATCCCGCTCTTATCACTTGTTTATTTATTATTTTTTTAAAAAAATAGACTCTGATTTTGAGTGAAAAAGGGCGGGGTGTTACAGTTGGTATCAGAACGAAACGGGAAGTTGAATCTTTCGAAGTAAGATTAAGACGGTTTCATGTCTCACTGACAGATAAGAATCCCAACTGACCGACTCTTCGGAGTCCGCTGATTGGGGGCAAGATTAATGTACTTCGTTAGACTCAGACTGAACAATCAATCTGAGAACAACAATGAAAGATAGCAAAAGAAGTACAGTCATCATAATTCGATATACCAAACATAGCAAAATAGGATACACTTCCCCGATTCCCCAGATTGAAAAACAAACAATAGGTATTTAGAAATTTCCCCCAAAAACAAGGAAAACCAAGAGTGCTTATTTGGAAATTTCCCCAAAATAGTGATAACACAAACTGTACGAGGAAATTAAGTCAATAATATTTTTTTTATGACTTCGGGAAAATGGCTCCAAAACTAATGACTCGACAGGACCAGAAAGGAAAGGAAAAAGTGGTAGAAAACTCTCAACATGAGGAAGAGAGGGAAAAATCTCAACATGAGAAGGAGCAATCTGAGGAAGATGAACGACACTCATGGTGGGAAGAGGAAGAGCGACACTCTCACTACATTGAAAGAGAGAATGAAGAGCAAAGTAGCGTGAGTATACCAGTGGTGCCTCCTGAACTACAAAGCTTGGTTCAAGCAGTAGTTACTTCTGTTCTCCAACAACATCTGAATCGAAGTGGAACCACTAGTGACGCCAATAACCGGAACATGGTCAGAGATTTCCTGCAACAACGCCCTCCCTACTTCAACTGAAAGGAAGGGGCTGTTGGAGCAGAACATTGGCTGAAGAAGATCACTCAGATCTTGACCCTACTTCAGATCTCGAGTCATGCTAACAAAGTTTTGCTGGCTACATCCCAACTGATCGAGGATGCCTGTAAATGGTGGGAGGTTATAGAAAAGCAATAAGCACTTGTGCCGGAAGGGAAAGGACTACAATGACGTGGGAATGGTTTTCAGCTACCTTTCTAGATCAGTATTTTCCCGAGGAGGAAAAGGAGCGTCGCATTTAAGCTTTCATATCCTTGGTACAACGCTCTATGACGGTGGCAGAGTATCACCGGGAATTACTCAGTCTATCCTGCTATGCATTTTATATGGTGGATACCGAGCACCGTAGGGCACGAAAGTTTGAGAGGGGTCTAAGGCCAAACATTAGGGCCAAAGTATCCATATTCAAGGCAGCCACACTGGCTGAAGTAGTCAGCAGGGCCACCATAGCAGAGCAAGAAATGGCTGAGTTGGCGCGATTCGACAACCGCCGAGCTCAGAGTGGGAAGGGTACATTTCAGCCCAACAAGAAGTTCCGACCGAACTTCAGCAGACCCTCACCATCCACGGGGTCAACGGGGGGCTTTCGTCTCAACCAGCCCTCCCCATCTGCATCAGTCACTCAGGCCTTCAGAGGGGTGAACAACTGCTTTCACTGTGATCAGCCGGGACATTTCAAGAGGGATTGCCTAAAGCTCAACAAGCTCTCTTATTCCAGGGGATCATTCCATCCACCAGCTAGGCCAGTTAACTCCCGAGGAGGCAGGACATATAACCAAGCGGGACGGGCGCCTAACCCTACTAGATCTGGACAACTATTTACTCTAGCTCCTCCAACGGATGTGTATCATTCCGTGATTCAAGGTATGGCTGTTGTCAGTAGTTCCTATGCCTATGCACTATTTGATTCTGGAGCTTCACACTCCTTTATATCTGCATCATTTATAACTGCTACCGGTTCTTTAGTTCAAAAACTGTCTACAACACTTGCAATTGTATCCCCTGTCGGAGACACGTCATTGGGACTCATATGTACGGCTGTGAATACCGAACAAGCTGGACTCAAATTTGAATTCAATTATCTGGTACTTGACATGACTGAGTACGATATTATCTTCGGCATGGACTGGTTGGCTAGTTTCCAGGCCAACATTGATTGTTATCGCCGCAGAGTGACATTTTGGTCACCCGAGGGAAAGCAATATGTGGTTCGTACAGACAAGCAAAGCAGACTGCAGGAAGGGTTAAACCATTTGGTATTGAACACTATCATCATAAACAAGGCACCAGTCGCTGAACTTCCGGTAATTGTGAAAGAATTTGCAGATATTTTTCCAAAAGAACTCCCTAGCTTACCACCCATGAGGGAGCTCAACCTTGAAATCAAGCTATACCCTGGCACATCGCCAGTGTCTTTACCACATTATCGAATGGCACAAGCAGAGATGTCCGAGCTAAAGAAGCAAATTGATGAACTGCTCAGACTGGGTTGCCTCCGGAACAGCACATCATCTTGGGGAGCTCTAGTGTTGTTTGTGAAGAAGAAGGACGGTTCACTCCGCAAGTGTGTGGATTACCGGAAATTGAATAAGCTAACTGTCCAGAACAAGTGCCCTTTACCCAGGATCGATGACTTATTCGATCAATTGAGGGGTTCCAGTCACTTTTCGAAGACTGATCTGATATCTGGTTATCATCAAATCCGGGTTAAAAAGGAGGATATAGAGAAGACAGCCTTCAGGACTCGGTATGGACTATATGAATTTGTAGTCATGCCGTTTGGACTCACCAATGCATTGACTGTGTTCATGGATTTAATGAACAAGATCTTCCGTCCGTATCTAGACCAGTTCGTTACTGTGTTTATTGATGATATCCTCATCTATTCCAAAAGTCAGGAGGAACATGCTGAGCACCTACAGATAGCTTTGAACACTTTGAGAAAGAACAAGCTATATGCCAAAGCCAGTAAATGTGAATTCTGTCTATCCAAAGTGAATTTCTTGGGACATGTTATATCCGAAGAAGGTATAACTGTTGATCCGGCTAAGGTGGTGGCAGTAAGTGAGTGGAAAGCGCCAAAGAATGTAACCGAGATTCGTAGCTTCCTCGGTTTGACTGGATATTATTGGAAATTTATCATGGATTTCTATAAAATAGCATCTCCACTCACTCGACTCACTCAAAAAGGAGTCAAATATGAGTGGTCAGACCTGTGCAACCGGAGATTTGAGTAGCTGAAAGACAGACTTACATCTGCGCCTATCTTGATTTTGCCGGAAAGCGGCAAGGGTTATGAGGTACACTGTGATGCATCAGGAGAAGGATTGGGATGTTCTCTCAGTCAAAGTCGTCATGTGGTGGCATATGGTTTAAGACAGTTGAAGGTGCATGAACGCCTCTATCCCACACATGATTTGGAATTAGCTGCAGTTGTAACACCCCAATTTCTCAATGAAGTGGATAATTACGAAAATGCCCCTGGTTTGCTAAATTAATTATTTTGTGATGTCAAATAAGGAAATGGTGGGGCCCATTGCTCAAATTAAGACCATATGAGCACATTATAAATGTCAAGTTTGATTGGATGGGTAATGTACATCAATTGGGTCGAAAATGGCTAAATGGGTCAAAGGGCCCAATTGGACGCAATGGGTCATAATGGATGATTTGACCATTGTGTAAGCTCAAATTAAATAGGGTCAAGCCGAACTGATTGGAAATCAGGTAGAGCAAAAATGGGTAGGCCTGATGCACAAGTGAAAACCATTTAAAAGTGGCAAAATCAGCCCATTAATGGGTCATGTTGTCAAAATGGGTCAAAGGGCTGATTGGGGACCCAATGGGATGGGTTGACTAGGTTGACCACGGATGACCGTATCGGCTCTCAGATGAGCTCAAGTGTGAGTTAGTTCAGCTTGAGTTGGATTGATTTGGAGTGAGTTTGATTTAAGAAAAGAGTTGACTCAAACTTGGTGCATTAAATGTGATGAGTTGGATGAGTTGAGTTGGAATAAAACTACCATGAATCAAGTGAGTCAAGAGGATATGGAAAGGTGTCTTAATCTCACACAACACTTGGGAAAACAAATCTCATCCATTGGAATGAAGAGGTGCCTTGGCAAAGCCAAGGGACACCAAGGTTGGGCGGCAACATGCATCTCATGAGATGCATGTGTTGTGAATGAAAGGGTGCAACGTTTGGGTGAAGGGGTGTCTTGGATGACACCCAATATCCCATCTTTTTAGGCAAAATTCATTGAGGGAAAATGAATGGAAGATGGGACTGAAATTACAAAAGGGAAAGGTTACCATTCTTGGCCGATTTTCATATTGAAAATCCAAAGAATTCCCATCTCTCTCTCCCTCTCTCCAAATTCGTTTTTCTTGGCTGAACAGCAGAGGTTTTGGCACCAGTTAATCAAGCATAAACCAGCAAAGGATTAAGGAAGAAAGGAAGAAATAGAGGAGAGAAGGCGAGGATCTTAGGCAAAGGAAATTTGGTAAGATTTCTTAAGTGTTCAAGTTAAACAAGTTGTAAGAAAAGGGTATGTATTGGGCCATGGTTATGGCCAAATGCACCAAGGTTTTAACCTTGAGTAATAGAGGTTTTAAAATGGTAAAAATGACCACTGGGTTCGGCCACCTTGGAGGGCCGAACCCCATGTAAATGATTGGTTGGTTTTGATGTCTTTGAAACATAGAAACCATGAAGTTTTGTGGACTGTTTTTGATGTTTCTTTAAGACTCAAATGCATGTTTTAAAGAGGATTAAAAACATGGACTTGAATGACATGAAGGACTGAAGGTATCATGGGTCTAAACAGTGGATATAAACTGATGAAATGGACCATTGGACTCGGCCATCTTGGATGGCCGAATCCCATGAAGTATTATGGTTATTTGGATTGAGTTTTACAAAGTGGAAACCATGCAAAGTGATGGACTTATTTGGATGGTTTTGAAGGGTAAAAACATGCTAACATTATACTGATTATCATATGTTTAAATGAGACCTAAAACATGTTTAAGAGGACCAAAACATGGACATAGGGTTCGACCACGCCGAACCCCATGAAAGTATTTGATGTATGGTAGGGCTTTCAAGAGATGGAAAACATATCAATTGTGGAGAGCTTATGTGTTTTAAATAAAGCTATTTATTTGACAAGAAGGATCGAGATCATAGGCCATGAGGTTCGGCCAATTGGGATGGCCGAACCTCATGAAATGGTATGACATTTCCATGAAGTATTTGATGGTTTTGTGAGATAAAAACCATATAAAGTTATGGTGTCCTTAGTTCAAAAACTGTCTAGAACACTCGCAATTGTATCCCCTGTCGGAGACACGTCATTGGGACTCATACGTACGGCTGTGAATACCGAACTAGCTGGACTCAAATTTGAATTCAATTATCTGGCACTTGACATGACTGAGTACGATATTATCTTCGGCATGGACTAGTTGGCTAGTTTCCAGGCCAACATTGATTGTTATCGCCGCAGAGTGACATTTTGGTCACCCGAGGGAAAGCAATATGTGGTTCGTACAGACAAGCAAAGCAGACTGCAGGAAGGGTTAAACCATTTGGTATTGAACACTATCAACATAAACAAGGCACCAGTCGCTGAACTTCCAGCAATTGTGAAAGAATTTGCAGATGTTTTTCCAAAAGAACTCCCTAGCTTACCACCCATGAGGGAGCTCAACTTTGAAATCAAGCTATACCCTGGCACATCGCCAGTGTCTTTACCACATTATCGAATGGCACAAGCAGAGATGTCCGAGCTAAAGAAGCAAATTGATGAACTGCTCAGACTGGGTTGCATCCGGAACAGCACATCATCTTGGGGAGCTCTAGTGTTGTTTGTGAAGAAGAAGGACGGTTCACTCCGCATGTGTGTGGATTACCGGAAATTGAATAAGCTAACTGTCCAGAGCAAGTGCCCTTTACCCAGGATCGATGACTTATTCGATCAATTGAGGGGTTCCAGTCACTTTTCGAAGACTGATCTGATATCTGGTTATCATCAAATCCGGGTTAAAGAGGAGGATATAGAGAAGACAGCCTTCAGGACTCGGTATGGACTATATGAATTTGTAGTCATGCCGTTTGGACTCACCAATGCATTGACTGTGTTCATGGATTTAATGAACAAGATCTTCCGTCCGTATCTAGACCAGTTCGTTACTGTGTTTATTGATGATATCCTCATCTATTCCAAAAGTCAGGAGGAACATGCTGAGCACCTACAGATAGCTTTGAACACTTTGAGAAAGAACAAGCTATATGCCAAAGCCAGTAAATGTGAATTCTGTCTATCCAAAGTGAATTTCTTGGGACATGTTATATCCGAAGAAGGTATAACTGTTGATCCGGCTAAGGTGGTGGCAGTAAGTGAGTGGAAAGCGCCAAAGAATGTAACCGAGATTCGTAGCTTCCTCGGTTTGGCTGGATATTATTGGAAATTTATCATGGCTTTCTATAAAATATCATCTTCACTAACTCAACTCACTCAAAAAGGAGTCAAATATGAGTGGTCAGACCTGTGCAACCGGAGATTTGAGTAGCTGAAAGACAGACTTACATCTGCGCCTATCTTGATTTTGCCGGAAAGAGGCAAGGGTTATGAGGTACACTTTGATGCATCAGTAGAAGGATTGGGATGTTCTCTCAGTCAAAGCCGTCATGTGGTGGCATATGGTTCAAGACAGTTGAAGGTGCATGAATGCCTCTATCCCACACATGATTTGAAATTAGCTGCAGTTGTAACACCCCAATTTCTCAATGAAGTGGATAATTACGAAAATGCCCCTGGTTTGCTAAATTAATTATTTTGTGATGTCAAATAAGGAAATGGTGGGGCCCATTGCTCAAATTAAGACCATATGAGCACATTATAAATGTCAAGTTTGATTGGATGGGTAATGTACATCAATTGGGTCGAAAATGGCTAAATGGGTCAAAGGGCCCAATTGGACGCAATGGGTCATAATGGATGATTTGACCATTGTATAAGCTCAAATTAAATAGGGTCAAGCTGAACTGATTGGAAATCAGGTAGAGCAAAAATGGGTAGGCCTGATGCACAAGTGAAAACCATTTAAAAGTGGCAAAATCAGCCCATTAATGGGTCATGTTGTCAAAATGGGTCAAAGGGCTGATTGGGGACCCAATAGGATGGGTTGACTAGGTTGACCACGGATGACCGTATCGGCTCTCAGATGAGCTCAAGTGTGAGTTAGTTCAGCTTGAGTTGGATTGATTTGGAGTGAGTTTGATTTAAGAAAAGAGTTGACTCAAACTTGGTGCATTAAATGTGATGAGTTGGATGAGTTGAGTTGGAATAAAACTACCATGAATCAAGTGAGTCAAGAGGATATGGAAAGGTGTCTTAATCTCACACAACACTTGGGAAAACAAATCTCATCCGTTGGAATGAAGAGGTGCCTTGGCAAAGCCAAGGGACACCAAGGTTGGGCGGCAACATGCATCTCATGAGACGCATGTGTTGTGAATGAAAGGGTGCAACGTTTGGGTGAAGGGGTGTCTTGGATGACACCCAATATCCCATCTTTTTAGGCAAAATTTATTGAGGGAAAATGAATGGAAGATGGGACTGAAATTACAAAAGGGAAAGGTTACCATTCTTGGCCGATTTTCATATTGAAAATCCAAAGAATTCCCATCTCTCTCTCCCTCTCTCCAAATTCGTTTTTCTTGGCTGAACAGCAGAGGTTTTGGCACCAGTTAATTAAGCATAAACCAACAAAGGATTAAGGAAGAAAGGAAGAAATAGAGGGGAGAAGGCGAGGATCTTAGGCAAAGGAAATTTGGTAAGATTTCTTAAGTGTTCAAGTTAAACAAGTTGTAAGAAAAGGGTATGTATTGGGCCATGGTTATGGCCGAATGCACCAAGGTTTTAACCTTGAGTAATAGAGGTTTTAAAATGGTAAAAATGATAATTGGGTTCGGCCACCTTGGAGGGCCGAACCCCATGTAAATGATTGGTTGGTTTTGATGTCTTTGAAACATAGAAACCATGAAGTTTTGTAGACTGTTTTTGATGTTTCTTTAAGACTCAAATGCATGTTTTAAAGAGGGTTAAAAACATGGACTTGAATGACATGAAGGACTGAAGGTATTATGGGTCTAAACAGTGGATATAAACTGATGAAATGGACCATTGGGCTCGGCCATCTTGGATGGCCGAATCCCATGAAGTATTATGGTTATTTGGATTGAGTTTTACAAAGTGGAAACCATGCAAAGTGATGGACTTATTTGGATGGTTTTGAAGGGTAAAAACATGCTAACATTATACTGATTATCATATGTTTAAATGAGACCCAAAACATGTTTAAGAGGACCAAAACATGGACATAGGGTTAGGCCACGCCGAACCCCATGAAAGTATTCGATGTATGGTAGGGCTTTCAAGAGATGGAAAACATATCAATTGTGGAGAGCTTATGTGTTTTAAATAAAGCTATTTATTTGACAAGAAGGATCGAAATCATAGGCCATGAGGTTCGGCCAATTGGGATGGCCGAACCTCATGAAATGGTATGACATTTCCATGAAAGTATTTGATGGTTTTGTGAGATAAAAACCATATAAAGTTATGGTGTTCTTACGGCAATTAATGGAATACATGTTTACTGCTTTTGGTTGATTAATATGCGGCTGAACCATGTATTATTCATGGTTGAATTAGCATGTTAAAACCATGAGTAATCATGGTGAATATTGGACCAAGTGAACCATAGGGTTCGGCCTTGTGTAGGGCCGAACCCCATGGATTATGGTATGGGTTAAATGGACCACTTCATATGGATTAGTATATGTGCAAGGTTTGTATTGAATTAAAAGGTTTCAATGTAAAGATCATGGATCATGACAATAGGTTTTGGTGTGGATCCATTGCATGGAATTGATCGGTTGTTTTAAAGGTTAAATCCTAAGTTGGTGATGTTCGGCCATGGGCATGGCCGAACCCCACAAGATGTAATGGCCCGGAAATTGTAAATCAATGAATACGTGAATATTATTTATTTTAAGTATGAAAATTGAGAAATTGGAGGAATGAATGGTAAATGGGCCAAAATTTGGACAAAGGCCCAAGTATGGCCCAATGAAACATGGATTGGATTTTAAAATCATTTAAGTGGTCGATGATGGCCAATTGGGCCAAGGATGGTCAAATGGGGCCCAATACCCACTTGGGACCCAATGGATTAAGATAATGTAAGCCCTAAGATAAATGGGTATGGATAAATGTAATTGGGCCATGGGCCCAATGAGGATCCAATTGGTTGGAATGGACTTAGTTAAAGCTAAATCACCTAAGTTGGTGATGAGTTGACCAAGGTGACATGTTCCAATGGGACCCACCTCCATCTCATCAAGTGAGGTGGCCTGTGGACCCAAGGCTTAGTGGGGCCGGCCACCATGGTTGACTTGGTCAACCATGGGTGGATTTCATGGAAGAAATTTAATGGAATTAAAGTAAATGGAAATTAAATTAACTTAAGGAATGGTTTAATTAATTAAGTAATTAATTAGGTTAATCAAAAAGGTGGTCAAAGAGGGGAGACCAAAACTACCCATTGCAAAACATGAAAAAGAAAAACGTTGGCTAAGGTAGTTGGGTTAAAAAAAGAAAAAGAAAAAGCATGATAAATATCTTAGGGTTGGTGGGAAAGTTATGATAAAATGTGACATAAGTAACCAAGTGGACAAGATGGGTTTTCATCTTATCCCATCCTCATTTCATTCTCTCCCACTCTTGATCTTTCATGGCCGTCCCCCACACTCCAAGAAAAGAAGAAGAAAATTAAGAAATGAAGAGAAGAAAAGAAGAAAGAAGAGAAGAAGTGCAAGCATGGTCCACCATTCCAAGGTCAAGATCTACCATCTTCTTTCTCATGTCCATCCTCTCCTCTCCCTCTCTCAAGCAAACCCAACTATGGCCAATCCTAAGTTAGGAGGGTTTCACCATTGATTAAGCATCTTGGCCTACCAAAGATCAAAGGAAGGAGAAAGGAGGCCAAGGAGTCCGACGGGAGTGGCGGAAGTCGGAGGAGGCGTCGGATTGTAAGTATTTTTCTTAAACAAGAAATTTTGGATTTTTAGGGTTTAAGATTTGGGATTCATTTTGTAAAATTAATGGTGGCCAAATGATTTTATGCCTTGGATTTCAAATCCATCAATTTGAAGGATGGAAAGTGGACAAAACCCTAATGGATAAATTAGGGTTAGTTTAAGGAAAAATAAATGGATTAAGGAATGTAATGTAATTAAGTTATTAAGCATGGAATTATGTGGAATTAGAAAGGAATTGTAATGGGATTTTTATGTTTAAAATCATGGAAGAATGATTTGGAATTTTGGGATTTTAATGATTAAATGTGGTGATAATTTTAAAGGGGTTTAAATGAGGAAATGCATGGGAGATGTGAATGACGGTAATGACCTCAAAAATGTTAGGTGTTTAAGTGAATTATTAGGGTTTATAAATAATGGAAGCCACGGAGGATGATTTAGGGTTTTAAGATTTTAATGGTTAAGTATAGGTAATTAAGGATCTTTAATGGAGTTTTAGGGTTATGTGTTTGTAAATTTAAATGGGTTTGGAAGGATGGAAGGTATGGAATAATGTACTAATAAATTCGTGGCCTAAAAGGGGTCAAAGGTTTGTAAATTTTAAGGAGTTTTTAGTGAAGGAAATCATGGAAGGTGGCTAAGTGATTTCAATGGGGAGATTGGGATGAATTTGGTGTTTTGGAACCATGAAAAAAATAAATGGGAGTTATGGTTAAACTAATGGACCAAAATGTATTTCATGATGATTAAGGAAGGATGATTTAAATGTATGAGTTAAAATCCCTCATAGTTGGACTTATGTGTGTGTTTAAATTAATGGGGAATAGGTCATGATTAAAGGGGTCATTAATGGACTCTAAAATGTATCAAGTGATGATCAAAATTGATGATTTAAATTGTATGATGTATACCTCCTCATGGGAGGGCTTATTATGGATCTAAATGTTGTGAAAAAGACCCAAGGAAAAATGGGGATTAGGTTGAATTAAAGGGGCTGATTTTAATAGAACCCATGACCCATTTGTGGGTAAACTTATAGATAAATTTTGGTATGATGTACGTGAGAAATGAATGAGGATTAGAGTGTTTAAATGGCTAATTTCTAGTGTTGTTATGTTATGCTTAATGAGACATCAATGGACCCATTTTGTGAACCAATTAAGGAGTAAGATTAATGTGTGTGTATATATTGAAATGAATGGACTTTAGGTTAAAATTAAATGGCTGATGTAAGTGATCTTGTGATATGGGTGATGGGTCAATTATGGACCCAAGAATGTGCCTAAGAATGATGATTCAATAATAAGTCATTTTCATGGGCTAAGAAAGGGTTTATGTATGTGGCCAATTAATGTAGGTTAAGTTAAGAAAAAGGGTTGTTTTAATGATATTATGGCATGATTAAAGGGGTCACTAATGGACTTGAGTGTATGGATCAATTAGGGACTTAATTAGTCATGGATGAATGAGTGATTAACCAGGGAGAAGAGGTAGTGGTAAAACCGTAATTAATGGCCAAAATGAAGAAACCCATGGGAGGTGGTCATGGACTTAGGGACTCTAAGTAACAACCTTATGAGTGATTAATAGAGCCTAGGGTGGCTGGCTTTTAGACCCATATGATTAAAATATTTAATGGATTAAATGGGACCCACAAAACCTAAATGGTGGCCGATTATTCATGTGGACTTGGAAATGATTAATGGGCTTGGAAATAGTTAGAAACATGGACTAATTGATATGTATAATAAGGTACAGGACATCGCAAGCGGTACGTGATCGGCGACCGGGTCTGTCGGACGGAAACGGAAGAAAGAACGCTAGTCGATATTCGGTAGGATTCTAACCTTTTTGTAAGCCATGGATTGAGTGATGGTTTCTTTAAATTATTTTGGAAATTATATGGTTTGTTTTAAGATTGGTTTTGAATTATGTATTATGTAGGGGTTTTTGCTTGATTTATTCTGGTAAGCATATGATTGGTTTAAAATGGGTTTTAAATCTATGATGTGTTTATTGAGGCTTTACTTGATCTACTTTTGATAATCAAGTTATATGTTTGATTGATGAGATTTTTAAATGTCATGGTTGTTATTATATTCATTACATGGCATATGGCACCTACATCTCATGCATGGCATGGGAGGGATATGGCATGAGAAGGATGAAATGAAACCGGAGTCCATGCTCAGTCGGGGCGACCGATAAACAGGCATGGGGACATTATGATGTGTTTGACTCATCAGGGATGATGTATGGATTATTATACCTTGATGATGGTTTTTCCATCAAGGGGAATGTTGTATTTATTGTTATACCTTGATGATGGTTCTTCCATCAAGGGGGATATTGTATTGGTGGTTACACCTTGACGAGGCCTTACCGTCAAGGGGGATGTTGTATTTATTGTTATACCTTGATGACGGTTCTTCCATCAAGGGGGATATTGTATTGGTGGTTACACCTTGACGAGGCCTTACCGTCAAGGGAGATGTTGTATTTATTGTTATACCTTGATGATGGTTCTTCCATCAAGGGGGATATTGTATTTGTGGTTACACCTTGACGAGGCCTTACCGTCAAGACGGATATGGCATCGGGATAGTCAGGATGATGGTGGGATTCATAACACAGACACCCATGGCAGGGCATTCACTCTATGGCTTTTCGTTATGTATTATCTATATGCTTTGTTATCACTAATCCATGTGTTAGCCCTACTCGGAGTCCTACTGGGCGCGTTGTCTAACGCCCTACTTCTACCCTAGCTGATGACGCAGGAAGTGCCGGAGCAGAAGGACGGGACGGGAGCCAAGCTGAGGAGCTTTGAAAGGCGTGCTAGATAGTTTACTAATGTTTATGTTGGATAATGTAATTTGAAATAGTTTAGCTTGTCGGAAATGTAATATTTTAGACTTATTGCTATATTTTGGATTTTGTGGTAGACGTGTGATGTTATGGCATTTTGGTAATTAAATGATGAAATCTTCCTTGCTAACTAGAAAGAAAAATTGGTAGGATAGTCTGTAATGTCTTTCCGCATTTAATGTAACTTTCCGTGAGTTTTCTTCTACGGGTGAACTATTCTCTGTGGACTCCGTTCCACGCACCCGTAGGGTTGGCCAGTTAAGGGCCGGGCTTTAGAAGCTTGGACTTAACTCGCGTCGTGACGTCCGCGCCCTTTGTCACTTTTATTTAAAAAAAAAAAAGACTCTGATATTTCGGTGAAAAGGGGCGGGCGTTACATTTGGTATCAAAGCGAACTTGGAAGAATGAATCTCTCGAAGTAAGATTAAGACGGTTGCATGTCTCACTGGCAGCTAAGAATCCCAGCTGACCGAATCTTCGGAGTCCGCTGCACGAGGGCCGGGTTAATTTACTTTGATTGACTCAAACGGAAGCATTCAATCTGAGACAACTTTCGACGGAAAGGAATGATAGCAGGGGAAAAAAAATTCATCCTAAGTTAAATCTATCAAACATAGCAAGATAGGGCTTATTTCCCCCGAAAATCAGGACACGGTATTCTGATACTTAGGAAATTTCCCCCCCCAAAAGAAGGAGTACTCACTTAGAAATTTTCCTGCAAAATTGATGAAACAGTGTTAAATTTATCAAACATAGCAAAGTAGGATGTACTTTTCCCGGTATTCTCAAATTGAACAGCAAACAATAGGAAATTTAGAGATTTCACCCCCCAGAAGCAAAGGAAAAACAAGTGTGCTTATTTGGCAACTTCCCCCAAACAAAATACATTGTGATATACATAAGAAATTCCCCAAAACCTAGATTGGTTTTATTGGAAATTGTTGTTGATGATTTTTGGTGTTCTATTGTATTCTGTGAATACAGATATGTCAAGTGACGGGGAGTATACTGAATTATGGAATAAGGGAACCCCTAGCTGTCCCATAGATTTGGTGTCTGCTTCCAGTATAGAAGTTAGCATGGGCTTTCAGGAGGGACCTCCCAAGGAAGATGAATAGGATTTAACATCTCTTCCTGAAGAGAATATGGAAGACTTTCCGATGATAAGAGAGTCGGTAGGGGAAATGGAACCCGATTATATGTGCGAGTTGTGCAACCAGGTTAGGCACAACTGCACATACTACCCCTACCCTCTTGAAGTGGTATGCCGGTTTGTGGACTACATGGACACAGAAAAGAAAGGACTAACTGTCCTTATATTGGAAGATAATTAATGATTTTGGGGTTTTAAATGAAGGAAATAGGTGTGACATACTTGTATTGTGAGTGCATGTGAATATACATGTGTTGAATTCTTATTGTTGAGTGTATGAGGTGATGAAATGAGGAAAGACTAATAATTATGATCATACTAATTAAGTGAGGAAAGAGTATGTAAAAATGTACAATGATGAACTACATGCATCAAATGAGGATAAGAGGCATGAACTTTTGATGTGGGGTTTATGTTGCATATGCTTATGAGTGAGATAAATGTGAATAAAAAGGGTGGGGAGTATTTGATTATGTGATATATGGGTATACTTGGGGGATGGTACAATGATTTTTAGAAATGGCTTTTATATTGGTGATGACCCATGGCTTGATAATTTGTCATGACCCAAGTGAAGAGATTTATGTTATGACATATAATGGGTGATGATGTAAACACTTTGTGAGGGGGTATAAGAGGTTCTCATATGAACAAAGTGCCATTTGAGAGATGTTGGATAAACAATGTATTTGAAAGAGACCAGAATGCATGGGTTAACTTGCCACATGAAACTCGTGAGAGGATGACATTATGAGGAGAATGTGAAGGGTCTAGCTTGCAAAGACTAATATGTTGTGTGAAAATCTTGTATGTATAATGCAATTGCATTCTCCCAATGTCTAGTGTAGATTATGAACGAGTGATGATAGGCCTTGAAATGGGTTATGGCCTTAAAAGGCATGAATGAATGATGGACCATGAATTTATGAAAATATTTTATTTAGTGATTGCATGAGGATTCCCTATGATGTTACTAAATTGTGAATTATCAATCATTGCAATGAGTTTATATGATATTGCTTTGATAATTGATTCTATGCAATGAATAGTTATTGAGGAACAAGGATGTGTTATAGATTATGTATATGATGATGAGTTGATAAAGTGCTATGAATTGTGAATATGTAGTATGCATGAAGAGGCGGTGATATGCCAATGCGTTTGGTTGGAAACCTAAGTGGGGCTGATGGATAATTCTAAAGATTAGGAATTTGTAGATAGTCATGGATTAATGCCGGATATTAGCATTATGATAGACATTTGATTTCGTAGTCGACACATGGGTCGTATGTTAGACCTGTTAGCCCTATGATAGACAGAATAGTCCTACGAAGGAATTAATTATGCCCATGAATGGATTATACCCATAGGAGGGTTATATTCATGGATGGTTACTAACCATGGATGAGGGTTCCCATGGTGGTTTGGATTGATGCCGGGTATTGGTATCGTGGAGGTTATGAACAAAAGGGTTAGTCACATAGTGACTTATGTGCAAATGAAGAGGTGTTAAGTTTTGGAGAGGTAGTTAATGGAAAGATAGGAGTCTAGTGAAACTCAAATGGGAAGCTATGGGCGACTACCGAGTTAGTCTAGCTAGCTGACTCTGTAGTTAGCCGATGGAGTTCCAGGAGAGTGCAGCTAGAAACCTAGTTGAAATGGAATCAACAAAGGACTTGAGCATAGGCTCGTACTGGCAGGCTACCTCACACAGAGAATAGACGAAAGAACGTGTTGGATGAATATTTATGGGCAATGTCTTGGTAGCGGGTAAAAGTGAAATAGAATACGTTAATCTACATAAGAACGCAAATGGATTCATGAGAAAAAGGAGATAACATGAGACAGAGTAAATTCCGCAAAAATGAAACTCATAGGTTGATATGAGTGGTGTTGATGTAATTAAGAGATACTTGACACGATTGAACGGGAACAGTGAATAGACCATAAATGGAGGAGATATGGACAAGATATCTACAGGCGAGATGGTACCGGAATAGGAATTACGACCAGAACAGGGTCTTTTATTCTGAGGTAGGACATATGTACCTGAGAGCTGCAAAAGGGAGTTATTGTTTGAGGCACACCAACCCAAGATCTCTAACCATCCGGGCAGCACCAAGATGTCCAAGGATCTTAAGAGGCACTAATGGTGGCATGGGATCAAGAGAAATGTGGCAGAGTTTGTTACTCACTGCGCTAACTTGTCAGCAGGTTAAGGTGGGGCATCAGGAGCCACCGGGGTTACTCAAACCCTTACCAGTGCCGGAGTGGAGATGGGAACATGTAGCCACGGACTTTGTAACAGGGCTACTAAGGTCATCAAGGGGCAACGATACAATATGGGTCGGCGGTACATCCGAAATATTATCAGACTACATGGTGTACCCCGGACTATTGTGTCCGACAGAGATGGCCGATTCACTAGCAGAGTATGGCGGAGTATGTAGTCGGCTATGGGGACCGACGTGTTGATTAGCACAGCATTCCACCCACAGATTGATGGACAGTCGGACAGGACAATACGGATATGGGAGGATATACTGAGAGCGTGTATACTGGATTTCAAGGGTAGATGGGAGGATCATTTGCCATTGGTGGAGTTCTCCTACAATAGCAGTTACCAAGCAAGCCTCCAGATGGCTCCATTTGAGGCTTTATATGGTAGGCCGTGTAGATCGCCAGTGTGTTGGACAGAGGCCGGTGAGCCTGCGTTGATTGGACCGGAGTTGGTTGCGGAGACTACAGCGCAGATCAAGGTGGTATGGGAACGATATGGCAATGAGGAAACCACTTGGGAATTGGAGTCAGAGATGAGTGCCGCTCATCCAGAGCTCTTTGTATAAGATGATTTGAACCCCTACTTCACTCGAATTTTCGGGACGAAAATTTCAAAAGAGGATTGTATTGTAATGGCCCGGAAATTGTAAATCAATGAATACGTGAATATTATTTATTTTAAGTATGAAAATTGAGAAATTGGAGGAATGAATGGTAAATGGGCCAAAATTTGGACAAAGGCCCAAGTATGGCCCAATGAAACATGGATTGGATTTTAAAATCATTTAAGTGGTCGATGATGGCCAATTGGGCCAAGGATGGTCAAATGGGGCCTAATACCCACTTGGGACCCAATGGATTAAGATAATGTAAGCCCTAAGATAAATGGGTATGGATAAATGTAATTGGGCCATGGGCCCAATGAGGATCCAATTGGTTGGAATGGACTTAGTTAAAGCTAAATCACCTAAGTTGGTGATGAGTTGACCAAGGTGACATGTTCCAATGGGACCCACCTCCATCTCATCAAGTGAGGTGGCCTGTGGACCCAAGGCTTAGTGGGGCCGGCCACCATGGTTGACTTGGTCAACCATGGGTGGATTTCATGGAAGAAATTTAATGGAATTAAAGTAAATGGAAATTAAATTAACTTAAGGAATGGTTTAATTAATTAAGTAATTAATTAGGTTAATCAAAAAGGTGGTCAAAGAGGGGAGACCAAAACTACCCATTGCAAAACATGAAAAAGAAAAACGTTGGCTAAGGTAGTTGGGTTAAAAAAAGAAAAAGAAAAAGCATGATAAATATCTTAGGGTTGGTGGGAAAGTTATGATAAAATGTGACATAAGCAACCAAGTGGACAAGATGGGTTTTCATCTTATCCCATCCTCATTTCATTCTCTCCCACTCTTGATCTTTCATGGCCGTCCCCCACACTCCAAGAAAAGAAGAAGAAAATTAAGAAAGGAAGAGAAGAAAAGAAGAAAGAAGAGAAGAAGTGCAAGCATGGTCCACCATTCCAAGGTCAAGATCTACCATCTTCTTTCTCATGTCCATCCTCTCCTCTCCCTCTCTCAAGCAAACCCAACTATGGCCAATCCTAAGTTAGGAGGGTTTCACCATTGATTAAGCATCTTGGCCTACCAAAGATCAAGAGGAAGGAGAAAGGAGGCCAAGGAGTCCGACGGGAGTGGCGGAAGTCGGAGGAGGCGTCGGATTGTAAGTATTTTTCTTAAACAAGAAATTTTGGATTTTTAGGGTTTAAGATTTGGGATTCATTTTGTAAAATTAATGGTGGCCAAATGATTTTATGCCTTGGATTTCAAATCCATCAATTTGAAGGATGGAAAGTGGACAAAACCCTAATGGATAAATTAGGGTTAGTTTAAGGAAAAATAAATGGATTAAGGAATGTAATGTAATTAAGTTATTAAGCATGGAATTATGTGGAATTAGAAAGGAATTGTAATGGGATTTTTATGTTTAAAATCATGGAAGAATGATTTGGAATTTTGGGATTTTAATGATTAAATGTGGTGATAATTTTAAAGGGGTTTAAATGAGGAAATGCATGGGAGATGTGAATGACGGTAATGACCTCAAAAATGGTAGGTGTTTAAGTGAATTATTAGGGTTTATAAATAATGGAAGCCACGGAGGATGATTTAGGGTTTTAAGATTTTAATGGTTAAGTATAGGTAATTAAGGATCTTTAATGGAGTTTTAGGGTTATGTGTTTGTAAATTTAAATGGGTTTGGAAGGATGGAAGGTATGGAATAATGTACTAATAAATTCGTGGCCTAAAAGGGGTCAAAGGTTTGTAAATTTTAAGGAGTTTTTAGTGAAGGAAATCATGGAAGGTGGCTAAGTGATTTCAATGGGGAGATTGGGATGAATTTGGTGTTTTGGAACCATGAAAAAAATAAATGGGAGTTATGGTTAAACTAATGGACCAAAATGTATTTCATGATGATTAAGGAAGGATGATTTAAATGTATGAGTTAAAATCCCTCATAGTTGGACTTATGTGTGTGTTTAAATTAATGGGGAATAGGTCATGATTAAAGGGGTCATTAATGGACTCTAAAATGTATCAAGTGATGATCAAAATTGATGATTTAAATTGTATGATGTATACCTCCTCATGGGAGGGCTTATTATGGATCTAAATGTTGTGAAAAAGACCCAAGGAAAAATGGGGATTAGGTTGAAGTAAAGGGGCTGATTTTAATAGAACCCATGACCCATTTGTGGGTAAACTTATAGATAAATTTTGGTATGATGTACGTGAGAAATGAATGAGGATTAAAGTGTTTAAATGGCTAATTTCTAGTGTTGTTATGTTATGCTTAATGAGACATCAATGGACCCATTTTGTGAACCAATTAAGGAGTAAGATTAATGTGTGTGTATATATTGAAATGAATGGACTTTAGGTTAAAATTAAATGGCTGATGTAAGTGATCTTGTGATATGGGTGATGGGTCAATTATGGACCCAAGAATGTGCCTAAGAATGATGATTCAATAATAAGTCATTTTCATGGGCTAAGAAAGGGTTTATGTATGTGGCCAATTAATGTAGGTTAAGTTAAGAAAAAGGGTTGTTTTAATGATATTATGGCATGATTAAAGGGGTCACTAATGGACTTGAGTGTATGGATCAATTAGGGACTTATTTAGTCATGGATGAATGAGTGATTAACCAGGGAGAAGAGGTAGTGGTAAAACCGTAATTAATGGCCAAAATGAAGAAACCCATGGGAGGTGGTCATGGACTTAGGGACTCTAAGTAACAACCTTATGAGTGATTAATAGAGCCTAGGGTGGCTGGCTTTTAGACCCATATGATTAAAATATTTAATGGATTAAATGGGACCCACAAAACCTAAATGGTGGCCGATTATTCATGTGGACTTGGAAATGATTAATGGGCTTGGAAATAGTTAGAAACATGGACTAATTGATATGTATAATAAGGTACAGGACATCGCAAGCGGTACGTGATCGGCGACCGGGTCTGTCGGACGAAAACGGAAGAAAGAACGCTAGTCGATATTCGGTAGGATTCTAACCTTTTTGTAAGCCATGGATTGAGTGATGGTTTCTTTAAATTATTTTGGAAATTATATGGTTTGTTTTAAGATTGGTTTTGAATTATGTATTATGTAGGGGTTTTTGCTTGATTTATTCTGGTAAGCATATGATTGGTTTAAAATGGGTTTTAAATCTATGATGTGTTTATTGAGGCTTTACTTGATCTACTTTTGATAATCAAGTTATATGTTTGATTGATGAGATTTTTAAATGTCATGGTTGTTATTATATTCATTACATGGCATATGGCACCTACATCTCATGCATGGCATGGGAGGGATATGGCATGAGAAGGATGAAATGAAACCGGAGTCCATGCTCAGTCGGGGCGACCGATAAACAGGCATGGGGACATTATGATGTGTTTGACTCATCAGGGATGATGTATGGATTATTATACCTTGATGATGGTTTTTCCATCAAGGGGAATGTTGTATTTATTGTTATACCTTGATGATGGTTCTTCCATCAAGGGGGATATTGTATTGGTGGTTACACCTTGACGAGGCCTTACCGTCAAGGGGGATGTTGTATTTATTGTTATACCTTGATGACGGTTCTTCCATCAAGGGGGATATTGTATTGGTGGTTACACCTTGACGAGGCCTTACCGTCAAGGGAGATGTTGTATTTATTGTTATACCTTGATGATGGTTCTTCCATCAAGGGGGATATTGTATTTGTGGTTACACCTTGACGAGGCCTTACCGTCAAGACGGATATGGCATCGGGATAGTCAGGATGATGGTGGGATTCATAACACAGACACCCATGGCAGGGCATTCACTCTATGGCTTTTCGTTATGTATTATCTATATGCTTTGTTATCACTAATCCATGTGTTAGCCCTACTCGGAGTCCTACTGGGCGCGTTGTCTAACGCCCTACTTCTACCCTAGCTGATGACGCAGGAAATGCCGGAGCAGAATGACGGGACGGGAGCCAAGCTGAGGAGCTTTGAAAGGCGTGCTAGATAGTTTACTAATGTTTATGTTGGATAATGTAATTTGAAATAGTTTAGCTTGTCGGAAATGTAATATTTTAGACTTATTGCTATATTTTGGATTTTGTGGTAGACGTGTGATGTTATGGCATTTTGGTAATTAAATGATGAAATCTTCCTTGCTAACTAGAAAGAAAAATTGGTAGGATAGTCTGTAATGTCTTTCCGCATTTAATGTAACTTTCCGTGAGTTTTCTTCTACGGGTGAACTATTCTCTGTGGACTCCGTTCCACGCACCCGTAGGGTTGGCCAGTTAAGGGCCGGGCTTTAGAAGCTTGGACTTAACTCGCGTCGTGACGTCCGCGCCCTTTGTCACTTTTATTTAAAAAAAAAAAAAGACTCTGATATTTCGGTGAAAAGGGGCGGGCGTTACACAAGATCTGGTTGGGTCTTAGATGTGAATGAATAAGTAAATGACAGTATGATTTACTGATTGTTATATGGACAAGGTACCGGAAGTTGAACGACTTGCGAGTCGTGACCGGGTGACGCTAAAGAAAGATTAAATACTGAAGTGAATCTTCAGTAGGTTTCCTACCTACTTGTAACCACAGTTTTATCCTGGTTTTTATGAGACTCTTGTTTATTTTATGTGGTTTCGAATGATATATTATGTGTTTACAAATGACATACAATGCATTGACATCTCATGCATGGCATGGGATGAAGATTGTGGAATCCGGAGCCCATTCTCCGGTGATATGATGTGATGCAACTCTGAACCTCCTTAGGCGAAGTAGGTCTCGCCAGGAGTAGAATTATGATGATGATAGGACATTGGTCTCCTTAGGCGATGCAGGTCCCGCCAGGAGAAATGTCATGATACTGAGAAATACATTGGTTTCCTTAGGCGATGCAGGTCCCGCTAGGAGAAATGTTATTGTGATTTACATTGATGGTGCGAGTCACGTCAAGTGATGGCTATGAATATGCATGTTGGGAGGGATTCATTGCATGTGCATATCTCATAGCATTGTTTTACCTGTTTTTGATAATCATATATTTGATGTATGCATGTTTTACAAGCTAACCATGTGGTAGCCCTGATTCGGGAACCTACTGGGCGCGTTGATCTAACGCCCTAATTCTATCCTCAGAGGAGAATGCAGGTACAAGGAAAGGGAAAGAGAAGGTCGATGACCGGAAGGGGAGCCAAGCCTAAGTGCTTGATTGTTGAACTGGACTTCTTTATTATTGTCATTTGAGTTATAATTGATGGACATGTAATAAGTTAATGCTTTGCTATGCTTTGATTAGGTTATTAACTATGGTTGGTTATTTTATGTTAATCATTAATTGAGACTGTTACTTGTTATCTATTCATTCTATTTCTGCAGTTAGTCTAGTTTATTCCGAAAGTTATTGTTTAGTTCCATGTGTGATTTGTTGTCATGGTCTAGTCCATGTACACATGGGTGGCCAGTTAAGGTTCAGACTTGAGTAGTCTGAACTTAGCTCGCGTCGTGGCACCTCCCGCTCTTGTTCACTCTATGTTTCTTTCAAAAGAAATTTTTAGACTCTGATTTTCGGAAGGGTGAAAAGGGCGGGACGTTACAGTTGCTATCAGAGCGAAACGGGAAGTTGAATCATCGAAGTAAGATTAAGACAGTTTCATGTCTCACTGACGGATAAGAATCCCAACTGACCGACTCTTCCGAGTCCGCTGACTGGGGGCCGGATTAATTTACTTCGAGTGACTCAGACTGAACAATCAATCTGAGAACGACAATGAAAGATAGCAAAGTAAAGTACAGTCATCATAACTGGATATATCAAACATAGCAAGGTAGGATGCACTCCCTTGAAACTCCCACACTGAAAAACAAACAACAGGAATTTAGAGATTTCCCCAGAAACAAAAGAACACAAAGAGTGATGATTTGGCAATCTTCCCAAACAAAGCACATGAGATTATGCATGAGAAATCCCCAAAAGTCAAGACTGGTTCTTTATTGGAACGATTGTTGTTGATTTATGTGTTTTAAATGTTGTGGCACAGATATGTCAAGTAACGAGGAATACACAGAGTTATGGGATAAAGGGACACCTAGTTGTCCAGTAGATTTGGTATCGACTTCCAACAGTACCAGCATGGAAGTTAATGTGGACCTTCAAGAGGGGCCTCCCGAGGAGGAGGAATGGAACTTAGCACCATTGGAGGAGGTGAACCTAGCACAATTACTGGAGTATCTTATGGAAGATATTCCTTGGTTAATGGGACCTCCTGAGGAAGAAGAAGAGGATTTAGCACCTTTTCTGGAGGATCCTATAGCAGATGTTCCTATGATATTGGTTTTTGCTCTTAAAAGCTAGAGACACTACTTATATGGTGAGAATTTTGAAGTATTTTCAGATCATAAGAGCTTAAAGTACTTATTTGATCAGAAGGAGCTCAACCTGAGGCAGCGCATATGGATGGAATATCTGGCGGATTATGAGTCACGCTCCGATATCATCCGGGCAAGGAAAACAAGGTGGCGGATGCTCCCAGTCGCATATCACATGCATCAGTGGCATGTTTGATCAGAACCGAATTGGAGATGTTGAATACCATTCGAGTGTTCAATCTATATCTCAGTAACCATGGGAGTATGGTACAATTTGTTCATACGATCCAACATGGTTACCAAGATTGAACAGGAGCAGCGAGCAGATCTGGAAATGGAGGAGATATGGGCCAAGATGTCTACTGGCGTGGTCATACCGGAATGGGAATCATGACCAGGACAGGGTCTTGTATTCCGGGGTAGAGTATATGTGCCAAAAAGCTGCAGAAAAGAGTTGTTGATTGAGGCACATCAGACCACGCTCTCCATTCATCCGGGCAGCACCAAGATGTACCATGATCTAAAGAGACATTATTTGTGGCACGGACTCAAAAGAGATGTGACAGAATTTGTGGCACACTGCTTAACTTGTCAGTAAGTTAAAACGGAACATCAGAAGCCACCAGGGTTACTCAAACCCCTAGCAGTGCCAGAATGGAAATGGGAGAACATTTCCATGGATTTTGTGATGGGGTTGCCAAGGTCCTCAAAGGGCAACGATGCTATATGGGTCGTGGTAGATCGACAGACCAAGTCTGCACATTTTCTTCCCACCAAGATGACAGACTCATCTGAGTCCTTGGGTCGGCGTTATATCAAGGATATCATCAGATTACAAGGTATTCCTCGGACTATAGTGTTTGACAGAGATGGCCGTTTCACCGGCAGGGTACGGCAAAGTATGCAGTCGGCTATGGGAACGGATTTACTGACTAGCACAACTTTCCATGCACAGACTGATGGACAGTCGGAAAGGACAATACAAACACTGGAGGATATGTTGAGAGCGTGCATGTTAGACTTCAAGGGTGGATGGGAGGATCACTTGCCGCTAGTGGAGCTCTCATATAACAATAGTTACTAGGCAAGCCTTCAGATGGCTCCATTCGAGGCTCTATATGGTAGACCATGTAGGTCACCAGTGTGCTGGACAGAGGCCGGTGAGGCTGCGCTGATTGGACCCGAACTAGTCGTAGAGACTACGGCACAAATTCAGTTGATACGTCAGCACTTATTGGTTGCACAGAGTCGGCAGAAGAGTTATGCTGACAAGAGGAGGAGGTTCCTTGAATTTGAGCTGGGGACATGGTATTTTTGAAAGTCTCGCCGCGAAAGGGACACATGAGGTTTGGAAAGAAGGGAAACTGTCGCCAAGATATGTGGGCATCTTGGCATCTCTACACGATGTGTTTCATAATCGATGTTGAGGAAGTACAATCCCGATCCGTCTCATGTATTGAATGTACAAGATATAGAGATACAAAGTGATGTGACATATGTCGAGAAGCCTGTCAGAATAGTGGAGGCTGAGCAAAGGGTGTTACGAAATAGAGCGATTCAGTTCGTCAAGGTGGTATGGGAGCGACATGGTATTGAGGAAGCCACTTGGGAACTCGAATCGGAGATGAGAACAGCTCACCCTGAATTATTCATGTAATTTATTTTGGAATCCTACTTCGTTCTATTTTCAGGACAAAAATATTAAAAAGAGGATTGTATTGTAACACTTTGGAATTTCATGTTATTATTATTTATGAAATTTGTCATTTACTTGTGAATTATTGGATATGGACCTTAGATGGGTAAAGGGTTGGGTCGATTGCCCAATTAAGACCCAACGGATTGTGGATATGGTTGCAATTTGAATAATTGGGTAAGATGTATTAAATTGGGTCAAGATTGGTAATTAGGTAAAAAATTGTTAATTGGGTCAAAAAGACCCAATTGGGACCCAATGTGTCTTGGATTGACCTATTTGACCATTGGGTGAGCTCAAGCTTAATTAAGTGAGTTGAGTTAAATTAAATGAGTTGAGATGGGCGGTTTACTTTTTAAATTTAAATTCAAACAATGGGGTGGACGGTTTTAAATTTGAAATTCAAGCAAATAGGGTGAACGGTTTTATATTTGAATTTCAAACAAATGAGATGGAGGAGTTGTTGTAGTGGCCCGGAATTTTTAAATTAATATAAATGTGGATATTATTTATTTTAGTGATGGAAATTAGAAAATTTGTGGATTAGATGGTAAATGGGCCAAAGTTTGGGCAAAGGCCCAAGTATGGCCCAATGGATTATGGAGTTGATTTAAATTCATTTAAAGGGGCAATGCGGGTTGAATGGGTCAAGAATGGTCAAATTGGGTCAAATACCCATTTGGGACCCAATGGGTCAAGATGGTTAAGCTCTAAGGTAAATGGGTAAGATGGAAGTGTAATTGGGCCATGGGCCCAATGGTGATTCATTTAGAATGAACGGAATGAAATTTAAATTACCTAAGTTATTTGGAATTAAACCATGGTGATGTGGCCAAGTGGGACGCACCTCCACCTCACCAAGTGAGGTGGCGTGTGGACCCAAGGTTTGGTGGGGCCGACCACCATGGTTGAATTGATCAACCATGGGTGGATGTATAAGGTAATTTAAGTAAATGAGAATTAAAGTAACCAAAATATCTAAATATTAAATGATTAAAATTATCCAAATGAGGTGGTCAAAGTGGGGTCAAAAGGTGAAAACCAAATCACCTCATCCCAACTCAAAAAAATAAAACACGTTGGGACTTAGGGGGGTGGAGTCATAAGTCATAAAGCAAGATAAATATCTTGTGGGTGGGTGGAGAGAGTTAATGTAAAGTGAAGGTTAAATAACCAAAGAGATAAAGATGGGTTTACACCTTATCCTTTTCATTTTACCCTCAACTCACTCTCTCCATCTCTCCCATTCTTCCATTGCCGTCCCCCATTAGCAAGGAAAAGAGGAGAAGAAAATTAAGAAAGAAAAGAGAAGAGCTCAAGGAGAGGAAGAAAAGGTTGGACCACCATCTCAAGGTAAAGATCTTGAGACATTTTTCCCATCTCCATCCTCTTCCCTCTCTCAATTCAAACCCTACCTTGGCCGATCCTAAGGTTGGGGGTTGATCAAGCATCTTGACCTATCAAAGATCAAGAAGAAGGAGAGAGGAGGCTAAGGGAACCGACGGGAGCGGCGGAAGTCTGAGGAGACGACGGATTGTGAGTATTTCTTAAACAAGAAATTTTGGATTTTTAGGGTTTAAGATTTGGGATTTATTTTTGTAGAATTTAATGGTGGTTACATAAATTTATGCCATGGATGTTAAACCCATCAAATGAGAGGGTGGAAGATGGAGGAAACCCTAAATGGGTAAATTAGGGTTAGGGTAAGAAAATAAATAAATGGCTTATGTGCATTGGGTAAGTTTTTAAAATGGTTTTATGATGAAAATGCAAATGGATTTTATGGCATTGGAAGGTATAAAAGAGAATGAATTATGAACCATGGGTTCGGCCATGCACGGTTGTTGTGTGTGAAGTTAATTAGGGTTTTAGGGTATGAAGCCATGGAAAACTGGGAAGATTGATGAAATTAATATTTTGGTGAATGTAGGTATTTTGGAGCAATGAATGGTGGATCATGAACCATGGGTTCGGCCATGGTAAATGGCCGAACCCTATGGTGATGTAATGGTGATCAAATGATGGGTTTAAAGGATGGAAAAGATGGATTAATGTGTTAATGAGTTAGGGTTTCAAATGAACAAATGTAGTGATCCAAATGGGGCTAAGAGTGGTGGTTTAAAAGTGTGATTTAAACCACCTCAAGGAAGGATTTATTTTGGATCTAAATGGTGTAAATAGATCCAAGAAAAATGGGGAAAGGACACCATGGGTTCGGCCATGGTGGATGGCCGAACCCATGGCCCAATTGTGATCCATTTTGGTGGGTTAAATTGGATGATGAATGGTGTGTGTGTGTGTGGCCTCCAAAGGAAATGAATGAGTAATGGACTCATTGAAGTTAAATACATGAGGTAAATCCCATGGGAAGAGTTGATGAATTAAGTATTTTGAACCCATGGCCATTGGTGAACCATTTAAAGGGTTAAGTATGGGGTTATGGATGGGTTTAAATGAATAATGGTGAAATTAATAAAAAGACTAATTTTAATAATGTTATGACATGGTTCAATGGGTCATTAATGGACCTAAGTTAGGGATCTAAGTCTATGATCAATTATGGATTAAATCATACATGGATAAACGAGTGTTTAATCATGGAAAATGAGGTAGTGGCAAAACCGTAATTAGTGGCCAAATTCAAGAATTCCATGGAAATTGATCATGGACTTAGGGGATCTAATGTAATAACCTTATAAGTGATTAATAAAGCCTAGGTGGCCGAATTTTAAGACTTATGGGATTAAAAGGTTTAATAGATGACATGGGACCCCCTAAACCTAAATAGTGACCGGTTTTTCATATGGGCTTAGAAATGGTTAAAACATGAACTGATTTGGAAATTTAATAAGGTATTGGATATCGCGGGCAGTACGCGTGACGGTAGCCGGACTATCGGACGAAAATGAAACGAAGACGCTAGTCGGTATTCGGTAGGATTCTAACCTTTTTGTAAGCCATGGGATTGAGTGATTGTTGCTTTGAATTATCTTAGAAATTATATGGGTTGTTTGAATATTGGTTTTGAATTATGTATTATGTAGGGGTTTTTACTTGATTTACTCTGGTAAGCATATAATTGGTTTAAAACGGGTTTTTCAAGCTATGATGTGTTTATTGAGGCTTTACTTGATCTACTTTTGATAATCAAGTCATATGTTTGATTGATGGGTTTTTTTTAAATGTCATGGTTGTTATTATATTCATTACATGGCATATGGCGCCTACATCTCATGCATGGCATGGGAGGGATATGGCAGGGGAAGGATGAAATGAAACCGGAGTCCATGCTCCGTCGGGGCGACCGAGAACAGGCATGGGGACACCTTGATGAGGCTTTGCCGTCAAGGGGGATATTTTACGATTGGATCATATCTTGATGAGGTTTTTCCATCAAGAGGGTCACGGCACGATGATGGTATGGATTATATTTTGAACATTATGTATGGATGAAAAAGGGGCATTGTACAATGATGATGAGATTGATGGGTGGGATTCATGACATAAAACACCCATTGCATTACATTGTACCAAAGGGCATGATTTTGATATAATATTTTTATATGCTTTGTTATCACTAATCCATGTGTTAGCCCTACTCGGAGTCCTATTGGGCGCGTTGTCTAATGCCCTACTTCTACCCTAGCTAATGACGCAGGAGGTGGCGAAGCGGAAGGACGAGACGGGAGCCAAGCTAAGGAGCTTGGAAAGGAGTGCTAGATAGTTACTAATGTTTATTTTGGATAATGTAATTTGAAATAGTTTAGCTTGTCGGAAATGTAATATTTTAGACTTATTGCTATGTTTTGGATTTAGTGGTAAACATATGAAGTTATGACATTTTGGTAATTAAATGATGAAATCTTCCCTGCTAACTAGAAAAGAAAATTTGGTAGGATAGTCTGTAATGTCTTTCCGCATTTAATGTAACTTTTTGTGAGCTTTCTTCTACGGGTAAACTATTCTCTGTGGACTCCATTCCACGCACCCATAGGGTTGGCCAGTTAAGGGCCAGGCTTTAGAAGCTCGGACTTAACTCGCGTCGTGACGTCAGCGCCCTTTGTCACTTAAAAAAAAATATATAGACTCTAATTTTGGTGAAAAGGGGCGGGTGTTACAGTTGTGTTTGATACACGTTGGAGAGATGAAGATGGTTTAAAATTTGAAATTCAAGCAAATGGAGATGTTTATGGATTAATCTTCAAATTCAAACAAATGAGATGGAGGAGTTATGTTTGATACACATTGGAGAGATGAAGGTGGTTTAAAGTTTGAAATTCAAGCAAATGGAGATGTTTATGGATTAATCTTCAAATTCAAACAAATGAGATGGAGGAGTTATGTTTGATACACGTTGGAGAGATGAAGGTGGTTTAAAATTTGAAATTCAAGCAAATGGAGGTGTTTATGGATTAATCTTCAAATTCAAACAAATGGAGGAGTATTGGATTATTTCAAATTCAAAGGCACACGTTGGAGAAATAATGGAGATGGTGATGGTTTCACTTTCAAATTCAAACTCTCCCTCTCCCACTTGGCTATCTTTCTCCCTCACACTCTCTCTTAGCCAATCACTCACAAAGACAAGAGAGAAAAAAAAAAGAACTTAGAGTTAACATTCCACTCAAGCCGATCCTCTCTCAAACCTATACCCTCTTGACCGAACCTTTTTTTGGAGGAGTTATATTGATCAAGCTCACAATTGGCCAAAAGATCAAGAAAAGAAGGAGAAGCTAAGGAAGGAAAGAAACAAGCTGGAGTGAAGAACAAATTGGAGTATTCACGGAATTAGTAAGTGCTCTATTAAGTCTTTGTAAATAAGAAAATGGTTAAGACATGGTTCGGCTATGTACATGGACGAATCCCATGGGAAGAGTCAAGGAATTTTGATGCTTTAAAATAATGTTTAAAAGGGAAGAACATGGGCCATAGGGTTCAGCCATCTTGTATGGTTGAACCCCATGGAAAAGTCATTGGATTTATGTTATTAGACTTGAAGAAAGGAAATCATAATTACATGTGTTTGATGTGGTTAAAGTCTTAAAAGGATTTAGATGGTTGGTACATTAGAAAGGTTTTAATGATGGCTTGGATCAAAAGAAGAGATGAGGTTCGGCCATGGTGCATGGCCAAACCCCACCAAGTAATATGTATGGATTTAAGGTTGTTTGGATATTAAATTTAATGGATTGTTTTAATATAGGTAATGGGTGGAAATAATAGACCAAGGATTAAAAGAGAACCCAAGTTAAATGAGTGAGGTTCGGCCAAGGGGTATGGTCGAACCCCACTAGGGTTTGTTTTATGGAAAATGATAATGGATACCATGCCATGGAAGGATATGATGGGGGACTTATGTATGCTTAAATAAGGAATGTTTGGCTATGGATTTTGTACCAATGGTAAAACCGTAAATACAAGCTAGAATGCAAATTGATGAATCATGGGTTCGGCCATGATGTATGGCCGAACCCCATGAATAATACTTTATGGAATTATTTTATTATATGTTTCAGATACTTAATGTATAAATGATTGGATTAATGGTTTAGTGATTGGATTTAATTAAAAAGGAACTAAAGGACTTGAAAGGGGGACCAAAAATAAGATGGTGAGGTTCGGCCATGTAGTATGGCCGAACCCCACTAAAGTGGATTTTGTTGGTCCAAGGGTTAAATACTTTGTTTAGTGATGAATAATTAAATAAATGAAAGAAGGGCAAAAATCAAAGTATGTGAGGTTCGGCCATGGTGTATGGCCGAACCCGACAAAAGTGTGTTTATGGACTTAAGACCAAACGGAAAATCAAATGGTATATGTGTTTGACTTATTGTTATATAAACAAGGTAACAGAACTTCTTGAACGGTGCTCAAATCGTGAACGAGTGATGGTTTAAGAAGAGCGGACAATTTAAGTGAACATTGAGTAGGTTTCCTACCTTTTTGCAACCACAATTTATACTTGTTGTTTTACGTTGATTTTTATGAGATATGTGTTAAACTATTATGTTTCAATGTGGTTTTGAATGTTAAAGATTTATTTACAAATGGCATATATTCATTGACATCTCATGCATGGCATGGGGTGATGGTTTTGTAACCGGAGGCCACACTCCGTTGGGGCGTCCGTAAGGCAATCGTGGGAAGACCTTCATGATGAGAATCCCATCAAGAAGAATCCTGAGGCCACACTCTGTCGGGGCGTCCGAAAGACCACTGTGGGATACATTGATGATGAGAATCCCATCAAGAGGAGGCTATGTATACTTGTGATGGGTGGGACTCATTACATTTGTATACATACATACTATTGTTTTTGTAAGATTTTGATGATCATGTATTATTGTGTTATACGCATGTTTTATACTAACCTTGTGGTAGCCCTAATCGGAAGACCTACTGGGCGCATTGTTCTAACGCCCTATTTCTATCCTTAGTGGATGATGCAGGAAAGGGAAAGGTTGAGGATCGCGAAGGAAACCAAGCATAGGAGCTTGGGCATTTGAATGGTTTTATTTATGGTTATTTTGTTTAAGTTTACATGGACATGTAATTCGTGAGTTAGATATTGGCATGTAATAACTTAGTGATATTTGCTATGGTTTGGTATGGTTTAGAATGAATGTTTAAGTTTAAGATAACATTGGATAAATGACAATGTACTTTGCTATCTAATAAAAGGGAGTAGATTTAGGTTCCATCATAATCCGCAGTTAGTTTAAGTAATATTTCGCAATGATTATACTTTACTATGTGAGAACCATTCTCATGGACTTAGTCCATGTTCACATAGGTTTGGCTAGTTAAGGTTCGGACTTTAGAAGTCCGGACTTAACTCGCGTCGTGACATCCCGCTCTTATCACTTGTTTATTTATTTAAAAAAAAAATAAAATAGACTCTGATTTCGAATGAAAAAGGGCGGGGTGTTACATTAAGGCGGTCGGACCGCGTCTAACGAAGCTAGCACCACCCCAATGGGGTAAAATAGTACCTAGCTCTGCTCATCGACGCACAACAAATGTGAGAAATAGTCGTGAGAGCGTCCTCTAGTGTGAAGCCTGCGAGGGACCCACTCCTCAACGGTAACCCTACGGGACCAAGTCTCCCTATCACGTGAGGGACACACCCATACCACGTCTCAATATAATCCAGTGACCTCGTCACCCATATCTCAATGCCCAAGTCCTCATAAACTCTTAAATTTGTATACTTTATTGAAAATCATTCATACTTCCACACTACAATACAAGGTTTGGTAGGGTTAGAACAAACCCTTCAAAACGTACCCACAACCCTTAAAAAATCTTTCCCTTTCCCTGACATTCTCTTACCACTCCTTGGCCTAACCTTCCGTAGAAGACCCTGCATCATCATAAAAATTGAAGAAGTTGTCAGGGCAAGTCGTCGATGTGTGCCCCAACACTCCACAAGTCAGACAGGATATTATTCCTGGTCCCCCAATGTATGGACAGTTAGTCTTCTCATTCCCGTGTCCGTGAAGTCCACAAACAGGGCAAATATCCTCAATAAGGTGGGGGCTATAAGTATATTTGTGCCCCTCCTGATTGCATAATTCGTACATATAATCTGTCAACTCATCCAAAGTCGGAGTAGCCGGAGTATACTTGGACGAGCCTATCTCCCCTACGGATTCTTCTAAGTTTGGGACATCTTCCTCGTCCTCTTCGGGTACAAAGGCTGGAGCAACCCCAACATTGTACTCGGGTGATTCTACTTCCATGTCCTGACTGTTTACCCCTTCATTGATGAAGTTTGGCAAGCTGGAATCATCGGAAGAAGAAACCAGATCTATCGGACAGCTAGGTGTCCCTCTGTCCCACAACTCTGTATACTCTGTGTTGCCTGACATATCTGTATCACAACAACCGAAGTATGTTAATGCCAACAACAGTTCTAATCAAACTAAATCTTAGTTTTTGGGGAATTTCTCTATGTATCACATAATGTCTTTTGTTTGGGGAAAATTGCCAAATAAACAACTTGTGTTTCTTGTCCTTGGGGAAATTGCCAAATAAACAACTTGTGTTTCTTGTCCTTGGGGAAATTGCCAAATAAACATCTTGTGTTTTTTGTCCATGGGGAAATTGCCAAATCAGTACTCTTTGATTTTTCTTTGTTTTCGGGGAATATATTCTATTCTGCTATGTTGGATAAATCCAATTATTTTGACTGTACTTCCTTTGCTATCATCCATTGAGCCTAACGAAGTAAATCAATACACGAGGGCCGGATTAATTTACTCCGAAAGATTCAATCTTTCTGGTTCGCTCTGATACCAACTGTAACGCCCCGCCCTTTTTCACTCACTTTTCTTTTCCAAATATCAGAGTCTATTTTTTTTTATAAACAAAGAGTGATAGAGAGCGGGACGTCACGACCCGAGCTAAGTCCGAACTTCTAAAGTCCGACCCTTAACTGGCCAACCCTATGTGTGCATGGACTAAGTCCATGAAAACGGTTCACACATAACAATATCAACATGCCGAATAAAATCATAACATGTGGAATTATAATAGAACCCAGTTCTATTCCATTCAGATAGCAAAGTACGTCAAATCTTTATCTATAATTTAAATATCATAATTATCCAAATAAACATCCAACCTCCTAAATTATTACATGTCCGAAGACTAATTACTCCAATACAAGTCCATAAGTAACTTAATCAAAATATAAACTAAATCATCCAAGCTCTTATGCCTGGCCCGTTTCGCGTTCATCGTTCCCCTCGTTTCCTGTATCATCCACTAGGGTAGAAGTAGGGCGTTGGAACAACGCGCCCAGTAGGTATTCCAATTAGGGAGGGCTAACACATGGGTTAGTACCACAAATCCAGATATAATATATATCAAATCCAGTTATAATAAGTCATACCATACCTATAAAGCATCGTATCCAAAATAGTGTATGATAATAGAGATCCAATCATACCGATAAAAACCAGAAAACCTTGCATGATGATAAAGATGATAATCATCCCGATTCAATGCCATGCCATGCTATCATGACAATGAGTCCCACCCATCACAAAACATCCTCTTGATGGAAAACTCCTCATCAAGGTATCCCCCACGATTGTTTTACGGACTCCCCGACGGATTGTGGATCTCCGGTTACATTTCATACATAGTATCCTCTTGATGGAAAGCTCCTCATCAAGGTACCCCTACATATGTCTTTCGGACGCCCCGACGGAGTGTGGTCCCTCCGGTTTCTTCTTGATGGGATTCTCACTATCAAGGTATCCCACATAGGTTTTTCGGACGCCTCGACGGAGTATGGCCCCTCCAGTTCCATATCCTTCACCCCATGCCATGCATGAGATGCCAACGAAAACACATGCTATTTTATCATATAAACATAGCATTAAAATCACATTTTGAAACATATCCAATACATGCTATTTTATCATATAAACATAGCATTAAAATCACATTTTGAAACATATCCAACACAAGCTATTATATCATATAAACATAGCATTAAAATCACATTTTGAAACATATCTAACACATGCTATTTTATCATATAAACATAGCATTAAAATCACATTTTGAAACATATCCAATACATGCTATTTTAACAAAAATTCATCAAATAAGATAAAAACAATGTACATAAACCCATGGTTTCAAAGAGGTGGAATCCTACCAGAGACCGCTAACATGTCCTTGCATTTTTCGTCCTGTAACCGCTCACGATCGTAAGCACCTTGTGAGGTCCCGTTACTTTATAATTTAACAATCAATCAAAACCAGGTCCCAATTGTTTTACAATATTTTAAGTCCATAAACCAATCCCCATGGTGTTCGGCCGTACACCATGGCCGAATCCATGGTCTTTCATTTTTTTTACCATATTTACAATAATGCCATTCTTACCATTTTTATGCATTAATCTAATGATAGCCCAATTAATCATCTAAGATACATCAAATATTAAGTTCAGCAAACATTCCCCATGGGGTTCGGCCATACACCATGGCCGAACCCATGGTCCCTTATTTTCACTTAATTACCAAAATGCCATTACCTCTATCATTGTCTCTCCATTAATCCAATCACTATCTTCTGTTCATATAATCCATTTAACTTGATTCATGGGGTTCGGCCACATACCATGGCCGAACCCTATGATATCTTAATTCCGTTTAAATTACAATATTGCCATTCTTGGCTAACCTTCCATTTTAGCATGTATTTACAACTTTGCCATTACCTTAGGTTTATGTCCAAAACCGATCCATAACATTGGTTCATGGGGTTCGGCCAAGCATCATGGCCGAACCCTATGATGTCTACTTTCCATTTTCATCAACTTCCATACTTGAATCCATAGATCAAGGTTCCTTCCATAATTAGAAAGTCCATAATTAGAAACTTTCTAAATTTAATATCCATCCTTCCCTTCTTCTATCTTTAGATCCTTTCTAAATTAAAATCCATAATCAATACCAATACACCTCCATGGGGTTCGGCCATAGATGTTTCATAATGTAATAGCCTGAATTTTTAAATCAACATATATATGGCATTATTTATTTTAATAATGGAAAAATTGGAATTTTGATGTTAAGGATAGTAAATGGATCAAATTTTGGGGCAAAGGTCCAAATATGGTCCTATGGACCATAGATTGGATGGAATTCATCTGAGGGGTCAATAATGGTCAAAGTGGGCCCGATAACCATTTGGGACCCAATGGGTTAAAATGAGTCAAGCTCTAAGGTAAATGATAGAAAATAATTTAATTGGGCCATGGGCCCAATGGTGACCCAATTGATTGAAATGGGTTGAATTGGAATTAAACCACCTAAGTTAATGATGAGATGGTTAAGATGGCATAACCAAGTGGGGCCCACCTCCACCTCACCAAGTGAGGTGGCGTGTGGATCAAGGAAAAGGTGGGGCCGACCATCATGGTTGACTTGGTCAACCATGGATAAGTTAAGGGGACTAAGGTGGATTAAAGTAAAATAAGTTGATTAAATTATTTTAAATCATCTAAGTTAAGATTAATGGGGTTTAAGTGATATAGCCGAATGGGGCCCACCTCCACCTCATCAAGTGAGGTGGCGGGTAGGGTAGGTGTTGGTGGGGACCGTCCACCATGGTTGACTTGGTCAACCATGGGTGGATTTCTTAGAAAGAGAATTTAATGGAATTACATTAACTAGGAAATAATTAACCTAAGTAAGGGTCTAATTTAATTAATTAGGTTGGTCAAATTAGGGTCAAGTAAATAAGTCAGAAAGGGCAAGTCAAAGGGTGGTTTCATCCCATTGAAACCACCCAAAGAAACACAAAAATACCATGGACTTAGGGTGGTGGTTTCATCTCAACCACCACCACTCAAGGTATGGGGACCCATACCTCTCATCATATGGTCAAGTGGTCAAAGGGAGGAAGACCAAACCACTCCTTCACAAAGAGGCCAAACCGTTGGCTTGGTGGTGGTTTGGTCTCAACTGTAACGCCCGCCCCTTTTCACCATAATCAGAGTTAAAAAATTTTCTTTTTTTTTTTTAAAGTGACAAAGGGCGCGGACGTCACGACGCGAGTCAAGTCCGAGCTTCTAAAGCCCGGCCCTTAACTGGCCAACCCTACGCGTGCGTGGAGCCAAGTCCACGAGTACAGTTCACGCGTAGATGTAAGCTCAAGGAATATTACTTCTCAGTGCGGAATTAACAACAAAGACTATCCTACAGATTTGAGATAGCAAGGAAGATAACATTCATTTAAATTTCTATAATACCTCAAAACCATAATGTCCATAATAAAATCCCAAAACATAACCAGTAATCTAATTTATTACATTCCAACAAGCTAAGTTACTCAAATTACATTTTTTTTTCCAACATAAACTTAAACAACATAATGAATCTGCCTTCCCAAGCTACTAAGCATGACTCCCGTCCCGTCCTTCCGTTTCGCCACCTCCTGCGTCATCAGCTAGGGTAGAAGTAGGGCGTTAAAACACGCGCCCAGTAGGACTCCGAGTAGGGCTAGCACATGGATTAGTAATAACAAAGCATATAGAAGATATTATCTCAAAATTATGCCATTTGGTACAATGTAATGCAATGGGCGTTTTATGTCATGAATCCCACCCATCAATCTCATCCTCAACTCTACAATGTCCCTTTTTCCAACCATCCATAGTATTCCAAATAGAATCCATACCATCATCGTACCATGACCCTCTTGATGCAAAAGCCTCATCAAGATGCGATCCACACTAGGCATCCCCCCCTTGATGGAAGAACCATCATCAAGGTACAATAATAAATACAACATCCCCCTTGATGGAAAAGCATCATCAAGGTATCATAATACATATGTGAAATGTCCCCATGCTGTTTATCGGTCGCCCCGACGGAGCATGGACTCCGGTTTCATTTCATCATTTCCCTGTCATATCCCTCCCATGCCATGCATGAGATGTAGATGCCATGTGCCATGTAAATATATGTAGTTCAATAGTAACACAAAAACCCATCTTAAAACAATTACTTGATTATCAAATAAATCAAAGGGAAAAACATCCCATAATATTTAATCCAAAATCCATCTTAAGACATTCACATGATTTCCAAAATAATTTAAAGGAAAACATCACAAGATACATAATCCAAAACTCATCTTAAAGGCAACCACATGCTTTCCAAAATAAATTAAAGAAAACATCGCCCAATCCATGGCTTATAAAAATGTAGGAATCCTACCTAATACCGACTTGCGTCCTTTTACATTTTTCCGCTCGACAAACCCGGTCGCCGATCGCGCACCGCCTGCGATGTCCAGTACCTTGTTACACACTAATCATTAGTCCATGTTTCAACCATTTATAAGCCCTTATGAAAAACCGGTCACCATTTAGGTTTTGTGGGTCCCACCTAATCCATTATATATTTTTAAGTACATATGTCTAAAATCAGCCACCCTAGGCTTTATTAACCACTTATAAGGTTATCACATTAGATCCCCTCATTCCATGATCAATCTCCATGGAATTCTTGAATTTGGCATTTAATTACGGTTTTGCCACTACCTCATTTTCCATGGTTAATCACCCATTTATGCATGCATGATTAAGTCCAAAAATTGATTTTTAAACTTAGATCCCTAACTTAGGTTCATTTATGACCCACCAAACTATTAAAACTTGTCATCTAATTAATCCAATTCCCATTACTTAATCACATACATATACATTTACCTTAGACCTAAAAATGATCCACCATTTGGGTCATGGATTCAAAATACCTAATTCATCAAGTCTTCCCATGGGGTTTACCTTATGCATTTAAACCACATTGAGTCCATTATCCATTCATGCCCTTGGGAAGCCATAAACATCATTCACATTTCAATCTAACCCATCACAAGTCCCTCCATGTGGGGATTTCATCATACATTATTAACATTCCCCATTTATTTATTTTTTTCTCATAAACATTAAATCCACCACTTGACCACCGTTACACCACCATAGGGTTCGGCCATACACCATGGCCGAACCCATGGTTCATGGTCCATTAGTCCATTTATGCCCTTTTTTATCACAAAGACACTTTACATTTATTCATTAAGCACTTAAAAATCCTACCATTCTCCATACTTCCATTCTTTAAAACCCTAAAAAAAAAATCATACATTACCTACATCTAATCATTAAGCACTTAAAACCCTAAACCATTCTTTTTGAGGTCATTAAAATTATCTTCCATCTCCTATGATTCTCTCATTTAAAACCTCTTTACAAAATTCACCACATTCAATTATTTACAACCCTAAAAATTATAAACATTCTCCATGCTTGATTAATACCTAATTACACAATGCACTCAATCCATTTATTTTTCCTTAACCTAACCCTAATTTACCCATTAGGGTTTTGTCCACTTTCCATCCTTCAAATTGATGGATTTAAAATCCATGGCATAAAATCATTTGGCCACCATTAAATTTACAAAATGAATCCCAAATCTTAAACCCTAAAAATCCAAAATTTCTTGTTTAAGAAAATACTTACAATCCGACGCCTCCTCCGACTTTTGCCACTCCCGTCGGCTTCCTTAGCCTCCTTTCTCCTTCCTCTTGATCTTTAATAGGTCAAGAGGCTTGATCAATGGTGGCAACCCCCAACCTTAGGATCAGCCAAGTTAGGGTTTAAATTGAGAGAGGGAGAGGGAGAGGTGATGAGAGAGGAGATGGTAACCTTGACCTTAGAGTAATTTCCCTCCAAATTCCACTTCTTTCTTCTCTTCTTCTCTTCTCTCCTCCTTAGCTCTCTTTCTCCCTTCACTTGAACATGGGACGGCAATGGAGGAGTGGGAGGGATGGAGTTAACAAAAAAATGAGAATAAGACACCAACAAAGCTCATCTCCATTTTTTACTTTACATTAATGACACCCACCAACCCTAAGATATTTTCTTAGATATTTAAAATGCTTTATGGTGGTGGTTATCTAAACCACCACCAAGCCAACGTGTTTCACTTGAGTTTGAGATGAGGTGAGTCTTCACCTCATGGCCCCACTTTGACCACTCTTAACTACCATTTTAAATAATTTAATTATTTAATTAATTAGATAATTAACTTAGGTTAATCCATTGGTACTTAGCCTAAGTCCATTACTCCACCCATGGTTGACCAAATCAACCATGGTGGCCGGCCCCACCAAACCTTGGCCCACACGCCACCTCACTTGATGAGGTGGAGGTGGGTCCCACTTGGCCACATCACCATTGTTTAATTCCAAATAACTTAGGTGATTTAAAATCATTGAATTCACTCTAAGTGGATTACCATTGGGCCTATGGCCCAATTATATTTCCATCTAGCCCATTTACCTTAGATCATAACCATCTTAACCCATTGGGTCCCAAATGGGTATTTGACCCAATTTGACCATTCTTGACCCATTTAAATAAATTTAAATCCAAACCATAGTCTATTGGGCCACACTTGGGCCTTTATCCAAATTTTGGCCCATTTACCATTTACTCCACCAATTTTCCAATTTTCATCCTCAAAATAAATAATATTCCCATTTATATTAATTTTAAAAATTCCGGGCCCTTACATCAACCACCACCACCAAGGACAAGGGAGCCATGCTTGGTGGGTGAAGGTCATCATGGAAGTGTGTGGGCTAAGGCATCAAGGATTGAATGGTTTTCACCTTACCACTCATCTCACTCTCTTTCTCTCCTCCTCCCTCTCACCACCGTCCCTCATCTCTAAGGAAAAAAGAAGAAGAAAAACTTGGAAAAAGAAGAGAAGAAAGAAGTGGAATTTTTAGTCCATCACCCTAAGATCAAGGTCTATTATCTTCCCTCTCATCATCTTCCCCTCTCCCTCTCTCAAGCAAACCCTACCTTGGCCGATCCTAAGTTTGGAGGGTTTCACCATTGATCAAGCATCTTGGCCGACCAAAGATCAAGAGGAAGGAGAAAGGAGGCCAAGGAGTCCGACGGGAGCAAAGAAAGGCCGGAGGAGTCGTCGGTGTGGTAAGAAATTCTTAAACAAGAATTTATATTTTTTTAAAGGTTAAGATGTGTTATGGAATCCATTTCTTAGAATGATTGGTGGCCACAAATGTTATGGGCCTTAGATCTAAGATCCATCCAATGATAAGATGAGAAATGGATGAAATGGAAGAGATAGATTAAGAAAAAAAATGAATAGACATTATGGACACATTAAGATTAATTAAATATGGAAGTATGGGTGTTTTAAGGAATTTTAGGCTATAGGGTTTGGCCATGTAGTATGGCCGAACCCCATGGTGAGCAATTAAGAAATTTAAATAGGGTTTTTGGGATTAAGAACCATGAAAGGGTAACCTATGGTGTCAAGATGATTTGAGTAAAAATTAATGATTTTTTTTAAAGGGGTTTTAAACAAGAAAATCATGGGATATGTAAATGATTTAATGGCCTCCAAAAATGGTGGATGAAGGAGAATCATGAACCATGGGTTCGGCCATGGTGTATGGCCGAACTCTATAGTGATGGAATGATGAATTAAATGGTTATGAAAGTATGGAAATTAATGCAGAAGGTTAAGGGTAATTAAGTGGATTTTTTTAGGCATTTTAAACAAGGTTTTAAATGAGTGGAAATGAGGTTTTTAAAATAAAAATTATGGACCATGGGTTTGGCCATGGTATGGGGAGACTTTGAGGAAAATTTGGGGTCTTGGAACCATGGAAAATAAAATGGAATGATGGTTAAATTAAATGGACCAAAGTATATCTCATGATGATTATGAAAGAGTGATTTAAATGTATGATTTAAATTCATTTATGGTAGGACCAAATGAGGTAAAATGGACCCAAGAAAAATGGAAAATAGGCATCATGGGTTCGGCCATGGTGTATGGCCGAACCCATGACCCATTTGTAGGTCATATTATGCGCCAAATATTGAATTATGTATGGGAATTGGATGATTGCAATTTTAATTAAATTAAGTGGCTGATTTTAGGGATGTTAGGTCATGGTCAATGAATCATTAATGGGGCTAAGTATGTGGACGAATTATGGACAAAAATGTACATGGATGGAGGAGATATTAAACCATGGAAGTATAATGGCAAAACCGTAATTATTGGCAACAATGAAGAACCATGGGTTCGGCCATGGTACATGGCCGAACCCCATGTAGGTTGGACATGAACTTGGATACATTAAGATGATATATGAATGATTAAACGAAGCTTAGGGTTGCTGCCTTTTAGGCTCACAAAATTAGAATGTTTAAATGGGCAAAATTTGGAATTATGTATGTGTTTAAATCAATGAAAATGAGGCTAAGTTAAGGGCTGATTTTGATAACCTTGTAACATAATTAGGGATCATTAATGGGTCTTAGGTTGTGATCAGTTAGGGACTTAATCATGGATAAAATATGGACTAATTTGGTAAATGTATAATAAGATATCGGGACGTCGCAAACGGTACACGATCGGCGACTGGATTATCGAACGAAAACGTAAAGGGACGCTAAGCGGTATTCGGTAGGATTCCTACCTTTTTGTAAGCCGTAGATTATATGATTTATTTTAAGATGGATTTTAAATGCTATGGATTATACTTTAACGTTATGGATGGTATTTTAAATGCTATGGATTATATTTTAATGCTATGGATGATATTTTTAAGGCTATGGATTATATTTCAATGCTATGGATTTTATATTAAGGATATGAATTATATATGTACTACATAGCATAATGCACTTACATCTCATGCATGGCATGGGCGGGAAAATAATGAAACCAGAGTCCATGCTCCGTCGGGGCGACCGAGAAACAAACATGGGGATAGCCTGAGGTGCTATAACCGAAGTCCATGCTCCGTCGGGGCGACCGAGAATCAAACATGGGGATAGCCTGATATGCTATAACCGGAGTCTATGCTCCGTCGGGGCGACCGAGAAGCAAACATGGGGACACCTTGACGAGGTTTTGCCGTCGAGGGGGATATGACATTTTATGATGATATGGATGATGGGTGGGACACATGACATAGGCACTCATGGCATGGCATTCATCATATGGTTTTATTATATTGTTATCGGTATGCTTGTTATCACTAATCCATGTGCTAGCCCTACTCGGAGTCCTACTGGGCGCGTTGTCTAACGCCCTACTTCTGCCCTAGCTGATGACGCAGGAGACGGCGGAAACGGTGGACGCGATGGGAGCCAAGCTTAGGAGCTTGGGGAAGCGGCTACTTAGTTTTATTTAAGTTTTATTTTGGAAGTGTAATTTAAGTAGCTTAGCTTGTCGGATTGTAATAATTATTGTTTCTTGCTATGGTTTGGACTGTACTATGGACGATATCATTTTGAGATATAATTATGAACATAGGGTATTTTAGTAATTTAAGCGCCGTACTTCCTTACTATCTAAAACTGGTACGATAGTCTCTATTATAATGTTCCGCATGTAATTATATTCCGCGAGCTTTCTTCCTACGCGTGAACCATTCTCGTGTACTTCGTTCCGCGCACGCGTAGGGTTGACCAGTTAAAGGCCGGGCTTTAGAAGCTCGGACTTAACTTGTGTCGTGACGTCCGCGTCCATTGTCACCTTTATAAAAAAAAAAAAATTAGACTCCGATTTCAGTGAAAATGGGGCTGGCGTTACACATAATGTTCTCTTTTAAATAATTATTCATCCAATATAAATTCCATATGACCCATTAAATTGATTCATGATTCTTATCTATTTAATCCCTTCAAAAATCATACACCATTACCAACAACTCCCATTTAAAATTAACCAACACTCTTACATGGGGTTCGGCCAGGCACTATGGCCGAACCCTATGTTTCCTCCTTTCCAATTAAAAAAGTACCATGATCATCCAATTTCCTCTCATGGTTTCCAACCCATAAACATAACCCATGACCTTCCATTAAAAATCTCCAAAGTCCTTCCATTTAAACTCTTTTAAGACATATATAATTTCCCATGGTTTTCATCATTAGAAATCCATAACCTAACCCATAAAATAATCATGTCTTTTCATGGGGTTCGGCCATGGTGCATGGCCGAACCCTGTGGTCCATTCTTTCAATTAAATATACTCAAATCATCTCTTAATCTTCTTCCATGGGGTTCGGCCATACAGCATGGCCGAACCCTATGGTTCTTTTCTTTTAATCAAAAACATCAAATCACTTACCAGTTCCGCGACTCCTCCGGATTTCCTTCGGTTGATCTTGCTCTTCCAATTCTTTTCCTTCTTGATCTTTCACAAAACTGAGAACACCTTCTTGCCAAGAGCAAACCAGCGTCAATCCTTGCTGGTTTTGTGTAATGCTGTGTGCCTCTCCTTCTCTCCTTTTATTACTTCCAATTTGTCCCAATATCAGAAGGTGCCATGCGCCCCTTGTCTTTCTTTTATTAAACCTCCCCTTGGTCCCAACTTAAAAGGTACCATTGCCGTGTGCACTAACTTTCCTTCATGTATGCCGTGTACACTACCTTTGTTTTATAGAAGTTCCACTTGGTTCCATATTTAGAAGGTGCCTATGCGCCCCTTGTTGCCTCTCTTTTATCTACCTTCCAATCAGTCCAATCGATAATTAGATAGTGCCATGCATCCCTCTTCTATAACACTTCCACTCGGCCAGGCAACTTCTTTATTTGGATCTAAACATCTTCTTTATTTAAGCAATAAGATATCATTGCCTAATCCCAATCCATTTACACATTTTTGCCCAATTTAGGACAATCCTTGGTCGCATATAACTACTTGATGTTTGTGATAGAAAATCTCATCTTGTATGCGCATATCTCATAGATTGCATAACTAGTATTCGGCCATGCACCATTATCCCGTTCCTTATTTATATAATATTGCATTACTAATTAAATTCAGTCCCATTTAATTTATTTGAAACCATTTCCACAATCCGTTGGGTCTTAATTGGGCAAAGGCCCAACACTTTACCCATACAAGATCCATATCTAAAAATTCATAAATTAAATGGGTAATTTCCATAAATATTTATAACTTGAAAATCTGGGGTGTTACACATCATGGCCGAACCTCATCCAAATCCTTTTTAGTTCTCATGATCCATATACATAGAAATCTTGGGTTTGGCCATGCAAGGGCCAAACCATGATCTTGATCATATGCCTTATCTTAAACATGCATGAGGTCCTTTCCATATGTACATAATGTCCTTAATATTCCATCATTTACATAGCCTATTTTACCCATTAGGGTTTGTCCATCTCATTTCTTCAAAGGATTTTAAACCCATGGCCCATAATATTTTGGCCAACTCTCCAATCCAAAAATGGGATTCCATGGTTTCCTTTAACTCCCTCAAATTAATAAAATATTGTCACAAGATACTTACTGATTCCGCTACTCCTCCAGTTTCTTTCACTCCTTCTTGCTCCTTCGATCTTCTCCCTAGTCTTTCTTCTTTCTTCCTCCTTGATCTTCGGCCAAGAGTGTGTTGAGGTCTTGAGATGAAAACCCAAAGAGAGGGTTTGGCCAAAGAGTGTAGGTTTGAGAGAGGGAGAGGAGAAGAGAATGAAAACCCTAAGTTTTTCTTTGTTCAATGAGAGGGTCGGCCTTGAGTGGGAGGGAGAGGAGCTTGAGATCCAAATTTCTCTAAGTCTTTTTCTTCTTTCTTTTAGAGTGAGGGTCGGCCTTGAGGGATAGAGGGAGAGAGTGAGATGAGGTGAATGAGATCAAAAGTCTCCTATCCCATCTTTGTCTAGGGTTTACTTGGGTTAGACTCCACCCTCATCAATTTGGAGTCTTCCCCATGGGCTTTTTGACCAACAAAGGAGTGCATGCCCTCCACATGGCACACACCACTCTCAAGCCCAACGGTTTTGGCTTGGCTTCCTTGGGTGGTTTGGTGGTTTCCATGAGATGAAACCACCACCTCTCTTTTTGTAACGCCCGCCCCTTTTCACCGAAAATATCAGAGTCTATTTTTTTTTTTTAATAAAAGTGACAAAAGGGCGCGGACGTCACGACGCGAGTTAAGTCCGAGCTTCTAAAGCCCGGCCCTTAACTGGCCAACCCTACGGGTGCATGGAACGGAGTCCACGGAAAATGGTTCACCCGTAGAAGTAAGCTCGACGAATAATACATTAAATGCTGAATGACAATTAGATACCATCCTACCAATTTTTCTAGATAGCAGGGAAGATTTCATCATTTAATTACCAAAATGCCATAACATCATACGTCTACCACAAAATCCAAAACATAGCAATAAGTCTAAAATATTACATTTCCGATAAGCTAAATTATTTCAAATTACATTATCCAAAATAAACATTAGTAAACTATCTAGCACGCCTTTCCAAGCTCCTCAGCTTGGCTCTCGTCTCGTCCTTCCGCTTCGCCACCTCCTGCGTCATCAGCTAGGGTAGAAGTAGGGCGTTAGACAACGCGCCCAGTAGGACTCCGAGTAGGGCTAACACATGGATTAGTGATAACAAGCATATAGATAATACATAACGAAAGCCATAGAATGAATGCCATGCCATGGGTGTCTGTGTTATGAATCCCACCCATCATCCTTACTATCCCGATGCCATATCCCCCTCGACGGTAAGGCCTCGTCAAGATGTAACCACAAATACAATATCCCCTTGATGGAAGAACCATCATCAAGGTATAACAATAAATACAACATCCCCCTTGACGGTAAGGCCTCGTCAATGTGTAACCACAAATACAATATCCCCCTTGATGGAAAAACCGTCATCAAGGTATAATAATCCATACATCATCCCTGATGAGTCAAACACATCATAATGTCCCCATGCCTGTTTATCGGTCACCCCGACGGAGCATGGGCTCCGGTTTCATTTCATCCTTCTCATGCCATATCTCTCCCATGCCATGCATGAGATGTAGATGCCATATGCCATGTAATGAATATAATAACAAACCATGACATTTAAAAAGAATCCCATCAATACAACATATAACTTGATTATAAAAATAGATCAAGCAAAGCCTCAATAATCACATCATAGCCTTAAAACCCATTTTAAACCACTCATAGGCTTACCAGAATAAATCAAGTAAAAACCCCTACATAATACATAATTCAAAACCAATATTAAAACAACCCATCTAATTTCCAAAATAATTCAAAGAAATCATCACTCAATCCATGGCTTACAAAAAGGTTAGAATCCTACCAAATACCGACTAGCGTTCTTTCTTTCGTTTCCACCCGATAGACCCGGTCGCCGATCTGCGTACCGCTTGCGCCATCCGATACCTTTTTAAATTACCAAATCAGTCCAAGTTTTAACCGTTTCTAAGCCCATAAATCATATCTTAGTGGTTTTCTTCAATTTTAGCCAATATTTACCATTTTTGCCACTACTCTTTTACATGATTAATTACTCATTTATTTAGGCATGATTAAGTCCAAAAATTGATCCATAACTTAGATCTATTAGTGGTCTATCAACCATAACATGAACTCATTAAAGATAAGTCCTTAACTTAACCAAATCCCAATCAATCTAAACACATTCATAATCCAACCTAACCCATCAAAAGACTCATAAATGGGCCATGGGTTCGGCCATACACCATGGCCGAACCCATGGTGTCCTTTTCCCATTTTTTTCTTTGGGTCCATTGTTCACATTTGAATTTATCACAATCCCTCCATATGGGGATTTCACCATTCATTTAAATCCCTAATTTTCATTAGCTAAAAACCCTCATTGTCTTCCATTCTTTAAACCCTAACCAATTACATCAAAACCCCTAATCACCCACCATGGGGTTCGGCCATGCTACATGGCTGAACCCTATGGCCCATGATTTTCTTCCAATCACTCAATTCCATGCTTAATTTACTAAATTACAAAATGCACATAATCTATTTATTTCTTTTCTTACCCTAACCCTAATTTACCCATTTAGGGTTTTTTTCTCCATCTTTCACCCTTCCATTTGATGGATTTAAACTTCATGGCATAGAATTATCTAACCACCATTAAATTCACAAAATAAATCCCAATTCTCAAACCCTAAAAATCCAAAATTTCTTATTTAAGAAATACTCACAATCCATCGTCTCCTCCGACTTCCGCCGCTCCCGTCGGTTTCCTTAGCCTCCTCTCTCCTTCCTCTTGATCTTTGGTAGGTCAAGATGTTTGATCAATGGTGACAAACCCCAACCTTAGGATCAGCCAAGTTAGGGTTTGTATTGAGAAATGGAAAGGGAAAGATGATGAGAGGGGAGATGATAACCTTGATCTTAGAGTGATTTTGCTTAAATTTCCACTTTTTTTCTTCTCTCCTTCTCTTCTCTTCTCCTTAGCTCTCTTTCTCTCCTTCACTTGGAGCATGGGACGGCAATGGAGAATGAAAAAATGAAGAGAGTAAAAATGAAGAGAGGATAAGAAATGAGAAAAGGAATCAAAGCTTATCCTCATTTGGTGACCTAACTACACTTTACATTAATTACTCCACCAACCAATACAAGATATTTATCTTGCTTTATGGTGGTGGTTAGATAACCACCACCAAGTCCAACGTGTTTTACATTTGAGGTGGGGTAGCTTGGTCTCCCATTTGACCAATTTAACCCCATTTGCTTAACTTAATCACTTGATTAATTAAATTATTAATTTAGGTTAATTTATTTCCACTTACCCTAATTCTACCTCTTTAAATTTCCTTCATACTTCCACCCATAATTGACTAATTCCACCATGGTGGTCGGCCCCACCAACCCTTGGGTCCACACGCCACCTCACTTGGTGAGGTGGAGGTGGGTCCCACTTGGCCACATCACCTTGGTTTAATTCTAAATTAACTTAGGTGATTTAAATTTCATTGAATTCATTCTAAATGGATCATCATTGGGCCCATGGCCCAATTACATTTCCATCTTACCCATTTACCTTAAAGCTTACATCATCTTGATCCATTGGGTCCCAATTGGGTATTGGGCCCAATTTGACCACCCTTGGCCCATTTGACCATCTTTGACCCTTTAAGTAAACTTAAATCCAATCCATAGTCCATTGGGCCCTAGTTGGGCCTTTGTCCATATCTTGATCCATTTACCCTCTATTCCATTAGATTTCCAATTTCCACCATTAAAATGAACAATAACCACATATATTTTGATTTACAAATTCCGGGCCATTACATTAATCATTATTGACCCATTAAATGAATTTCATCCAATCCATGGTCCATTGGACCATACTTGGGCCTCTGCCCAAATTTTGATTCACTTAACATTTATTCCATTAAAATTCTCAATTTCCATCATTAAAATAAATAATAACCACAGATATACTGATTCACAAATTTCGGGTCATTACACTTTTGCCCAATGCATGGTCTTGCATGTCCTCATTTTAGGCTTCTTGTTTAGCCAAGGGGGGAGCATGCCCTCCGCATGGCACACACCACCCCCATGTCCAACGGTTTTGCCTTAGTTGTTTCCTTTGTGGTTTGGTGGTTTCCATAAGATGAAACCACCATCTCTCTTTTGGCCAATGTATGCCCTCCACCTAAGCTCTTGGTCTAGCCAAGGGCATGCCCTCCACATGGCATACCACCTTTCATCCCAACGGTTTTGGTTTGCTTGTTTCATTTGGTGGTTTGGTGGTTTCCATGAGATGAAACCACCACCTCTCCTTTGGCCAATGTATGGTCTCCACCTAAGCATCCTTGTGTAGCCAAGGGGGTGCATGCCCTCCACATGGCACACACCACCCCCCAACGGTTTTGATGGAGTGGTTTCCATGAGATGAAACCACCCTCTTGATTCACTCCATCTTTGGTCTTTTATGTGACTCACTCCCCACTTGACTCACTCCATTTAAATGTAACTCATTTCCCAACTCAATCACTTGAATTTATATCTAACTTAGCCATTCAATTAAATAATTTAATTCCACTTATTTCACTTGACTCACTTTAATTCATCTATAAACTCACCCATGGTTGACCAAGTCAACCATGGTGGTCGGCCCCACCTATGTCTTGGTCCACACGCCACCTCACTTGATGAGGTGGAGTTGGATCCCACTTGGCTATGCCACTTGGATTTCCACTCCTACACTCACAATTAAGATGAACCCCATGCCTTTGATCACAATTGGGTCCATGACCCACTTAAATCCATTTCTTACCCATTTACCCTAATGCTCAATCCTTCTTGACCCATTGGGTATCAATTGGGCATTTGACCCAATTGACCATCATTGACCCAATTAATTGGAAACAATCCAATCCATGGTCCACTGCCCCAAGTTTGATCCATCAAACATTTATTTCATCAAAAATTCTTAATTTCAACAATTAAATAAATAATAGCCAATATATTTCTTGATTTAAAAATCTGGGCTATTACATTTGTAGCTCGGACTGAGCTCGCGTCGAGATGTTCCCACTCTCTTTCACTCTTTAATTAAAAAAAAAATTAACTCTGATTTTCGGCGAGTGAAAAAGGGTGGGGTGTTAAAAAGGAAATTTATATTGTCAGTCACATAGTGCCTCGCATAGAACTATCAAAACGCCAGTGTCTCGTTGCTGTCGTACTCAAGCTCTATCAGGAACCAACAAACTTCCTAACTCACCTCATAACCAAGGGTGCCAAAACACAAGACATGTCCTGTGGAATCTGCATGGTTTATCCTAACTGGCTGTCTACCCACAGATAGTCCGTTGATCTTAAACACAGCTGAGCTTACAACTCTCTATGTAACACTATCTGATCTGATGGGCAGGACTTAAACCTCGATCTGACATTGTTGGTCTGAGCAATCTCGCACAGACTAGCTCTCTACTCAATCGAAACCGGTCCAAAAATCTCCAAGATGTCGGTCATCCTCACCCTAAAGAGATAGGTGAGTTCTGCCAATCTATCCACTACCACCCATACCACTAATCCATGATGAAGGAGTCGAAGTATCTACACATGGCACCGTCCATGCTGAGCCACCACTAATTTGCTCTGCAGAGTCAAGTCACTATCTAGTCTCACTGTCTAGTTATCTGGCCCACCGTACACATCATAGAATCCTATAGTCCAACTGCCCATATACCTGGACACTAAATCTCCAAGACTCTGCCACTCAACATTGGTTGAACTACCCTACCGCATAGACTGGCTGCTCTAGTCTCTGCACCTGATCAACAATCACTCTATGAAACTTCATTCATCACGTCCGTTTCATGCTCAATCCTTCTTGAACAAACAAGTACTCAAAACCACAACGATGGGGGATACTTAGAACCTCCTTCAACACAAATTGATACCTCCAACCCGAGCACAATATCATGGCCGTCAATCCCGAGCTGTTAGTGAAAAAGTCATGCTCATCAATCTCAAATCGTCTCTAATCAGAAGCTACCAATTATCCATCTTGTATAAGCACGCATCCCTTACATCCCTGGAGACATCACCATAAATTGCACACCCACAGTCTTTCTCTGCCTCCAATACGACCATCACTATAGTGGTCTTCTACGTCCACTCAAGAAAAATTTCCTCACTGCCATCGTACCAAAAATTGACCACTATCTGTGGCCAATCTTGTAACATCCGGATTTGCAAGTTACCAATATATATGAAATTTACCAATTTAATTTGTGAATTAAATGATATGGACCTTAGATGGGTAAGGTGTTGGGTCAATTGCCCAATTAAGACCAAACGGATTGTGGATATGGCTTCAATTGAAATAAATGGGTAAGATGTATTCAATTGGGTCAAGATTGTTAATTGGGTCGAAATGCTCAATTGGGACCCAGTGGGTCGTGGTTGACTTGGTTGACCACCAAGTGAGTTCAAGTTTAAATTACGTAGGGCTGAATTAAATTGGAAATGGAGTCAAGGGATTGAGTTGATTTCAAATGAGTTGAATTAAAGTGGTGAGTTGAATTAAAGAGTGAGTAAAGGTGTTTGTGTTGTTTCAAAAACCAAACCAAGGCATACACGTTGGAATGAGAGTTTTATCTCATGGATGAAACCCCCAAATGGAACATCAATGGGAGGTGGACCGTTTTTGTGGAGGTTACACAAACCAACTCAAGACAAGACCTTTGGATACATGGGAGTTTCATCTCATGGATGAAACCCCCAAATGGGTCATTAATGAGAGAGGTGACGGTTTTGTGTTGTTACACAATTCAAACCAAGGCACACCGTTGGAAACAAGGGAGTTTCACCCCATGGATGAAACCCCCAAATGGAACATAAAGAAGGGAGGTAAATGGGCATAGGAGTTACAAAGGGGTGTCACCAAAGGACACCACCTTTAGCCGACCTTCTTGATAAAAAAAAAGACTTTAGTTTTCAATTCACCCTCTCTCCCTCTCTCTCTTGATTGAACCACTTTGCTAGACAAGAACGTTTAGAGAATTTTATCTCACTCTCTCCCTCTCATACAAGACTGACCACCCTCAAGACAAGGACTTGGAGTACTTTCTATCCCCAAGCTTCTCTCTCTCTCTCAAACCTATATCTCTTGGCCGAATCACGCCAAGGGGTTTCATCAAGATCAGTCTCTCTCCCACTCCCTCTTGGCCGAATCACTTCTTTAGACTAGAACACTTAGAGAATTTTATCTCATGTTCTCCCTCTCACTTAAGGCCGATTCTCTCTCAAGACAAAAGGGAGAACACTTGGAGTTGTTATCTTGATTCTTCTCTCTTTCTCCCTCTCTTAAATCGATACCCCTTGGCCGAACCACTCCAAGGGATTTCATGAAGATCAACCTCGGTTAAAGAGCAAGAAGGAAGGAAGAAGAGGCTAAGGAAGGAAAGGAGCAAGAAGGAGTGAAAGAAATCGGAGGAGTCGCGGAATCGGTAAGTTCTCGAGAAATTTCATAGATAAGAAAAGAGGGTCAAGGGTCAATGGTTCGGCCATTGCATGGCCGAACCTGTAACGCCCCTCCCTTTCCGAGAATTTCAAAGTCTAATTTTTTTTTTTTTTTAAGTTATAATAAAACATCGAAAGAGAGAGGACGACGTCACGACGCGAGATAAGTTCAGACTACCCAAGTCTGAACCTTAACTGGCCACCCATGTGTACATGGACTAGACCATGATTACGAATCACACATGGAACTAACATCAACATGCGGAATAACCTAGATTAATTGCGGAATAGAAAGACCAGATAGCAAGTAACAGTCTTAAACATTATTTAACATAGATCAACCATCCAAATGTTATCAACCTAATCAAACCATAGCAAGTAGTGAATTATTACATGTCCCACAAAAGCATTCAAAAGACAGTAATATAAAGTAGTTCAGTCCTTCATTCAAGCACTTAGGCTTGGCTCCCCTCCCAGTCAACGACCTTTTCTTTCCCTTTGCTTGTACCTGCAATCTCCTCTGAGGATAGAATTAGGGCGTTAGATCAACACGCCCAGTAGGTTCCCGAATCAGGCCTACCACATGTCAGCATATAAAACATGCATATATATCATATTACATGATCATTAAAAACAGGTAAAAACAATGCTATGAAATATGCACATGCAATGAGCATCCCCCATCATGTACTTTCATAGCCATCACTTGACGTGCCTTGCACCGACAAGGTAAATTACAACACACTTTCATCTCTTCTATAAAATATGTACATGCAATGAGCAACCCCCATCATGTACATTCGTAGCCATCACTTGACGTGCCTTGCACCGACAAGGAAAATTACAACACACTTTCATCTCTTCTATAAAATATGTACATGCAATGAGCAACCCCCATCATGTACATTCGTAGCCATCACTGTAGAACTTCAATCATTATCCCATGACTATGCATGAGATGCCAATGCCTGTATGCCATTTGTTAATGCATAATATATCATTTGAAACACATATATTAAAACAAGAGTATCATAAGAAAAACTGGGTAAAAACCGTGGTTACAAGTAGGCAGGAAACCTACTGAAGAATCACTTCAGCGTCCGTTCTTTCTTAGGCTTTAACCGGTCACGACTCGTTCGTCGTTCAACTTTCGATACCTTATTATGAAACAATAAGTAAATCATAATCTTATTTACATGTCCATTCACATATGAGACCTAAAACATCTTATAAGTCCTTTTCATCAATCTCTTCATTTGGCTTGTATTCACAGATTTGCCATTGGTCTGTCCAATCTTTAATCCACCAAACTTACTCCATGGGGTTCGGCCATACCTTTGGCCGAACCCAATGGTTCCCTTATCCATTACTACATGGTTCTCCATTAGGGTATTTTAAACCTTTTAAATCAACATAGAACCATTACAACCTACTACTCATAAGCTTAGGCTATTTAACCCATTCATTATGAATTAGCATAAAGTCCAATTCTCCTAATAATCTCTCATCATTTATCATACATCTTAGCCATAAAAACAGCAACCATAATTCTATTTAAAATCACACATGCATCCATAAAATGATCCATGAAAACAGTCCATGGGGTTCGGCCATACTCATGGCCGAACCCTTATGGTTCTTTTGCTCAACAATGTCCTTTATTTACATAATAATTGGCTCTACCCCTTAGCCATGTTAAAACCATAGTTTAACCATCCTATGGCCAACCCAAAATCAGTAACCTTATCACATAAAAATCTCCCAAAAATAGTCCACAAAGGTCTATGGTTTCCATGTTTTCCAACATGAAAACCAACCCTCTTTTACATGGGGTTCGGCCCTCCATGGTGGCCGAACCCAATGGTTATTCTTACTGTTTTTAAACCTCAGATAATCATGTAATAACAGTATATTATTAACAGGTTTTTATCTTTCAAACTAATATCCAAAAGTAGTTCAATTTCATAGGGTTCAGCCATTCTCATTGGCCGAACACCATGACCTTTGGTTTTGAACTTTTAACCCTTTATCTTGGGTCTGAAACCAACATCCAAATCCATGTTTTAACCTCCTCAAAACATGCATTTTAAATCCAAATAATAACATCTAATATCAGTCCCAAACTATATGGTTTTAATTTCCAAAAACTATCAAAAACAATCACTTGTTTCCATGGGGTTCGGCCATGCAAAGTGGCCGAACCCAATGGTCCGTTTCCATCTTTTAATCCACTGATTTAAACCACATAAACTTCAGCCTTTCCCGATATCCAAACCCATGTTTTAACCCTCATTAAAACATGTATTTTGAATCTAATAAAAATATGTAAAAACAGTCCACAAAATCCATGGTTTTCATGTTTCAAAACATGAAAACCAATCAATCTCTTGCATGGGGTTCGGCCTTCCATGGTGGCCGAACCCAATGGTTATTTTTTTACCATTTTAAATCCTCCATAATCAAGGTTAAACACTGGCGTATTCGGCAATGACCATGGCCCAATACATACCCCAATTTATTAATCCAAAAGTCCATGAAACACTTACCAAATTCCAAGCTCTTGTCTTGCCTTTTGATCCTTGCTTCCTTTCCTTCTTATTTCCTTCCTTCTTTCTTAACTCCTTGCTGGTTTAAGCTTGAATAATTGATGCCAAAAACCTCTGCTGTTCCACTTAAGCAAATGAATTGGAGAGAGGGAGAGAGAGATGGAGAATCTTGGCTTTTCAATGGTGAAAAACGGCCAAGATGGTGTTTGTTTCCTTTAATAATTCAGCCCTCAAAACCCCTCCACTTCCTCATCAATTCTTGCCTAAACCAATGGGACACTTGCTGCCAACAAATGCACCCATTGGCATTCCAAGGTTGAAGGCTTGGGGTTTCCAAATGGAATAGAAACCCCCCATATTCCCATTTAATGTTTTGCATGAAACTCACCATAACAAGTCCCCAACGTGTGGGACTTGTTTTGGGTTTGTTTGAGATTACCACACCTCCTCATATTCCACTTAACTCACTGAATTTACAGCCCATTTGATTTCCATTTTGACTCACCCAACTCACATGTCCACCTAACCATACTTAATGCATTTCATTTAATGCACTTGAGTTGACTCACTACTTGATTTAATTCCAACGCACCTCAGTCCCACTCAACTGATTTAACTCATATTTTAGCTCCCTTGAGGGTCCACACGGTCAACTATAGTCAACTTGACCCGTTGGGTCCACTTTTAGCTCCTTGACCCATTTTTGACTCCATGACCCAAATATGGAATTTTGGTCATTTGTAAATGTTTTTCACATATGGATCAAGCCTACCCATTTCTTATCTACTTGATTTCCAATCAAATTAGCCTAACCCCATTTAATTTAAGTTCACAAAACGGTCAAATCATCCATTTTGACCCGATGGGTCCCATTTGGGCCCTTTGACCCATTTAGCTATTTTTGACCCAAATGATGAAAATTACCCAACCAATCAAACTTAACATTCATAATATGCTCATATGATTTTAATTTGAGCAATGGGCCCCACTATTTCCTTACTTAACATCACAAACTAATTAATTTAACAACTCAGGGGCATTTTGGTAATTTTCCACTTCATTGAGAAATTGGGGTGTTACAATATAACCCTCTTTTTTAAAATTTTCGTCCCGAAAATCGAGTGAAGTAGGGTTCTCAAATTAAATTACACAAATAATTCGGGGTGAGCTGTTCTCATCTCCGACTCAAGTTCCCACGTGGCCTCTTCATCACCATGACGGTCCCATACCACTTTTACGAACTGAATCGCTCTGTTTAGCAACACCCTTTGTTCGGTCTCCACTATCCTGACCGGCTTCTCGACGTACGTCAAGTCGCTTTTGTACTTCAATATCATGAACATTTAAAACATGGGACGGATCCGGATTGTATTTCCTTAGCATCGACACGTGGAACACATCGTGTAGAGCTGCTAATTGTGATGGGAGTGCTATCTGATAAGCCACCTCCCCCACTTTTCTCATGATGGAAAACGGTCCCACAAATCTTGGTGACAGTTTTCCTTTCTTTCCGAACCTCATATGTCTCTTCCGTGGCGAGACCTTTAGGAATACCAAGTCTCCCACTTCAAATTCCAGAAACCGTCTCCTTTTATCAGCATAACTTTTCTGCCGACTCTGTGCAGTCAGTAAGTGTTGACGTATCAACTTTATTTGCGCAGTAGTCTCCGCGACTAGTTCTGGTCCGATCAATGCAGGCTCTCCAGCCTCTGTCCAACATACCGGCGACCTACACGGTCTACCATATAAAGCCTCATAAGGAGCCATTTGAAGGCTTGCCTGATAGCTGTTATTATAGGAGAACTCCACCAGTGGTAAGTGGTCCTCCCATCCACCCTTGAAATCTAAAATGCATGCTCTCAACATGTCTTCCAAGGTTTGTATTGTCCTTTCAGACTGTCCATCGGTCTGTGGATGGAAAGCGGTGCTAGTCAATAAGTCTGTCCCCATGGCTGACTGCATGCTTTGCCATACCCTGCCGGTAAAACGGCCATCTCTGTCCGATACTATTGTTCGAGGAATGCCATGTAGTCGAATGATTTCTTTAATGTACCGCCGACCCAACGTTTCAGACGAATCCGTCATCTTGATAGGAATGAAATGTGCGGATTTGGTCAGTCGGTCGACTACGACCCATATGGCGTCATTGCCCCTTGAAGACCTCGGCAACCCCGATACAAAGTCCATGGAAATGTGTTCCCATTTCCATTCTGGTACTGCTAAGGGTTTGAGTCACCCTGGTGGCTTTTGGTGTTCAGTCTTGACTTGCTGACAAGTTAGACAATGTGCCATGAATTCTGCCACATCCCTTTTCAGTCCATGCCACCAATAATGCCTCTTTAAATCATGGTACATTTTGGTGCTTCCCGGATGGATAGAGGCTTGGATTGATGTGCCTCAACCAGTAGCTATTTCCTGCAACTCTTTGGCACAAACGTTCTTCCCCGGAATACAAGACCCTGTCCTGGTCGTAGTTCCCATTCCGGTACAACGGTGCCAGTAGACATCTTGGCCCAAATATCCTTCACTTCCGGATCCATACGTTGTTCTTGTTCAATCTTGGTGACTATGTTGGATTGTATCACCAGATTGTATATGGTCCCACGGTTGTTATAGTAGAGTTTAAACTCTCGGATGGTATTCAACATCTCCCATTCCGATCTGATCAAACATGCCACGGATGCATGTGGTATACGGCTGAGGGCATCCGCTACCTTGTTTGCCTTGCCTGGATGATATCTAAGCGCAAACTCATAATCCGCCAGATACTCCATCCATCTTCGCTGCCTGAGGTTGAGTTCTTTCTGATCAAAAAGATATTTTAAGCTCTTATGATCAGAAAATACCTCGAATCTCTCGCCATAGAGATAGTGTCTCCAACTCTTGAGAGCGAAAACCACTGCAGCTAATTCCAAATCATGTGTGGGGTAAAAGCGTTCATGTATTTTTAACTGCCTTGAACCATACGCCACCACACAATTACTCTGACTGAGTGTATAACCCAGTCCCTCTCCCGAGGCATCGCAATATACCTCGTAACACTTGCCACTTACCGGCAAAACTAAAATAGGGGCAGTGGTAAGTCTTGTCTTCAGCTCTTCAAACCTTTGATTGCATAGATTTGTCCACTCGTACTTGACTCCCTTCTAAGTGAGTTGAGTCAATGGAGATGCAATTTTCGAAAAATCCATGATAAATCTTCTATAATAACCAGCCAATCCCAAGAAGCTACGAATTTCAGTTACATTCTTGGGTGCTTTCCATTCTTTTACGGCTGCCACCTTAGCCGGGTCCACGGCTATACCTCCCTCAGATATCACATGTCCCAAGAAATTGACCTCGGATAGCCAGAATTCACATTTACTGGCCTTGGCATATAGTTTATTCTACCTCAAAATATTCAAAACTATCCGTAAATGCTCTCCATGTTCCTTCTGACTCTTGGAATATATCAGAATGTCGTCAATGAATACAATTACAAATTGATCCAGATAGGGACGGAAGATTCTGTTCATCAAATCCATGAAAACCGCCGGCGCATTAGTGAGTCCGAATGGCATGACTACAAACTCGTATAATCCATACCGCGTCCGGAAGGCCGCCTTCTCTATATCTTCCTCCCTAACCCGTATTTGATGGTACCCAGACATCAGATCTATCTTCGAAAAATGGCTAGAACCCTTCAATTGATCGAATAAATCATCGATCCTGGGCAGAGGGTACTTGTTCCGGACTGTTAGTTGATTCAGCTTCCGGCAGTCCACGCACATTCGTAATGAACCATCATTCTTCTTCACAAACAACATTGGTGCTCCCCATGATGATGTACTGTTCCGGATGCAACCCAGCCTAAGCAGTTCGTCAATCTGCTTCTTTAGCTCCGACATTTCTCCTAGTGCCATCCGATAGTGTGGTAACGACACTGGTGCTGTGCCAGGGTACAGCTTGATCTCGAAGTTAATCTCCCTCATAGGTGGTAAACCAAGGAGTTCTTTTGGAAATACATCAGCAAATTCTTGTACAATTGCTGGAAGTTCAGTAACTGGAGCTTTATTTATGGTGATATTATTCAATACCACATGGTTTAACCCTTCCTGCAATCCACTTTGTTTATCTGCACGGACTACATATTGCTTGCCCTCGGGTGACTTAAATGTCACTCTTCGACGATAACAGTCGATGTTGGCATGAAACTTCGCCAACCAATCCATACCGAATATAATATTATATTCAGACATGTCCAGCACTAGATAATTGAATTCAAATCTAAATCCAGCTAACTCAGTGTTAATCGCCGTACATATAAGTCCCAATGCCGAATCTCCGACAGGGGATACAATAGTAAGTGCTGTGGCTAATCTTTGAACTAATGTACCGATAGCAGTAATAAATGATGCAGCTATGAAGGAGTGTGATGTTCCAGAATCAAATAGTGCATATGCATAAGAGCTACTCACTACCGCCATACCTTGTATCACATGATGATCCTCTTCCTCTTCCTCTGGAGAAATTAGTGTAAATAATCATCCCGCTCCAGCAGGGTTAGACCTTCGACCTCCCCGTCCTTGCATTCTGCCTCCTCTGGAGTATACCAGTCTAACTGGTGGACGAGATGATCCTCTTGAGTATGACAGCCTGTTAAGCTTTGGGTAGTCCTTTTTATAGTGACCTGGTTGATCACAGTAAAAACAGGTGTTCACTCCCCGAGAAGCTTGTGTGACTGCTACAGATTGAGTGGGCTAGTTGGGGCGAAAGCCCCCACTTGATCCAACAGACGGCGAAGGTCTGCTGAAGTTCGTTTTGAACCTCTTGTTGGGTTGGTACGCACCCCTCCCACTAGGAGCTCGGCGGTTGTCCACTTTTGCAAATTCCGCCATCTCTTGCTCCACAATGCTTGCCCTACTGACCACTTCTGCCAGCGTGGCTGCTTTGAACACGGTTACTCTGGCCTTTATGTTTGGCCGCAACCCACGCTCGAAATTGCGAGCCTTTCGGTATTCCGTGTCCACAATATAGTATGCATAGATTGACAGGCTGAGGAATTCTTGGTGATACTCAGCCACCGTTATTGAACCTTGTACCAACGTCATAAAGGCCTGAATTTGACGTTCTCTTTCTTCCTCCGGAAAGTAGCGCTCTAGGAATGTCGCTGAGAATTGCTCCCAGGTCATAGCAACTCTTTCTCTTCTTGGCACAAGTGCCTGCTGTTTCTCCACCACCTTCCACCATTTGGCAGCGTCATCTACCAGTTGTGACGTGGCCAATAGTATTTTATGAGCATGACTCTTGATGTTCAAAAGAGTCAATATGTGAGAAATCTTCTCCAACCAATTCTCGGCTCCGACAGGCCCTTCTCTGCCCTTGAAGTAGGGTGGGCGCTGCTGTTGAAAATCTCTGACCATGTTACGGTCATTATTTTCACTCGTGTTTCCTCCTCCGTTCAAATGTTGTTGGAGGACAGATGTAACCACAGCTTGCACCAAGTTGTGCAATTCAGGAGGAACAAAAGGTACAGTCATGTTACTGTTCTCCTCCTCCTCTCGTCGATATGACGAGTCATATTCCTCCTCGTCGTCCTGTTGATACGTAGGGTCACTCCCTTTTTCTTCCTGCCGAAAATGGTTAGACTCTTCCTTATTGTGAGATCGTTCATGAACAGATCTCTCTTCGTCATGAACGGACCGCTCTCTATCAGGTTCCGATGACGCCTTCTCGTGTCGGGGTACCACCTTCCCTTGTGGTGTGATAACGAGCACGTCATCTTTCTTTCTATCGTCCTGATGGGTCCTTCTCTTTGATACCCCCTCACCTAATCCGATCTGTAAAACTTTTTCTTTTCCCTTCGGATCATTTACCACCTTTTTCTGTGGTGCCATTTATTCCTAATTCATGGAAACATCAAAGACTTAGTTTCCATTCACAATATGCATCAAGTGCCATAAATCCTCATAAAATCATAAAATCATAAATTTATATAAATTCAAGCTTCATCTTTGTACAAAGGTGGGTAGGGTGCAACAAAACCCTATGTATAACAAAATATGCACCTTTTACACAATAACCCTCTTTTTTAATACCCCTACTATTTCTTCCTAGCCTAGTCTTCCGTAGAAGACTCCGCATCAAAAGCAAACTTGAAACGGTTATCAGGACACGTCATCGTCGGGTGCCCCAATACCTCACATGTCGTGCAGGGTATTAATCCAGGTCCTCCGATATATGGACAATTAGTCCTTTCCTCACCATGTCCATGTAGTCCACAGGACGGGCAGACAACACTTAGTGGGTGAGGACAATACCGGCAGTGGTGCCCATCCTGATTGCACAGTTCACATGTGTCATAGGGATCTATCTCCCCAAGTGATTCCAATATAATAGGTACACCAACGATGGGATCCTCCAGTAAATGTGCTAGATCATCTTCCTCTTCCTCAGGAGGTTCCACCATCTCAGGAATGTCATCCATCAGATCCTCTGGAAGAGGCGCTAAGTCCACATCAGCTTCTTCAGGAGGTCCCTCCTGAAGATCCACATTAACTTCCATACTGATACTGTCAGAAGTTGATACCAAATCTACCGGACAACTTGGTGTCCCTTTATCCCATAACTCAGTGTATTCTTCGTTGCTTGACATATCTATGCCACATCATTTCAAACACAAAAATATTCAACAATAATTCTAAATAAACCACTCTTGGTTTCCAGGGAATTTGATCATGCATTATATCATGTACTTTGTTTGGGGAAGATTACCAAATCATCACTCTTTGTGTTCTTTTGTTTCTGGGGAAATCTTTAATTTCCTATTGTTTGTTTCTCAGTGTGGGAGTTTCAGGGGAGTACATCCTACTTTGCTATGTTTGATATGTCCAGTTATGATGACTGTACTTTACTTTGCTATCTTTCATTGTCGTTCTCAGATTGATTGTTCAGTCCGAGTCACTCGAAGTAAATTAATCCGGCCCCCAGTCAGCGGACTCCGAAGAGTCGGTAAGTTGGGATTCTTATCCGTCAGTGAGACATGAAACCGTCTTAATCTTACTTCGATGATTCAACTTCCCATTTCGCTCTGATACCAACTGTAACGCCCCGCCCTTTCCGAGAATTTCAGAGTCTATAATAAAACATCGAAAGAGAGCGGGCAGCGTCACGACGCGAGTTAAGTTCAGACTACCCAAGTCTGAACCTTAACTGGCCACCCATGTGTACATGGACTAGACCATGATTACGAATCACACATGGAACTAACATCAACATGCGGAATAACCTAGATTAATTGCGGAATAGAAAGACCAGATAGCAAGTAACAGTCTTAAACATTATTTAACATAGATCAACCATCCAAATGTTATCAACATAATCAAACCATAGCAAGTAATGAATTATTACATGTCCCACAAAAGTATTCAAAATGCAGTAATATAAAGTAGTTCAGTCCTTCATTCAAGCACTTAGGCTTGGCTCCCCTCCCGGTCAACGACCTTTCCTTTCCCTTTGCTTGTACCTGCAATCTCCTCTGAGGATAGAATTAGGGCGTTAGATCAACGCGCCCAGTAGGTTCCCGAATCAGGGCTACCACATGTCAGCATATAAAACATGCATATATATCATATTACATGATCACTAAAAACAGGTAAAAACAATGCTATGAAATATGCACATGCAATGAGCATCCCCCATCATGTACTTTCATAGCCATCACTTGACGTCCCTTGCACCGACAAGGTAAATTACAACACACTTTCATCTCTTCTATAAAATATGTACATGCAATGAGCAACCCCCATCATGTACATTCGTAGCCATCACTTGACGTGCCTTGCACCGACAAGGAAAATTACAACACACTTTCATCTCTTCTATAAAATATGTACATGCAATGAGCAACCCCCATCATGTACATTCGTAGCCATCACTGTAGAACTTCATTCATTATCCCATGACTATGCATGAGATGCCAATGCCTGTATGCCATTTGTTAATGCATAATATATCATTTGAAACACATATATTAAAACAAGAGTATCATAAGAAAAACTGGGTAAAAACCGTGGTTACAAGTAGGCAGGAAACCTACTGAAGAATCACTTCAGCGTCCGTTCTTTCTTAGGCTTTAACCGGTCACGACTCGTTCGTCGTTCAACTTTCGATACCTTATTATGCAACAATAAGTAAATCATAATCTTATTTACATGTCCATTCACATATGAGACCTAAAACATCTTATAAGTCCTTTTCATCAATCTCTTCATTTGGCTTGTATTCACAGATTTGCCATTGGTCTGTCCAATCTTTAATCCACCAAACTTACTCCATGGGGTTCGGCCATACCTTTGGCCGAACCCAATGGTTCCCTTATCCATTACTACATGGTTCTCCATTAGGGTATTTTAAACCTTTTAAATCAACATAGAACCATTACCAACTACTACTCATAAGCTTAGGCTATTTAACCCATTCATTATGAATTAGCATAAAGTCCAATTCTCCTAATAATCTCTCATCATTTATCATACATCTTAGCCATAAAAACAGCAACCATAATTCTATTTAAAATCACACATGCATCCATAAAATGACCCATGAAAACAGTCCATGGGGTTCGGCCATACTCATGGCCGAACCTTTATGGTTCTTTTGCTCAACAATGTCCTTTATTTACATACTAATTGGCTCTACCCCTTAGCCATGTTAAAACCATAGTTTAGCCATCTTATGGCCAACCCAAAATCAGTAACCTTATCACATAAAAATCTCCCAAAAACAGTCCACAAAGGTCTATGGTTTCCATGTTTTCCAACATGAAAACCAACCCTTTTTTACATGGGGTTCGGCCCTTCATGGTGGCCGAACCCAATGGTTATTCTTACTGTTTTTAAACCTCCAATAATCATGTATAAACAGTATATTAATATCAGGTTTTAACTTTCAAAGAAACTATCAAAAACAGTCCATAACAGTCTATGGTTTCCATGTTTCCCAACATGAAAACCAACACTCTTTTACATGGGGTTCGGCCCTCCATGGTGGCCGAACCCAATGGTTATTCTTACTGTTTTTAAACCTCAGATAATCATGTAATAACAGTATATTATTAACAGGTTTTTATCTTTCAAACTAACATCCAAAATTAGTTCAATTTCATAGGGTTCGACCATTCTCATTGGCCGAACACCATGACCTTTGGTTTTGAACTTTTAACCCTTTATCTTGGGTCTGAAACCAACATCCAAATCCATGTTTTAACCTCCTCAAAACATGCATTTTAAATCCAAATAATAACATCTAATATCAGTCCCAAACTATATGGTTTTAATTTCCAAAAACTATCAAAAACAATCACTTGTTTCCATGGGGTTCGGCCATGCAAAGTGGCCGAACCCAATGGTCCGTTTCCATCTTTTAATCCACTGATTTAGACCACATAAACTTCAGCCTTTTCTGATATCCAAACCCATGTTTTAACCCTCATTAAAACATGTATTTTGAATCTAATAAAATATGTAAAAACAGTCCACAAAATCCATGGTTTTCATGTTTCAAAACATGAAAACCAAGCAATCTCTTGCATGGGGTTCGGCCCTCCATGGTGGCCGAACCCAATGGTTATTTTTTTACCATTTTAAATCCTCCATAATCAAGGTTAAACACTGGTGTATTCGGCCATGACCATGGCCCAATACATACCCCAATTTATTAATCCAAAAGTCCATGAAACACTTACCAAATTCCAAGCTCTTGTCTTGCCTTTTGATCCTTGCTTCCTTTCCTTCTTATTTCCTTCCTTCTCTCTTAATTCCTTGCTGGTTTAAGCTTGAATAATTGATGCCAAAAACCTCTGCTGTTCCACTTAAGCAAATGAATTGGAGAGAGGGAGAGAGAGATGGAGAATCTTCGCTTTTCAATGGTGAAAAACGGCCAAGATGGTGTTTGTTTCCTTTAATAATTCAGCCCTCAAAACCCCTCCACTTCCTCATCAATTCTTGCCTAAACCAATGGGACACTTGCTGCCAACAAATGCACCCATTGGCATTCCAAGGTTGAAGGCTTGGGGTTTCCAAATGGAATAGAAACCCCCCATATTCCCATTTAATGTTTTGCATGAAACTCACCATAACAAGTCCCCAACGTGTGGGACTTGTTTTGGGTTTGTTTGAGATTACCACACCTCCTCATATTCCACTTAACTCACTGAATTTACAGCCCATTTGACTTCCATTTTGACTCACCCAACTCACATGTCCAACTAACCATACTTAATGCATTTCATTTAATGCACTTGAGTTGACTCACTACTTGATTTAATTCCAACTCACCTCAGTCCCACTCAACTGATTTAACTCATATTTTAGCTCCCTTGAGGGTCCACATGGTCAACTATAGTCAACTCGTCCCGTTGGGTCCACTTTTAGCTCCTTGACCCGTTTTTGACTCCATGACCCAAATATGGAATTTTGGTCATTTGTAAATGGTTTTCACATATGGATCAAGCCTACCCATTTCTTTTCTACTTGATTTCCAATCAAATTAGCCTAACCCCATTTAATTTAAGTTCACAAAACGGTCAAATCATCCATTTTGACCCGATGGGTCCCATTTGGGCCCTTTGACCCATTTAGCTATTTTTGACCCAAATGATGAAAATTACCCAACCAATCAAACTTAACATTCATAATATGCTCATATGATTTTAATTTGAGCAATGGGCCCCACTATTTCCTTACTTAACATCACAAACTAATTAATTTAACAACTCAGGGGCATTTTGGTAATTTTCCACTTCATTGAGAAATTGGGGTGTTACAGAACCCTAATTTTACTATGGTTAAAGACCCAATGATGAACCATAGGGTTCGGCCATGTTGTATGGCCGAACCCCATGGAAAGGTATTAAGGAAGTTATTTGGGTCTAAGTGATTTTAGGGGAAGATGATGAATCATAGGGTTTGACCATGTTGTATGGCCGAACCCCATGGAAGGACATTGGTTATTTTTAGTGGATTTTGAAGGATGAAAACCATGGAAGTTGGTTAATAATTTTAATGGGTTTCAAAGCATAAAAATTATAGATGTATGTCAAGGATTTTAAAAGGTTTTAAGGGAGGAAAATAAGGAAGGAATGTTAATCATTTTAAATGGTATCAAGGTTGTAAATGGTGAAAGAACCATGGACCATGGGTTCGGCCATGGTGTATGGCCAAACCCCGTGGAGAAAAACTAAGAGATATATTATGGATCCTAAGGTTAATTGATGAATTTGAATATATGATTAAACCCCATGGAAGGACTTGTGTATGAACTTAAGATGGTAAATTATGGAGATAAGACATCATGGGTTCGGCCATGGCGTATGGCCGAACCCCATGAACCATTTGATGAACCATTTGATGGACCATCTTAAAGGGTCATTTATAATTGTTATGCATGGTTAAATGAATGGATTTAATTATATGTTCATGGGTTATGTTATTGGTTATGGATTTGTATAAATGGCAAAGTTGTAAATAGGTGAAAATCATGGACCATGGGTTCGGCCATGGTGTATGGCCGAACCCCATGAGGAATGTTTTTATGAACTTAAGTGGTTACCAATGTTAGATCATTTAATTTATAAGATCAAAGGATTATAAAGATGGACTAAAATCAAGAGAGTGAGGTTCAGCCATGTTGTATGGCCGAACCCCACTAAGATATATTTTGTGGACTAAGGGTTAAGTGATTATCTAAGTAGTGATTGAGTAATGAATCAAAGGAGGGACTAAAATCAAGTGAGTGAGGTTCGGCCATGGTGTATGGCCGAACCCCACAAAGTTGTGTTTATGGACTTAGACTTAATTGTAAATCAAATGGAACATGGGATTGATTGATTGACATGTTATAAGGTAACGGGACCTCACAAGGGGTGCACGATTGTGAGCGGTTCCCAGATTAAAACGCAAGGTCACTTTAGTGGTCATTGGTAGGATTCTACCTCTTTGAGACCATGGGTTATGTAATATGGTTTAATTTCTTATTTTGATGGTTTATGTTGTAAAAATGTTATGTTTCAAATATGAGGTTTTAATGCTATGATTATACTATTACATAGCATGTGGAGATATGCATCTCTCTTGCATGGCATGAGAGGGAAGTTTGTAACCAGAGGCTACGCTCCGTCGGGGCGTCCGTAAGGTATTCGTAAGAAGACATTGATGTGCATTATCCATCAAGAAGTAACCAGAGAACACACTCCGTCGGGGCGTTCGTAAGGCAACTATGGGGATACCTTGATGAGGAGAATTCAATCAAGAGGTTACATGTATTTGTGATGGGTGGGACTCATTGCATTTGACACCATGGCATGGCATAGTTTTTATATGGTTTTGATAATATGTTACTATATATGATTTGTACTAACCATGTGTTAACCCTATTTGGAGTACCTACTTGGCGCGTTGTCTAACGCCCTACTTCTACCCTAGTGGGTGACATAGGAAGTGAAGGGAACGATGAGCGTGATCGGAGCCAAGCATAGGAGCTTCGATGAGTTTAATTTATATTTTGATTAAGTTACTTATAGACTATGTAATTGAGTAGATAGCAGTTGGGCATGTAATAACTTAGATATTTTGCTATGGTTTAAATGGTATTTTGGATATTCAAATTAAGATAATCATTGATAAATGACGGACTACTTTGCTATCTAAAATGGAATAGAATTAGGTTCTATTATAATCCGCAGTTATGTTTTATTCCGCATTTATAACTTATTGCGTGTGAACCGTATTCATGGACTTAGTCTATGCACACGTATGGTTGGCCAGTTAAAGGTCGGGCTTTAGAAGCTCGGACTTAGCTCGCGTCGTAACGTCCCGTTCTCTCTCACTTTTCTATTTATAAAAAAAAATACTCTGAATTTGAGAAAGCGAGTGAAAAAGGGCGGGGCGTTACAAATCTAACTGTAAACACAGCCACTAGGAGTAATCTAAATAAACTGCCAGACACGACCTCAACATCATCCTGATAAACCTGCCGCACTACCTATCGAATCCACATGGCCAGGCAGCTACACCTCTGTGACAAAAACTTGCATCTGACAAAACCCTATCTGATGAAACATCCTCGAGAAGCAACATAGACCATTTTAATTGTTTTAACATGTCGTCAATCGTCGATAGAAGATCCTCACCCTACTTTGTAACTTTTCTCAATTTCTGTCACTCACTCCAACGGAGACATGATAGACAAGGTGTCTCTACCACCGCTACTCCCAAGCTCAAACCATGGTGAAGGTCAAAGTCACTGAGGAAGGGACTTATCTGAATCAGGTCAAATCTTGAAACAAAAAACTAAGGAACGCCAAGGCATCACTCACTTGAAATTTCATTACTTGAGTAATGCACGACCAAGGAGGGTGAATATGTCAGATTTTAATATTCAATTCCTTTTAAACTTTCCGTAACAAAATTATTACTTAAATTTATGAGATATGCAATGAATTACTTTTGAATTAAACACTGTTAATGAAATATGGCCGAACCTACTTGTGTGTGTGACAAAATATTCAATCAAAACATTCAAGTTAAAAGCATCACCCACATGTATGCATAGAGATTCTATAGTGGTTCGGTTTCAATTAACCTACGCCACTGTTAGACTTCCTAACTCTAGGGTCGTTTTAATTATACTATGAATGGGCCGCACACCCAAATAGTACAACCCAGTTTTTTTATAGAGGTTCGACCCAAATAGTCTAATCCTCGACACTAATTTTTTTGGGTGGTTCGAACACAATATTCTAATCCACCTTACATTGATATAAAATAAAAGAGAAGGAGGAACACTTGCCTTGGTCTTTATCCAATCTGCAGAATGTGTGTTCTTCTTTACTCGATGTCTTTGTGCTTCATCCTTCAGATCAGGTCCATCAGAGTTGATTATTGGCACATCAATATAAGGGTATTAGGACAACAATATGACTAATTTTCTGGTCCTAGGTGAACACCCTTAACTTCATCAAACATAAAGTATTGATTACCCAAACATATTCTTATTAGAGGATGATGAAGAAGGTATAACACGGGGCTGGAAATCTCTATAGTCTCAATTGTTTTTTTTTCAACAGTTCAGCACCACATTTTAATTAAGTCAATCGACATTAAATAAGACTGTTATACAGCAATCACGTCTCGAGGCCTCCAGATTTCCTTCGAGACCTCGAGGCTGTATAAGGTAATACAGTACACTAACTTTTCGTTAATTCAAACCACTCTTATAACATATTAAGTCAATGACCAGTTAATCTACACGCCACCTGTTCGTGCTTGACAATCAGAGTATTTAACCAAGGAATCATGAGATGACACGATGATTTTTCAATAATCTTTTGTGATCACCGAAAGCCTCATAATATTTTTCAATGTTGTAATCAAGTAAAAGATTTCCTTATTCCACAAATCTTAGAAATAAAAGGTTTTCTAGACTTTTCTGTAATAGGCCGGACTTTCAATGCAATAAATATATTGGCTATTATCTATTTTAATTGTTAAAAATTAAGATTTATAGATGGAATGGATGTTAGATGGATAAACGTTGGGCAGTGGCCTAAGTATGGTCCAATGGATAATGGATAGGATTAATTTTATTTAATTGGGTCAATGTGGTCAATTGGGTCAAATGCCCAATTAGGACCCAATGGGTCAAGATGAATTGATGATTAGGGTAAATGAGCAAGGAATGGATTTAATCGGGTCATGGACCCAATTAAGATCTAAAGGCATGGGGTCCACCTCATCAAGTGAGGTGGGAAGTGTAGGAGTTGATATCAAAGTGGCATAGCCAAGTGGGACCCAAGTCCACCTCATCAAGTGAGGTGGCGCGTGGACTAAGGCACATGTGGGGCCGGCCACCATGGTTGACTTGGTCAACCATGGGTGAGTTCAAAGGTGAGTCCAAGAGGATTAAGTAAAATGAGTGGAGTTAAGGAATTAATTAATTAAAAATAAATTCAAGTGCTTGAGTTAGGACAATGAGTTTTATTTAATGTAGTGAGTTGGATGGGTGGTGAGTCACATGGAAGATGAAAAGATGGAGTGAGTCAAAAGGGAGGTGGAGGGTTTCCATCTCAATGGAAACCTTAGACGAAAAATGTTGGAGAGGGTGTGTGTGCCATGTGGAAGGCATGCATCCTCCTGGCTAGTCAAGGAACTCATGGGGAAGACTCCACATTGAATGAGGGTGGTTGGGAGGTGAGGTCTCATCCAAGAAACCCTAGACAAGATGGAAGGGCTCATCTCAACCCTCCCTTGGCCGATCCACCTTGAGACAAAAAGAAGTGGAGAGTGTTCCATCTCATTCACTCTCTCCCTCTCACCAAAAACCCTAGGGCTGACCTCTCTCCAAGACTAAGAAAACACTTAGGGTTTTTCCATTCCCTCCTCCTCTCCCTTTTTCAAACCTTCTCCTTGGCTGAACCCTCTCTTAGGGTTTTCAACTTAAGCCCTCTCACTCTCAAGCAACACTCTTTGGCCGAAGATCAAAGAGGAAGAAAGACTAAAGAAGGAAAAGAATGGAGGAGCAAGACGGAGCGAAAGAAAACGAAGGAGTCACGGTATCGGTATGTAGGATTTATTAATAAAAAGGAGGTTAAGGGGAACATTCTATTTCGGATTGAAAATGGTTGGCCGAATGGTTATAGGCCATGGATTTGAAATCCATCCCAGGAATGTCAATAAGGTGACATAAAAGTGAAGTATGATATAAAGTCCGAAATATGGTTTTAGATGGAAAAATGGACAAAACCCTAATGGGTAAGATAGGTTATATAAATGAAGATTATTAAGGATAATATGTATATATGGCTTATGACAACATGCATGGTTAAATATGAGAAATGATCAAAGATCATGGTTTGCCCTTTGCATAGTCGAACCCTAATCTTGTTATGCATAAGGACCTCATGCATGTTCAATATGAGGAGTGGAGCATGATCAAAGATCATGGTTTGGCCTTTGCATGGCCAAACCCTAGATTTTATGTATAAGGACCATTAAAGAAAAAAGGGATTGGATGAGGTGTAACGCCCCGCCCTTTCCCACCCTTCCGAAAATCAGAGTCTGAAAATTTCTTTTGAAAGAAACACAGAGTGGAAGAGAGCGGGCGGCATCACGACTCGAGTTAAGTTCAGACTACTCAAGTCTGAACCTTAACTGGCCACCCATGTGTACATGGACTAGACCATGATAATGAATCACACATGGAACTAACAACAACATGCGGAATAAACTAGCTTAACTGCGGAAATAATATGAAAAGATAACGAGTAACAGTCTCAAATGATAATTAAGGTAAACAACCATCTATAGTTAATAGTCTAATCAAACCATAGCAAGTATTAAATTATTACATGTCCATCAAAATATAATTCAAATGACAGTAGATAAGTAATCCTGTTCATCATTCAAGCACTTAGGCTTGGCTCCCCTCCCGGTCATCGACCTTCTCTTTTCCCTTCCTCGTTCCTGTGTTATCCTCTAAGGATAGAATTAGGGCATTAGATCAACGCGCCCAGTAGGTTCCCGATCAGGGCTACCACATGGTTAGCATATAAAAACATGCACATATATCATAATATCTGATTATCAAAAACATATGAAAACATGCCATGTATGTATGCAAATGTAATGAGTCCCACCCCATCACACATACATATAGCCTTTACTTGCCGTGTCTCATATCAACCTGTTAGATTCTGCTGGCGTGACATTTCACCGCCGAAGGAGGCCCCACAGTTGCATCTCGAACATTCCGACGGAGTGCGGGCTCCGGTTTCCATAACCACCTGTCAATTCTCCTGGGGTGACTTTCACCGCCGAAGGAGGCCCCACAGCTGCATCTCGGATATTCCGGCGGAGTGTGGGCTCCGGTTTCCATAATCATCATCCCATGCCATGCATGAGATGTCTATGCATTGTATGTCATTTGTAAATACTTAACTCATCATTCAAAACCACATTTGTAACGTAACTCAAATACAACATATCTCATAAGAACATAATAAAACCAAATCACAATTTGTGGTTAGAAGTAGGTAGGAAACCTACCGAAGATTAGCTTCGGTGATTGTTCTTTCTTAAAGCGTCACTTGCTCACGACTTGCACGTCTTTCAACTTCCGATACCTTGACCATATGACAATCAGTAAATAAAACTATCATTTATTTGTTCATTCACATCTAAGACCCAACCACATCTTGTACTACAAAAATACCTTGGTAAGGTTCGGCCATACTACCTAGCCGAACCATACCACTTTGGTTCGTGTCCGTACATCCAACCCTATGATCATTTCCATCATTGATCATTCCATCAATAATTACTTTTATGCCATTTAGGCTAACCTTTAGTTTAACCATATCTAAACCAACTTAGTGGGGTTCTTCAGTCATCACCTTTAATCCCATTTATTACTTAACCCAATTCTATCAAATAATCATTGATGGGGTTCGGCCATGCCACATGGCCGAACCACATCCTATAGATTTTCATCCACAATCCATCATCATCAATGGTTGATTATTTTCTTACACATAGTCCATTTATCCCTAAAACAGCCCCATGGGGTTCGGCCATGCACATGGCCAAACCCAATGGTTCCCTTGATTCAATTGGTCCATCCTCTTCCCATGATTTGAATCAATAACTTAACCCTAACATTGACATGGTTCAGCCCTATATTGGCCAACCAAAAACAGCAAGTTAAACTTCATCAAATTACATTGAACACCATATTTTATATGGTTTTAAACTCACCAAAAATATCAAATACTATCAAGGCGTTCGGCCATGCAAAGTGGCCGAACCCTATGTTTATGTTTTGGTCCTCTTAAGTATGTTTTAAATCTCATTTAGACAAGTAATAATCAGCATAAAATTACTGCATTTTGACCTCTTAAAACATCCACATAAGTTCATCAACTTGTCCAAAAGACCATAATACTTCATGGGATAATGGTCCAATTCATCAATTTTAATCCACTGTTTAGACCCATGCTAACTTCAGTCCTTATGTCATTCAAATCCATGTTTTTAACCCTCTTTAAAAAACATGCATTTGAATCTTAAAGAAATCTCAAAAGCAGTCCATAAAAACTCCATGGTTTCTATGCTTCAAAACATCAAAACCAACCTATCTTTTACATGGGGTTCGGACCCCCATGGTGGCCGAACCCAATGGTCATCTTTACCATTTTAAAACCTCTATTAATCAAGGTTAAAACCTTGGTGTATTGGGCCATAACCATGGCCCAATACTCACCCCATTTGTTCCATGTTATTAAACCCAAAATAACACATAAATACTTACCAAACTTCCTTTGCCTAAGATCCTTGCTTCCTCCCTTTTATTTCTTCCTTTCTTCCTTAATTCTTTGCTAGTTTATGCTTGAATAACTGGTGCCAAAAGCTCTGCTGTTCCAGCCAGGAAAAACGAATTGGAGAGAGGGAGAGAGAGATGGGAATTCTTGGATTTCCAAAGTGAAAATCGGCCAAGAATGGTAACATTTTCCTTTTGTAGTTTCAGCCCCATCTCCCATTCATCCTCCCTCATTTAATCTTGTTAAAACCGATGGGCATTGGGTGTCAACCAAGACACCCTTGGTGCCAAACGTTGCACCCCTTGGTGCCAAACATTGCACCCCTTGGAAATGAATCATTGCATCCATTCAATGGATTGGCGCCGCCCAACCTTGGTGTCCCTTGGCTTTGCCAAGGCACCTCTTCACACTCAACGGCTGAGATGGGTTTGATCAGGCATTGTGTGAGATTACAACTCATTTCCACCTCCCCTTGACTCACTAGATTCATGGTATTTTTATTCTAACCCAACTCATCCAACTCATCACATTTAATGCTCCATATTTGAGTCAACTCTTTTCTTAATTTAGACTCACTCCAAATCAGTCCAACTCAAGCTGAATTATCTCACACTTGAGTTCAATTGAGGGCCCACACAGTCATCTATGGTCAACTTGGTCAACCCGACCCATTGGGTCCCCAATCAGCCCCTTGACCCGTTTTGACAACATGACCCATTCATGGGCTGATTTTTGCCATTTTTAGTTGGTTTTCACTTGTGCATCAGACCTACTCGTTTTTGCTCTACCTGATTTCCTATCAGTTCAGCTTGACCCCATTTAATTTGAGTTTACACAATGGTCAAATCATCCATTATGACCCATTGGGTCCAATTGGGCCATTTGACCCATTTAGCCATTTTCGACCCAATTGATGTTCATTACCCATCCAATCAAACTTGACCTTTATAATGTGTGCATATGATCTTAATTTGAGCAATGAGCCCCACTATTTCCTTATTTGACATCACAAAATAATTAATTTAACAAACCAGGAGCATTTTCGTAATTATCCACTTCATTGAGAAATCGGGGTGTCACATGAGGTTCGGCCATGATGTATGGCCGAACCCCATCAAATGATCTAATCATGGGTATGTAAATCTGAAGATAAAAAGATGAACCATAGGGTTTGGCCATGTTGTATGGCCGAACCCCATGGAAGTATGTTATTGATTGTAATGGGTTTTAAAGGATGAAAATGATGGAAGTATGTTAGTGATTTTAAAGGGTTTTAAAGGATGAAAATGATGGAAGAATGTTGATGATTTTAAATGGGTTTTAAATGATGTAAATGATGATTTAAAATGAGGAGATGATGAAGAACAATGGACCATGGGTTCGGCTATGCTGTATGGTAGAACCCCATGGAGAAATATTAATGGATTTGAATGTGTTTAGACCATGAGAAGATGGAAACAATGAACCAACATGGCTGAACCCCATGAACCATTTTGATGGATCATTTTGTAGATCTATGCATCTGTAAGAGATTGAATGATCAAGCTAAGGAATGGAGGGATTTATTATGGATCTATGTTTATGTTAATGAATCATTTATGGACATAAGTTATTTGTAAATAAGCTAAGTGATTACCTATGGAAAGAGTGATAGCTAAGATGGGAAGATGGTGAAAGTAAAGGACAATGGATTCGGCCATGTTGTATGGCCGAACCCCATGGAGAATATCTTATGGACTTAGGTTGTTTTTATCAAATTAAATAATTAACTTATGTGATTGGATTAATAAATCAAAAAAAGGAATGATCTTGGACCCACATTGATTAAAATGATCAAGGACTAAAAAAAGGAGCCCAAAACCAAAAGAGTGAGGTTCGGCCATGTTGTATGGCCGAACCCCACTAATGCATTTTTGTGGGCTTAAACATGGTTCAGTCCCATTGTATGATGGAAACCTCTTAGGGGACTTAACCGGATAAAGGACTATGATGGTAAAGGGAGATAACCTACGATGATGTAGGGGTTGATGGAATTAAATGGATCACCAAATTGATGTATGTATATGTGTTAAATGTAATAAGCTAATGGGATTTCACAAATGGTGTACGATCGGCTTGACGCGATCGGTGAGCGATTTTTGGACGAAAACACAAGGACATGATATTTGGTCGTTGGTAGGATTCCTACCTTATTGAAAACGATGGAATATGTATATGTGATGTTTTTAACTTCTATATTAATTTTGGTATCAAAGTACTATGTTTCAACTATGGGATTTTAATGCTATGATGTTTATTATTACATAACATGTTTGCACTTGCATCTCATGCATGGTATGGGAGGGATCAAATGAGGGGAGTCCACGCTCCATTAGGATTTCCGATAAACAATCGTGAGGCGGAATCCACACTGATTCCAATGGATGTATGATTGAATTGTAACCGGAGTCCACGCTCTGTTCGGTGGGACCGATAAGGCATTCATGGGGAGTGATATATTGTGTTTGAAATGTAACCAGAGTCCACGCTCCGTTCGGTGGGACCGATAAGGCATTCGTGGGGAGTCATGACAATACCTTGATGTGGATTATCTATCAAGAAGAATACTATGTGATTGTGATATGGATGATGGGTGGGACTCATGGCATATGACACCCATGGCATGGCATTGACTTGCAATGGTTTTGATCTTATGTATATCTATGTGATTTTTATACTGACCCATGTGTTTGACCCTACTCGGAGTACCTACTGGGTGCATTGTCTAACGCCCTACTTCTACCTTAGATGATGACACAGGAAATGGACAGAACGAAGGACGCGATCGGACCCAAGCTTAGGAACTTGGATGAGATAGATCCATTTTATTTAACTTTTTATTTTGGACATGTAATTTGAGTAATCAGCTTGTTGGGGCTGTAATAACTTAGACTATTTGCTATGGTTTGGATTTTAATTTTGGACATTTTAACTTAAGATGATTATTATTAAGTGATAGACTTCCTTGCTATTTAAAATTGGATAGGATAGAACTCTATTATATTTCCGCAGCTATGTTTAATTCCGCAAGCTTAACCTTATCGCGTGTGAACTGTTTTAGTGTACTTAGTCCATGCACACATATGGTTGGCCAGTTAAGGGCCGGGCTTTGGAAGCTCGGACTTAGCTCACGTCATGATGTCCCGCTCTTTCTCACTCTTTTATTTCCAAAAAAAAAAAAATAGACTCTAATTTTTGGCGAGTGAAAAAGGGCAGGGCGTTACAGTTGGTATCAGAGCGAAACCGGAAGGATGAATCTTTCGAAGTAAGATTAAGACGGTATCATGTCTCACTGACAAGATAAGGATTCCAACTGACCGACTCTTAGGAGTCCGCTGCACGGGGGGCTGATTAATTTATTTTGTTAGACTCAGACTAAAGCATTCAATCTGAGAGCAACACTTGACGAAAAAGGAATGATAGCAAGGGAAGGACAGTCACTATAAATTGGATTTATGAAATGTAGCAAGATAGGACATATTTCCCCGAAAATGAGAAACATCAATGATTTTTCCCCAAACTGAGGAACAACAATTGATACGTAGGAAAATTTCCTCGAAAATGAGAAACCTCCGGATCTTCTCCAAATTGAGAAAGAGTGATGAATTTATCAAACATAGCAAAATAGGAGACATTTCCCCGATTTCCCCAAATTGAGAAACAACACTTGATACTTAGGAAGGTTTTCCAAAAATAAGGGTGTTTATTCGGCAATTTCCCCAAAATTTGAAAACACAAACTTTACAAAGAAGCTAAGTCGACGATGTTTTAATGACTTAGGAAAATACCTCTGAGAAGAAGAACCCAACAAAACCCGCATGTGGTTGAAGAGGTACAGCAACCATACCAAGAGGAGGAGCAGAATAGCGTGAACATTCCCGTGGTGCCTCCCGAGCTACAGAACTTGGTACAAGCGGTGGTCACTTCCGTTCTTCAACAACATATGAATGGAAACAGAAATGCGACCACCAACGAGGCAAAGGATCGGAGGATGGTTAGAGACTTTCAACAGCAGCGTCGCCCTTACTTCAAAGGGAAAGAAAGACCTGCCGGAGCAGAGAACTGGCTGAGGAAAATTACCCAGATCTTGACACTACTGAAGATCTCCGGTAATGAAGATAAGATATTGCTGGCTACCTCACAATTGATTGATGATGCTGGAAAATGGTGGGAAGTGATAGAGCGACAGCGGGCACTGATTCGAGACGGGGAAAGGACTACGATGACATGGGAGAAGTTCTCGGCTATGTTTCTGGATCACTACTTTCCAGAAAGGAGAAGGAACGCCACACCCAAGTGTTCATGTCTCTGGTACAAGGTGCCATGACTGTGGCGAGTACCATCAGGAGTTCCTCTGTCTATCTTGTTGTGCCTTATACATGGTGGACACGGAGTACAGAAGGGCTCGCAAATTTGAGCGGGGCCTTTGACCGAGCATCAGGGCCAAGGTGACTATCTTCAAGGCACCTACACTAGAGGAGGTGGTCAGTAGAGCTACCATAGCGGAGCAGGAGATGACAGAGCCAATGCGGTTTGTGGACAACCGCCGAGGCCAGAGCGAGGGAAGTACTTTTCGTCCCAACCAAAGGTTCCGACCTAAGCTTGGGAGACCCACACCTTCCATGGGTCAACTAGGGGCTTTCGTCCCAATCAGCCCTCCCAATCAGTATCAGTCTCTCAAGTCCCCCGAGGTGTGAGCACCTGTTTCCAGTGTGGCCAGCAGGGCCATTTCAAGAGGGAATGTCCACAGAACAACAGAACCTCTCATTCTAGGGGTTCCTTTCGCCCTCCAGCCAGATCAACTCATTCACGAGGAACCAGGGCATACAACCAGACGGGACGGGCACCTAACCCCACAGGATCTGGACTGTTGTATACCTTAGCTCCTCTAGAGGCAGTGGATCACTCTATGATTCAAGCTATGGCAGTAATCGGTAGTTCCTATGCTTTCGCATTATTTGATTCTGGAGCATCCCACTCATTTGTATCTGCTGCATTTATATCTGCTACTGGCACCTTAGTACAAAAATTGTCCACATCACTTACTATTGTATCCCCCGTCGAAGACACATCATTGGGACTTATATGCACAGTGGTAAACACTGAACTCGCTGGATTCAGATTTGAGTTCAACCATCTGGTACTCGAGATGACTGAGTACGACATCATCTTTGGCATGGATTGGTTGGCTAACTTCCAGGCCAGCATTGACTGCCATCTCCGCAGGGTGATATTTTGGTCACCCAACGGAAAACATGCTGACAAACAGAGCATCCCTATGACCAAAAGGCTGCATGAAGAATTGAACCACCTTGTATTGAACAAGATCAGTTTAGACAAGGCACCGGTGGCTGAACTTCTGGCGGTAGTGAAAGACTACGCGGAGGTACTCCCAACAGAACTCCCTAGCTTGCCACCCAAGAAGGAGATTGATTTTGAGATCAAGTTGTATCCTGGCACTACTCCAGTGTCATTGCCACATTACCTGATCGCACCAGCTGAGATGTCCGAGCTAAAGAAACAAATTGATGAACTACTCAGACTAGGATGCATCAGGAACAACACATCATCTTGGGGAGCCCCGGTATTATTTGTCAAGAAGAAGGATGGTACACTTCGGACATGTGTAGATTACAGAAAATTGAACCAGCCGACTGTCAGAAATAAGTACCCTCTACCCAGGATTGATGATCTATTCGATCAACTCAGGGGTTCCAGTCACTTCTCCAAGATTTATCTGATGTCCAGCTACCATCAAATCCAGGTTAGGGATGGACATAAAGAATACGGCTTTCAGAACACGGTATGGACTATATGAGTATGTGGTCATGCCGTTTGAACTTACCAATGCACCAGCTGTGTTCATGGATCTGATGAACAGGATCTTTCGTCATTTCTTGGACAAGTTTGTAATTGTTTTTATTGATGACATCCAAATCTATTCCAAAAGTCAAGAGGAACATGCTGAGCATTTGCGGATAGTCTTGGACACCCTGAAGAAGCACCAGCTGTATGCCAAAGCAAGCAAGTGTAAATTATGGCTATCTGAGGTTAACTTCTTGGGGCTTGTTATATCAGCGGAAGGTATAGCCGTGGACCCGGCTAAGGTGGCAGCAGTGAGAGAATGGAAAGCACCAAAGAATGTGACCGAGATTCGTAGCTGTAACGGCCCGCCCCTTTTCACTCGCAGAAAATCAGAGTCAATTTTTTTTTTTTTGAAATAAACAGTGAGAGAGAGCGGGACGTCATGACGCGAGCTAAGTCCGAGCTTCCAAAGCCCGGCCCTTAACTGGCCAACCATACGTGTACGTGGACTAAGTCCACTAAAACGGTTCACACGTACTAAGGCTAAACATGTGGAATTAAACATAGTTGCGGAATTATAATAGAATCACTATCTCAATTTTAGATCGCAAGGAAGTCCATTACTTAATAATGATCATCTTAAGTTAAAATTTCCAAAATAAAAGTCCAAACCATAGCAAATAGTCTAAGTTATTACAGTCCCAAATACTAGCTACTCAAATTACATTGTCCATGAATAAACTTAAATAAAGTGAAACTAGATTATCAAAGCTCCTAAGCTTGGCTACGATCGCGTTCTTCGCTTCGTCCATTTCTGTGTCATCATCTAAGGTAGAAGTAGGGCGTTTGACAATGCGCCCAGTAAATACTCCGAGAAGGGTCAAGCACATGGGTTAGTATAAAAATCACATAGATACATATAATATCAAAACCATGCAAGTCAATGCCATGCCATGGGTGTCATATGCCACGAGTCCCACCCATCATCCATATCACCATCACATAGTATTCCTCTTGATGGATAATCCACATCAAGGTATTGTTATGACTCCCCACAAATGCCTTATCGGTCCCATAGAACGGAGCGTGGACTCTGGTTGCATTTCAAACACAGTATATCTCTCCCCACGAATGCCTTATCGGTCCCACCGAACGGAGCGTGGACTCCGGTTACATTTCAAAACAGTATATCTCTCCCCACGAATGCCTTATCAGTCCCACCGAATGGAGCGTGGACTCCTGTTACAATTCAATCATAGATCCATTGGACTCAATGTGGATTCCTCCCCACGGTTGTTTATCGGAAATCCGAATGGAGCGTGGACTCCCCTCATTTGATCCCTCTCATGCCATGCATGAGATGCAAGTGCAAACATGCTATGTAATAATAAACATCATAGCATTAAAATCCCATATTTGAAACATAGTACTTTGATACCAAAATTAACATAGAAGTAAAAACATCACTTATACATATTCCATAGTTTTCAATAAGGTAGGAATCCTACCAACGACCAAATATCGTGTCTTTGCGTTTTCGTCCAAAACCGCTCACCGATCGCGCCCCCCGTTGTGGAATATTTTTACCTTAATAAATTTCAGAAAAAATCAAATTAATTATTCCAATTGATTTAAACCATTCCCTTTATCCTTCCAATTTAACTTAACCATTTTTAAAATCAGTAGGTTACCCGCTGTCCACTACCCACTGTCCACTGTCCACTGTCCACTGTCCACTATCCACTACCCACTGTCCACTGCCCACTACCCACTGTCCACTGTCCACTGTCCATTATCCACTGTCCACTGTCCACTGTCCACTGTCCACTGCCCACTGCCCACTGTCCACTGTCCACTACCCATTGTCCACTGAAACTCACTAGTAGGATTCGGCCATACAACATGGCCGAACATCACTTTTTGGTTTTGACCCCCTTTTTAATCCTTGATCATTTTAATCAATATGGGTCCAACATCATTCCATCTTTTGATTTATTAATCCAATCACATAAGTTAATCATTTAACAACCTAAGTCCATAAAGATATCATTTTCATCATACAACTAGGTTCATGAAAAGTCCTTCATGGGGTTCAATCATACACTTAGGTCACTTACACATATTTAGATCCCACAAACATGATTCACTAACCTAAACATATATCCATAATAAATCCCTCCATTTCTTAGCTTGATCATTCAATCTCTTAAACATCCATAGATCTACAAAATGATCCATCAATGTTTTTCCATGGGGTTCGGCCATACATCATGGTTGAGCCCATGGTCCATTGTTTTCATCATCTCCTCATTTTAAATCATCATTTGCAACATTTAAAACCCATTTAAAATCACAAACATTCTTCCATGATTTTCATCCTTTAAAACCCTTTAAAATTACTGACATACTTCCATCATTTTCATCCTTTAAAATCCATTAAAATCAATTGTAACACTTCGGAATTCCATGTTCTCAATATTTAGGGAATTTACCATTTTAATTGTGAATAAAAGGATATGAACCTTAGATGGGTAAGGTGTTGGGTCAATGGCCCAATTAGGACCCAACGGTTATGGTATAAGGTTCAATTTAAATTAAATGGGGCTGAATTAAAATGGTAATGCAATATGTCTATAAATAAGGGATTGTCTGGATTAAGTGGCATGCACATAGAGGGAACATGGAAAAATTTTAGGAATGGGATATTGTGCATACGGATATTGACTAGATTTTAGGAGTTATGGTCGCACAAGGTTTGTCCTAAATGGACAACACGCATGGATGAGATGGGATTAGGCAATGACATCCGATTCCCTAATCCAAATAAAGAAGATGTCTAAAGTTAAATGTAGATTGCTTTGGCCGTGTGTGAGATTTGCATATCCAAGATGATGCGCTGAAATCTCTTTAAAAAAAGGGGTCCTTTCCTTGTTAAAAGCGGCACTAGGCAATTGCTAAATTGTAAGGGGCGCACGGCATCTTCTAAATATAGGACCAAGTGGAGGTTTTATAAAAGAGAGGCGCATAAGACTAGGGGCGCACGACATACACAAAACAAGGGAGGTCTTGACGTTGGGAGCTCTGGCAAGAAGGTGTTCTCGGCAGTGTGCAAAGGAGGAGAGGGCAGCAGCTTTGTGAAAGATCAAGTAAAAAAAGGCTAAGGAAGAAAATGATCGGAAGAACAAGTCTGAGCGAAGGAAAATCGGAGGAGTCACGGAACCGGTAAGTATTTTGATAATTTTGTTTAAAGAAAGGAACCATAGGGTTCGGCCATACACTATGGCCGAACCCCATGGAAGAAATTGGGGGATGATTATAGTATTTTAATGGAAAGGAGGAACCATAGGGTTCAGCCATAGTGCATGGCCGAACCCCATGAAAGAACATTGGTTAATTTTTATGGGTTTTTAAGGGATGAAAACCATGCAATGTTATAAAGATGTTAAAGGGTTTAAATGGAAGGTCATTGGTGAAGAACCTTAGACCATGGGTTTGGCCAAGGGGTATGACCGAACCCCATAAAGAATCATGGAATTATATTCATATAGTAAGATCATGGAAACGATGGCAAAGTTGTAAATATAGCCTAAAATGAAAGATCATGGGTTCGGCCATGGTGTATGGCCGAACCCCATGAGGTCTTTTATGGAATTAAGTTGTTAACAATGTTAAACAATTGAGGTATGGGTGATTACCTAAGGAAAGAAGTGATGGGCAAAGGGATGAAACTAAAGGACCATGGGTTCGGCCATGGTGTATGGCCGAACACCATGGATAGTGTTTTTGAATCTAAGTTGGCATGGAGCAATTTTATGGATATTATGTCTATGTATATTTTAAATGAATGGATGATTAAATGGAGGATTCAATTATATACATATGTTTATGGACCTATGTGTTGAACCTAAACATAAGGTGATGAAGAAAATGGCAAAAAGGTAAATAGGTGAAAATGATGGACATAGGGTTCGGCCATACACCATGGCCGAACCCTATGATGTCTAACTTTCCAATTATATCAATTCCCATTCTTGAATCCATAAATCAAAGGGAAAAACATCCCATAATATTTAATCCAAAACCCATCTTAAGAGATTCACATGATTTCCAAAATAATTTAAAGGAAAACATCACAAGATACTTAATCCAAAACTCATCTTAAAGGAAACCACATGCTTTCCAAAATAAATTAAAGAAAACATCACCCAATCCATGGCTTACAAAAATGTAGGAATCCTACAGAATACCGACTCGCGTCCTTTTACATTTTCCGTTCGATAAACCCGGTCGCCGATCGCGCACCGCCTGCGATGTCCAGTACCTTATTACACATTCATCATTAGTCCATGTTTTAACCATTTCTAAGCCCATATGTAAAACCGGTCACTATTTAGGTTTTGTGGGTCCGGTCCCATGTCATCTATTAAACCTTTTACTCCCATAAGTCTTAAAATTTGGCCACCCTTGTAAGGTCTCGGAATTTGGGAATTAATATAAGTGTGAATATTAATTATTTTAATGATGGAAATTAGAAAATTGGTGGAGAAAATGGTAAATGGGGCAAAAATTGGATAAAGGCCCAAGTGTGGCCCAATAGACTATGGTTTGGATTTAAATTTATTTAAATGGGTCAAGATGGTTAAACTCTAAGGTAAATGGGCTAGTGGGAAATGTAATTGTGCCATGGGCCCAATGGTGATCCATTTAGAGTGGGCTTAATGAAATTCAATCACCCTAAGTAATTTGGAATTAAACAATGGTGGTGTGGCCAAGTGGGACCCACCTCCACCTCATCAAGTGAGGTGGCATGTGGGCCAAGGTTTGATGGGGCCGGCCACGATGGTTGACTTGGTCAACCATGGGTGGATTCATAGAAGGAATTGATTACTCCACCCAATTGAGATAAACTTTATCTCTTTTAACCATCTTCTTCCATCGATTGCTCTTTTCTCTCATTTCATTTTTTTCCCATTTTGCTCTCCACCACCGTCCCACACTCCAAGAAGAGAAGAAAAAGATTAAGAAAGGAAGAGGAGAAGAGAAGAAAGAAGAGAAGAGGTGCAAGCATGCTCCACCATTCTAAGGTCAAGACTTACCATCTTCTTCTCATCATCTCCTCCTTTCCCTCTCTCAAGTAAACCCTACCTTGGCCAATTCTAAGCTTGGAGGTTTCCACCATTGATCAAGCATCTTGACCTACCAAAGATTAAAAGGAAGGAGAAAGGAGGCTAAGGAAGCCGACGGGAGCGGCGGAAGTCGGAGGAGACGACGGATTGTGAGTATTTCTTAAACAAGAGTTTTGGATTTTTTTTTTAGGGTTTAAGAATTGGAATTCTTTTTGGTTAAATTTAATGGTGGCTAAATAATTTTGTGCCATGGATTTTAAATCCATCAAAATGGAAGGATGGAAAGTGGAGGAAACTCTAATGGATAGGTTAGGGTTAGGAAAAAATAAATGGATTAAGGAATGTAATGTAATTAAGTTATTAAGCATGGAATTATGTGGAATTGGAAGGTAATGTGTGATTTTCTTAGGGTTTTAAGGTATGGAGGACATTGTGTAATTTAATTATGTAAAAATGGAAGCATGGAGAATGTTTATGGTTTTAGGGTTTAATGATTAAATGTTGGTAAATTGTTTTAAAGGGATGGTAAATAAATAAAAAAAAAAAAATGCATGGGAGAAGTGCATGATGTTGATGGCCTTAACAATGGTAGATGATGGAGTATTTTGTTAGGTTTTGTAAAAATGGTAGAGGGGGATGAACCCATGGTAAATGATTGGGTTAATTATTAGGGTTTATAAGAATGGGAGACAATGAGGGTTGGCCAGTTAAGGGCCGGGCTTTAGAAGCTCGGAACTTAACTCGCGTCATGACGTCCGCGCCCTTTGTCACTGTTATTTAAAAAAAAAAAATGTACTCTGATTTTACGGTGAAAAGGGGCGGGCGTTACAACCCTAGGCTTGATCAACCACTTATAAGGTTATTACATTAGAGCCCCTCATTCCATGATCAATCTCCATGGAATTCTTGAATTTGGCATTTAATTACGATTTTGCCACTACCTCATTTTCCATGGTTAATAACCCATTTATCCATGCATGATTAAGTCCAAAAATTGATCCAAAACCTAGGTCCATTAATGGTCCCTAACCACGTTACAAGATCATTAAAAATCTGCCCTTAACTTAGCCTCATTTCCATTGATTTAAACACATGATAATTCCAAATTTTAGCCCTTTAAGTATTCTAATTTATGAAACTAAACTGCATCAACCCCAAGCTTAATTTAATCATTCATAAGGTCATCTTAATGCACCCAAGTTCATGTCCAACATACATGGGGTTCGGCCATGGTTCTTCATTGTGGCCCATAATTACGGTTATGCCACTAAACTTCCATGGTTTAATATCTCCTCTATTCATGTATATTTTAAGTCTAAAATTCATCCATAACTTAGATCCATTAAGGCTTCACTAACCATGACTCAACATGAAACACAATCAGCCATCTTATTTAATAATATTCTCCATCATCTAAACACAAACATGGACCCAACCTTAGCTCATACAATGACCTACAAAATGGATCATGGGTTCGGCCACACACCATGGCCGAACCCATGATGTCTTGTTCCCCATTTTTTCTTGGGTCCATTGTTACATTTTAGATCCACTAATAATCCCTCCTTGAGGGGTTTACATCATGCAAATAAACCATATTCTTAGCCCCATTTGGATCATTACTTTTGTTCATTTGAAACCCAAAATTCATCAACACATTATCCTTTAAACCCCACCATTTAATCATCATTTCATCACCATAGGGTTCGGCCATTTACCATGGCCGAACCCATGGTTCATGATTCATCATTCATTGCTCCATAATACCTATATTCACCCAAAATATTAAATCCACCCATCTTCCCATTTTCCATGGCTTTTTAAACCCTACAACCCTAGCTAATTTCACACATAACAACCTAGGGTTCGGCCATGCACCATGGCCGAACCCATGGTTCACAATTCCTTCTCTTTTATGCCTTCGTAATGCCATAAAATCCCATTGCATTTTTCATCATAAACCCATTTTAATACTCATCCACATTCATTCATTTACAACCCAAAAATCCATTAGCCACCTTCATTATCTTCCACTCATTAACCCTAACCATTTTACATCAAATGGCTAATCACCCACCATGGGGTTCGGCCATGCTACATGGCCAAACCCTATGGCCAATAATTTTTCTTCCAATCATCCCATTCTATGCTTAATCTCATAATTTACATAATGGACATAACCCATTTATTCATTTTCTTTCCCTAACCCTAATTTACCCATTTAGGTTTCCTCCATCTTCCACCCTCTCATTTGATGGGTTTAACATCCATGACACACATTTATGTACCCACCATTAAATTCTACAAAAATAAATTCCAATTCTTAAAACCTAAACATCCAAAATTTCTTGTTTAAGAAATACTCACAATCCGACGTCTCCTTCGATTTCCGCCGCTCCCGTCTGTCTCCTTAGCCTCCTCTCTCCTTCCTCTTGATCTTTGATAGGTCAAGACTCTTGATTAATGGTGGCAATACCCAACCCTAGAATCGGCCATGGTAGGGTTTGTGTGAGAGAGAGAGAGAGGGAAAAATCATTAGAGGAGAGATGTTAAATCCTAACCTTAGAGTGATTTCCCTCCAATTTCCACTTCTTTCTTCTCTCCTTCTCTCCTCTTCTCCTTAACTCTCTTCCTCTCCTTCCTTAGAGCATGGGACGGCAATGGAGAATGGGAGGGATGGAGTTTGTGAAGAAAAAATGAGAATGAAATAACCAATAAGACCTATCTCCATTTTTCACTTTAATTTAATGATCCCACCAACCTTAAGATATTTTTTTTTTTTAGATATTTTATTTGCTTTATGGTGGTGGTTATCCAAACCACCACCCAAGCCCAACGTTTTTTCTCATTTGAAGTGGGGTAGCTTGGTCTCCCATTTGACCACTTCATTTTTATAATTTTAATCATTTAATATTTAGATATTTTAGTTACTTTAATTCCCATTTATTTATTTAATCACCTTAGGTTAACTCATTATACTTAACCTAATTCCATTATTCCACCCATGGTTGACCAAATCAACGATGGTGGTCGGCCCCACCAAACATTGACCCACACGCCACCTCACTTGATGAGGTGGAGGTGGGTCCCACTTGGCCACACCATCTTGGTTTAATTTTTTTAAACCACTTAGGTGATTTAATTTCATTGAATTCACTCTAAATGGGTTCCCATTGGGCCCATGGCCCAATTACATTTCCATCTACCCCATTTACCTTAGAGCACAACCATCTTGACCCATTGGGTCCCAAATGTGTATTTGACCCAATTTGACCATTCTTGACCCATTTAACCCTCATTAACCATTTAAATAAATTTAAATCCAAACATTAGTCTATTGGGCCATACTTGGGCCTTTGTCCAAATTTTGGCCCATTACCTTTTATCCCACCAATGTCCCAATTTTCATCATTAAATTAACTTATATCCACATTTTTATTAATTTAAAAATTCCGGGCCCTTACAATACAATCCTCTTTTAAAATTTTCATCCCGAAAATTCGAGCGAAGTAAAGGTTCAAAACATCTCACACAAAGAGTTCCGGATGAGAGGCTCTCATCTCCGACTCAAGTTCCCAGGAGGTCTCTTCATTGCCATGTCGTTCCCATACCACCTTGACGAACTGAACAGCGCGGTTCCGCACTACCCTTTGTTCGCTCCCGATCACTCTGATCGGCACCTCCACACACATCACGTCGCTTTGTATATCGACGTCTTGTACACTCAAGACATGTGAAGGGTCAGGGTTGTATCTTCCTCAACACGGACACATGGAATACGTCATGCAAAGATGATAACTGTGGAGGAAGTGCTAACTAATAGGCCACCTCCCCCACCCTCTTTAGGATTGGAAACGGCACCAAAATCTAGGTGACAGTGTCCCCTTCTTTCTAAATCTCATGTGTCCCTTCCGTGGTAAAACTTTCAAAAGCACCAAGTCTCCCACCTCAAACTCGGGGAAACTTCTCCTCTTGTCGGCGTAATTCTTATAACGGCTCTATGCAGTGAGTAAAGGTTGCCGTATAAATTTAATCTACACCGTAGTCTCCGCAACCAACTTCAGTCCAATCAGCGCAGGCTCACCGACCTCTGTCCAACGCACTGGAGATCTACACGGCCCACCATATAAGGCCTCAAATGGAGCCATCTGGAGGTACTGTTATTGTAGGAGAACTCCATCAGTGGCAGGCAATTCTCCCATCCACCCTTGAAATCCAGCATACCTGCTCTCAGCATATCCTCCAATATCTGTATTGTTCTCTCTGATTGTCCATCAGTGTGTGGGTGGAATACTGTGCTGATCAACACGTCGGTCCCCATAGCCGACTGCACGCTCTGCCATACTCTGTCGGACACAATAGTCCGAGGTACACCAGGTAGTCTGATAACATTTCGGATGTACCGTCGACTCATATTGCATTGTTACGCCTTGATGACCTTAGTAGCCCTGTCACAAAATCCATGGCTACATGTTCCCATCTCTACTCCGGCACTGGTAAGGGTTTGAGTAAACCCGGTGGTTTCCGATGTTCCGCCTTAACCTGCCGACAAGTTAGTGCAACGAGCACAAACTCAGCCACATCTCTCTTGAGTCCATGCCACCCATAGTGCCTCTCAAAATCATGGTATATCTTGGCGCTGTCCGGATGGGTAGAGAGCCTGGCTTGGTGTGCCTCAACCAATAACTCCCTTCTGCAGCTCTCAGGTACATATGTCCTACCTCGGAATAAAAGACCCTGTTCCGATCGTAATTCTTATTCCGGTACTACCTCGCCTGCAAATATCTTGATTCATATCTCCATTTCTGGGTTTATTCGCCGTTGCCGTTTAATTGTGTCAAGTACCTCTTAATTACATCAACACCACTCATATCAACCTATGAGTTTCATTCTTGCAAAATTCACTTTGTCTCGTATTATCTCTTTTCCTCATGAATCCATTTGCGATTTTATGTAGATTACGTATTCTATTTCACTTTATCTGTTATCAAAACATTTCCCATACGTACTCCTTCAATACGTTCTTTTGTCTACTCTCTGTGTGAGTTAGTCTGCCAATACAAGCCTATGCTCAAGTCCATTGTTGATTCCATTTTAACTAGGTTTCTAGGTTCACCCTCATGGAACTCCATCGGCCAACTACAGAGTCAGGTGATCAGTCTCACTCGGCAGTCGCCCATAGCTTCCCATTCAAGTTTCACTAGACTCTTAACCTTTCCCTTAAGTCCATCTCTCAACAACAATCATACCTTTTATTTGCATATAAGTCACTATGGGACTAACCCTTTTTGTTCACAACTCCTCCAACACCAATACCCGACATCAATCCAATCACATAGATACTAATTTCCTACCCTTCTGGATTATTCCACATATTTTCATAGATTCCATAAAACAATGACATATCTAAGCTTACTTAGACTATGTCAAATAGTGCCCATTCATCACTAAAAAAAATATTCACAAGTATTACCAATTCCACCAACCACCAAATTCCACCCTACATGCCTACGTTATCAATGGTTACCACATCATACGGTTCATATTCCTTCATTAGCAGGCCACGTAGAATTGAAATCACACACCATCTTCGAATAACACAACTCATGTGTAACCAGATCTTTCACCTCCATTCACATCAAACAACAACTTGAGGTAACATAAGAAATAACGCTTTAAGAAGATCTAGTGATTCAACATAATTATGATTAGGTTACCCTACCCCATTTACAACACACACCGAGAGATTTTAAAATAATAGTCCTACTCATCCCAAGCAAACCATCCCAATACATTCGAAGACCATCCATGACCATCCATAAATCCCTAAACTTTGGAATTATTCATCAGCCCCACCTAGATTCCCAACCAAACGCATTGGCATATCACGGCCCCTTCATGCATACTACATATTCACAACTCCCGGCACTTTATCAACTCATCACCATACACATAGTCTATAACACATCCTTGTTCCTCAATAACCATTCATTGCATACCACCCATTATCAAAGTAACATCATATAAACTCATTGCAACGATTAATAATTCACAACTTAGTAACATCATAGGGAATCCTCATGCTATCACTAAATAAAATAGTTTCATAATTTCATGGTCCATCACTTGTTCATAATCTATACTACACATTGGAAGAATGCAATTTCATTATACATACAAGATTTTTCATACAACATATTAGTCTTTGCAAGCTAGACCCTTCTCATTCTCCTCATAATGCCATCCTCTCACAAGTTTCATGTGGCAAGTTAATCCATGCATCCCGGTCTCTTTCAAGTACACTGTTTATCCAACATGTCTCAAATGGCACTTTGTTCACATAAGAACCTCTTATACCCTTTCACAAAGTGTTTACATCATCCCCCATTATAAAAGCCATTTCTAAAAGCCATTACACCTCCCCCAAGTATACCCATATATCACCTTTACCTCACTCATAAGCATATGCAACATATACCCCTTCAAGAGGGTAGGGGTAGTATGTGCAGTTGTGCCCAACCTGGTTGTACAACTCGCGCATATAATCGGGTTCCATTTCCCCTACCGACTCTCTTACCATTGGAAAGTCTTCCATATTCTCCTCAGGAAGAGATGCAAAATCCTCTTCATCTTCCTCGGGAGGTCCCTCCTGAAAGTCCAGGCTAACTGCTATACTAGAAGCAGACACCAAATCTATGGGACAGCTAGGGGTTCTCTTATCCAATAATTCCGTATACTCCCCGTCACTTGACATATCTGTATCATAGAATATAAATTGAACACAAAAATCATCCACAACAATTACCAATAAAACCAATCTAGGTTTTGGGGAATCTCTTATGTATATCACAATGTATTTTGTTTGGGGAAAATTGCCAAATAAGTACACTTGTTTTTTTTTTTGTTTCTGGGGGGAATCTCTTAATTCCTATTGTCTATTGTTCAAATTGGGGATACCGGGGAAGTACATCCTACTTTACTATGTCCGATAAATCTAGTACTGTTTCATCAATTTGGGGAAAAACCTAGATGCTTTCTCATTTCTGGGGAAGTAAACCCTATCTTGCTATGTTTCAATAAATCTCTCCTAGAATGAATCTTTCTTCCCTTGCTATCATTCCTTTCCGTCAATTGTTGTTCTCAGACTAAACACTTCAGTTTGGGTCAATTGAAGTAAATTAACCCGGCCCCCGTGCAGCGGACTCCGAAGAGTCGGTCGGTTGGGATTCTTAGCCGCCAGTGAGACATGAAACCGTCTTAATCTTACTTCGAGAGATTCATTCTTCCGAGTTCGCTCTGATACCAACTGTAACGCCCGCCCCTTTTCACCGAAAATCAGAGTCTATATTTTATTTTTTTTTACATAAAAGAAAAGTGACAAAGGGCACAGACGTCACGACGGGAGTTAAGTCCAAGCTTCTAAAGCCCGGCCCTTAACTGGCCAACCCTAAGCGTGCGTGGAGCCAAGTTCACGAGTACGGTTCACGCATAGACGTAAGCTCAAGGAATATTACTTCTCAGTGCGGAATTAACAACAAAGACTATCCTACAGATTTGAGATAGCAGGGAAGATAACATTCATTTAAATTTCTATAATACCTCAAAACCATAATGTCCATAATAAAATCCCAAAACATAGCCAGTAATCTAATTTATTACATTCCGACAAGCTAAGCTACTCAAAATACATTTTTCCAACATAAACTTAAACAACATAATTAACCTGCCTTGCCAAAATCCTAAGCTTGACTCCCGTCGCGTCCTTCCGTTTCGCCACCTCCTGCATCATCAGCTAGGGTAGAAGTAGGGTGTTAGACCACGCGCCCAGTAGGACTCCGAGTAGGGCTAGCACATGGATTAGTAATAACAGCATGCAGATAATATTATAGCAAAACCATGCACTTTGGGCAATGTTATGCAATGGGTGTTCTATGTCATGAACCCCACCCATCCATCTCATCCTCATCGTATAATGTCCCTTTTTCAACCATACACAATGTTCCAAATAAAATCCATACCCTCATCGTGCCATGATCCTCTTGATAGAAAAGCCTCATCAAGACGCGATCCACACTAGGCATCCCCCTTGATGGAAGAACCATCATCAAGGTATAACAATAAATACAACATCCCCCTTGATGGAAAACCATCATCAAGGTATAATAATACATAATGAGACATCCCCATGCGTTTATCGGTTGCCCCGACGGAGCATGGACTCCGGTTTCATTTCATCCTTCCCCTGTCATATCCCTCCCATGCCATACATGAGATGTAGGTGCCATGTGCCACGTAATATATGTAGTTCAATAGTAACACAAAAACCCATCTTAAAACAATTACTTGATTATCAAATAAATCAAAGGGAAAAACATCCCATAATATTTAATCCAAAACCCATCTTAAGACATTCACATGATTTCCAAAATAATTTAAAGGAAAACATCACAAGATACTTAATCCAAAACTCATCTTAAAGGCAACCACATGCTTTCCAAAATAAATTAAAGAAAACATCACCCAATCTATGGGTTACAAAAATGTAGGAATCCTACCGAATACCGACTCGCGTCCTTTTACGTTTTCCATTCGATAAACCCGGTCGCCGATCGTGCACCGCCTGCGATGTCCAGTACCTTATTACACATTCATCATTAGTCCATGTTTTAACCATTTCTAAGCCCATATATAAAACCGGTCACTATTTAGGTTTTGTGGGTCCGGTCCCATGTCATCTATTAAACCTTTTACTCCCATAAGTCTTAAAATTTGGCCACCCTAGGCTTGATCAACCACTTATAAGGTTATTACATTAGAGCCCCTCATTCCATGATCAATCTCCATGGAATTCTTGAATTTGGCATTTAATTACGGTTTTGCCACTACCTCATTTTCCATGGTTAATAACCCATTTATCCATGCATGATTAAGTCCAAAAATTGATCCAAAACCTAGGTCCATTAATGGTCCCTAACCACGTTACAAGATCATTAAAAATCAGCCCTTAACTTAGCCTCATTTCCATTGATTTAAACACATGATAATTCCAAATTTTAGCCCTTTAAGTATTCTAATTTATGAAACTAAACTGCATCAACCCCAAGCTTAATTTAATCATTCATAAGGTCATCTTAATGCACCCAAGTTCATGTCCAACATACATGGGGTTCGGCCATGGTTCTTCATTGTGGCCCATAATTACGGTTATGCCACTAAACTTCCATGGTTTAATATCTCCTCCATTCATGTATATTTTAAGTCTAAAATTCATCCATAACTTAGATCCATTAAGGTTTCACTAACCATGACTCAACATGAAACACAATCAGCCATCTCATTTAATAATATTCTCCATCATCTAAACACAAACATGGACCCAACCTTAGCTCATACAATGACCTACAAAATGGGTCATGGGTTCGGCCACACACCATGGCCGAACCCATGATGTCTTGTTCCCCATTTTTTTCTTGGGTCCATTGTTACATTTTAGATCCACTAATAATCCCTCCTTGAGGGGTTTACATCATGCAAATAAACCATATTCTTAGCCCCATTTGGATCATTACTTTTGTTCATTTGAAACCCAAAATTCATCAACACATTATCCTTTAAACCCCACCATTTAATCATCATTTCAACACCATAGGGTTCGGCCATATACCATGGCCGAACCCATGGTTCATGATTCATCATTCATTGCTCCATAATACCTATATTCACCCAAAATATTAAATCCACCCATCTTCCCATTTTCCATGGCTTTTTAAACCCTACAACCCTAGCTAATTTCACACATAAAAACCTAGGGTTCGGCCATGCACCATGGCCGAACCAATGGTTCACAATTCCTTCTCTTTTATGCCTTCTTAATGCCATAAAATCCCATTGCATTTTTCATCATAAACCCATTTTAATACTCATCCACATTCATTCATTTACAACCCAAAAATCCATTAGCCACCTTCATTATCTTCCATTCATTAACCCTAACCATTTTACATCAAATGGCTAATCACCCAACATGGGGTTCGGCCATGCTACATGGCCAAACCCTATGGCCAATAATTTTTCTTCCAATCATCCCATTCTACGCTTAATCTCATAATTTACATAATGCACATAACCCATTTATTCATTTTCTTTCCCTAACCCTAATTTACCCATTTAGGTTTCCTCCATCTTCCACCCTCTCATTTGATGGGTTTAACATCCATGACACACATTTATGTACCCACCATTAAATTCTACAAAAATAAATTCCAATTCTTAAACCCTAAACATCCAAAATTTCTTGTTTAAGAAATACTCACAATCCGACGTCTCCTCCGATTTCCGCCGCTCCCGTCGGTCTCCTTAGCCTCCTCTCTCCTTCCTCTTGATCTTTGATAGGTCAAGACTCTTGATTAATGGTGGCAATACCCAACCCTAGAATCGGCCATGGTAGGGTTTGTGTGAGAGAGAGAGGGAAAAATCATGAGAGGAGAGATGTTAAACCCTAACCTTAGAGTGATTTCCCTCCAATTTCCATTTCTTTCTTCTCTCCTTCTCTTCTCTTCTCCTTAACTCTCTTCCTCTCCTTCCTTAGAGCATGGGACGGCAATGGAGAATGGGAGGGATGGAGTTTGTGAAGAAGAAATGAGAATGAAATAACCAATAAGACCTATCTCCATTTTTCACTTTAATTTAATGATCCCACCAACCTTAAGATATTTTTTTTTTTAGATATTTTATTTTCTTTATGGTGGTGGTTATCCAAACCACCACCCAAGCCCAACGTTTTTTCTCATTTGAAGTGGGGTAGCTTGGTCTCCCATTTGACCACTTCATTTTTATAATTTTAATCATTTAATATTTAGATATTTTAGTTACTTTAATTCCCATTTATTTATTTAATCACCTTAGGTTAACTCATTATACTTAACCTAATTCCATTATTCCACCCATGGTTGACCAAATCAACCATGGTGGTCGGCCCCACCAAACATTGACCCACACGCCACCTCACTTGATGAGGTGGAGGTGGGTCCCACTTGGCCACACCATCTTGGTTTAATTTTTTTAAACCACTTAGGTGATTTAATTTCATTGAATTCACTCTAAATGGGTTCCCATTGGGCCCATGGCCCAATTACATTTCCATCTGCCCCATTTACCTTAGACACAACCATCTTGACCCATTGGGTCCCAAATGTGTATTTGACCCAATTTGACCATTCTTGACCCATTTAACCCTCATTAACCATTTAAATAAATTTAAATCCAAACATTAGTCTATTGGGCCATACTTGCGCCTTTGTCCAAATTTTGGCCCATTACCTTTTATCCCACCAATGTCCCAATTTTCATCATTAAATTAACTTATATCCACATTTTTATTAATTTAAAAATTCCGGGCCCTTACAAGTCCCTCCCAACATGCATATTCATAGCCATCACTTGACGTGACTCGCACCTTCAAGGTAAATCACAATAACATTTCTCCTGGCAGGACCTGCATCGCCTAAGGAGACCAATGTCCTATCATCATCATAATTCTACTCCTGGCGGGACCTACTTCGCCTAAGGAGGTTCAGAGTTGCATCATAGCATATCACCGGAGAGTGGGCTCCGGGTTCCACAATCTTCATCCCATGCCATGCATGAGATGTCAATGTATTGTATGTCATTTGTAAACACATAATATATCATTCGAAACCACATAAAATAAACAAGAGTCTCATAAAAACCAGGATAAAACTGTGGTTACAAGTCTCGATACCTTATTTTCATAGCAGCAAATTAAATATTCATTATGTAATTCCAACTGGGTCTAAGTCCCAAAATGCACTATGTGGGGTTCAGCCATACCCATGGCCGATCCTCACCTATTTATCCTTTGGTTTCTCATTCGTTTAATCTCTATTAAGCATCAAATTCTACAAAAACACCTTGGTAGGGTTTGGCCATACAACATGGCCGAACCATACCCCTTTGTTTTGGGTCCATACAACCATACCTTTGATCATTCTACCTTTGATCATTTCTCCCATAACTACCATTATGCCATTGAGACCAACCTTTTCCTTAAACATCCTTGACTATGACCAAACCACCTTGGTGGGGTTCGGCCATACCCATAGCCGAACCTCACATCTTTATTTGCTCCTTTAAATCATTCTTTAAATCAATACATAAATACATCATAGTTACCAATGGAATTCAATCCAATCTTTTCACCCAAAAATAGCCAATGGGGTTCGGCCATGCACATGGCCGAACCCAATGGTTCTCTTGATTTAATTCATCCATCATCTATACATGATTTGAATCAGTAACTTAACCCTAACCTTGACATGGTTCAGCCATGTATTGGCCAACCAACAACAGCAAATTAATCTTCATCAAATCACATAAAACACCATAATCTTATATGGTTTTTAACTCACCAAAATCATCAAATACTTTCATGGGGTTCGGCCATCCAAGGTGGCCGAACCCTATGTCCATGTTTTGGTCCTCTTAAACATGTTTTAGGTGTCATTTAAACATATAATAATCAGTATAATGTTACCAAGTTTTTACCCTTCAAAACCATCCAAATAAGTCCATCACTTTGCATGGTTTCCACTTTATAAAACTCAATCCAAATAACCATAATACTTCATGGGATTCGGCCATCCAAGATGGACGAGCCCAATGGTCCATTTCATCAATTTAAATCAATGATTTAGACCCATGATACCTTCAGTCCTTCATGAAATTCAAGTCCATGTTTTAACCCTCTTTAAAACATGCATTTTAAGTCTTAAAGAAAACATCAAAAACAGTCCACAAAACTTCATGGTTTCTATGTTTCAAAAACATCAAAACCAACCAATCATTTACATGGGGTTCGGCCCTCCAAGGTGGCCGAACCAATGATCATTTTTACCATTTTAAAACCTCTATTACTCAAGGTTAAAACCTTGGTGCATTCGGCCATAACCATGACCCAATACATACCCTTTTCTTACAACTTGTTTAACTTGAACACTTAAGAAATCTTACCAAATTTCCTTTGCCTATGGTCCTTGCCTTCTCCCCTCTATTTCTTCCTTTCTTCCTTAATCCTTTGCTGGTTTATGCTTGATTAATTGGTGCCAACACCTCTGCTGTTCAGCCAAGAAAAAAGAGTTTGGAGAGTGGGAGAGAGAGATGGGAATTCTTTTGATTTTCAATATGAAAATCGGCCAAGAATGGTAACCTTTCCCTTTTGTAATTTCAGTCCCATCTTCCATTCATTTTCCCTCATTAAATTTTGCCAAAAACGATGGGATATTGGGTGTCATCCAAGACACCCCTTCACCCAAACGTTGCATCCCTTCATGGTTTAACACATGCATCTCATGAGATGCAAGAAGCCGCCCAACCTTGGTGTCCCTTGGTTTTGCCAAGGCATCTCTTCATTCCAACGGCTGAGATTTGTTTTCCCAAGTGTTGTGTGAGATTAAGACACCTTTCCATATCCTCTTGACTCACTTGTTTCATGGTGTTTTTATTCTAACTCAACCCATCCAACTCAACACATTTAATGCACCAAGTTTGAGTCAACTCTTTTCTTAAATCAAACTCACTCCAAATCAGTCCAACTCAAGCTGAACTAACTCACACTTGAGTTCAATTGAGGGCCCACACGGTCATTCGTGGTCAACTTGGTCAGCCCGACCCAGTGGGTCCCAATCAGCCCTTTGACCCGTTTTGACAACATGACCCATTAATGGGCTGATTTTGCCACTATTAAATGGTTTTCACTTGTGCATCATGCCTACCCATTTTTGTTATACTTGATTTCCAATCAATTCAGCTTGACCCCATTTAATTTGAGCTTACACAATGGTCAAATCATCCACATTATGACCCATTGGGTCCAATTGGCCCTTTTGACCCATTTAGCCATTTTCGACCCAATTGATGTACATTACCCATCCAATCAAACTTGACATTTATAATGTACTCATATGATCTTAATTTGAGCAATGGGTCCCACCATTTCCTTATTTGACCTCACCAAATAATTAATTTAACACATCAAGGGCATTTTCGTAATTATCCATTTCGTTGAGAAATTGAGGTGTTACACTCCCAACGGTACTATTCTTTCTCGGTCGACAAGTCGTTTGTCGCCGATGGGTAGACACTTATGGTACTGAGGGGTCGGTCCATATGAGAAGCTCGTTCTGGTGCAAAACATGCTGACAGTAGTTTCATATCTAGAAACTTGTTACCCAGAATGACCTGTCGCCCTTTACCGAGGGTCGGTCTTGGCTAGACTCGATCGGTATTGAACTACTGATATGTCTGTTTTTTCGAGAGCCCACCTGAGTTCTAAGTCCAGAACTTATAAATCTTGATCGAGGAGTCGTTTACCACGAGGGGTCGTTTTTTCCTTTCACCGAGGGGTAGGTGTACACGAGACTCTCGATCAGAGGCATATCCAGAATGACAGTTCTATGTTCCAAGACCTATGTAATTCGGGCCGACCAGTATTTGACCACGATGGGCCGATCCTGATTGCACCGAGGGGTCGGTGAGATACGATTGGTCATGCTGACAGTGAAACTAAATACATATTTCCAAGTTGGGTTACAATTCACTGTCAACCATCCTCACTAGGTTCATATGTTTTAACTGTAATATCCCTGATTTTCAATATAGCAATGTTTACGAAAATTGCCATTAAAATTATGAATTAAAAGGTTATTACTGTAGATGAGAAAATTGTGGGGCCCACTGTTCAGTTAAGACCCAATGTACATGTTATATGGATCGAATTAAGCTCAATGGGTAATTTACATATAATTGGGTCAAGGTGATTATTTGGGTCAAAAGACCCAATTGGGATCCAATGGGTCGTATTTGACTTGATTGACCATTGGGTGAGCTCAAGTTTAAATTGGGTTAAGTTGAATTAAATGATTGAGATTGAGTTGAAATAAATGATTGAGTTTGGATTGAGTCGAAGTAAATGATTGAGTTTAGATGGAGTTGAATTTATTCGTTGAGTTGAAATAAATGAATGGGTTGAGTTGAGGGAGTTAAATTAATTTTAAGTGAGTGAAGTGTGTGAATGGGAGTGGAGTGTATTGATTTCAAGTTTCAAACAAAGAAAGACGTTGGATGCATTGGAGGTCAGCTCATGCATGAAACTCCTAGATAATTAAAGGAGGTGGCGGTTTTATGGGAGTAACATAAGGTGAGAAGTTTATTCACATTCAAAATGATATACACGTTGGATTGCATGAGAGTTTATTTTATGCATGAAACTCCAAAGGGAGTCATTGAGAAATGGAGTTACAAATGGGTTCACACGTGGAGTAGGTTGCACCAAGACAGCCCAAGAGTCAAAACCGTTGGGCACATGGGAGTTTCATCTCAAGGATGAAACCCCCAAGATGGAAGATGAATGGGGCTTGTGGAGGTTACACAAGACATTGCATTGCAGCCGTTGGAGCCTTGGGAGTTTCATCTCAAGGATGAAACCCCCAAGGGAGCATTAAGGATAATGGTTAAGGAAAATGGAGTTACCAAGGGGTGTCACCAAAGGACACCACCCATGGCCGACCATCATGGATCAAGAAGAGGAAGTTGAAGAGTTGTTGGTTGTTACACAAAGACATACAATGCATACACAATGGGAGGGTTTCCATCAAGAGACACAAAGTTGGTGAGTTTCATCTCATGGGACGAAACCCCCAAAGCAAATGATAATGAGGGAGGTGAAAGGTCATGGAAGTTACAAAGGGGTGCCACCAAGGGACACCACCTTTGGCCGACCCTCATGGATCAAGATGAGGAAGTTGGAGAGTTGTGTTGTTACACAAAGCACATGCAAGGCTACACGTTGGAAAGGGCGGGAGTTTCATCTCATGAGATGAAACTCCATATAGATCATTATGAGGAAGTTGCAAGGTCATGGGAGTTGCACAAAGGGGTATCAACCAAAGGACACCACCCTTGGCTGATTTACATTGGGCACCAAGGAGAAGTTCTTATTTTATCTCACTGTCTCCCTCTCTCACTCAAGGCCGACCCTCTCAAGGACAAAAGTCAAAGGACTTAGGGAATTTTCTATCCCAAGCTTTTCTCTTTCTCAAACCTACACCCTCTTGGTCGAATCCTCTCTTCGGATTTTCATCTCAAGACCTCTCAAGTTCACACACTCGGCCAAGGATCAAGGAGGAAGAAAAGTCTAAGGAAGAGAAAGATCAAAGGAACAAGAAGGAGAGAAGAAAACCGGAGGAGTCGCGGAATTGCAGGTGCCCAATAAACTCTTATTATGTAAGATGGTCAAAGAAAGTGGTCTGGCCATGAAGTCTTATTATGACAAAGGACCTCTTGCATGGATCTTATAAGGATTATGATTATGGATCATGGGCTGGCCTTGCATGGCCAAACCCTAAATGGTGTACACAAGAACCACCAAAGACCAAAAAGGGGTTGGATGAGGTTCGGCCATGATGTATGGCCGAACCCCATCAAAAGAGCAATCTTGGATATATGATTTTAAAATGGAAGGCTATTGATAATTTTAAAGGGTTTTATATGGATTAATGTTGGTGACTTTAAAGAGTTTTAAAGGAGGGAAACAATGGAATAATATTAATCATTTTAAAAGGGGTCTCAAAGGTGGTAAATGGTAAAGAACCATGTACCATGGGTTCGGCCATAGTATGAGGCCGAACCCCATGAAGAAACATAATGGATGAATTATGGAGTCTTGGCTTGAAAAGGATGACCTAAGGTTATGATTAAATTTCCCATGGAGGAACTTGTGCTATGTATTAAAGATTGTAAATAATTAAAGGAGAAGATGGGAAAATGAGACATCATGGGTTCGGCCATGGTGTATGGCCGAACCCCATGAACCAATTTTAAATGGGTCAATTGGTATTATATCCTGATTGGATGAACCATACTATGAGTCATTTAGGGTTATATGCATATGTAAATGAATGGTTATCAAATTATGGAATGGAGACATTTGTTAGGAATTTATTAAGGTTGTATGTCATGATTAGTGGACCATCTATGGATTTATGTTAATGGGTCAATTATGAACATAGATATCTAAAAGTTATAGGAGAGTTTAGTCATGGAAAGAATAATGGCAAAAAGGTAAATATAGTTAAAATTGAAGGACCATGGGTTCGGCCATGGTGTATGGCCGAACCCCATGGGTGGTGATATTGTATATGGACTTGTACAAGTGGCTTAGATGTATGAATGAATCATGGAAATGAAAGACCATGGGTTCGGCCATGGTGTATGGCCGAACCCCATGGGGAATATTTTTATGGACTTAGGTGGATGTTAATGTTAAAAGGATTTAATTAGATATGAATGATTAAATCAAGTGAGAATGAACTTGGACAAAATTCAAGTTGGTGAGGTTCGGCCATGTTGTATGGCCAAACCCCACTAAGGAATTTTTATGGACCTAGGTTGTTGTGAGTGTTAAAAGGTTAATGTGTGAATGATTAGATTAATGGATTGGTGATTAGACTTAATTAAAAGGGTCAAATGACTTGAAAGAGGGACCATAATCAAGATGGTGAGGTTCGGCCATGTTGTATGGCCGAACCCCAATAAGGTGGATTTTGGTGAACTAAGGGTTAAGTAATAAGTTAAAGGGTGATTGAGTAATAAATAAAGGAAGGGTTAAAATCAAAGTAAGTGAGGTTCGGCCATGGTGTATGGCTGAACCTCACAAGGGTGTGTTTATGGACTTAGACCAAATGGTAAATCAAATGGAATATGTATTGACTTGTTGATATGTAACAAGGTGACGGGATCATACAAATGGTGCGCGATCTTGAACGATTGCCGGTTTAAAGCTCAAGGACACCTTAGTTGTCTTGGGTAGGATTCCTACATCATTGAAGCCATGGATATGTATTATGTACTTATATTGATTTTATTTCATGTTTGATAAGTTATTTTGGCATCAAACAATATGTTGCAATTATGGGATTTTCATGCTATGTTTTGTAATATTCTATAGCATGTTGGCATTTGCATCTCATGCGTGGCATGGGAGGGATGGAATGTAACCGGAGATCCACACTCCGTCGGGGCATCCGTAAAGTGAGGGGTATTATAACCGGAGACCCACGCTCCGTCGGGGCGTCCGTAAGTCATGAGGGGTATTTTAATTGGAGATCCACACTCTATCGGGGTGTCCGTAAAGTGATGGGTATTGTAACCGGAGATCCACACTCCGTCGGGCCGTCCGTAAAACAATTGTGGGGGATACCTCGATGAGGAGAATTCCATCAAGAGGATACATGTGTTTGTGATGGGTGGGACTCATTGCATATGGTAGCATGGCATGGCATTGAATCAGCATGATTATGATCTTTATTATCATGCAAGGTTTCTAATTTTTATCTGTATGATTGGAACTTTATTATCATACACTGTTTTGGATATGATGCTTTACAAATATGATATGGTATATTATATCTGGATTTTATATACTAACCCATGTGTTAGCCCTAATTGGAATACCTACTGGGCGTGTTGTCTAACGCCCTACTTCTACCCTAGTTGATGACACAGGAAGGGAACGGAACGAGGACGTGATTGGAGCCAAACTTAGGAGCTTGGATGATTAAGCTATATGTTGTTTATGTTATTCAGAATTGTAATAATGTTGATTTATTTGCTATGGATTGGATGGTTAATGTTTGGATATTTAAGTTATGATAATTATTATTAAGTGTTGGATTACTTTGCTATCTATAATGGAATAGGATTGTTATCCTATTGTTATTCTGCATGTATGATTTATTCCGTAAGTTATCTTAAGTACGTGTGAACCATTTTAGTGGACTTGGTCCACGGACACGTATGATTGGCCAGTTAAGGGTCGGACGTTAGAAGTCCGGACTTAGCTCGCGTCGTAACGTCCCGCTCTCTATCACTTTAAAAAAAAAAATAGACTCTGATTTCAAGTGAAAAGGGCAGGGTGCTACAGTTGGTATCAGAGCGAAACAGGAAGGTTGAATCTTTCGAAGTAAGATTAAGACGGTTTCATGTCTCACTGACAGATAAGAATCCCAACTAACAGACTCTTCGGAGTCCGCTAACTAGGGGCCGGATTAATTTACTTTGTTAGACGCAGACTGAACATTCTACCTGAGAACAATAATGAAAGATAGCAAAGGAAGTACAGTCAACATAAATGGATATACCAAACATAGCAACATAGGAAACACTTCCCCGATATCCCCAAATGGAGAAACAAACACATGATACTTAGGGAGGTTTTCCCCAAGAACAGGAGAACATCAAGATTTTCCCCAAATTGAGAAATGATACTTGATACGTAGGAAGTTTCCCCAAAAACAAAAGAAATACAAAGAGTGCTAATTTGGCAATCTCCCCAAGGACAAGAAACACAAGATGTTTATTTGGCAAATTCTCCAAACAAGAGTCATTATATGATACATAGGAAAGTTCCCCAAGCAAGAAATACAAGATGATAATTAGGGAAATTCTCCAAAACAAAGATTACTTTGATCAGAACTATTGTTGTTATTGATATGCTCCTGTTGTTGTGATACAGATATATCGAGCAACATAGAGTACACCGAGTTGTGGGACAGAGGGACACCTAGCTGTCCGATAGATCTGGTTTCTTCTTTTGACGATGCTAGCATGCCAAACTTCATCAATAAAGTTGAAATCAGTCAGAACATGGAGGTAAGATTGCCCGAGTACAATGTTGGGGCTGCTCCAGCCTTTGTACCCGAAGAGGACGAGGAATATGTCCCAAACTTAGAAGAATCAGTAGGGGAGATATGCTCGCCCGTGTATATTCTGGCTACTCTGACTTCGGATGAGTTATCAGATTTTATGTGTGAGTTGTGCAATCAGGAGGGACACAACTGTACTTTCTGCCCCTACCCCCTCGAGGTTATTTGCCCAGTTTGTGGACTTCACGGTACGGGAAGGAGAGGACTAACTGTCCTTACATTGGAGGAATGGGAATAATACCCTCTCTGACTTGTGGAGTGTTAGGGCACACGTCGACGACATGCCCTGACAACTTCTTCGATTTTGGTGATGATACAGGGTCTTCTACGGAAGATTAGGTTAAGAGATTGTAAGAATATGTCAAAGAAAGGGGAGATTTTGTAAGGGTTGTGGGTACGTTTTATTCTTTAAGGGGATTTTCTAACCCTACCCACCACTGTAATGGAAGTTTGAAGGATATTCAATAAAGTATGCAACTTTAAGAGTCCATGAGCATTTTGGCACTGAGATGTATGTGACTATGTCATTGGATTATATTGAGACGTGGTATGGGTGCGTCCCTCACGTGATATTGATGATTGAGACTGTGGGAACATCGATACGAAATACGGAGACTTGGTCCCGTAGGGTTTACCGTTGAGCAGTGGGTTCCTCGCATGCTACACGCTGGAGGGCGCTCTCACGGCTATTTCGCACACTTGTTGTGCGTTGATGCGCAGAGCTATGTATTAGTGTACCCCGTGGGGGTGGTGCTAGCTTCGTTAGATGCGGTCCGACCGCCTTTAGAGCTTGAATGAATCACCTTTCGGGTGAAGGGATGCAGGGCGGGATAGACCGGATCACGTTGGACGTGGATCTTCCGCTTTGTAAGTCATGGGCCCTAAGTCTTGCTAGGGGTCGGGGTATATTCGTGAGTTGATATGGTTGCCACAGTCAGGTAGTGACTCATTTGAGTGTTGTTTCCATGGATAAAATATCTCATGGTAGAGGATGTGACCTGGATTAATTATGCACAAGGATGGATTAGTTATGCCCATGAATGGATTATACCCAGAGGAGGGTTATATTCATGGATGGTTATTAACCATGGATAGATGATACGCACTGATAGAGTGATACCAGGGATGGATGTATATAACCATGGATGATGGTTCCCATGGTAGTTTGGATTGATACCTGGTATCGGTAAAAGGTGTTAGTCACATAGTGACTTATGTGCAAATGAAGATGTACAAAATTTTGGAGATGTATCTAATGGAAAAGATAAGAGCCTAGTGAAACTCGAATGGGAAGCTATGGGCGATTGCCGAGTTAGTCTAGCTAGCTGACTCTGTAGTTAGCCGATGAAATTCCAGGAGGGTGAAGCTAGAAACCTAGTTAAAGTGGGATCAGCGGAAGCCTTGGAACCCTACTTCGTTCGATTTTCGGGACGAAAATTTTAAAAAGAGGATTGTATTGTAATATCCCCGATTTTCAATATAGCAATATTTACGAAAATTGCCATTAAAATTATGAATTAAAAGGTTATTACCGTAGATGAGAAAATTGTGGGGCCCATTGTTCAATTAAGACCCAATGTACATGTTTTACGGATCGAATTACGCTAAATGGGTAATTTACATATAATTGGGTCAAGGTGATTATTTGGGTCAAAGACCCAATTGGGATCCAATGGGTCGTATTTGACTTGATTGACCATTGGGTGAGCTCAAGTTTAAATTGGGTTAAATTGAATTAAATGATTGAGATTGAGTTGAAATAAACGATTGAGTTTGGATTGAGTCGAAGTAAATGATTGAGTTTAGATGGAGTTGAATTTATTCGTTGAGTTGAAATAAATGAATGGGCTGAGTTGAGGGAGTTAAATTAATTTTAAGTGAGTGAAGTGTGTGAATGGGAGTGGAGTGTATTGATTTCAAGTTTCAAACAAAGAAAGACGTTGGATGCATTGGAGGTCAGCTCATGCATGAAACTCCTAGATAATTAAAGGAGGTGGCGGTTTTATGGGAGTAACATAAGGTGAGAAGTTTATTCACATTCAAAATGATATACACGTTGGATTGCATGAGAGTTTATTTATGCATGAAACTCCAAAGGGAGGCATTGAGAAATGGAGTTACAAATGGGTTCACACATGGAGTAGGTTGCACCAAGACAGCCCAAGAGTCAAAACCGTTGGGCACATGGGAGTTTCATCTCAAGGATGAAACCCCCAAGATGGAAGATGAATGGGGCTTGTGGAGGTTACACAAGACATTGCATTGCAGCCGTTGGAGCCTTGGGAGTTTCATCTCAAGGATGAAATCCCCAAGGGAGCATTAAGGATAATGGTTAATGAAAATGGAGTTACCAAGGGGTGTCACCAAAGGACACCACCCTTGGCCAACCATCATGGATCAAGAGGAGGAAGTTGGAGAGTAGTTGGTTGTTACACAAAGACATACAAGGCATACACGTTGGGAGGGTTTCCATCAAGAGACACAAAGTTGGTGAGTTTCATCTCATGGGATGAAACCCCCAAAGCAAATGATAATGAGGGAGGTGAAAGGTCATGGAAGTTACAAAGGGGTGCCACCAAGGGACACCACCTTTGGCCGACCCTCATGGATCAAGATGAGGAAGTTGGAGATTTGTGTTGTTACACAAAGTACATGCAAGGCTACCTGTTGGAAAGGGTGGGAGTTTCATCTCATGAGATGAAACTCCATTAGATCATTATGAGGAAGTTCAAAGGTCATGGAGTTACACAAAGGGGTATCAACTAAAGGACACCACCCTTGGCTGATTTACATTGGGCAGCAAGGAAAAATTCTTGTTTTATCTCACTCTCTCCCTCTCTCACTCAAGGCCAACCCTCTCAAGGACAAAAGTTAAAGGACTTAGGGAATTTTCTATCCCAAGCTTTTCTCTTTCTCAAACCTACACCCTCTTGGACGAATCCTCTCTTTGGATTTTCATCTCTAGACCTCTCAAGTTCACACACTCAGCCAAGGATCAAGAAGGAAGAAAAGGCTAAGGAAGATGAAGATCAAAGGAACAAGAAGGAGAGAAGAAAACCGGAAGAGTCGTGGAACTGTAAGTGCCCAATACACTCTTATTAAGTAAGATTGTCAAGGAAAGTGGTCCGGCCATTTCATGGCCGAACCCTAGTCTTATTATGACAAAGGACCTCTTGCATGGATCTTATAAGGATTATGATTATCGATCATGGGCTGGCCTTGCATGGCCAAACCTTAAATGGTGTACACAAGAACCACTAAAGATAAAAAAGGGGTTGGATGAGGTTTGGCCATGATGTATGGCCGAACCCCATCAAAAGAGCAATCTTGGATTTATGATTTTAAAATGGAAGGCTATTGATAATTTTAAAGAGTTTTATATGGATTAATGTTGGTGATTTTAAGCAGTTCTAAAGGCGGGAAACAATGGAATAATATTAATCATTTTAAAAGGGCTCTCAAAGGTGGTAAATGGTAAATAACCATGTACCATGGGTTCGGGCATAGTATGAGGCCGAACCCCATGAAGAAATGTAATGGATGAATTATGGAGTCTTGGTTTGAAAAGGATGACCTAAGGTTATGATTAAATTTCCCATGGAGGAACTTGTGTTATGTATTAAAGATTGTAAATAATTAAAGGAGAAGATGGGAAAATGAGACATCATGGGTTCGGCCATGGTTAAATGGGTCAATTGGTATTATATCCTGATTGGATGAACCATACTATGAGTCATTTAGGGTTAAATGCATATGTAAATGAATGGTTATCAAATTATGGAATGGAGACATTTGTTAGGAATTTATTAGGATTGTAGGTCATGATTAGTGGACCATCTATGGATTTATGTTAATGGGTCAATTATGAACATAGATATGTAAAAATGATAGGAGAGTTTAGTCATGGAAAGAATAATGGCAAAAAGGTAAATATAGTTAAAGTTGAAGGACCATGGTTTCGGCCATGGTGTATGGCCGAACCCCATGGGTGGTGATATTGGATATGGACTTGTACAAGTGGCTTAGATGTATGAATGAATCATGGAAATGAAAGACCATGGGTTCGGCCATGGTGTATGGCCAAACCCCATGGGGAATATTTTTATGGACTTAGGTGGATGTTAATGTTAAAAGAATTTAATTAGATATGAATGATTAAATCAAGTGAGAATGAACTTGGACAATTCAAGTAGGTGAGGTTCGGCCATGTTGTATGGCCGAACCCCACTAAGGAATTTTTATGGACCTAGGTTGTTGTGAGTGTTAAAAGGTTAATGTGTGAATGATTAGATTAATGGATTGGTGATTGGACTTAATTAAAAGGATAAAATGACTTGAAAGAGGGCCAAAATCAAGATGGTGAGGTTCGGCCATGTTGTATGGCCGAACCACACTAAGGTGGATTTTGGTGAACTAAGGGTTAAGTAATTAGTTAAGGGGTGATTGAGTAATAAATAAAGGAAGGGTTAAAATCAAAGTAAGTGAGGTTCGGCCATGGTGTATGGCCGAACCCCACAAGGGTGTGTTTATGGACTTAGATCAAATGGTAAATCAAATGGAATATGTATTAACTTGTTGATATGTAACAACGTGACGGGACCACACAAACGGTGCGCGATCTTGAACGGTTGCCGGTTTAAAGCTCAAGGATACCTTAGTTGTCTTGGGTAGGATTCCTACATCATTGAAACCATGGACATGTGTACTTGTACTGATTTTATTTCATTTTTGATAAGTTATTTTGGTATCAAACAATATGTTGCAATTATGAGATTTTCATGCTATGTTTTGTAATATTCTATAGCATGTTGGCATTTGCATCTCATGCATGGCATGGGAGGGATGGAATGTAACCGGAGATCCACACTCCGTCAGGGCATCCGTAAAGTGAGGGGTATTATAACCGGAGACCCACGCTCCGTCGGGGGTCCGTAAGTCGTGAGGGGTATTTTAAACGGAGATCCACACTCCGTCTGGGCGTCCGTAAAGTGAAGGGTATTGTAACCGGAGATCCACACTCCATCGGGGCGTCTGTAAAACAATCGTGGGGGATACGTTGATGAGGAGAATTCCATCAAGAAGATACATGTGTTTGTGATGGGTGGGGCTCATTGCATATGGTAGCATGGCATGGCATTGAATCGGCATGATTATGATCTTTATTATCATGCAAGGTTTCTAGTTTTTATTTGTATGATTGGATCTTTATTATCATACACTGTTTTGGATATGATACTTTACGAATATGATATGGTATATTATATCTGGATTTTATATACTAACCCATGTGTTAGCCCTAATTGGAATACCTGCTGGGCGTGTTGTCTAACGCCCTACTTCTACCCTAGTTGATGACACAGGAATGGAACGGAACGAGGACGTGATTGGAGCCGAGCTTAGGAGATTGGATGATTAAGCTATATGTTGTTTATGTTATTCGGAATTGTAATAACGTAGATTTATTTGCTATATGTTGTAAAAGATCCAAGAAAAATGAGGAAAATAACATCATGGTTTCGGCCATGGTGTATGGCCGAACCCCATGACCCATTTTATGAGTCATTTCATGGATTAAGCATGGATCTATGCATGTTTAAAATGAATGGGTATTAAGTTAAGGAAATGTCTGATTTATAATGGGTTTTGTGTCATGATTAATGAGGCATTGATGGATCCATGTTTATGGATCAGTTAGGGATATGGACATGCATAAATGAAAGGTGATTAACCATGGGAAGAAGGAGTGGCAAAAATGTTAATATGGCCAAAATGAAGAACCATGGGTTCAGCCATGGTGTATGGCCGAACCTCATGGGGGATGGTTGTGGACTTAGGCACTTTTAATGATGACCTTATGTGTTGGATAAATGAACCAAAGGGTGGCTGATTTTAGACCCACATGACTAAATGGATCTAAGGATCTAAAAAGGGACCCAAAAACCTAGTTAGTGAGGTTCGGCCATGGTGTATGGCCAAACCCCACTAAGGCATGTATAATGGACTTAGGCATGGTTGAAGCATTGGGTTAATTTGTTAATGTGTAATAAGGTAACGGGATCTTGCAAGCGGTGCGCGATCAGTGACCGAATTCTTGGACGGAAACGCGAGGCATATTAGTTGGTCTTTGGTAGGATTCCTACCTCATTGAAAGCCATGGATTATGTGTATATGAATGTTTTACTTGATTTATTTTGGTAATCAAATGACATGTTTTAAGATGGGTTTTAATGCTATGGTTTGTATTATTATATGGCATATTGCACTTGCATTCATGCATGGCATAGGAGGGATGAAATGAAACCGGAGTTCATGCTCCGTCGGGGAGACCGATAAACACACATGGGGATACCTTGATGTGTTTTTCCATCAAGAAGGATACTATGTATTTGTGATACCTTGATGAGGCTTTTCCATCAAGAGGGATACTATGTGCTTGAGATACCTTGATGAGGCTTTTCCATCAAAAGGGTTACTATGTGTTTATGATATCTTGATGAGGCTTTTTCATCAAGAGGGTCACTATGTGTTTATGATATCTTGATGAAGCTTTTCCATCAAGAGGGTGATTATGTGTTTATGATATCTTGATGAGGCTTTTCCATCAAGAGGGTTACTATGTGTTTATGATATCTTGATGAGGCTTTTCCATCAAGAGGGTTACTATGTGTTTATGATACCTTGATGAGGCTTTTCCATCAAGAGGGATACTTTGTGATGGTGATGTGGATGATGGGTGGGACTCATGGCATATGACACCCATTGCATGGCATTGCATTCACTTGCATGGTTTTGATATTAAATCTTATCTATGTGTTTTATGTATACTAATCCATGTGTTGACCCTACTCGGAGTACCTACTGGGCGCATTGTCTAACGCCCTATTTCCATTTTAGATGATGAAGCAGGAAATGGAGGAAGTGAAGGACGTGATAAGAGTCAAGCGTAGGAGCTTGGAGGAGCTAGTTTAATTATTTAAGTTTCATTTATGGATATGTAATTTGAGTAGCTAGCTCGTTGGACTGTAATAATTTAGATTACTTGCTATGGTTTGGACTTTCATTTTGGACATTCTAATTTGAGGTATTTATTAATTAAGTGATGTAATTCACTTGCTATCTAAAATTGGTAGGATAGACTCTATTATAATTCCACATTAAGTTTATAATTCCACAAGCTTACTTTCTACGTGTGAACCATTCTCGTGGACTTAGTTCCACGCACACGTAGGGTTGGCCAGTTAAAGGCCGGGCTTTGGAAGTTCAAACTTAACTCGCGTCGTGACGTCCCTCGCTCTTTGTCACTCTTTATTACAAAAAAAAAAAAAATATACTCTGATTTTTCGGCTAAGGAGTGAAAAGGGGTGGGTGTTACAACAAATTGATGTATATTGGAATGAAACTCAAGGCACTCTAGTCATACATTCATTTCCTGATTTGAGTATTGATCAAGCATACAGGAATGAGTTATGACCCTACACATAAAACTTTTATAACTTTTATCATGTTATTACCCAAAACATGATAGAATATTTTACCATTCTTTTAAGGGAGCTTCAATTCCTTGAAAATAGTTGGTACATAAATGGATTTACACAAACACTTTTTGTAGGTCACACCAAAGATAATCCATTTAAGGGCATAGAGCATGTTTCATTCCACATGGGATGAACAAGTTTATGAACTTGGAATGAAACGACACTGTGTATGAATACCATACACAACCTATACATGAGGTAATGCACATACTACATTCATTTCCTAATGATGCACAAATCACATGGCATATGAAATGAAATGAAACAAGTATAATCCAATACTAGAGTGCAAACCTACATGTACATACGAGTATCTTGCATAAGATCAATCGAACAATCAAACAATAACATGGATTGAAGGCAAGATTCAATGTGATTCCAAAAACATGTTTCAACTGTGAGTTTCTTTACACATTTGAACACGATATTGTGAGACTTGGAATCTAAGTTCAAAATCCAATGATGGCCTTTTAATCAATTCTAGTCTTAATCTTGGGTGCCTTCCCATTTGATCTTATGGTTCCACATTCTAGATTTTGTACCAAGATGTGGGTCTCTAAAACATCTCGATACATGCCCTTATAGGGTACTTGGAGGATATTATCTTCTTCAAGTTCTTTCCTCGATCCTCTTCTTCTCTTAGAGGATACAACTTGGGCTATTTTTGTAACGCCCCGCCCTTTTTTCACTCGCCGAAAATCAGAGTCTATTTTTATTTTTATTTTGAAATAAAGAGTGTGAGAGAGAGAGTGGGACATCACGACACGAGCTAAGTCCGAACTTCCAAAGCCCGACCCTTAACTGGCCAACCATTCGTGTGCGTGGACTAAGTCCACTAAAACGGTTCACACGTACAAAGGCTAATCATGCAGAATTAAACATAGTGCGGAATTATAATAGAGTTACTATCCTATCCAATTTTTAATAGCAAGGAAGTCCATCACTTAATAATAATCATCTTAAGTTAAAATGTCCAAAATTAAAATCCAAACCATAGCAATTAGTCTAAGTTATTACAATCCCAAATACTAATTACTCAAATTACATTGTCCATAATAAAATTTAAATAAAATGAAACTAGATTATCCAAGCTCATAAGCTTGGCTCTGATCGCATCCTTCGCTCCGTCCATTCCTGTGTCATCATCTAACATAGAAGTATGGCGTTACACAACGCGCCCAGTAGGTACTCCGAGTAGGGTCAAACACATGGATTAGTATAAAAATCACATAGATATATATAATGTCAAAATCATGCAAGTCAATGCCATGCCATGGGTGTCATATGCCATGAATCCCACCCATCAATCATATCACAATCACATAGTATCCTCTTGATATTCAAGCCACATCAAGGCATTGTCATGACTCCCCATGAATGCCTTATCGGTCCCACCGAACGAAGCGTGGACTCTGGTTACATTTCAAACACAGTATATCTCTCCCCACGAATGCCTTATCGGTCCCACCGAACGTGTAAGGGCCCGGAATTTTTAAATTAATAAAAATGTGGATATAAGTTAATTTAATGATGAAAATTGGGAAATTGGTGGGATAAAAGGTAATGGGCCAAAATTTGGACAAAGGCCCAAGTATGGCCCAATAGACTAATGTTTGGATTTAAATTTATTTAAATGGTTAATGAGGGTTAAATGGGTCAAGAATGGTCAAATTGGGTCAAATACCCATTTGGGACCCAATGGGTCAAGATGGTTGTGCTCTAAGGTAAATGGACTAGATGGAAATGTAATTGGGCCATGGGCCCAATGGGGATCCATTTAGAGTGAATTCTATGAAATTAAATCACCTAAGTGGTTTAAAAAAATTAAACCAAGATGGTGTGGCCAAGTGGGACCCACCTCCACCTCATCAAGTGAGGTGGCGTGTGGGTCAATGTTTGGTGGGGCCGACCACCATGGTTGATTTGGTCAACCATGGGTGGAATAATGGAATTAGGTTAAGTATAATGAGTTAACCTAAGGTGATTAAATAAATAAATGGGAATTAAAGTAACTAAAATATCTAAATATTAAATGATTAAAATTATAAAAATGAAGTGGTCAAATGGGAGACCAAGCTACCCCACTTCAAATGAGGAAAAACGTTGGGCTTGGGTGGTGGTTTGGATAACCACCACCATAAAGCAAATAAAATATCTAAAAAAAAAAAATATCTTAAGGTTCGTGGGATCATTAAATTAAAGTGAAAAATGGAGATAGGTCTTATTGGTTATTTCATTCTCATTTTTCCTTCACAAACTCCATCCCTCCCATTGTCCATTGCCGTCCCATGCTCTAAGGAAGGAGAGGAAGAGAGTTAAGGAGAAGAGAAGAGAAGGAGAGAAGAAAGAAGTGGAAATTGGAGGGAAATCACTCTAAGGTTAGGGTTTAACATCTCGCCTCTCATGATTTTTCCCTCTCTTTCACACAAACCCTACCATGGCCGATTCTAGGGTTGGGTATTGCCACCATTAATCAAGAGTCTTGACCTATCAAAGATCAAGAGGAAGGAGAGAGGAGCCTAAGGAGACCGACGGGAGTGGCAGAAATTGGAGGAGACGTCGGATTGTGAGTATTTCTTAAACAAGAAATTTTGGATTTTTAGGGTTTAAGAATTGGAATTTATTTTTGTAGAATTTAATGGTGGGTACATAAATGTGTGTCATGGATGTTAAACCCATCAAATGAGAGGGTGGAAGATGGAGGAAACCCTAAGTGGGTAAATTAGGGTTAGGGAAAGAAAATGAATAAATGGGTTATGTGCATTATGTAAATTATGAGATTAAGCATAGAATGGGATGATTGGAAGAAAAATTATTGGCCATAGGGTTCGGCCATGTAGCATGGCTGAACCCAATGGTGGGTGATTAGCCATTTGATGTAAAATGGTTAGGGTTAATGAATGGAAGATAATGAAGGTGGCTAATGGATTTTTGGGTTGTAAATGAATGAATGTGGATGAGTATTAAAATGGGTTTATGATGAAAAATGCAATGGGATTTTATGGCATTAAGAAGGCATAAAAGAGAAGGAATTGTGAACCATGGGTTCGGCCATGGTGCATGGCCGAACCCTAGGTTGTTATGTGTGAAATTAGCTAGGGTTATAGGGTTTAAAAAGCCATGGAAAATGGGAAGATGGGTGGATTTAAGATTTTGGGTGAATATAGGTATTATGGAGCAATGAATGATGAATCATGAACCATGGGTTCGGCCATGGTATATGGCCGAACCCTAGGTTGTTATGTGTGAAATTAGCTAGGGTTGTAGGGTTTAAAAAGCCATGGAAAATGGGAAGATGGGTGGATTTAAGATTTTGGGTGAATATAGGTATTATGGAGCAATGAATGATGAATCATGAACCATGGGTTCGGCCATGGTATATGGCCGAACCCTATGGTGTTGAAATGATGATTAAATGGTGGGGTTTAAAGGATAATGTGTTGATGAATTTTGGGTTTCAAGTGAACAAAAGTAATGATCCAAATGGGGCTAAGAATATGGTTTATTTGCATGATGTAAACCCCTCAAGGAGCGATTATTAGTGGATCTAAAATGTAACAATGGACCCAAGAAAAAATGGGGAACAAGACATCATGGGTTCGGCCATGGTGTGTGGCCGAACCCATGACCCATTTTGTAGGTCATTGTATGAGCTAAGGTTGGGTCCATGTTTGTGTTTAGATAATGGAGAATATTATTAAATGAGATGGCTGATTGTGTTTCATGTTGAGTCATGGTTAGTGAAGCCTTAATGGATCTAAGTTATGGATGAATTTTAGACTAAAAATATACATGAATAGAGGAGATATTAAACCATGGAAGTTTAGTGGCATAACCGTATTTATGGGCCACAATGAAGAACCATGGCGGAACCCCATGTATGTTGGACATGAACTTGGGTGCATTAAGATGACCTTATGAATGATTAAATTAAGCTTGGGGTTGCTGCAGTTTAGTTTCATAAATTAGAATACTTAAAGGGCTAAAATTTGGAATTATCATGTGTTTAAATCAATGGAAATGAGGCTAAATTAAGGGCTGATTTTTAATGATCTTGTAACGTGGTTAGGGACCATTAATGGACCTAGGTTATGGATCAATTTTTGGATTTAATCATGCATGGATAAATGGGTGATTAACCATGGAAAATGAGGTAGTGGCAAAACCGTAATTAAATGCCAAATTCAAGAATTCCATGGAGATTGATCATGGAATGAGGGGCTCTAATGTAATAACCTTATAAGTGGTTGATCAAGCATAGGGTGGCCAAATTTTAAGACTTATGGGAGTAAAAGGTTTAAAAGATGACATGGGACCGGACCCACAAAACTTAAATAGTGACCAGTTTTTCATATGGGCTTAGAAATGGTTAAAACATGGACTAATGATGAATGTGTAATAAGGTACTGGACATCGCAGGCGGTGAGCGATCGGCGACCGGGTTTATCGAACGGAAAACGTAAAAGGACGCAAGTCGATATTCGGTAGGATTCCTACATTTTTGTAAGCCATGGATTGGGTGATGTTTTCTTTAATTTATTTTGGAAAGCATGTGGTTGCCTTTAAGATGAGTTTTGGATTAAGTATCTTGTGATGTTTTCCTTTAAATTATTTTGGAAATCATGTGAATGTCTTAAGATGGATTTTGGATTAAATATTATGGGATGTTTTTTCCCTTTGATTTATTTGATAATCAAGTAATTGTTTTAAGATGGGTTTTTGTGTTACTATTGAACTACATATATTACATGGCACATGGCACCTACATCTCATGCATGGCATGGGAGGGATATGACAGGGGAAGGATGAAACGAAACCGGAGTCCATACTCCGTCGGGGCGACCGATAAACGCATGGGGATGTTTCATTATGTATTATTATACCTTGATGATGGTTTTCCATCAAGGGGGATGTTGTATTTATTATTATACCTTGATGATGGTTCTTCCATCAAGGGGGATGCCTAGTGTGGATCGCGTCTTGATGAGGCTTTTCCATCAAGAGGATCATGGCACGATGATGGTATGGATTTTATTTGGAACACTGTGTATGGTTGAAAAAGGGACATTATACGATGAGGATGAGATGGATGGGTGGGGTTCATGACATAGAACACCCATTGCATAACATTGCCCAAAGTGCATGGTTTTGCTATAATATTATCTGCATGCTGTTATTACTAATCCATGTGCTAGCCCTACTCGGAGTCCTACTGGGCGCGTGGTCTAACGCCCTACTTCTACCCTAGCTGATGACGCAGGAGGTGGCGAAACGGAAGGACGGGACGGGAGTCAAGCTTAGGAGCTTGGCAAGGCAGGTTAATTATGTTGTTTAAGTTTATGTTGGAAAAATGTGAGTAGCTTAACTTGTCGGAATGTAATAAATTAGATTACTGGCTATGTTTTGGGATTTTATTATGGACATTATGGTTTTGAGGTATTATAGAAATTTAAATGAATGTTATCTTCCCTGCTATCTCAAATCTGTAGGATAGTCTTTGTTGTTAATTCCGCACTGAGAAGTAATATTCCTTGAGCTTACGTCTACGCGTGAACCGTACTCGTGAACTTGGCTCCACGCACGCGTAGGGTCGGCCAGTTAAGGGCCGGGCTTTAGAAGCTCGGACTTAACTCGCGTCGTGACGTCCGCGCCCTTTCTCACTTTTCTTTTATTTAAAAAAAAAAATATAGACTCTGATTTTCGGTGAAAGGGGCGGCCGTTATTGAACGGAGCGTGGACTCCAGTTACAATTCAATCATACATCCATTGGAATCAGTGTGGATTCCTCCCCACGGTTGTTCATCGAAAATCCGAATGGAGTGTGGACTCCCCTCATTTGATCCCTCCCATGCCATGCATGAGATGCAAGTGCAAACATGGTATGTAATAATAAACATCATAGCATTAAAATCCCATAGTCGAAACATAGTACTTTGATACCAAAATTAACATAGAAGTAAAGACCATCACATATACATAAATCTAGTGTATCAATAAGGTAGGAATCCTACCAACGACCAAATATCGTGTCCTTGCGTTTTCGTCTAAAAATCGCTCACCGATCGCGACAAGCCGATCGTACGCCCGTTTGTGAAATCCCGTTACCTTGTTACACATAAAATAGATCAAAATGATGACCCATTTGATCCCCATCATTCCATGTTCATTTTCCACCTATGGTTCTAGTCCTTAGCCCGGTTAAGACCCCCAAGTGGTTTCGGCCATACCTTAGGGCTGAACAATGTTTTAAGTCCATAAAAATGCATTAGTGGTGTTCGGCCATACAACATGGCCGAACCTTACCCTTTTTGGTCTTGGTCCCCTTTTTAATCCTTTAATCACAATGGGTCAAACATCATCCATTCTTTGATTACCTAATCCACTAACATTCCATAGTTAAACATTTAACTTGATGAAGCACACTTAGGTCCATGAAAATATCCTCCATGGAGTTCGACCATACAACATGGCCGAACCCATGGTTTTTTCATTCCATCTTCTCTCCATTTTTACCCTCATTTCTTAGCTTGATCATTCAATCTATTAAACATGCATAGATCAACAAAATGATCCATCAAAATGATTCATGGGGTTCGCCCATACAACATGGCCGAACCCATGATGTCTCACTTTCATCCTCTCCTTTCTTAAATCATTTACAAATATTAGATCCATAAACAAAATACCTCCATAGAGTTTAATCATACACTTAGGTCCATGAAAAGTTCTTCATGGGTTTCGACCATACAACATGGCCGAACCCATAGTTCTTTATTTTTTTATCATCTCTCATCTTAGCCATCTTTTCATAGTTAATCACTTAGTTCATTTACACATACTTAGATCCCACAAAAATGATCCATGGGGTTCGGCCATACAATATGGCCGAACCCATGGTTCTTCATCTCCATTTATTTCTTAGCATGTTAGCCATGGTTCATCATGAAAAATGTATTAAAATCCATAAACATCCTTCCATCATTTTCATCCTTTAGAACCCATTTAAAATCACCAACAGTTTTCCATGGGGTTCGGCCATACAACATGGCCAAACCCTATGGTTCATCATTTTTCCTCCATGATCCACATATATAAAAATTAGGGTTCGGCCATGCAAGGGCCGAACCATGATCCTTGATCATTCTCCATTAAATCATGCATGTTGTCATAAATCATGTGTACATATTGTCCTTAATAACCTATCTTACTCGTTAGCAAGATTGGGGTTTTGTTACTCCAAATACTTAACCATCACATTGATGTTTCTTGGATGGATTTTAAATCCATGGCCCATAATCATTTGGCTAACCATTTTCAATCTATATGGAACCCCATGGTTTTTGTCATTCCATAGCCGAAACCATGGTTCCCTTAGCCTCTTTCTAATTAATAGATCTTGTCAAACAATACTTACCGATTTCGCGATTCCTCCGTTTTCTTTCGTTCCATCTTTCTCCTCCTTAGTCTTTTCTTCTTCCTCCTTGATCTTCGGTCAAAGAGTGTTGCTTGAGAGGGAGAGGGTTTAAGATGAAAATCCTAAGAGAGGGTTCGGCCAAGGAGTGAAGGTTTGAGAGAGGGAGAGGAGGAGAGAATGGGAGGAAACTCTAAGTTCTTTTGTCTCAAGGAGAGAGGTCGGCCCTAGGGTTATGGTGAGAGGGAGAGAGTGAATGAGATGGAACACTCTCTAATTCTTTTGGTCTCGAGGAGGATCGGCCAAGGGAGGGTTGAGATGAGCCCTTTCCATCTTGTCTTAGGGTTTCTTGGATAAGACCTCACCTCCCAACCACCCTCATCAGTGTGGAGTCTTCCCCATGTGTCCCTTGGCTAACCAAGAGGACACATGCCTTACACTTGGCACACACCCCCTTTCCAATGTTTTTGTGTCTAGGGTGTCCATTGAAATGGAAACCCTCCACCTCCCCTTTGACTCACTTAAATCCCTTCATCTTCCATATGACTCACCACCCATCCAACTCACTTAACTTAAATAAAACTCATTCCCCTAACTCAAACACTTAAATTTATTTTTAATTAATTAATTCCTTAACTCCACTCACTTCACTTAATCCTCTTGGACTCTCCTTTGAACTCATCCATGGTTGACCAAGTCAACCATGGTGGCCAGCCCCACATGTGCCTTAGTCCACACGCCACCTCACTTGATGAGGTGGAGTTGGGTCCCACTTGGCTATGCCACTTTGATATCAACTCTTACACTTGCCACCTCACTTGATGAGGTGGACCCCATGCCTTTAGATCTTAATTGGGTCCATGAACCGATTAAATCCATTCCTTACCCATTTACCCTAATCATCAATTCATCGTGACCCATTGGGTCCCAATTGGGCATTTGACCCAATTGACCACATTTACCTATCCATGATCCATTGGACCATACTTGGGCCATTGCCCCAAATTTTATCCATCTAACATCCATTCCATCTATAATTATTAATTTTTAATAATTAAAATAGATCATAGCCAATATGATTATTGTATTGAAAATCCGGGCTATTACAATTTCAATGGATGCAATTAACCAATCACCTATATTTTTCAGCTCACAAATTTATTGATGGTGTAACACCCCGCCCATTTTCACTCGCTTTCTGAAAATCAAAGTATATTTTTTTTTAAATAAAGAGTGAGATAAAAAGCGGGATGTCATGACTCGAGTTAAGTCCGAACTTCTAAAGTCTGACCCTTAACTGGCCAACCCTATGTGTGCATGGACTAAGTCCATGAATACGGTTCACACATAATAAGTTAACTTTGCGGAATTAAAACATAACTGTGGATTATAATAAAACCTAAATCTATTCCATTTTAGATAACAAAGTACTCCGTCAATTATAAAGGATTAACTTAACTTAAATAACCAAAGTAACCATTCACAAACCATAGCAAATATCTAAATTATTACATACCCGAAGTCTAGCTACTCAAATTACATGTCCATCAGTAACATAAATAAAATGTAATCCAATTGCATATCCAAGCTCCTATGCTTGGCTCCGATCGCATTCATCGTCCCTTTCCATTCCTGTATCATCCACTAGGTTAGAAGTAAGGCGTTAGAACAACGCGCCCAGTAGGTATTCCATTTAGGGTCTACACATGGTTAGTACAAATAATATATAATAACATAATGTCAAAACCATATAAAACAATGCCATGTCATGATGACAAGTGCAATGAGTCCCACCCATCACAAGTACATATAACCTCTTGATGGGATTCTCATCATCAAGGTACCCCCACATAAGTCTTTTGGAAGCCCCGACGGAGTGTGGCCCCTCCGGTTACCTCTTGATGGAAAATGCACATCAAGGTATTCCCACAGTGGTCTTTCGGACGCCCCAACGGAGTGTGGCCCCTCCGGTTACATATCCTTCACCCCATGCCATGCATGAGATGCTAATGAAACACATGTTATTTGATATTATAAACATGGCATTAAAACTCACACTTGGAACATATCTTTTACAACATAAATTCATCAAAATAAGATAAAAACCATCATACATAAACCCATGGTTTCAAAGAGGTAAAATCCTACCAAAGACCACTAAAGTGTCCTTGCTTCTTAAACTGGCAACCACTCACGATCGCGCACCATCTATGAGGTCTCGTTACCTTATAACATATCCATGAGTCAAATCAATAACCCATTCGACTTGCAATAATATCAAAGTCCAAAAATACACTTTGTGGGGTTCGGCCATGCACTATGGCCGAACCTCACCTATTTGGTTTTGACCCCTCCTTTGATTTGTTAATCAATCATATACAAGTAGACCACTTTAAAAACCCTAAGTCCACCAAATACACCTTAGTGGGGTTCGGCCATACAACATAGCCGAACCTCACCATCTTGATTTTAGTCCCTTCTTTCAAGTCCTTTGATCTTTTAATTAAGTCCAAGACCATGCATCCTTTGATTCACTAATCTCATCACTTATGCTTGGTTCCAAAATTGATCCATAACCTAGATTCATAAGTGATTAATAAATAATAACAATAAACTCCAATAATTCCCTTTATTCCTTGTTTTGATAATCCCTTCCTTTACACATACATAGAACCAAAATGACCCATTTAAGAAGGTTCATGGGGTTCGGCCATACACCATGGCTGAACCCTATGATGTCTAAGTTCCAATTTCTCCATTGAATCCATTACCATTTTTAAATCCATAAACCAAGGTCCCTCCATGAGGTTTAGATTCATCATTTTTTATCATCATTTACCATGATCTAAAAATACTTAAGTCCCTAAACCATTACTAACACACTTCCATGGGGTTCGGCTATGTAACATGGGCGAACCCTATGGTTCCTTAATTTCTTTTTAAAAAATCATACAACTAAGATTTAGTCCTTTGATGGCTCTCATACACACATCCATTTAAACCCTTTAAAAAAAACCTTTTAAACTCATACCCATATGTCCATGATTTTTATCCCTCAAGATCCATTAAAATATAACCAATGTTCTTCCATGGGGTTCGACCATACAACATGGCCGAACCCTATGATTCATCATCTTCTCTTAAAAATACTTTGACCCATAAAAATTCCTTAATTCCTTTCCATTAAAATACCATAATCATCCCCCAATTTTCTTCCATGGGGTTCGGCCATACACCATGGCCGAACCCTATGGTTCCTTTCTTTAAACTAAATATATCAAAATACCTACCGATTCCGCGACCCCTCCGGTTTTCCTTCGCTCTGACTTGTTCTTTCGATCCTTTCCTTCCTTAGCCTTTTCCTCCTTCTTCTTGATCCTTTGGCCGAGTGTGAGAGATTGAGAGAGAGGGAGAGTTCGGCCTTGTGTGTGAATGGTAGAACTTTGAGATGAAACTCTATGTCTTTGGTCTTGAAGAGTGATCAGCCAAGAGAGGTTTGAATTTGAAATGTGTAACCGTCCCCTCCATTATCTCTCCATGTGGGAGGTTCATCCATGAGATGAAACTCCAAGGCTCCAACGTGTAAGCCATTGTTTGAACTTGAAAAGTGTAACCATAACCCCTCCATTATCTCTCCATGTGGGAGTTTCATCCATGAGATGAAACTCCAAGGCTCCAACGTGTGCCTTGATTGAATTTGAATTGTATAACCGTCCACATCCATTATCTCTCCATATGGGAGTTTCATCCATGAGATGAAACTCCAAGGCCCCAACGTGTAAGCATTGTTTGAATTTGAAAAGTGTAACCATAACCCCTCCATTATCTCTCCATGTGGGAGTTTCATCCATGAGATGAAACTCCAAGGCTCTAACGTGTGCCTTGTTTGAATTTGAACTGTATAACCGTCCACATCCATTATCTCTCCATGTGGGAGTTGTAACACCCCGTATTTTCAAGTTAGAGATATATATGGAAATTGTCCATTGAGATGGTGAATTAAAAAGATATGAACCTTAGATGGGTCAATGAATCAACAGATGGTAGATGTGGATCAATGAAAATAAATGGCTAAGAATTATTTAATTGGGTCTAGTTTGCCAATTGGGTCAAAAGTCCAATTGGGACCCAATGGATCATATATGAGCTTGTTAGAAGTAAATGGGTAAGGCTTGACAAATGTTGGGTCAATTGCCCAACGGATGATAGATGTGGATCAATGGAAATAAATGGCTAAGAATTGGGTCAATAGCCCAATTATGATCCAATGGATCAAGGATAGAATTTGGTTGGAAATAGTTGGGTATGTGTGATTAAATGGGTCAACTACCCAATTGGGACCCAATGGGTCGTGGTGGACTTGTTTGACCATTGGGTACGCTCAAGTTTAATTGGGTTAGGCTGAATTGAATGGGAGTTCAATGGAGGATAAATGTGTAAGCTATGTGTAAATGGGTAAACCACATTTAAATGGGTAACCCACATTTAAATGGATAATTGTCATATAAATGGGTCATGACGCCTAATTGGGTCCAAAGGTTCAAATGGGACCCAATGGGTCGAGTTGACCATGTTGACCACATTGACCATGGGGACCATCAAGTGAGCTAAAAGGGTTGAGTTAAATTATGTTGAGTTGGGGCTGAATTGAGTCGGAAATGAATCAAATAATAGAGTTAACTCAAGTGCATTAAATGAGTGGTATTAAATGGGGTGAGTTGAGCTAATGAGTTGGGTGAGTTAAATTGGAAGCCATGGAGACCTTTTAATTCAAATGAGTCAAGTGGGGAGGTGAGGAGTTGCCTTGATCTCAAAGACTCCAAAACAAGCTCCCACACGTTGGTTAAATGGGAAGATTCTTCAATGCATGAAACCCCCACATGTAATAGCCCGAAATTTTAAATCAATATATATTTGGCATTTATTTACTTTAATTTGAATTTTGATGTGATGGAATGCCAAATGGATCGAATTTTGGGACAAAGGCCCAAGAAGGACCCAATGGACCATAGAGTGAATGGAATTCGTCGGAAGGGTCAACGATGGTCAAAGTGGGCCCGATCACCATGTGGGACCCAATGGATCAAAATTGGTCCAAACTCTAAGGTAAAGGGGTAGAAAATAATTTGGTTAGGCCGTGGGCCCAATGGTGGGCCAATTAATTTAAAAAGGGTGAATTGGAATTAAACCCTCTAAGTTAGTAATGAAATGAAATGGCATGACCAAGTGGGGCCCACCTCCACCTCACCAAGTGAGGTGGCGTGTGGACCAAGGCAAAGGTGGGGCCAACCATCATGGTTGACTTGGTCAACCATGGATAAATTGAGAGGAATAAGGTGGATTAAGGAGAATTAAATTAATTAAAATTATTGTAAAATTATCTAATTTAAAATTAATGGAATTAAAGTGACATGGCCAAGTGGGGCCCACCTCCACCTCATCAAGTGAGGTGGCGAGTGGGGTAGGTATAGGTGGGGGCCGTCCACCATGGTTGACTTGATCAACCATGGGTGGATTTCTTAGATAGATAAATTTTATGAAATTAAATTGGATGGAAATTAATTAACCTAAGTGAGGATTTAATTTAATTAATTAGGTTGGTCAAGGGGTCAACATGGGAAGACCAAACCACCAAATTTAAACACCCAAAACCATTGGCTAGTGGTGGTTTTGTCTCAACCACCACCACCAAAGTCAATGTAGCCCATACCTTGGTTGGTGAGGCCATCATGGAGGAGCATGGTCCAAGTAAGACCAAAGAAATGAGATGGGTTTTCCATCTCATACCTCTCATTTCACTCTCTCATTCTCACCACCTTCCCACCGTCCTACACTAAGAGAAAATAAAAAAAGAAAAAATTTAGAAGAGAAGAATAAGAGAAGGAAAGAACGATTAAGCTTGGCCAAACCATTATCACTTCAAGACCAAGGAAGCTAGACATTTTCTATCCCCTCCTCCTCTCTCTCTCTCTCTCTCTGTCTCAAGAAAACCCACTCAATCTTAGCCGACCCTAAGCTTAGAGGGCCTCACCATGTAACGCCCGCCCATTTTCACTATATTTCAGAGTCTATTTTTTTTGTTGAATTAAATCAAAGTGACAACGGCGCGGATGTCACGACGCGAGTTAAGTCAGAGCTTCTAAAGCCCGGCCCTTAACTGGCCAACCCCACGGGTGCGCGGAACGAAGTCCACGAGTACGGTTCACGCGTAGGAAGCAAGCTCGCGGAACATAGTTACATGCGGAACATTATAGTAGATACTATCCTACCGGTTTTAGATAGAAGGGAAGATACAACATTAAATTACCAAAATACCCCCCATGTTCATGATTATGTCTCAAAACAATAACGTACAGAGTTTAATCCAAACCATAGTCAGAAATCCAAAATTATTACAATTCAACAAGCTAAGCTACTTGAGTTAGAACATTTCCAAAATAAAACCTTGCTAAACAAAGTAGCCGCTTTCCCACGCCCCTAAGCCTAACTCCCGTCACGTCCACCGTTTCCTCCGTCTCCTGTATCACCAGCTAGGGTGGAAGTAGGGCGTTAGTCAACGCGCCCAGTAGGACTCCGAGTAGGGCTAGCACATGGATTAGTAATAACAAGCATACTGATAGCAATATAATAAAAAAAATCATATGATGAATGCCATGCCATGGGTGTCTATGTCATGTGTCCCACCCATCATCCACATCATCATAAATATCATATCTCCCTTGACGGCAAATCCTCGTCAAGATATAAACATCCCAAATCATCCCCCTGGACGGCAAAACCTCGTCCAGATATACACAATCACAATTCATCCCCCTTGACGGTAAGGCCTTGTCAAGGTGTTCCCTTGCTTATTTCTCGGTCGCCCCGACGGAGCATGGTCTCCGGTTATAGCCTATCTGGCTATCCCCATGGCTGCTTCTCGGCCGCCCCGACGGAGCATGGACTCCAGTTCCATTTCATCCTTCCCCTTTCATATCCCTCCCATGTCATGCATGAGATGTAGATGCCATATGCCATGTAATAAATATGATAGTACAAACCATGGCTTTAATAATCTCATCAATAAAACATATGATTTGATTACCACAAATAGGACAAGTAAAACATTAATATTCACATCATAATCTTAAAACCCATATTAAAACAATCATATGTTTACTAAAATAAAACCAGGAAAAATCCATACATAACACATAATCTAAGGCTTACAAAAAGGTAGGAATCCTACCGAATACTGATAGCGTCCCTTTCCGTTTTTTGCCTGATAATTTTGGTCGCCAATCGCGTACCGTTTGCAATGTCTAGATACCTTATTACACACCTTCTGGGTTAGTTTATATCTTATTCATGATTAAGTCTCTAACTGATCATAAACCTAAGTTCATTAATGCTCTTCAACCATGTTACGGGATCATCATAAATCAACCCTTAACTTAGCCTCTTTCTCCATTGATTAAAACATATATGTAATTCAATCCATAATCGATCCGCATACTTAGGTCCATAAATGACTTTCCAATCATGTCGTTGGATCATTAAGATCAGTCCCTATAATTTAATATAACCACCATTTATCCTACCGGATTAACAGCGACCACTGAAAATACTCAAAACCGTACTCTTCAATTCAGTCGACTGAATCAGGAGTTCAGTCGACTGAATCACAGATTCAGTCAGATGACTTTGAATCAGATTGTCTGTTTGTTCTGCCAGTTCAGTTTTAGTCGACTGAAAAACCCATTCAGTCGGCTGAAACATGGTTCGTACCCCTTTCAGTCGACTGAATCACAGATTCAGTCGGCTGACTTTGTATTAGGTCATCTGTTTGTTCTGCCAGTTCATTTTCAGTCGGCTGAATCATGGATTCAGTCGGCTGAACTATCAACCATTCATTTTCATGTTTAATAAGTATCCCTTCAGTCGACTGAATCATATATTCAGTCGGCTGAAACTTCCAGAACCCTTTTCTTGTATCAGCCACCATTAGTTCAGTCGACTGAACCCATCATTCAGTTGGCTGAAACTCCCAGAAACTTGTTTCTGAATCGTTTATCACTAGTTCAGTCGACTGAATCTCTGATTCAGTCGGCTGAAACTCCCAGAACTTCGTTTCTGGTTCGTTCATTATCAGTTCAGTCGACTGAACCTCTGATTCAGTCGACTGATTGTCTTGTCAGTCCTTTCCATTGCATGTTTTGCACTTCCTTCCTTCGCGATTTCTCTTAAAATATTCCATTTTTAACAATTACGAAACTTAGTATCTTGTTTAGAGATACTTACAATCCGTGGCTCTCCCGGTTGTCTCTTGCTCCTCTTGTTCCTTAGTCTTTTTCTTTCTCCTTCTTCTTTCTTCTTGATACTCGGCCAATGGTGAGTTTGATCAAGGTAAGATCACCAGGGTTTTGGTTCGGCCAAGGTGTAGCAGTTTTGAGAGAGAAAAACGGAGGTGGGAATGGGAAAATATCTCAAGTCTTGGGTCTTGAGTGGTCGGTCAACCTTGGGTTTTCTTCTTCCCTTCTAAATCTCTTTCTCTTTGGTGTTTTCTTTGTCTTGCAAGAGGGAGGACGGTTTGGAGATGAGAGGGAGAGAGTGATAAGAGAAAAGAGATGGAAAACCATCTCCCATGTAATCTTGGTCTTGTCCCATCGACCAAGAAAATCATAAAGGGGGGTATGGCCTTGCATGCCCCCAATTTTAGGGTCATTGTCCCCTTAGTGGGGGTGGCTGGAATGGGTTTGAGTCACCACTCATTCCAATGAGTTTGGTGAGTCAAATAAGATGGAAATCATCTTGACTCACCTCCTCTCCTATGTGACTTACTCCATTATTTAATTTATTACTTAACCTAGCCCCTTTAATTTTTATAATTTAATTTCTATTTATTTCCCTTCAATTCTTTATGAATCCAACCATGGTTGACCAAGTCAACCATGGTGGCCGGCCCCACCAATTCCTTAGTCAATCCACCACCTTTCTTGATAAGATGGAGGTGGGTCCCACTTGATTATGTTAACTTAATCATTTCATCATTTACCTTAGGGGGGTTAATTCCAATCAATTGGGTCACCATTGGGCCCATGGCCCAATTAAATTATTTTCTCTATTTACCTTAAAGTTTGAATCAATTTTGATCCATTGGGTCCCACATGGTTATCGGGCCCACTTTGACCATTATTGACCCCTTTTAAATGAGTTCTATTCACCCCATGGTCCATTGGACCATACTTGGGCCTTTGCTCCAACATTTTATCCATTTAATATTCATGACATCAAAATTCCCATTTTTCCATTATTACATTAAATAAATGCTATATATATATTGATTTAAAAATTCGGGCTATTACACACCATTTGATCAAGCTCATCTTGACCGTACATCAAGGAGAAGAAAAGAAGAGAAGGCTAAGGAGAGCAAGAGGAGAAGCAAAGAAGGAGCAGAGGAGTCGTCGGGTGGTAAGAATTCTTAAAGCAAGAGTTTATATATTTTTTTTAAGATAAGATATGGAATCCATTTCTTAGACTAAATATGGCCAAAAATGTTGTGGGCCATGGATCTAAGATCCATCCAACGGTAGGATAAGAAATGGATGAGATAGAAGAGATGGTTTAAGAAAAAAATAAAATGAATGGATTAAGCATGGAAAAATAGAAATTTTAATGGATTGATGGGCCATAGGTTTCGGCCATGTAGCATGGTCGAACCCCATGGTAAATGATGGATGAATTTTAATTAGGGTTTGAGGTCTAAAATTATGGAGAAGGGTTAATGATGTTGAGGTTTTTAAGTGATTAAAAAGTTGGTGATTTTTAAGGAGTTTTAATGAGAAAACCATGAGGAATGTAAATAGGTATTTTGGTTTTAAAAATGGCATGGATAAGATGGACCATGAGCCATGGGTTCGGCCATGGTGTATGGCCGAACCCTATGGTGGTGATTAGTGATTTTAATGAATGGAAAAGGATGGAGATGGATAAATAAAATTTTAATGGATTTGTAAGTATAGTAGCTAATACTTTAAATGAGATGAAAATGGGGAGTTCAATGAATGATTTAAATTCAATTGTGATAGGATTAAATGAGGCAAGATGGACCCAAGAAATTGGAAAATGGACATCATGGGTTCGGCCATGGTGTATGGCCGAACCCATGACCCCTTTTTGTGGGCCACATTTTGGGCCAAATATGGAATGGAATATGGGATTAAATGTTTTTCAAAATTAATAAAATAGGTGGCCGATTTTATGATGCTAGGTCATGATCAATGAATCACTAATGGATCTAAGTATGAATGAATTTTGGACTTAGAATGTACATAAATGAATGGATGATTAACCATAGAAGAGAAAGTGGCAAAATGGTAATTATTAGCCACCTTGAGGAACCATGGGTTCGGCCATGGTACATGGCCGAACCCTATGTATGTTAGACATAAAAATTGGATACATTGCGAATGATTAAATGAAACGGATAGATGCTGCTTTTTAGGCTTGCAAATCGGAATATTTAAAATGGCCAAAATTGGATTTATGGATGTGTTTTAAACCACGGAAAACGAGGCTAAGTTAGGGGCCGATTTTGGTAAACGGATAACGTAATTAGGAACCTAAGGTTGTAATAAGTTAGGGATTTAATCATGAAATAAAATACGGACTAATTCGGTAAATGTGTAATAAGGTATGAGGACGTCGCAAAACGGTAGCGATCGGCGACCGGTTGATCAAACGGAAACGTAACGGGACGCTAAGCGGTATTCGGTAGGATTCCTAACTCTTTGTAAGCCGTGGATATGTGATGGTTATTTTAATCTATTTTGATAATTATGTGATTTGTATTATGATGGGTTTTTGATTTATGAATTATATATTCATACTATGGTTTTATTTTTAATGTTATGCATTATATGGCTATGTATGGTATATTAAGTTTATGAGATATATATGGATATTACATAGCATAATGCACTTACATCTCATGCATGGCATGGGCAGGAAAATAATGAAACCGGAGTCCATGCTCCATCGGGGCGACCGAGAAGCAAACATGGGGATAGCCCGAGGGGCTATAACCAGAGTCCATGCTCCATCGGGGCGACCGAGAATCAGACATGGGGATAGCTCTTATGCTATAACTGGAGTCCATGCTCCGTCGGGGCGACCGAGAAGCAAACATGGGGACACCTTGACGAGGCTTTGCCGTCAAGGGGGATACGATATTTTATGATGATACGGTGGATGGGTGGGACACATGACATAGGCACCCATGGCATGGCATTCATCATATGTTTATTATATTATTGTCGGTATGCATGTTATCACTAACCCATGTGCTAACCCTACTCGAAGTCCTACTGGGCGCGTTGACTAACGCCCTACTTCTACCCTATCTGATGACGCAGGAGATGGCGGAAACGGTCGACACGTTGGGAGCCAAGCGTAGGAGCTTGGGAAGCGGATATCTAGTTTTATTCTAGTTTCATTTTGGAGATGTAATTTAAAGTAGCTTAGCTCGTCGGGCTGTATAATTTATATTTCTTGTTATGGTTTGGACTGCATTATGGACAAGATCGTTTTGCGGCATAAATGTGAACATAGGGGTATTTTGGTAATTTAATGTTGTATCTTCCCTTCTATCTAAAACCGGTAGGATAGTCTCTATTATAACGTTCCGTACATAATTATATTCCGCCAGCTTACTTCCTACGAGTGAACCGTTCCTGTGGACTTAGTTTCGCGCACGCGCGGGGCTGGCCAGTTAAGGTCAGGCTTTAGAAGCTCGGACTTAACTCGCGTCGTGACTTCCGCGCCCTCTCTCACTCTCCATTTCAAAAAAAAAAAAAAATAGACTCTGATTTTCGAAAAGCGAGTGAAATAGGGGCGGGCGTTACAGTTGGTATCAGAGTGAAATCGGAAGGATGAATCTCTCGAAGTATGATTAAGACGGTTTCACGTCTCACTGACGGATAAGAATCCCAACTGATAGACTCTTTGGAGTCCGCTGCACGGGGGCCGGATTAATCTACTTCGATTGACTCAGACTGAAACATTCAATCTGAGCGCCACATTTGACGTAAGAAAATGATAGTAAGGGAAGTACAATCATTATAACCTTGATGGATTAATCGAGCGTAGGAAAATTTTCCCCGATTTCACAAAAATGGACAAACATAGCTATTTGGAAAGTTTTCCCCAAACCAAGTATGCATATTTGGCAATCTTCCCCAATATGAGAGACAATACGTAATACTTAGGAATTATCCCCTCAAAAACTAAGTATGTCTATATTGGCAAATTTTCCCAAAAACTAAATGTATATGAACGCGCCAACATTATGAAGGAACTAAGTCAGTAAATTTTTTTTTATGACTTAGGAAAAATGCTGCCAAAAAGAAGAACCCGTCGCAACCCACGAGTAGAGAAAGAGGTAACATCCCCTCGACAAGAAGAGGAGGTACCGCCACCTCATCAAGAGGAAGTACACCCACCGCATCAAGAGGAGGTGCCACCACCTCATCCAGCCGAGGGACAGAATAGTATAAACATACAAGGTGTACCTCCCAAGCTAAGAGACGTAGTTCAAGCGGCAGTCGCTTCCGCTCTTCAACAACACTCAAGCGGAAATGCGACCGCCAGCGACTCCAGTAAACGGAAGATGGTCAAGGATTTTCAACAACAGCACCCTCCCTACTTCAGGGGAACAGAAGGGGCTGTCGGAGCGGAACATTGGTTAAAAAGGATCAATCAGATCTTTAATCTGCTCCAAATTTCCAATCCTGCTGATAAAATCTTGTTGGCTACTTTCCAACTAATCGAGGATGCCAGTAGTTGGTGGGAAATTATGGAAAAGCAACAAGCACTGGTGCCAGAAGGGGAAAGGACCATCATGACATGGGAATGGTTCTCAGCCACCTTCCTAGAGCAATATTTTCCAGAGGAGGAAAGAGAGAGCCAGACTCAAGCCTTCCTCTCATTAATACAAGGTAGCATGACGGTGGTAGAATACCACAGAGAATTCCTTAAGTTGTCCTTCTATGCATTCTACATGGTGGATACTGAGCATCGAAGGGCCCGTAAGTTTGAACGGGGCCTTCGACCAAACATCAGAGCCGAGGTGACAATCTTCAAGGAACCCACATTGGCAGGTGTAACGCCCGGCCCTTTTTCACCCGCTTTCTGAAAATCAGAGTCTATTTTTTTTTTTTGAAATAGAAGAGTGAGAGAGGACGTGGATGCCACGATACGAGTTAAGTCCGAGCTTCCAAAGCCCGACCCTTAACTGGCCAACCCCACGCGTGCGTGGAACTAAGTCCACGAGAATGGTTCACGCGTAGGAAGTAAGCTCGCCGATTATAATCATTGCAGAACATGATAATAGAGTCTATCCTACCAGTTTTTAGATAGAAGGGAAGATACAACATTAAATTACTAAAATGCCCCTATGATCATATTTATATCACCAAATGTAATTGTCCATAAGTAACGTCCAAACCATCACAAGAAATGTAAATTTATACAACCCGACAAGCTAAGTTACTTTGAAATTACATCTCCAAAATGTAAACGTAAATAAACTAAGACTGCGCTTCCCAAGCTCCTAAGCTTGGCTCCTGTCATGTCCACCGCTTCCGCCATCCCCTGCGTCATCAGCTAGGGTAGAAGTAGGGCGTTAGTCAACGCGCCCAGTAGGATTCCGAGTAGGGCTAAACCCTAAACCCTAAACCCTAAACCGATACAATAAAATATAACAAAATAAGCATGTAATGTATGTTATGCCATGGGTGCCTATGTCATGTGTCCCACCCATCATCCGTATGATCATACAATGTATTGTCCCCATGTTTGCTTCTCGTCGTCCCGACGGAGCATGGACTCCGGCTATATCCCTCAGGCTATCCCCATGTCTGATTCTCGGTCGCCCCGACGGAGCATGGACTCCAGTTATAGCCCTTAGGCTATCCCCATGTCTGATTCTCGGTCGTCCCGACGGAGCATGGACTCCGGTTTCATTATTTTCCCGCCCATGCCATGCATGAGATGTACGTGCATTATGCTATGTAGTATATAGATAAACCATAAATTTAATATACCATACATAGCCATATAATGCATAATGTTAAAATATAATCCATAACACCATCATATAATTCATAAATTAAAACTCATCATAATACAAGTCCCATAATCATCAAAATAGATTAAAATAAACATCACATATCCACGGCTTACAAGGAGGTAGGAATCCTACCGAATACCGCGTAGCGTTCCGTTACATTTTCCGCTCGATAATCCGGTCGCCGATCGCGTACCGTTTGCGACGTCCCTATACCTTATTACATTTACCGAATCAGTCCATACGTTTTTCCATGATTGAGTCCATAATTGATCCATCTACTTAGACCCATTAATGGCCATTAATTATGTTACAATTTTATCAAAAATCAGCCCTTAACTTAGCCCATTATCCATTGGTTAAAACATATACATAAATCCGATATTTTTTTTTTGGCCATTTCAAATATTCCAATGAGCGAGCCTAAAACGCAGCATCTATACGTTTCGTTTCATCATTCGTAATATCCGATTTCATGTCTAATCCCCATAGGGTTCGGCCATATACTATGGTCGAACCTATGGTTTTTCAATGTTGCACTTATTTACCATTTTGCCATTCCTCTCCCATGGTTCAATCATCCATTCATTTATGTACGTTCTAAGTCCAACAATTTATTCATACTTAGATCCATTTAATCGTGACCTAGTATCATAAAATCAGCCACCTATTATTTAATTTTGAAAAACATTTAATCCCATATGTCCTTTCACATTTGGCCCTAAAGGTGGCCCAAAAAGAGATCATGGGTTCGGCCATACACGATGGCCGAACCCATGGTACCCTATCTCCCTTCTTTTGGGTCCATTTTGTCTCATTTAATCCTATCACCAATGAATTTAATTTATTCATTTAAGTCCCCATTCTCATCCCATTTAAAACCTCACATATCATTTTCATAAATCCATTAAAATCTAGCATTCTTCTACATCATTTTCCATTTATTAAAACCACTAATCACCACCCTAGGGTTCACCTTTATGGATGCCATTTTCAAAGACTAATGTTTTGTCCCAAAAATAATCCATTTTAAAATCACTAACCTTCATTCATTTTGGCCCTTTAAAAACCCATACCATACACTTTGTAAATGTAACACCCCGCCCTTTTCACTCTAATTTTCAGAGTTTATTTTTTTTTAATTTAAAATAATCATGTGATCGGGGCGGAGTGTCACGACGCGAGTTAAGTTCGGATCTCTAAATCCGACCCTTAACTGGCCAAGCCCATGTGCGTATGAACTAAGTCCATAAAACTGATCCGCACATGGTACATATATAACTTGCGGAATTAACTTAGTCTAAATCTAACTGAGGTTATAATAGAACCTATGACTAATCCAATTTTCCATTCTTAGATAGCAAAGTACATAACTTATTCTCCAAAATTACTAATCAATCTTAACTAATCGTTTAATCAAAACATCCAACATAAAACAAACCATAGCATCTATCTTAACTACTTATTTCAAGCCAACATAACTAATTACCAAATTACATTATCTAAATATATCAAATATCAAGTCCATAAAATAGTCCATTCATAATCCATTCCAATCATTCAAATCGCCCAAGTTTCTGTACTTGGTACTCTTCTCGATCCACGTTCTTTCCTTTCCCTGCATCATCCACTAAGGATATAGATAGGGCGTTAGATCAACGCGCCCAGTAGTGTTTCCAAATAGGGCTACCACATGGTTAGTCAAAAACATGCAAATATTATAATAATAATACATGTGTGACAAAATTCTATAAAAACATGCTATGTATGAAATGAACATGTAATGAGTCCCACCCATCACCATTCAACATAGCCATCACTTGACGGGATTCTCATCGTCAAGGAAACCTACAGTGGTCTTTTGGACGCCCCGACGGAGTGTGGCCTCTGGATTCCTCCTGATAGGATTCTCATCATCAGGGTACCCCACAGTGGTCTTTCGGACGCCCCGACGGAGTGTGGCCTCCGGTTACAACACCATCATCCCATGCCATGCATGAGATGTCTATGCAAACATGTCATTTAGAAACATAACTTTACAATCATATAAGATATCAAAATCAACATAAAACAGCATATGAAATAGTGGTTACAATAAAGGTAGGAAACCTACCCTTGTTTACTTTGTTCGACCCTTCCTTTGAACCGTCTTCCGATCACGGCTTGTACACCGTTCTAGAAATCCCAAAACCTTATTTACATAACAGCAAGTTAAGCATTCATTCATGTGATTCTAACTTAGTCTAAGTCCCAAAAATCCACTTAAACTTCCATGTCCTTTCTTAGCCATAAAACCCCATAGTTTTGGTCCTTTTAAAAATGTTTTTGGTCTCATTTAGACATAGGATATCAGTATAATGTTATCATGGTTTTACCTTTCAAAACCATCCAAGAAGCCCATCACTTTGTATGATTTCCATTTTGTAAAACTCAATCCAAATATCCACATAACAGTCCATGGGGTTCGGCCATACATATGGCCGAACCCTATGGTTCTTGGTGTGATTAATCCAACCATTGTCCATGGTTTTAATCCATAATTTAACCATAGTATTAATATGGTTCAGCCAAGCCCTAGTTACCTAAAAAAAACAGTAAACTTATCTTCACTTTAAATCCTTTAAAATCTCACAAACCATTTAATACTTCCATGAAATGTCATTCCATTTCTTGGGGTTCGGCCCACCCAATTGGGTGAACCTCATGGCCTATGGTTTAGATCCATTTATCAATTTATAAACTTAGTTTATTCTTAAATCAAAGCACATTATGTTTACATAAAAATCCATCCTACACTTGACCCAAATAACCATCAAAAACAGTCCATGGGGTTAGGCCATACACATGGCCAAACCCCAAGGTTTCCTTGATGTAAATCTTCTTATCCTACTTACTGATTTTTGGCCACAAAATGACCCATTTGACATATATAAAATTTACCATGTTTTGACATGATTTTTGTCCTTTAAAAACATCAAACTTAATCCACTTTTATCATCTAAAAACAGTCCCATACTTGTATGGTTTTAACTTCCAAAAACCATCCAAATAAATCAATTATTTCCATGGGGTTCGGCCATCCAATGGGGCCGAACCCTATGGTCCATCTTTTTATCTCATTCATGTACCTCCATCCAATATCTAACCCTTGTTAGATTTGGCCATCCAATGGCTGGGTCATGATTAAAAAATTGTTTATCGAAAACCTACCGTTTCCGCGACTCCTCCAATTGATCTTCCATCCGGCTTGTTCCTTTCCCTTTCTTAGCCTCTCCTTCTTCTTGATTCCTTGATGGTCAAGGACTGATTAAGCAACCAGCTGCTGCTCTAGATGTTTGGAAAAATCAAGGACAGCAAAGAGAGATAGATAGAATATTGGCTTTTAGATGGGAAACCATGATGCCAACTCCTTTGCTCAAAGTATACTTTTGTCTTAGTGAAATAAATCAATCAAGGACTGATTTCATATCAATAATCCAACTGTTGTTCTTGATGTTTGGAGAGATGGAGGATGCCCAAGAGAGGAAGAGATAATGATAGAGAATGAAATCCCCTTGGCTAATCAACTTCAGCCCAAGGTTAACCTCACATGTAACTCCCACATTAACCCCAAGTCCTTTATGCTTACTTGGGGGTTTCATCTATGCAATGAAACCTCCCCAAGCATCCAACGTCCCTTTTTGGATTGAATTTGTGTAACCCCCCTCCTTGGTTCCTTCTCTTATTAATAAACCAAATGGGGGTTTCATCTTGAGATGAAACACCAAGGGTTCCCAACAGTTTTGCTGTGTGCATTCCTCACACTATCCATCTTGCATTAATTTTGCATGTGAGAGTTTCACATGTAAATGAAACTCCCATGTGCTTCACCCTCCCTCCATTGGTTGTCTCTTTGAATACCTAAACATGGAATAAACCTCATGCCCTTTCCAACGTGTAGTCTAACCTTTTTGAATTTGAAAAGTCAAGGACCCCTTTTGTAACTCCATGAAACGGCAACTCCAATTGTCTCCATCTTTGGAGTTTCATGCATAGGCCATAATTTCCATGCAACCAACGTTGGAACGTGTTTGAATTTGAAAACAACCAAAAACCTTTTATCTACACCTCACTCACTTAGAATAAATATTCCATCAAACTCATTTATAATTTAAAACAACTCACTTACTCATAACTTAATTCAAATCAATTCACTCACTTATAATTTATTTCCAAATCAGCTCACTATTTAACTTAACTATATGATTTTATTTCAAACTCCAACCAGCCCCAATTTAATCAATCTTGGACTCACTTAGTGGTCAACAAAGTCAAACCCGACCCATTGGGTCCAAATTAGCCATTTTGACCCATTTGACCCAATTACAACTCTTGACCCATTTGATTCCACCTTATCCATTTATTTGTTTTGTAATTAAAACTACTAACCATTGGGTCTTGTTTGAACCATTGACCCATTTAAATTCAACTCAAATATATCACAATGGCAATTCCGTAAATATGAATAAATTCATATAAATTGATAACTTTGAAATTCCAGGATGTTACAATACAATACTATTTTTATAATTTTCGTCCCGAAAATCGAACGAAGTAGGATTTCAAAATAATTCATACAAACAATTCAGGGTGAGATGTTCTCATCTCCGATTCCAGTTCCCAAGTGGTTTCCTCAACACCATGTCGATCCCATACCACCTTGACGAACTGAATCGCTCGGTTACGCAACACCTTTTGCTCACTCTCTAATATTCTGACAGGCTTCTCGACATAAGTGACGTCGCTTTGCACATCTATATCTTGCACATTCAAAACATGAGACGGATCAGGGTTGTACTTCCTCAGCATCGACACATGGAATACACCATGTAGAGACGCCAATTGCGAAGGAAGTGCCAACTGATAGGCTACATCTCCCATCCTTCTAATAATTGAAAACGGTCCCACATATCTTGGCGACAATTTTCCTTTCTTTCCAAATCTCATGTGCCCTTTTCGTGGCGAGACCTTCAAGAATACCATGTCTCCCACTTCAAATTCGAGAAACCTCCTCCTCTTATCAGCATAGCTCTTTTGCCGACTCTGTGCGGTCAACAAATGTTGACGTATCAACTGGATCTGTGCAGTAGTTTCGGCAACCAACTCGGGTCCTATCAGCGCAGGTTCGCCGACCTCGGTCCAGCACACTGGTGACCTGCATGGTCTACCATACAAAGCTTCGAATGGTGCCATCTGAAGACTTGCTTGGTAGCTATTGTTATAAGAAAACTCCACCAATGGCAAATGATCCTCCCATCCACCTTTGAAGTCTAGCATGCACGTCCTCAACATGTCCTCCAACGTTTGTATTGTTCTTTCCGATTGTCCATCGGTCTGTGGATGGAATGCTGTGCTAATAAGTAGATCGGTCCCCATGGCCGACTGCATGCTCTGCCATACCCTGCCGGTGAATCGACCATCTCTATCAGACACTATAGTCCGTGGGATACCATGTAATCTGATGATGTCTTTGATATATCTCTGACCCAATGTCTCTAATGAATCCGACATCTTGATAGGAATAAAATGCGCGGATTTAGTCAGTCGATCTACCACGACCCATATAGCGTCATTGCCTTTCGAGGACCTCGGTAACCCCGTCACAAAGTCCATGGAAATGTGCTCCCATTTCCATTCCGGCACTGCTAAGGGTTTGAGTAACCCTAGTGGCTTCTGATGTTCCGTCTTAACCTGCTGACAAGTTAAACAATGAGCCACGAACTCTACAACATCCTTCTTGAGTCCATGCCACCAATAATGTCTTTTTAAGTCATGATACATTTTTGTTCTACCCGGATGAATGGAGAGCTTGCTCTGATGTGCCTCTATCAGTAATTCTTTTCTGCAGCTTCTTGGCACATAAATTCTACCCCGGAACATAAGACCCTGTCCTGGTCGTAATTCCCAATCCGGTACAACCTCGTCAATGGACATCTTGGCCCATGTCTCTGCCATTTCCGGATCTGTTCGTTGCTCCTGTTCAATCTTTGTAACCATGTTGGATCGTATGATCAAATTGTACATACTCCCATGGTTTGTGATGTATAGATTAAACTCACGAATGGAATTCAACATCTCCCATTCAGTCCTGATCAAACATGCCACTGATACATGAGACATGCGGCTGAAAGCACCCGCCACTTTGTTGACCTTTCCCGGATGATATCGGAGCGCAAATTCATAGTCCGCCAGATATTCCATCCATCTGCGCTGCCTCAGGTTGAGCTCTTTCTGATTAAATAAATACTTCAAGCTCTTGTGATCTGAAAATACTTCAAACTTCTCACCATATAGATAGTGTCTCCAGCTTTTGAGAGCGAAGACCACCGCAGCTAATTCCAGATCATGTGTGGGGTAGAGGCGTTCATGTATCTTTAGTTTTCTTGAACCATATGCCACCACCCGATCACATTGCATGAGTGAACATCCCAGTCCCTCTCCTGATGCATCACATTGTACTTCATAACCTTTGCCTCTTTCTAGCAAAACTAGAATAGGAGCAGTTGTAAGTCTCTCTTTCAGCTCCTCAAATCTCTAATTGCACAACTCTGACCATTCATATTTGACTCCTTTCTGCGTGAGTCGAGTCAATGGGGATGCAATTTTGGAGAAGTCCATGATAAACTTCCTATAATATCCAGCCAAACCCAGAAAGCTACGGATTTCAGTGACATTCTTTGGTGCTTTCCACTCACTTACTGCTGCCACCTTAGCCGGATCAACGGCTATACCATCCGCTGTTATAACATGCCCCAAGAATTTGACCTCAGGTAGCCAAAATTCGCATTTGCTTGCTTTGGCATACAACTGGTTCTGTCTCAAGGTGTTCAATACTATTCGTAGATGCTCAGCATGATCCTCCTAACTCTTGGAATAGATCAGGATATCGTCAATGAACACTATAACAAACCGATCCAGATATGGACAGAAGATTCTGTTCATTAAGTCCATGAACACAGCCGATGCGTTGGTAAGCCCAAATGGCATGACTACAAATTCAAATAGTCCATACCGTGTTCTGAAACTGTCTTCTTGATATCTTCCTCCCTGACTCGGATTTGATGATAACCGGACATCAGGTCAATCTTGGAAAAGTGACTGGATCCCCTCAACTGATCGAATAAATCATCGATCCTGGGTAGAGGATACTTGTTCCGGACAGTTAGCTGATTCAACTTCCGGTAGTCGACACACATTCTGAGTGAACCATCCTTCTTTTTCACGAACAACACTGGAGCTCCCCATGATGATGTGTTGTTCCGAATGCAACCCAGTCTGAGTAACTCATCAAGCTGTTTCTTCAACTCGGACATTTCTGCTGGTGCCATCCGATAATGGGGTAGAGACACTGGTGAGGTACCAGGATACAGCTTGATCTCAAAATTGAGCTCCCTCATAGGCGGTATACCAGGGAGTTCTTTTGGAAAGACATCAACAAATTCTTTCACAATTGCTGGAAGTTCAGTGACTGGTGCTTTGTTGATGACAATATTGTTCAACACCAAATGATGCAACCCTTCCTGCATCTGCTTTGCTTATCGGCACAAACTATATACTGCTTTCCCTCGGGTGACCAAAATGTCACTCTTCGGCGATAACAATCAATATTGGCTTCATAACCATAACCAGCCAATCAGTCCATGCCAAATATAATATCGTACTCAGTCATGTCGAGTACCAGATAATTGAACTCAAATCTGAGTCCAGCGAGTTCTGTATTTATGGCCGTCCATATGAGTCCCAAAGACGTGTCTCCGACAGGGGATACTACTGCGAGTGTGGTGGACAGCTTTTGAACTAGTGTTCCAGTAGCAGTTATAAAGGATGCAGATATAAAAGAGTGCGATGCTCCAGAATCAAACAATGCATAAGCATAAGAACTATTGACAACGGCCATACCTTGAATCACAGAATGATCCACATCCTCAGGAGGTTCCAGAGCAAATAGTCGTCCAGATCCGGTAGGATTAGGCGCCCATCCCGCCTGATTATAAGTCCTACCTCCTCGGGAGTTAGCTGGCCTAGCTGGTGGACGGAAAGATCCTCTTGAATATAGAGCTTATTGAGCTTTGGACAGTCTCTCTTGAAGTGACCCGGCTGATCACAGTGGAAACAGTTGTTCACCCCTCTGAATGACTGGGTGACTGATGCAGATGGGGAGGGCTGATTGGGACGAAAGCCCCCCGTGGACATGAAGATGGTGAGGGTCTACTGAAGTTCGGACGGAACCTCTTGTTGGGCTGGAACCCACCCCTCCTACTTGGAGCTCGGCGATTGTCAAGCCGCACCATTGCATTCAACTCCTGTTCTGCTATTGTGGCCTTGCTGACCACCTTAGCCAATGTGGTGCACTTAAATATGGTCACTTTGGCCCTGATGTTTGGCCGTAGACCCCTCTCAAACTTTCTTGCCTTGCGAAGTTCTGTGTCCACCATGTAGAATGCATAAATGGATAAACTGAGAAATTCACGGTGATACTCTGCCACCGTCATAGAGCCCTGTACCAAGGACAGAAAAAGTTTCGTCTGTCGCTCCTTCTCCTCCTCCGGAAAGTAGTGTTCCAGAAAGGTTGCTGAAAACTCATTCCATGTCATGGCCGTCCTCTCCCTAACTGGTATGAGTGCCCTCTGCTTCTCCACCACCTCCCACCATTTACCGGCATCTTCTATCAATTGTGAAGTAGCCAGTAGAATCCTGTCAGCATGACTCGAGATCTTAAGTAATTTTAAGATCTGAGTGATCTTCTTCAGCCAATGCTCACCTCCGACAACCCCTTCCTTCCCTTTGAAGTAGGGAGGACGCTGTTGTTGAAATTCTCGTGCCATACTCCGGTCACTGGCATCCCTGGAACTTTCACTCCCATTCATATGTTGCTGGAGTACAGAGGTTACCACTGCTTGGACTAAGCCCTGAAGTTCAGGCCGCACATGTGGTATATGTACACCACTGTTCCCTTCTCCCTCCTTCCATGATGCATTCTCACTTCCATTTTCTTCCCTCCAAGAGTGTTGTGATTCTTCCCCATTGTGCGACTTTTCATGAACAGATCGCTCCTCATCAGGTTGGGTTACCTCTTTCTCATGTATAGACAGCTCCTTCTCATGCATAGATTTTTCGTGTTGTGATAACACTTTCTCATGTTGCGTGATTTGCAACACCTTTTCCTTCCCTTTCTGATTCTGAGGGATCCTTTTCTTTTGAGCCATTTTCCTAAGTCATAAAAACATTATTGACTTAGTTTCCTTGTACAGTTTGTAATTTTGGGGAGATTTCCAAATAAGTAAACTTGGTTTTTTTTTTTTGTTTTTGAGGGGAGAGTCTCTAAATTCCCTATGTTTGTTTTTCTCAATTGGGGAGTATTGGGGAATGTATATCCTATTTTACTATGTTTGATAGATCAATTATAATACTGTACTTCTGCTATCTTTCACTGTTGTTCTCAGATTGATTTGTTCAGTCTGAGTCCACGAAGTAAATTAATCCGGCCCCCAATCAGCGGACTCCGAAAAGTCGGTCAGTTGGGATTCTTATCCGTCAGTGAGACAAGAAACCGTCTTAATCTTACTTCGGAAGATTCAACTTCCCGTTTCGCTCTGATACCAATTGTAACACCCCGCCCTTTTCACTCTAATTTCCAGAGTTTATTTTTTTTTTATTTAAAATAATCATGTGATCGGGGCGGAGTGTCACGACGCGAGTTAAGTTCGGATCTCTAAATCCGACCCTTAACTGGCCAAGCCCATGTGCGTATGAACTAAGTCCATAAAACTGCATATATAACTTACGGAATTAACTTAGTCTAAATCTAACTGAGGTTATAATAGAACCTATGACTAATCCAATTTTCCATTCTTAGATAGCAAAGTACATAACTTATTCTCCAAAATTACTAATCAATCTTAACTAATTGTTTAATCAAAACATCCAACATAAAACAAACCATAGCATCTATCTTAACTACTTATTACAAGCCAACATAACTAATTACCAAATTACATTGTCCAAATATATCAAATATCAAGTCCATAAAATAGTCCATTCACAATCCATTCCAATCATTCAAACCGCCCAAGTTTCTGTACTTGGTCCTCTTCTCGATCCACGTTCTTCCCTTTCCCTGCATCATCCACTAGGGATATAGATAGGGCGTTAGATCAACGCGCCAAGTAGTGTTTCCGAATAGGGCTACCACATGGTTAGTCAAAAACATGCAAATATTATAATAATAATACATGTGTGACAAAATTCTATAAAAACATGCTATGTATGAAATGAACATGTAATGAGTCCCACCCATCACCATTCAACATAGCCATCACTTGACGGGATTCTCATCGTCAAGGTAACCCACAGTGGTCTTTTGGACGCCCCGACGGAGTGTGGCCTCCGGATTCCTCCTGATGGGATTCTCATCATCAGGATACCCCACAGTGGTCTTTCGGACGCCCCGACGGAGTGTGGCCTCCGGTTACAACACCATCATCCCATGCCATGCATGAGATGTCTATGCAAACATGTCATTTAGAAACATAACTTTACAATCATATAAGATATCAAAATCAACATAAAACAGCATATGAAATAGTGGTTACAATAAAGGTAGGAAACCTACCCTTGTTTACTTTGTTCGACCCTTCCTTTGAACCGTCTTCCGATCACGGCTTGTACACCGTTCTAGAAATCCCAAAACCTTATTTACATAACAGCAAGTTAAGCATTCATTCATGTGATTCTAACTTAGTCTAAGTCCCAAAAATCCACTTAAACTTCCATGTCCTATCTTAGCCATAAAACCCCATAGTTTTGGTCCTTTTAAATATATTTTTGGTCTCATTTAGACATAGGATATCAGTATAATGTTATCATGTTTTTACCTTTCAAAACCATCCAATAAGCCCATCACTTTGTATGATTTCCATTTTGTAAAACTCAATCCAAATATCCACATAACAGTCCATGGGGTTCGGCCATACATATGGCCGAACCCTATGGTTCTTGGTGTGATTAATCCAACCATTGTCCATGGTTTTAATCCATAATTTAACCATAGTATTAATATGGTTCAGCCAAGCCCTAGTTACCTAAAAAAAATAGTAAACTTATCTTCACTTTAAATCCTTTAAAATCTCACAAAACCATTTAATACTTCCATGAAATGTCATACCATTTCATGGGGTTCGGCCCACCCAATTGGGTGAACCTCATGGCCTATGGTTTAGATCCATTTATCAATTTATAAACTTAGTTTATTCTTAAATCAAAGCACATTATGTTTACATAAAAATCCATCCTACACTTGACCCAAATAACCATAAAAAACAGTCCATGGGTTTAGGCCATACACATGGCCAAACCCCAAGGTTTCCTTGATGCAAATCTTCTTATCCTACTTACTGATTTTTGGCCACAAAATGACCCATTTGACATATATAAAATTTACCATGTTTTGATATGATTTTTGTCCTTTAAAAACATCAAACTTAATCCACTTTTATCATCTAAAAACAGTCCCATACTTGTATGGTTTTAACTTCCAAAAACCATCCAAATAAATCAATTATTTCCATGGGGTTCGGCCATCCAATGGGGCCGAACCTATGGTCTATCTTTTTATCTCATTCATGTACCTCCATCCAATATCTAACCCTTGTTAGATTTGGCCATCCAATGGCCGGGTCATTATTTAAAAATTGTTTATCGAAAACCTACCGTTTCCGCGACTCCTCCAATTGATCTTCCCTCCGGCTTGTTCCTTTCCCTTTCTTAGCCTCTCCTTCTTCTTGATTCCTTAATGGTCAAGGACTGATTAAGCAACCAGCTGCTGCTCTAGGTGTTTGGAAAAATCAAGGACAGCAAAGAGAGATAGATAGATTATTGGCTTTTAGATGGGAAACCTTGATGCCAACTCCTTTGCTCAAAGTATACTTTTGTTTTAGTGAAATAAATCAATCAAGGACTGATTTCATATCAATAATCCAGCTGTTGTTCTTGATGTTTGGAGAGATGGAGGATGCCCAAGAGAGGAAGAGATAATGATAGAGAATGAAATCCCCTTGGCTAATCAACTTCAACGCAAGGTTAACCTCACATGTAACTCCCACATTAACCCCAAGTCCTTTATGCTTACTTGGGGGTTTCATCTATGCAATGAAACCTCCCCAAGCATCCAACGTCCCTTTTTGGATTGAATTTGTGTAACCCCCCTCCTTAGCTCCTTCTCTTATTAATAAACCAAATGGGGGTTTCATCTTGAGATGAAACACCAAGGGTTCCCAACGGTTTTGCTGTGTGCATTCCTCACACTATCCATCTTGCATTAATTTTGCATGTGAGAGTTTCACATGTAAATGAAACTCCCATGTGCTTCACCCTCCCTCCATTGGTTATCTCTTTGAATACCTAAGCATGGAAGAAACCCTCAAGCCCTTTCCAACGTGTAGTCTAACCTTTTTGAATTTGAAAAGTCAAGGACCCCTTTTGTAACTCCATGAAACGGCAACTCCAATTGTCTCCATCTTTGGAGTTTCATGCATAGGCCATAATTTCCATGCAACCAACGTTGGAACATGTTTGAATTTGAAAACAACCAAAAACCTTTTATCTACACCTCCCTCACTTAGAATAAATATTCCATCAAACTCAGTTATAATTTAAAACAACTCACTTACTCATAACTTAATTCAAATCAATTCACTCACTTATAATTTATTTCCAAATCAGCTCACTATTTAACTTAACTATATGATTTTATTTCAAACTCCAACCAGCCCCAATTTAATCAATCTTGGACTCACTTAGTGGTCAACAAAGTCAAACTCGACCCATTGGGTCCAAATTAGCCATTTTGACCCATTTGAACCAATTACATCTCTTGACCCATTTGATTCCACCTTATCCATTTATTTGTTTTGTAATTAAAACTACTAACCATTCGGTCTTGTTTGAACCATTGACCCATTTAAATTCAACTCAAATATATCACAATGGCAATTCCGTAAATATGAATAAATCCATATAAATTGATAACTTTGAAATTCCAGGGTGTTACAGTAAATCCATTTAAATTTTACCATTTACTTACCCAAATTTCCATTTGCTTAACCACATGTATAAACCATAACTTAGCCCACAATTGACCTAAAAACATGGGTCATGGGTTCGGCCATACACCATGGCCGAACCCATGATGTCTTTCCCTCATTTTTACCATGGATCTTTAATCATATTTAAAGTCCACTTACATCACCAATCATTTCCTCATTATCTCCATAATTCAAAAATATTTAATCCCCCACTTCCATCCTTTAGTACCCATTTGAAAATCACATACCATACTCATAATTTTCAAACTTTAGAAAACATTAACCATAGAGCATCTAAGAGCCCTAACCTTCATAGATCACTAACCATGGGGTTCGGCCACCTTGTATGGCCGAACCCTATAGTCCATGATTTCTTTAAAACATCATACCCCCATTTGAATTAAATCATCTATTTACATCACCATTTTCATCCCAGTTAAACATCACATTCTATACTCAATAAATCCATTTAAATTTATCATTTTTCTCCATTATCTTTAAACATTATAATCTTAATAAATTACCCATTATTTACCATGGGGTTCGGCCATGCTACATGGCCGAACCCTATGGTCATCCATTCATTCCTTTAAACCCTATTTAAAATCACCTATTTTAAATCACTTGAAAACTAATTATCATAAATTATTCTCCAACATTTTAAACCTTCTAACCTTAATAAAATCATCAATTACTTTGCATTTAGGAAACCTAACCTTTTCTCCATATTTTTCCATATTTCCATCATCCATCATTTAATTTGCCACCACGGGGTTCGGCCATGCTACATGGCCGAACCCTATGGCCCAAAGTTTCCTCACAAATCCATAACAATTATTTTAAATACTTAACATCCCTAATCCATTACTTAATCCATTCCTCCATTTTATCCATTCCTTATCCTACCATTGGATGGATTTTTAAATTCAAAGCCTATGATGGTTTGGCCACCATCCAATCCAAGGAAATGGATTCCAAAACTTAAAACCCTAAAAACTAAATTTCTTGTTTAAAACATACTTACTATCCGACGACTCCTCCGGTCTTTGTCGCTCCCGTCGACTTCCTTGGCCTCCTTTCTTTTTCCTCTCCTTGTTTGATCGGCTAGATGTGCTTGATCAATGGTGAAATATGCTTGGATCTTCTATGGTAGATGGGGTTAGATTGAGGGAGGGAGAGGGGAAGGTGATGGAAGACAAGATCTTAGCCTTTGATCTTGAAGGGGTGGACCAAGGCTTGCTCTCTCTTTCTCTTTTCTTCTCTTCTTCTTCTAAGTTTTCTTCTTTTTTTCTTTTTTTCAATGCATGGGACGGTTTTTGAGAGAGGTGAAGAGGGAGAGAGAGAAATGAGAGGGATGAGATGGAAAACCCATCTCATTCCTTGGTCTTACTTGGACCATACCCCTCCATTATGGCCTCACCAACCAAGCATGGGCTAGCTTGACTTTGGTGGTGGTGGTTGAGACCCAACCACCAAGCATGGCTCCCTTGTCCTCTTTGACTTGTCTATGTTGACCCTAATTAACCAACCAAACTAATTAAGTTAAGTCCTCAGTTAGGTTAATTAATTTCCATCCAATTTAATTTCATACAATTTACCTATTTAAGAAATCCACCCATGGTTGACCAAGTCAACCATGGTGGACGGCCCCCACCTATACCTACCCCACCCGCCACCTCAGTTGGTGAGGTGGGGGTGGGCCCCACTTGGCCATGTCACTTTAATTCCATTAATCTTAACTTAGATAATTTTACAATAATTTTAATCAATTTAATTCACTTTAATCCACATTAGTCCTCTCAATTTATCTATGGTTGACCAAGTCAACCATGATGGTTGGCCCGACCTTTGCCTTGGTCCACACGCCACCTCAATAGGTGAGGTGGAGGTGGGCCCCATTTGGCCATATTACTTAATCTTGATACATCTTAACTTAGATAGTTTTATGATTATCTAATCTATTTAATTTATCTTAATTGGATCACCATTGGGTCCATGGCCCAATTATATTTTGTCTTTCCCATTTATTTTAGGGTACCTACTTTGGCCCATTGAGTCCCAAATTGACTATCTTGACCCAATTACTTACCATTGACTCATTAATTGTATTAATTCCAATTCATGGTTTATTGGGTAGACATTGGCCCCATGGCCCAATTAAATTCCCTCCTTACCTTAGGCTCACCTCAATTGGGTCCATTGGGTCCCAAATGAGTATTGGGCCCAATTTGACCATCCTTGACCCGATTAGTCCTCATTGGCCCATTAAATGGATTTCATCCAATCTATGGCCCATTGGACCATTCTTGGACCCTTGTCGTAACTTTTGATCCATTTGGTATTCCATCATGTCAAAATTCAAATTAACATCAATAAATGCCAAGTATATGTTGATTCGAAAATTCTGGCTATTACAATAGAATCCTTTTTTGAAATTTTCGTCCCGAAAATTCGAGCGAAGTAGGGGTCCAAAACAACTCATGCGAATCCGACTCAAGTTCCTAGGTGGTTTCTTCACTGCCATGTCGTTCCCATACCACCTTGACAAACTGAATGGCGGGGTTCCATAGCACCCTTTGTTCGCTCCCAATAACTCTGATGGGCTTCTCCACATATGTCACATCGCTTTGTACATCGATGTCTTGAACATTTATCACATGGGAAGGATCAAGATTGTACTTTCTCAGCATGGACACATGAAATAAATCATGTAGAGATGACAGCTGTGCAGGGAGCGCTAATTGATAAGCTACCCCTCCCACCCTCTTCAGTATCGGGAACGGCCCCACAAATCTAGGCGACAGTTTCCCTTTCTTCCCGAATCTCATGTGCCCCTTCCGCGATAAGACTTTCAGAAATACTAAGTCTCCCACCTCAAACTCGAGGAACCTTCTCCTCTTGTCGGCATAGTTTTTCTGACGGCTCTGTGCAGTGAGTAGATGTTGCCGTATCAGCTTAATCTGTGCTGTAGTCTCTGCAACCAAATCCGGCCCAATCAACGCAGGCTCACCGGCCTCTGTCCAACACACTGGCGATCTATACGGTCTACCATACAAGGCCTCAAATGGAGCCATCTGAAGGCTTACCTGGTAACTGTTATTGTAAGAGAACTCCACCAGTGGCAGATGATCCTCCCATCCCCCTTTGAAGTCTAGCATGCATGCTCCCAGCATATCCTCTAGTGTCAGTATCGTTCTTTCTGACTGCCCATCAGCCTGTGGGTGAAATGTTGTGCTAGTTAATACGTCGGTCCCCATAGCCGACTGCATGCCCTGCCATACTCTGCCGATGAATCGTCCATCCCTGTCGGACACAATAGACCGGGGAATACCATGTAGCCTAATGATCTCTAGGATGTACCGTCGACCCAAAGTCTCTGATGAATCTGTCATTTTGATGGGAAGGAAATGTGCGGACTTGGTTAACCGGTCCACTATGACCCATATCGCATCGTTGCCCTTTGATGTCCTCGGCAACCCTGTTACAAAGTCCATGGATATGTGCTCCCATTTCCATTCTGGTACCGGTAAGGGTGCGAGTAAGCCCGGTGGTTTCCGATGTTCAGCCTTAACCTGCTGACAAGTTAAGCAACGAGCGACAAACTCTGCCACATCTTTCTTAAGTCCATGTCACCAATAGTGCCTCTTAAGATCATGATACATCTTGGTGCTGCCCGGGTGGATAGAGAGTTTGGTTTGGTGTGCTTCAATTAGCAACTCTCTTATGCAATTCTTAGGCACATATGTCCTGCCTCGGAACAAAAGACCCTGTCCTGGTCGCAACTCCCACTCCGGTACAACCTCACCGGTAGACATCTTAGCCCAAATCTCCTCCACCTCTGGATCTGTCCGTTGTTCCCATTCAATCTCAGAGACCATGTTGGATCGTATGATCAGATTATATATGGTTCAATGATTATTGAGGTAGAGTTTAAATTCTCTGATGGTATTCAGTACCTCCCATTCCGTCCTGATCATGCTGGCTACTGTCGCAAGTGACAAACGGCTGAGAGCGTCCGCCACTTTGTTCGCCTTGCCAGGATGGTACGGAAGTACGAACTCATAATCCACCAGATATTCCATGCATCTGCGCTGTCTCATATTGAGTTCTTTCTGATCAAATAAGTATTTCAAACTCTTGTGATCTGAGAACACCTCGAATTTCTCACCATAGAGGTAGTGTCTCCAGCTTTTGAGAGCGAAGACCACTGCTGCTAGTTCTAGGTCATGTGTGGGATAATGGCGTTCATGAATTTTCAACTGTCTTGATCCGTACGCCACTGCGCGATTACCTTGACTAAGTGTACACCCCAGTCCCTCACCGGAGGCATCACAGTACTCCTCATAATTTCTGCCTCTTTCCGGCACGATCAGAATAGGAGCTGTCGTAAGCCTCTCCTTTAGCTCCTCAAATCTTTGATTACACAGATTGGACCACTCAAACTTGACTCCTTTCTGAGTGAGTCGGGTAAGTGGAACTGCAATCTTGGAGAAGTCCATGATGAATTTCCGATAGTAACCGGCCAATCCTAGAAAACTGCGGATCTCGGTCACATTTGTCGGCGCTTTCCATTCCTTGACTGCTGCTACCTTAGCCGGGTCCACGGCTATACCTTCCTCTAATATGATGTGCCCCAAGAAATTGACTTCAGATAGCCAAAATTCACACTTGCTGGCTTTGGCATACAATTGGTTCTTTCTCAAGGTGTCTAGGATTATCCGTAGGTGCTCGGTATGTTCCTCCTGACTTTTGGAGTAGATCAGAATATCGTCAATGAATATGATCACAAACTAATCTAAGTAAGGACGGAACATCCTATTCATCAGGTCCATGAACACCGCCGGTGCATTAGTAAGCCCAAACGGCATGACTACAAACTCATATAGACCATACCGTGTCCTGAAGGCTGTCTTCTCTATGTCCTCCCCTCTAACCCGGATTTGGTGATACCCGGACATTAAATCAATCTTGGAAAAGTGAGAGGAACCCCTAAGTTGATCAAACAGATCATCAATCCGGGGTAGGGGATACTTGTTCTTGACAGTCAGCTGATTTAACTTCCTATAGTCCACACACATTCGTAGGTACCGTCTTTCTTTTTCACAAATAACACTGGGGCTCCCCATACGGATGTACCATTCCGAATGAAGCCTAGTCTGAGCAGTTCATCAATCTGCTTCTTCAGCTCGGTCATCTCAGCTGGTGCCATCCTATAATGGGGTAATGATACTGGAGCGGCGCCGGGGTATAATTTTATTTCAAAGTCTATCTCCCTCTTGGGTGGCAAACCAGGGAGTTCTTTTGGGAATACCTCTGCAAAATCTGCGACTACCGCCGGAAGTTCAACCATTGGTGCCTTATCTAGTCTGAGGCTGTTCAAGGCGAGATAGTTCAATTCCTCCTACAGCCTCCTAGGGATACCCTACCTGTCAGCGTGTACCACGTACCACTTTCCTTCGGGTGACCAAAATATCACCCTACGAAGATGGCAGTCAATATGGGCCTGATACGTAGTCAACCAATCCATGCCGAATATGACATCATATTCCGCCATATCGATTACTAAATAGTTGAACTCGAATCTGAATCCCGCGAGTTCCGTGTTCAATGATGTACATATAAGTCCTAATGATGTGTCTCCGACGGGGGATACAATGGTGAGTGATGTGGACAGGTTTTGTACTAGTGTGCCCGTGGCAGATATGAATGCAGCAGATATGAATGAATGTGATGCTCCAGAGTCAAATAAAGTAACAGCATATGAACTACCAATTACAGCCATACCTTGCATCACTGAACGGTCCACTGCTACTGGAGATGGTATGGTGAAGAGTCGTTCAGATCCCACAGGTTTTGGTGCCCGCCCCACCTGATTATATGTTCTGCTTCCCCGCGACTGTGTTGGTCTAGTTGGAGGGCGGAAAGAGCCCCTGAAGTTGGAGGGTCGGCTAGTCTGTGGACACTCTCGCTTGTTGTGGCCCTGTTGGCCACACTGATAACAGTTGTTCCCACCCCGGGGAACCTGTGTGACTGATGCTGATGTAGAAGGATGACTGGGGCGAAAGCCCCCGGTAGATCCCGTGGAGGGTGAGGACCTGCTAGGATTCGGGCGGAATTTCTTGTTGGGTTGGAATGTTCCCTGCCCAACCTGCCCTCGGCGGTTGTCGAACCGCACTATCTCATTTAGTTCTCGTTCTGCGATGGTGGCCCTGCTAACCACCCCTGCCAGTGTGGGTTCTTTGAAAATGGTCACTCTAGTCTTGATGCTTGGCCGAAGGCCCCGTTCAAACTTGCGGGCCCTTCGGTGTTCAGTATCCACCATATAGAACGCATAGATAGATAGCTTAAGAAATTCTCTGTGATACTCCACCACTGTCATGTTGCCTTGTACCAATGAGATGAAGGCTTCAGTCTGGCTCTCTCTCTTCCTCCAGAAAAAATTGTTCTAGGAAGGTGGCTGGGAACCACTCCCATGTCATGGGGATCCTTTCTCTTTCTGGTACCAGCGTTTGTTGCTTTTCTACCACTTCCCACCAACTACTGGCATCCTCAATCAGTTGGGATGTGGCCAGTAAGATCTTATTAGCAGGACTGGAAACCTGGAGCAAATTCAAGATTTGATTAACCCTCTTTAACCAGTGCTCCGCTGTAACACCCCGCCCTTTTCACTCTAATTTTCAGAGTTTATTTTTTTTTTTTTTTTTTTTTTATAATATTAATCATTAAGTGATCGGGGCGGAATGTCACGACGCGAGTTAAGTTCGGATCTCTAAATCCGACCCTTAACTGGCCAAGCCCATGTGCTTATGAACTAAGTCCATAAAACTGATCCGCACATGGTATATATATATCTTACGGAATTATCTTAGTCTAGATCTAACTGAGGTTATAATAGAACCTATGATTAATCCAATTTCCATTTTTAGATAGCAAAGTACCTTATTTATTTTCCAATATTATTATATAACCTTAGTCTACTATTCATTCCAAACCATTCAAATAAATCCAACCATAGCAACTACTTAACTACTTATTACATGCCAACATCTAATTTAACAAATTACATTGTTCCAAATAAATCAACTAACAAGTCCATAAATAATCCATTCATAGTCCATTGCAATCATTCAAATCGCCCAAGTTTTCGTACTTGGTCCTCTTCTCCAACCACGTTCTTTCCTTTCCCTACATCATCCACTAAAGATATAGATAGGGCGTTAGATCAACGCGCCCAGTAGTGTTTCCGAATAGGGCTACCACATGGTTAGTCAAAAGTATGCAAATAGGATAATAGTTATACATGTGTGACAAAATTCTGTAAAAATATGCTATGTATGAAATGAACATGTAATGAGTCCCACCCATCACCATTCAACATAGCCATCACTTGACGGGATTCTCATCGTCAAGGTAACCCACAGTGGTCTTTCGGACGCCCCGACGGAGTGTGGCCTCCGGATTCCTCCTGATGGGATTCTCATCATCAAGGTACCCCACAATGGTCTTTCGGACGCCCCGACGGAGTGTGGCCTCCGGTTACTTCCCCATCATCCCATGCTATGCATGAGATGTCTATGCAAACATGCCATTTGTAAATATAACATTTGATTCAAATACTTATTCAAATAAACATAAAACAGCGAATAAGTTGTGTGGTTACAACAAGGTAGGAAACCTACTGTAGTTTACTTTGTTCGATCCTTCCTTTGGACCGTCTTCCGATCACGTCTCGCTCACCGTTCTAAAAATCCGAATACCCTATGCACATGGCAGCAACTTAATCATTTATCCACCTAATTTCCAGCAAAGCTTTATGTTCCAAGAATCACCTAATGGGGTTCGGCCAAAGCCATAGCCGAACCTCATCCATTAAAACATTGGTCATTCATTTATTTAATTAAAACCTATCTAATTACCCAAACTTCTAAACGAACCTTAGTAGGGTTCGGCCATACATTATTGCTGAACCTTACCACTTTGGTTTTAGCCCATTTATCCCATCATATGATCATTTTATTTTTGATCATTTCAGCCATAATTACAATTGTGCCATTGAGACCAACCTTTGCTCTAAATTAACTAACTTTCATCACCATACATAAAACCATCTTTAGTGGGGTTCAGCCATACACATGGCTGAACCTCATCACCTAATTTGATCCTTCTTTAACCCTCCATATCCTCATATAAACCAACAATTATGTCCCACCATTATCATTAGTGGGGTTCGGCCATACACATGGCCGAACCTCACCAATGTGATTTTATTCTCAATTTCCATCATTCATATTGGCCGATTACCTACCCATACTAACTCCATAAACAACATATATTATTCTTAAATCAAAGCATATAAATAATACCTAATGTTCATCATAAACTTAACCCAATTATTCTACAAAACAGTCCATGGATTTTCATGGTTTCCATGGTTTCCATGGGGTTCTCAACATGAAAACCCACACCGTTTTACATGGGGTTCAGCCCCCTATCATGGCTGAACCCAATGATTACATTCACTGTTTTTAAACCTTAATTAACTAGGTAATAACTGTATATTTAAATCAGGTTTTTAACCTTCAAAACAATCCTCCAAAATTAGCCCAATTTCATAGGGTTCGGCCATGTATATTGGCCGAACACCATGAGATTAATTTTGAACATTTAGTCCTTCATCTTAGGTCTGAAACCAGCACCCTAATCCATGTTTTTTTTAACCATTGTAAAACATGTATTTACTTCTTAAAATAACAACCCAAAACAGTCCATCACTTCATGGTTTATTTGTTCCAAATACATCAAAACAATACCATTATTTGCATGGGGTTCGGCCCTCCATGGTGGCCGAACCCTATGACCTTTGGTTTTGAACTTCTTGATCATTCATTTTTGTCCAAAACAAACTTCCTTATTTATGTTTTAACCTTTTTAAAACACATACTTAAAATCATCTAAAAACAGTCCCAAATTTGTATGGTTTTAATTTCCAAAAACCATCTAAACAAATCCATCATTTCCATGGGGTTTGGCCATCCAATGGGCCGAACCCTATGGTCCATCTTTTGATCTCATTCTTGTACTTCTAACCAACATTTAACACTTGTTAGATTCAGCCATCCAATAGCCGGATCATATTTCTTAATTAAACAACATAGTTTATCGAACACCTACCGTTTCCGCGACTCCTCCACTTGATCTTTACTCCCGCTTGTTCCTTCTCTTTTTGCTGAACTTGTCTTGATGAAAAGGAATCAAACCAAGGACTGATTAACAACCAGCTACTGCTCTTAGTTTTTAGAAAGATAGAGGACGTCCAAGAGAGATAGAGAGATAGAGAGAGTGAAAATCCTTTGCTTGATCAAAAAAACAGTCCAAGGTTAATTCAGCCTTTGTGTAACTCATCTCTCCATAATTAGAATCCTTTAAGTTCCTTGGGGTTTCATCTATGAAATGAAACACCAAGGGTTCCCAACGGTTTTGCTGTGTGCATTCCTCACACTATCCATTTTGCATTAATTTTGCATGTGGGAGTTTCACATGTAAATGAAACTCCCATGGGCTTCATCCTCCCTCCATTGGTTGTCTCTTTGAATACTTAAGCATGGAATAAACCCTCATGCCCTTTCCAACGTGTAATCTAACCTTTTTGAATTTGAAAAGTCAAGGACCCCTTTTGTAACTCCATGAAACGGCAACTCCAATTGTCTCCATCTTTGGAGTGTCATGCATAGGCCATAATTTCCATGCAACCAAATGAAACTCCCATGTGCTTCATTCTCCTTCATTCATACATTTGTAACTCTCAAAGCCATCATTCTCATATCTCCATGGTAGCCGTTACATGCATGAAATTGCTCATGCATGCAGCCAACGTCCCTAGCAACCTTTGTGTTTTCAAGAAGTAACTCCCATTCAAAATGTAACTCCCATTTTATTCATCACCTAAATGGGGGTTACATGCATGGTAATTTCTCCCCATGCACCAACGTTTTTCTTGCTCAAAGTTGGAATTTAAACCACTTCTCCTCCCATTCACACACTTCACTCACTTACATTAAAAATACATATTCATTCAACTCATTTATTCAACTCACCCAACCTAAGTCACTCATTTAATTTAACTTAACTAATAAATTCAACTTAACTAAACCAACCATTCATTTCAACTCAAACCAAACTCAAGTAATTAATAAACTTAAATTTACTAAGCTTGAACTCAATCCATGGTTAATCATGCCATTCACACGACCCATTGGGTCCCATCTAGCCATTTTGACCCATTTATCAAAATCTGACCCAAATATGATTCTTGACCCGTTTAAATTTATCTTACCCATTTATTTGTTTTGTAAACCAACTATCATCCTTTGGGTCTCGATTGAGCCATTGACCCATTTAAATTCCAATCAATTTTTATCACAATGGCAATTCCGTAAATATGAATATTTTCACATAAACTGATAACTTTGAAATTCCAGGGTGTTACATCCGCTCCCACAGCCCCTTCCTTTCCCTTGAAGTAGGGAGGGCGCTGTTGTTGGAAGTCCTTGACCATCTTCCGTTTACTGGAGTCGCTGGCAGTCACATTGCCGCTTGAGTGTTGTTGGAGAGCAGAAGCGACTGCCGCTTGGACTATGTCTCTTAACTCGGGAGGTACACCTTCTAAGTTTATGCTATTTTGTCCCTCGGCTATATGAGGTGGTGGTTGTATTCCTCGTCCTGACGAGGGGGTGTTACCTCTTTCTCTACCCGTGGGTTACGGCGGGTTCTTCTTTTCTGCAGCATTTCCTAAGTCATCGAAAAATATTGACTTAGTTCCCTCATAATATTGGCATGTTCATAGTTCAGAACAATTTTCCTAAGTATCAAATATTTCCTTCAATTTGGGGGAGAATTATCGATCAAGTATACTTCATTTTTGGGGGAAAATTCCTAAGTATCGAATATCGTTTCTTTCATTTGAGGAAAGTTGCCAAATAAGCATACTTGGTTTGGGGAAAACTTCCCATCTAGCTATGTTTGTCCATTTTTGTGAAATTGGGGGAAATGTTCCTACGTTTAATAAACCTATCAATGTTATAATGATTGTACTTCCCTTCCTATCATTTTCTTACGTCAAATGTGGTGCTCAGATTGAATGTTTCAGTCTCAGTCAATCGAAGTAGATTAATCCGGCCCCCGTGCAGCGGACTCCGAAGAATCGGTCAGTTGGGATTCTTAGCTGTCAGTGAGACATGCAACCGTCATAATCTTACTTCAAAGGATTCATTCTTTCGATTTCGCTCTGATACCAACTGTAACGCCCGGCCCTTTTTCACCCGCTTTCCGAAAATCAGAGGCTATTTTTTTTTTTTTTTAAATAGAAGAGTGAGAGAGGGCGCGGACGCCACGACGCGAGTTAAGTCCGAGCTTCTAAAGCCTGACCCTTAACTGGCCAACCCCACCCGTGCGCGGAACTAAGTCTACGAGAATGGTTCACGCGTAGGAAGTAAGCTCGCGGACTATAACCATTGCGGAACATGATAATAGAGTCTATCCTACTGGTTTTTAGATAGAAGGGAAGATACAACATTAAATTACCAAAATGCCCCTACGATCATATTTATATCACCAAATGTAATTGTCCATAAGTAACGTCCAAACCATCGCAAGAAATGTAAATTTATACAACCCGACAAGCTAAGTTACTTTAAAATTACATCTCCAAAATGTAAACGTAAATAAACTAAGACTGCGCTTCCCAAGCTCCTAAGCTTGTCTCCTGTCATGTCCACCGCTTCCGCCATCCCCTGCGTCATCAGCTAGGGTAGAAGTAGGGCGTTAGTCAACGCGTCCAGTAAGGCTCCGAGTAGGGCTAGCACATGGATTAGTGATAACACGCATACCGATACAATAAAATATAACAAAATAAGCATGTAATGTATGCTATGCCATGGGTGCCTATGTCATGTGTCCCACCTATCAGCCGTATGATCATACAATGTATTGTCCCCATGTTTGCTTCTCGGTCGTCCCGACGGAGCATAGACTCCGATTATAGCCCTCAGGCTATCCCCATGTCTGATTCTCAGTCACCCCGACGGAGCATGGACTCCGGTTATAGCCCTTAGGCTATCCCCATGTCTGATTCTCGGTCGCCTCGACGGAGCATGGACTCCAGTTATAGCCCTCAGGCTATCCCCATGTCTGATTCTCTGTCGCCCCGATGGAGCATGGACTCCGGTTTCATTATTTTCCCGTCCATGCCATGCATGACATGTACATGCATTATGCTATGTAGTATATATATAAACCATCAATTTAATATACCATACATAGCCATATAATGCATAATGTTAAAATATAATCCATAATACCATCATATAATTCATAAATTAAAACTCATCATAATACAAGTCCCATAATCATCAAAATAGATTAAAATAAACATCACATATCCACGGCTTACAAGGAGGTAGGAATCCTACCGAATACCGCGTAGCGTTCCGTTACGTTTTCCTCTCGATAACCCGGTCGCCGATCGCGTACCGTTTGCGACGTCCCGATACCTTATTACATTTACTGAATCAGTCCATATGTTTTTCCATGATTGAGTCCATAATTGATCCATCTACTTCGACCCATTAATGGCCATTAATTATGTTACAATTTTATAGAAAATCAGCCCTTAACTTAGCCCATTATCCATTGGTTAAAAACATATACATAAATCCGAATTTTTTTTTTTGGTCATTTCAAATATTCCAATGAGTGAGCCTAAAACTCAGCATCTATACGTTTCGTTTCATCATTCGTAATATCCGATTTCATGTCTAATCCCCATAGGGTTCGGCCATGTACTATGGCCGAACCTATGGTTTTTCAATGTGGCACTTATTTACCATTTTGTCATTCCTCTCCCATGGTTCAATCATCCATTCATTTATGTATGTTCTAAGTCCAACAATTTATTCATACTTAGATCCATTTAATCATGACCTAGTATCATAAATTCAGCCACCTATTATTTAATTTTGAAAAACATTTAATCCCATATGTCCTTTCACATTTGGCCCTAAAGGTGGCCCACAAAGAGATCATGGGTTCGGCCATACACCATGGCCGAACCCATGGTACCCTATCTCCCTTCTTTTGGGTCCATTTTGTCTCATTTACTCCTATCACCAATGAATTTAATTTATTCATTTAAGTCCCCATTCTCATCCCATTTAAAACCTCACATATCATTTTCATAAATCCATTAAAATCTAGCATTCTTCTACACCATTTTCCATTTATTAAAACCACTAATCACCACCCTAGGGTTCACCTTTATGGATGCCATTTTCAATGACTAATGTTTTGTCCCAAAAATAATCCATTTTAAAATCACTAACCTTCATTCATTTTGGCCCTTCAAAAACCCATACCATACACTTTGTAAATCCATTTAAATTTTACCATTTACTTACCCAAATTTCCATTTGCTTAACCACATGTATAAACCATAACTTAGCCCACAATTGACCTAAAAACATGGGCCATGGGTTCGGCCATACACCATGGCCGAACCCATGATGTCTTTCCCTCATTTTTACCTTGGATCTTTAATCATATTTAAAGTCCACTTACATCACCAATCATTTCCTCATTATCTCCATAATTCAAAAATATTTAATCCCCCACTTCCATCCTTTAGTACCCATTTGAAAATCACATACCATACTCATAATTTTAAAACTTTAGAAAACATTAACCATAGAGCATCTAAGAGCCCTAACCTTCATAGATCACTAACCATGGGGTTCGGCCACCTTGTATGGCCGAACCCTATAGTCCATGATTTCTTTAAAACATCATACCCCCATTTGAATTAAATCATCTATTTACATCACCATTTTCATCCCAGTTAAACATCACATTCTATACTCAATAAATCCATTTAAATTTATCATTTTTCTCCATTATCTTTAAACCTTATAATCTTAATAAATTACCCATTATTTACCATGGGGTTCGGCCATGCTACATGGCCGAACCCTATGGTCATCCATTCATTCCATTCTATGCCTTTAAACCCTATTTAAAATCACCTATTTTAAATCACTCGAAAACTAATTATCATAAATCATTCTCCAACATTTTAAACCTTCTAACCTTAATAAAATCATCAATTACTTTGCATTCAGGAAACCTAACCTTTTCTCCATATTTTTCCATATTTCCATCATCCATCATTTAATTTGCCACCATGGGGTTCGACCATGCTACATGGCCGAACCCTATGGCCCAAAGTTTCCTCACAAATCCATAACAATTATTTTAAATACTTAACATCCCTAATCCATTACTTAATCCATTCCTCCATTTTATCCATTCCTTATCCTACCATTGGATGGATTTTCAAATTCAAAGCCTATGATGGTTTGGCCACCATCCAATCCAAGGAAATGGATTCCAAAACTTAAAACCCTAAAAACTAAATTTCTTGTTTAGAACATACTTACTATCCGACGACTCCTCCGGTCTTTGTCGCTCCCGTCGACTTGCTTGGCCTCCTTTCTTCTTCCTCTCCTTGTTTGATCGGCTAGGTGTGCTTGATCAATGGTGAAATATGCTTGGATCGGCTATGGTAGATGGGGTTAGATTGAGAGAGGGAGAGGGGAAGGTGATGGAAGACAAGATCTTAGCCTTTGATCTTGAAGGGGTGGACCAAGGCTTGCTCTCTCTTTCTCTTTTCTTCTCTTCTTCTTCTAAGTTTTCTTCTTTTTTTCTTTTCACCAATGCATGGGACGGTTTTTGTGAGAGGTGAAGAGGGAGAGAGAGAAATGAGAGGGATGAGATGGAAAACCCATCTCATTCCTTGGTCTTACTTGGACCATACCCCTCCATTATGGCCTCACCAACCAAGCATGGGCTAGCTTGACTTTGGTGGTGGTGGTTGAGACCCAACCACCAAGCATGGCTCCCTTGTCCTCTTTGACTTGTCTATGTTGACCCTAATTAACCAACCAAACTAATTAAGTTAAGTCCTCAGTTAGGTTAATTAATTTCCATCCAATTTAATTTCATACAATTTATCTATTTAAGAAATCCACCCATGGTTGACCAAGTCAACCATGGTGGACGGTCCCCACGTATACCTACCCCACCCGCCACCTCACTTGGTGAGGTGGGGGTGGGCCCCACTTGGCCATGTCACTCTAATTCCATTAATCTTAACTTAGATAATTTTGGAATAATTTTAATCAATTTAATTCACTTTAATCCACATTAGTCCTCTCAATTTATCCATGGTTGACCAAGTCAACCATGATGGTTGGCCCCACCTTTACCTTGGTCCACACGCCACCTCAATAGGTGAGGTGGAGGTGGGCCCCATTTGGCCATATTACTTAATCTTGATACATCTTAACTTAGATAGTTTTATGATTATCTAATCTATTTAATTTATCTTAATTGGATCACCATTGGGTCCGTGGCCCAATTATATTTTGTCTTTCCCATTTATTTTAGGGCTTACCTACTTTGGCCCATTGGGTCCCAAATTGACTATCTTGACCCAATTACTTACCATTGACCCATTAATTGTATTAATTCCAATTCATGGTTTATTGGGTGGACATTGGGCCCATGGCCCAATTAAATTCCATCCTTACCTTAGGCTTACCTCAATTGGGTCCATTGGGTCCCAAATGAGTATTGGGCCCAATTTGACCATCCTTGACCTGAGCGAAGTAGGAGTCCAAAACAACTCACGCGAAGAGCTCTGGATAAGCGGTTTTCATCTCTGACTCAAGTTCCCAGGTGGTTTCTTCACTTCCATGTCGTTTCCATACCACCTTGACGAACTGAATGGCGCGGTTCCGTAGCACCCTTTGTTCGCTTCCAATAACTCTGACTGGCTTCTCCACATATGTCACATCGCTTTGTACATCGATGTCTTGAACATTTATCACATGGGAAGGATCAGGATTGTACTTTCTCAGCATGGACACATGAAATACATCATGTAGAGATGACAGCTGTGGAGGGAGCGCTAATTGATAAGCTACCCCTCCCACCCTCTTCAGTATCGGGAACGGCCCCACAAATCTAGGCGATAGTTTCCCTTTCTTCCGGAATCTCATGTGCCCCTTCCGTGGTGAGACTTTCAGAAATACTAAGTCTCCCACCTCAAACTCGAGGAACCTTCTCCTCTTATCGACATAGTTTTTCTGACGGCTCTGTGCAGTGAGTAGATGTTGCCGTATCAGCTTAATCTGTGCTGTAGTCTCTGCAACCAAATCCTGCCCAATCAACGTAGGCTCACCGGCCTCCATCCAACACACTGGCGATCTACACGGTCTACCATACAAGGCCTCAAATGGAGCCATCTGAAGGATTGCTTGGTAACTGTTATTGTAAGAGAACTCCACCAGTGGCAGATGATCCTCCCATCCGCCTTTGAAATCTAGCATGAATGCTCTCAGCATATCCTCTAGTGTCTGTATCGTTCTTTCTGACTGCCCATCAGTCTGTGGGTGAAATGCTGTGCTAGTTAATACGTCGGTCCCCATAGCCGACTGCATGCCCTGCCATACTCTACCGGTGAATCGTCCATCCCTGTCGGACACAATAGACCGGGGAACACCATGTAGCCTAATGATCTCTAGGATGTACCGTCGATCCAAAGTCTCTGATGAATCTGTCATTTTGATGGGAAGGAAATGTGCGGACTTGGTTAACCGGTCCACTATGACCCATATCGCATCGTTGCCCTTTGATGTCCTCGGCAACCCTGTTACAAGGTCCATGGATATGTGCTCCCATTTCCATTCTGGTACCGGTAAGGGTACGAGTAAGCCCGGTGGTTTCCGATGTTCAGCCTTAACCTGCTGACAAGTTAAGCAACGAGCGACAAACTCTGCCACATCTTTCTTAAGTCCATGTCACCAATAGTGCCTGCTGCCCGGGTGGATAGAGAGTTTGGTTTGGTGTGCTTCAATTAGCAACTCTCTTCTGCAATTCTTAGGCACATATGTCCTGCCTCGGAACATAAGACCCTGTCCTGGTCGCAACTCCCACTCCGGTACAACCTCATCGGTAGACATCTTAGCCCAAATCTCCTCCACCTCTGGATCTGTCCGTTGTTCCCGTTCAATCTCAGAGACCATGTTGGATCGTATGATCAGATTTTATATGGTCCCATGATTATTGAGGTAGAGTTTAAATTCTCTGATGGTATTCAGTACCTCCCATTCCGTCCTGATCATGCTGGCTACTGTCGCATGTGACAAACGGCTGAGTGCGTCCGCCACTTTGTTCTCCTTGCCAAGATGGTACCGAAGTACGAACTCATAATCTGCCAGATATTCCATCCATCTGCGCTGTCTCATATTTAGTTCTTTCTGATCAAATAAGTATTTCAAACTCTTGTGATCCGAGAACACCTCGAATTTCTCACCATAGAGGTAGTGTCTCCAGATTTTGAGAGCGAAGACCACTGCTGCTAGTTCTAGGTCAAGTGTGGGATAATGGCATTCATGAATTTTCAACTATCTTGATCCGTACGCCACTGCGCGATTACCTTGACTAAGTGTACACCCCAGTCCCTCACCGGAGACATCACAGTACACCTCATAATTTCTGCCTCTTTCCAGCAAGATCAGAATAGGAGCGGTCCTAAGTCTCTCCTTTAGCTCCTCAAATCTTTGATTACACAGATTGGACCACTCAAACTTGACTCATTTCTGAGTGAGTTGGGTAAGTGGAGCTGCAATCTTGGAGAAGTCCATGATGAATTTCCGATAGTAACCGGCCAATCCCAAAAAACTGCGGATCTCGGTCACATTTGTCGGCGCTTTCCATTCCTTGACTGCTGCTACCTTAGCCGGGTCCACGGCTATACCTTCCTCTGATATGATGTGCCCCAAGAAATTGACTTCAGATAGCCAAAATTCACACTTGCTGGCTTTGGCATACAATTGGTTCTTTTTCAAGGTGTCTAGGACTATCCATAGGTGCTCGGCATGTTCCTCCTGACTTTTGGAGTAGATCAGAATATCGTCAATGAATACGATCACAAACTGATCTAAGTAAGGACGGAACATCCTATTCATCAGGTCCATGAACACCGCCGGTGCATTAGTAAGCCCAAACAACATGACTACAAACTCATATAGACCATACCGTGTCCTGAAGGCTGTTTTCTCTATGTCCTCCTCTCTAACCCGGATTTAGTGATACCCGGACATTAAATCAATCTTGGAAAAGTGAGGGGAACCCGTAAGTTGATCAAACAGATCATCAATCCGGGGTAGGGGATACTTGTTCCTGACAGTCAGCTGATTTAACTTCCTATAGTCCACACACATTCGTAGGGTACCGTCTTTCTTTTTCACAAATAACACTGGGGCTCCCCATACGGATGTACTGTTCCGAATGAAGCCTAGTCTGAGCAGTTCATCAATCTGCTTCTTCAGCTCGGTCATCTCAGCTGGTGCCATCCTATAATGGAGTAATGATACTGGAGCGGCGCCGGGGTATAATTTTATTTCAATGTCTATCTCCCTCTTGGGTGGCAAACCAGGGAGTTCTATTGGGAATACCTCTGCAAAATCTGCGACTACCGCCGGAAGTTCAACCATTGGTGCCTTATCTAGTTTGAGGCTGTTCAAGGCGAGATGGTTCAATTCCTCCTACAGTCTCCTAGGGATACCCTGCCTGTCAGCGTGTACCACGTACCGCTTTCCTTCGGGTGACCAAAATATCACCCTACGAAGATGGCAGTCAATATGGGCCTAATACGTAGTCAACCAATCCATGCCAAATATGACATCATATTCCGCCATATCGATTACTAAATAGTTGAACTCGAATCTGAATCCCGCGAGTTCCGTGTTCAATTCCGTACATATAAGTCCTAATGATGTGTCTCCGATGGGGGATACAATGGTGAGTGATGTGGACAGGTTTTGTACTAGTGTGCCCGTGGCAGATATGAATGCAGCAGATATGAATGAATGTGATGCTCCAGAGTCAAATAAAGTAACAGCATAGGAACTACCAATTACAGCCATACCTTGCATCACTGAACGGTCCACTGCTACTGGAGATGGTATGGTGAAGAGTCGTTCAGATCCCGCAGGTTTTGGTGCCCGCCCCGCCTGATTATATGTTCTGCCTCCCCGCGACTGTGTTGGTCTAGTTGGAGGGCGGAAAGAGCCCCTGAAGTTGGAGGGTCGGCTAGTCTGTTGACACTCTCGCCTGTAGTGGCCCTGTTGGCCACACTGATAACAGGTGTTCCCACCCCGGGGAACCTGTGTGACTGATGCTGATGTAGAAGGCTGACTGGGGCGAAAGCCCCTTGTAGATCCCGTGGAGGGTGAGGGCCTGCTAAGATTCGGGCGGAATTTCTTGTTGGGTTGGAATGTTCCCCGCCCAACCTGCCCTCGGTGGTTGTCGAACCGCACTATCTCATTTAGTTCTCATTCTGCGATGGTGGCCCTGCTAACCACCCCTACCAGTGTGGGCTCTTTGAAAATGGTCACTCTAGTCTTGATGCTTGGCCGAAGGTCCCGTTCAAACTTACGGGCCCTTCGGTGTTCAGTATCCACCATATAGAATGCATAGATAGACAGCTTAAGAAATTCTCTGTGATACTCCGCCACTGTCATGTTGCCTTGTACCAATGAGATGAAGGCTTCAGTCTGGCTCTCTCTTTCTTCCTCCAGAAAAAATTGTTCTAGGAAGGTGGCTGAGAACCACTCCCATGTCATGGGGATCCTTTCTCTTTTCGGTACCAGCGTTTGTTGCTTTTCTACCACTTCCCACCAACTACTGACATCCTCGATTAGTTGGGATGTGGCCTGTAAGATCTTATCAGCAGGACTGGAAACCTGGAGCAAATTCAAGATTTGATTGATCCTCTTTAACCAGTGCTCCGCTCCCACAACCCCTTCCTTTCCCTTGAAGTAGGGAGGGCGCTGTTGTTGGAAGTCCTTGACCATCTTCCGTTTACTGGGGTCGCTGGCGGTCACAATGCCGCTTGAGTGTTGTTGGAGAGCAGAAGCGACTGCCGCTTGGACTATGTCTCTTAACTCGGGAGGTACACCTTCTATGTTTATACTATTTTGTCCCTCGGCTGTATGAGGTGGTGGTTGTACTTCCTCGTCCTGACGCTAGGTCATGATTAATGAATCACTAATGGATCTAAGTATGAATGAATTTTGGACTTAGAATGTACATAAATGAATGGATGATTAACCATAGAAGAGAGAGTGGTAAAATGGTAATTATAAGCCACCTTGAGGAGCCATGGGTTCAGCCATGGTACATGGCCGAACCCTATGTATGTTAGACATAAAAATTGGATACATTGCGAATGATTAAATGAAACGGATAGATGCTGCGTTTTAGGCTCGCAAATTGGAATATTTAAAATGGCCAAAATTGGATTTATGGATGTGTTTTAAACCACGAAAAACGAGGCTAAGTTAGGGGCCGATTTTGATAAACGGATAACGTAATTAGGAACCTAAGGTTGTAATAAGTTAGGGATTTAATCATGAAATAAAATACGGACTAATTCGGTAAATGTGTAATAAGGTATCGGAACGTCGCAAAACTTTGCGCGATCGGCGACTGGTTTATCGAACGGAAACGTAACGGGACGCTAAGCGGTATTCGGTAGGATTCCTACCTCTTTGTAAGCCGTGGATATGTGATGGTTATTTTAATCTATTTTGATAATTATGTGATTTGTATTATGATGGGTTTTTGATTTATGAATTATATATTCATACTATGGTTTATATTTTTAATGTTATGCATTATATGGCTATGTATGATATATTAAGTTTATGAGATATATATGTATATTACATAGCATAATGCACTTACATCTCATGCATGGCATGGGCGGGAAAATAATGAAACCGGAGTCCATGCTCCGTCGGGGCGACCGAGAAGCAAACATGGGGATAGCCCGAGGGGCTATAACCGGAGTCCATGCTCCGTCGGGGCGACCGAGAATCAGACATGGGGATAGCTCTTATGCTATAACCGGAGTCCATGCTCCGTCGGGGCGATCGAGAAGCAAACATGGGGAAACCTTGACAAGGCTTTGCCGTCAAGGGGGATACGATATTTTATGATGATACGGTGGATGGGTGGGACACATGACATAGGCACCCATGGCATGGCATTCATCATATGTTTATTATATTATTGTCGGTATGCATGTTATCACTAACCCATGTGCTAGCCCTACTCGGAGTCCTACTGGGCGCTTTGACTAACGCCCTACTTCTACCCTAGCTGATGACGCAGGAGATGGCGGAAACGGTGGACACGTCGGGAGCCAAGCGTAGGAGCTTGGGAAGCGGATATCTAGTTTTATTCCAGTTTCATTTTGGGGATGTAATTTAAAGTAGCTTAGCTCGTCGGACTGTATAATTTATATTTCTTGTTATGGTTTGGACTGCATTATGGACAATATCGTTTTGAGGCATAAATGTGAACATAGGGGTATTTTGGTAATTTAATGTTGTATCTTCCCTTTTATCTAAAACCGGTAGGAAAGTCTCTATTATAACGTTCCGTACGTAATTATATTCCGCGAGCTTACTTCCTACGCGTGAACCGTTCCCGTGGTCTTAGTTCCGCGCACACGTGGGGTTGGCCAGTTAAGGGTCGGGCTTTAGAAGCTCGGACTTAACTCGCGTTGTGACGTCCGCGTCCTCTCTCACTCTCCATTTCAAAAAAAAAAACATAGACTCTGATTTTCGAAAAGCGAGTGAAAAAGGGGCGGGCGTTACACCACATGGGGTGCTAATTGGAATCAAGGGGAGATGGATGGTCTCAAGAGACACCACCAAAGGTTGCAGCCGATTGGACCAGGGAGGTGAAGAGGCATGGGTGTTTCATCACAAGGATGAAACCCCCAAGTAAACCATAATGGTGGAGATGAAAAGACATGGGGGTTACTTAGGGGTGTCACCAAAGGACACCACCTTTGAGTAACTCTCATTAACTAAGGAAGTTAGAGTTTTACATCACTCTCTCCCTCTCCTTTCCTTGGCCGATCCCTCCATCAAGACAAAAGGACTTAGAGAAAAGGAGTTGCAGCCCTAGGTTTATTACTTTCACCCAAGGCTAAGTTTCTCTCTCAAAATCTACCTCCTTGGCCGAACCAGCCCTTGGTGTTTTCACCATTGATCAAAACACACAATCAGCTAAGGACTAAGGGAGCAAGAAGGAAGGAAGGAAGGATCAAAGGAGAGAAGAGAAGCAAAGGAGATTGGTAAGTATTTCATAAAATTTTGTTAACAAACATGGGTTAAGGGAACATGACTTGGCCATGGTATGGCCGAATCTACCAAAGGTTTAAATTATGGATGATGAGGTTTAAAATGATAGAAATATGGATCATAGGATTCGGCCACTTTGGATGGCCGAACCCCATGAAATGACTTTGTTATTTGTATGGTTTTGAGGGATAAAAACCATACAATGATTTAAAGTTTTTAAGGTGTTTAATATGGAGATATGATGGACATTTTGGGTCGGCCATTGAGTGGCTGAACCATATTGATTTTATGGCTAAGTTGTTATGCACAAACCATGCATAAATATTGGAGGGTTTGCATTAAGAAAACCATAGGGTTCGGCTAAGTGTATGGCCGAACCCCATGGACCATTTTATGGGTTATATGGAGTATTGATGTGATTAGAAATTATTGTTGGTTTTATAATGTTTTAAAAGGCCTAAATTATGGATATATGGGTAAAGCATGCAATCGCCGAACCCTAATCTCTATGATGAATAAAAGAACCAAAGGTGAACTATAGGGTTTGGCCCTGGGTATGGCCGAACCCCATAGAAAGAGGCATTGGTCATGTTTGGGGTTTTGAAGGATAAAAATCATGGAACATTATGAATGTCTTAGATAGATTTTTAGTATGTAAAACTATGATGTTAGAGTATGTTATTGATCATGAAAGTGCATGAATGGTAAAACTGTAAATAGATGGAAATAAGTAACCATAGGGTTCGGCCATATGTATGGCCGAACCCCATGGGGTGATTTTGATGGATTTAAGTAATTTTGGAACCAAGAAAATGATGGAAGATTAAGGGCTAGTTAATTACATGAATAGATTGGTAACTAGTCTTAAGTATGAAGGATTAAAGGACCAAGTTTAAGATAGTGAGGTTCGGCCATGTTGTATGGCCGAACCCCACTAAGGTGGAGTTGTTTTGGATGATGGTGGTTAGCAAAATTAAACATTGGTTAGACCAATGGCAAAACCGTAAATACAAGTTATAGTGGAATGAAAGATTAAAAGGACTTGAAAGAGGTGTCAAGCCAAAGTGGTATGGTTCGGCCATGTTGTATGGCCGAACCCAACCAAGGTATGTTTGAAGTGTGAAGTGTTTTAGTGTTGATCAAATGAAAAGGAAGATCAAATTCAAAGTAGGTGAGGTTCGGCCATGGGTATGGCCGAACCCCACAAGATGATTTTTGGGATTTAAACTCAATTAGAAATCAAAAGTATATGTGGTTGACTTGTTGTTATATAAACAAGGTAACGGGACTTGAACGGTGCACAAGTCGTCAACGGGTGACGGATTGAGAAGAAAGGATAACTTAAAGTAACTTTCTGTAGGTTTCCTACCTCCTTATAACCACATATTATATTGATGTTTTATCTTAATTTACATGAGATATTTGTTAAAGTATTATGTTTCAAATGAGATTTGAATGTTAAGATTTATTTACAAATGGCATGTACTCATTGACATCTCATGCATGGCATGTAACGCCCGCCCCTTTTCACCGAAATCAGAGTCTATTTTTTTTTTGAAATAACAAGTGACAAAGGGCGCGGACGTCAAGACGCGAGTTAAGTCCGAGCTTCTAAAGCCCGGCCCTTAACTGGCCAACCCTACGTGTGCGTGGAATGAAGTCTAAGAGAACAGTTCACACGTAGACGTAAGCTCGAGAGATATTAAACTAAGTGCGGAATTAAAAATAGAGTCTTTCCTACAAATTTGTAGATAGCAGGGAAGATTACATCATTTAAATTACTGAATTACTTCAAAATGATAATGTCCAAAATAAAATCCAAACCATAGTAAGTAATCTAAATTATTACATTTCGACGAGCTAAGTTACTCAATTACATATTCCAAAATAAATTTAGATACACTAAGTAGCCCGTTTTCCCAAGCTCCTACGCTTGGCTCCCGTCTCGTCCTTCGTGTCTGCCATCTCCTGCGTCATCAGCTAGGGTAGAAGTAGGGCATTAGACAACGCGACCAGTAGGACTCCGAGTAGGGCTAACACATGGATTAGTGATCACAAAACATATGGATAGTAATAAAGTGAAAACCATAGAATGAATGCAATGCCATGGGTTTCTGATGTCATGTATCCCACCCATTATCCATACCATCATGCTGCCATATCCCCCTTGACAGAAAACCCTCGTTAAGATATAAACAGTCACAATTTATCCCCCTTGACGGCAAAACCTCGTCAAGATGTAAACAGTCACAATTCATCCCCCTTGACGGCAAAACCTCGTCAAGATGTAAACAATCACAAATCATCCCCCTTGACGGCAAAACCTCGTCAAGGTGTCCCCATGCTTGCTTCTCGGTCGCCCCGACGGAGCATGGACTCCGGTTATATCTCATAATATCCCTCTTGATGGATGAAACACATCAAGATATCCCCATACTTGCTTCTCGATCGCCCCGACGGAGCATGGACTCCGGTTTCATTTCATCCTTCCCATACCATATCCCTCCCATGTCATGCATGAGATGTATATGCCACATGCCATGTAGTATATATAAATCATAGTCATAAACCCATCTTGAAATAATCACATGATTACCAAAATAAATCAAAGGTAAACCATCACATAATACTTCATCCAAAACCCATCTTGAAATAATCACATGATTACCAAAATAAATCAAAGGTAAACCATCACATAATACTTAATCCAAAACCCATCTTGAAATAATCACATGCTTACCAAAATAAATCAAAGGTAAACCATCACATAATACTTAATCCAAAACCCATCTTAAAACAAACCATATAATTTCCAAAATAAATGAAAGAAACCACCACTCAATCCATGGTTTACAAAAAGGTAGGAATCCTACCGAATACCGACTCGCGTTCTTTTTTTGTTTTTTCGTTTTCCATTCGATAAACCCGGTCGCCGATCGGGCACCGCCTGCGATGCCCGGTACCTTATTACATATACACAATCTGTCCATATTTTTAACTATTTTTAAGCCCATTAATCATTTCCAAATCCACATGAATAATCGGTCACTATTTAGGTTTTGTGGGTCCCATTTAATCCATTAGACACTTTAATTTGTAACTTTAAAATCCAGCCACCCTAGGTTTCATAGAACACGCCTAAGGTCATCATAAAAAAATGTCTAAGTCCAAGTTCATCCCCCATGGGGTTCGGCCATGTACCATGGCCGAACCCATGGTCCTTCATTTTAGCCCATAATTACGGTTTTGCCACTATTCTTCCATGGTTAGACATTCGCTTAACCATATACAATTCTTGGTCCATAATTGATTCATAGATTTGGATTCATAGATGACCCATCAATCATGACATAAAAATTATTAAAAATAGCCATTTACTTAATCTAATCCCCATTAATTAATCCATATGCATACACCTTAATATTAGTCCTTAATTGGTTCACAAAATGGGTCCATTGATGTCTCATTAACCATAACATAACAATACTAGAAAATCAGCCATTTAAATACTCTAACCCTCATTCATTTCTCACATACATAATACCAAATTTAATCCATAAGTTTACCCACCAATGGGTCATGGGTTCATCATTCATTGGTGACATTTAAGACCATAAAAGAAAAACATTTACCTTCATCCATGGATTCCCTCATTGAAAAACCCCTTTTAAAATTACCATTATTCTTTCATTCAAAACCTTCAAAATCATTAACCCCTTTGATCAACATTATGTTCATCACTTTGAGTTCATCAACATTACCAACCTTCCCCATTGAAATCACTTAACCACCTTCCATGCTTTTCTTCACTAACATCCCTTTAAAACTTACAAACACTTGACCCTTTTTAAGCCTCCAATACATTAACACCTTACTCCACATTTTCTATCCTTTTAAACCCATTTAAAAACCACCATTACACTACCATAGGATTTAAAAACATTCCATCCCTAAAATCTCTCCATGGTTTTATTTTTAAAACATTATTTCCCACACTTAAAAATCCATTTTTAAACTATCCCATTCTCAACCATTCCTCCCTATTTTTACACCCTTCAAATTTACAACCACATAACCCTAAAAATCATTAATTATCCTCCATAGCTTCCATTCTTTAAAACCCTCATAAATCACCTAATCACCTACCATTTCATCACCATAGGGTTCGGCCATTCACCATGGCCGAACCCATGATTCATGATCCATCATTTTGGTACATTTTCTTGAGTCCATTAATGACTCATTTAGTCATGCCATACTTCCCATTCTTTTCATAGTTTCTAAAACACTTAATTCATCAAAGTTTCCCCATGCCTTTTAAGGCTACCAACACCATTCACACCTCCCATGCATTTCCTCATTTAAGCCTCTTTAAAAATTTCCTACATTTAATCACTAGAAACCCTAATAAACCTAATCATTCCTTCCAAGAATTTCTTCATTTAACAACCCTTTACAAATCACCATATTTAATCATTAGCACCTGAAAAAAAAACATAAACCATCTTTCCATGATTTTCATTCAAGATCCCTTTAAAAAGAACTACCACATTTAATCAATAAACACTTACAAACCCTAAATCATCCTCCATTCTTTTTCCTCATTAAAACTCTTTAACTTCACTAACATTTATTCATTAACATCTTAAAATCATAAATCCCCCTTCCATGGTTTTGATCTTAAAAACCCCATTTAAGCTTACTTAATTACTCACCATAATTCCTTCCAAAAATCACACACATTTCATACTTAAATAAATTTCATTACATAATGTCCTTAATGTATTTATTTTTCCTTAACCTAATTTATCCACTTTTCCATCCTTCCATTTGATGGATTTGAAATCCAAGGCCTATGATTATTTGGCCACCATCAAATTCAACAAGAATGGATCCCAAAACTTAAACCCTAAAAATCCAAATCTCTTGTTTAGGAATTACTTACAATCCGACGCCTCCTCCGACTTTCGTCACTCCCATCGGCTTCCTTGGCCTCCTTTCTTCTTCCTTTCCTTATTTGATCGGCTAAGATGCTTGATCCATGGTGAAAACACCATAGCTTGGGTCAGCCAAGATGGGGTGTGCTTGAGAGAGGGAGAGGAGGAGATGGTGAGAAAGAAGATCCCAACCTTTGATCTTGGAGTGGTGGGCCTTTGCTTTGAATTTTTTCTTCTCTTTTTAGCTTTCTTTTCTTCTTTCTTCCATGGTTTCTCTTCTTTCTTCTCCTTAGGTGTAGGACGGATTTTTGAGAGGGCAAGAGATGGAGGACGTATGAAAGAGTTAGATGGAATGGAGAGAATGAGATGAAAAAGTCATCTCATCTCTTGGTTGCTTAAGACCTACTCCACATTAACTCCTCCCACCAACCCACACAAGATATTTTTTATGCTTTTTGACCCAACAACATTGTCCAACGTTTTTGGTGTCTTCCAATGGGTGGTTTTGGTCTTTCATTGACCATTTGACCACCTTTTTAACTTAGCTTAATTAATTACTTAATTGGGTCATTAGGTTAAGTTAATTAACTCCCACTTTAACTTAATTGCATTTACTTAAATTGCCTTCATACATACACCCATGGTTGACTAATTCAACCATGGTGGCCGGCCCCACCAATCTCTGGGTCCACACGCCACCTCACTTAGTGAGGTGGAGGTGGGTCCCAATCGGCCACATCACCTTGATCTAATTCAAATTAACTTAGGTGATTTAAACCCATTCAATTCATTCCCACTTATTGGATCACCATTGGGCCCATGGCCCAATTAAGTTCTCTCCTATCCATTTACCTTAGAGTTTGCATTATTTTGACCCATTGAGTCCCAAATGGGTATTGGGCCCAATTTGACTATCCTTGGCCCAATTTGACCATCATTGACCATTAAGATAAATTAAATCCAATCCATGGTCCATTGGGCCATACTTGGGCCTTTGTCCAAACTTTGATCCATTTACCATCTATTCCATCAATTTTCCCAATTTCCATCATTAAAATAAATAATATCCACATTTATATTGATTCAAAAAAAATCCGGGCCATTACATGGCATGGGGTGATGAATATGAAATCCGGAGCCCACACTCCGTCGGAATGTCCGTGATGCAACTGTGGGGCCTCCTCAGGTGATGAGAGTCCCACCAGGAGGAATACATTGATGATGAGAGTCTCATCAAGAGGAAACGAAAGAACACTGTAGATTACCTTGACGATGAGAGTCCTGTCAAGTGATGACTATGTATATTTGTGATGGGTGGGACTCATTAGATGTGCATACATACATAGCATTGTTTTGTAAGTATTTGATGATCATGTATTATATGTTATATGCATGTTTTTATACTAACCTTGTGGTAACCCTAATCGGAAGACCTACTGGGCACTTTGATCTAACGCCCTATTTCTATCCTTTGTGGATGACGCAGGAAAGGGAAAGGCAAAGGCTGAGGATCGCGAGGAAAGCCAAGCATAGAAGCTTGGGTGTTGGAATGGAGTTTATTTATTGACGTTTTGAATACATTTTTATGAACATGTAATAATGTAGATAACTGCTATGGTTTGATTGAAGTTTGAATGAATGTTTAGTTTTAAGTAATCATGACTTGTACTTTGCTATCTAAACAGTTTAGTTCCGTATATTTGACATATTCTGCAATCAGTTATGTATATTCTGCAGGTTTTACTTAGTTCTATGTGTGGTTTGGTTTTCATGGACTTGGTCCATGCACACATAGGTTTGGCCAGTTAAGGGTTGGACTTTGGAAGTCCGAACTTAGCTCGCGTCGTGATGTCTCCCTACTCTCTTCCACTTTACTTATTTAAAAAAAGAAAAAATTAGACTCTGATTTTCGGAAGGGTGGAAAAAGGCGGGGCGTTATAGGAGTTTCATCCACGAGATGAAACTCTTAGGGTCCAACGTGTAAGCCATTGCTTGAATTTGAAACAACAAATCACCTTCATCTTCACACTCCACTCACTTGAGATGAATATCCCCATAACTTCCCATCCAACTCATTTAACTCACTCATCCATTTAACTCAACTCACCTCTTTAATTCGACCCATTTAATTCACTTGAATCAACTCAATTATTTGATTGCATTACCATTTTAATTCAGCCCCATTTAATTAAGCTTGAACTCACTTGGTGGTCAACCAAGTCAACTACGACCCATTGGGTCCCAATTGGGCATTTTGACCTAAGTAGCAACATTGACCCAATTAAATGCGCCTTACCCATTTACTTTAAATTGAACCTTATATCATAACCGTTGGGTCTTAATTGGGCCATTGACCCAACACCTTACCCATCTAAGGTTCATATCCGTTAATTCACAATTAAAATGGCAAATTCCGTAAATATTGATAACATTGAATTCCAAAGTGTTACAATACAACCCTCTTCAAACATTTACATAAATAGCTCAGGATGAGCTGTTCTCATTTCCGACTCTAGTTCCCATGTGGCTTCCTCATTACCGTGTTGATCCCATACCACCTTAACAAACTGGATCGTTTGGTTCCGTAATACCCTTTGTTCTGTGTCCACCACTCGGACAGGCTTTTCGACGTATGTCACTTCGATTTGGGCATCTATGTCTTGTCTGCTCAATACATGAGAAGGATCAGGATTGTACTTCCTCAACATCGATATATGGAACACATCGTGCAAAGATGCCAACTGTGAAGGGAGTGCGAATTGGTAAGCCACATCCCCCATCCTTCTTATGATTGAAAACGGTCCCACATATCTTGGCGACAGTTTCCCCTTCTTTCCAAATCTCATGTGTCCCTTTCGTGGTGAGAGTTTCAAAAACACCATGTCTCCCACTTCAAATTCAAGGAACCTCCTCCTCTTGTCAGCATAGCTTTTCTGACAACTCTGTGTAGCCAATAGGTGCTGTCGTATCAACTGTATCTGCGCTGTGGTCTCTGTAACCAACTCAGGTCCAATCAGTGCAGGCTCATCGGCCTCTGTCCAGCACACAGGTGATCTACATGGTCTACCATATAAAGCCTCAAATGGAGCCATCTGGAGGCTTTCCTGATAACTATTGTTGTATGAGAATTCTACCAACGGCAAGTGATCCTCCCATCCACCCTTGAAATCTAGCATGCATGCTCTCAGTATATCCTCCAATATTTGTATTGTCCTCTCAGACTGCCCATCAGTCTAAGGATGGAATGTTGTACTAGTCAGTAGATCTATTCCCATGGCCGACTTTATACTCTGCCATACTCTGCCGGTGAATCGGCCATCTCTGTCGGACACTATAGTCCGAGGAATACCATGTAGTCAGATGATATCCTTGATATACCGCCGACCCAAAGTCTCAAATGAGTCTGTCATCTTAATGGGAACAAAATGTGCACACTTGGTCAGTCGGTCTACCACGACCCATATTGCATCATTGCCCTTTGAAGACCTTAGCAACCCTGTCACAAAATCCATGGAGATGTGTTCCCATTTCCATTCCGGCACTGGTAACGGTTTGAGTAACCCTGGTGGCTTCTGATGTTCCGTCTTAACCTGCTGACAAGTTAAGCAATGAGCCACAAATTCTGTCACATCCCTCTTGAGTCCGTGCCACCAGTAATGTCTCTTCAGGTCGTGATACATTTTGGTGCAGGCCAGATGAATAAAGAGTTTGGTCTGATGTACCTCAATCAGTAATTCTCTTCTGCAGTTCTTAGGCACATATACCCTTCCTCGGAATACAAGACCCTGTCCTGGTCGTAACTCTCATTCCGGTATGACTTCACCAGTAGACATCTTGGCCCATATCTCCTCCACTTCCGGGTCTATCCGCTGTTCCTGTTCAATTTTGGTAACCATGTTGGACCGTATGATCAAATTGTACATACTCCCATGGTTATTGATATATAAATTGAACTCTCGTATGGTATTCAGCATCTCCCATTCTATCCTGATCAAACATGCCACTGATGCATGTGATATATGGCTAAGGGCATCTGCCACCCTGTTTGCTTTGCCCGGGTGATATCGGAGTGCGAACTCATAATCCTACAGATTTTTCATCCATCTGCGCTGCCTTAGGTTATGCTCTTTCTGATCAAACAAGTACCTCAAGCTCTCATGATCTGAAAACACTTCAAATTTCTCGCCATATAAATAGTGTCTCCAGCTTTTGAGAGTGAAGACCACTGCGGCTAGTTCAAATCATGCGTAGGATAGAGGCGTTCATGTATTTTCAATTGTCTTGAACCATAAGCCACCACACGATGAGTTTGACTGAGGACACACCCAAGTCCCTCTCTTGAAGCGTCGTATTGTACCTCATAACCCTTGCCTCTTTCTGGCAAAATCAAAATAGGAGTCGTTGTAAGTCTATCTTTCAGATCCTCAAATCTCCGGTTGCACACATCTGACCACTCAAATTTGACTCCTTTCTGAGTGAGTCGGGTAAGTGGAGATGTTATCTTGGAGAAGTCCATGATAAACTTCCTGTAGTAACCAGCCAATCCCAAGAAGCTATGGATCTCGGTTACATTCTTTGGAGCTTTCCATTCTTTCATTGCCGCCACTTTAGCCAGATCCACGGCTATACCTTCTGCTGATATGACATGTCCCAAGAAATTAACTTGGGTAGCCAGAATTCACACTTGCTGGCTTTGGCATATAACTTGTTCTTCCTCAAAGTGTCCAGAACTATCCTCAGGTGCTCAGCATGTTCTTCCTCAGTTTTGGAATAAATCAAAATGTCATCAATAAATACAATGACAAATTGGTCCAAGTAAGGACAGAAAATCCTATTCATTAGATCCATAAACACAGCCGGTGCATTGGTGAGTCCAAACGCCATGACTACAAACTCATATAGTCCATACCGTGTTCTGAAGGCTATCGTCTCTATGTCTTCCTCCCTAACCCGGATTTGGTGGTATCCGGACATCAAATCAATCTTAGAGAAATGGCTGGAACCTCTAAGTTGATCAAATAGATCATTGATCTTGGGTAGAGGATGCTTGTTTCTGACCGTCAGCTGGTTTAGTTTTCGGTAATCCACACACATATGGAATGTACCATCCTTCTTCTTCACAAACAACACCGGACCTCCCCAAGATGATGTGTTGTTCCGGATGCAACCTAGTCTGAGCAGTTCATCAATCTACTTCTTTAGTTCGGACATCTCTGCTGGTACCATCCGGTAGTGTGGTAATGACACAGGTGAAGTGCCAAGATACAGCTTGATTTCAAAATTAATCTCCCTCATGGGAGGCAAGCTAGGGAGTTCTTTTGGAAATACATCTGCATAGTCCTTTACTATTGCCGGAAGTTCAGCCACCGGTGCCTTGTTGATCCTGATACTGTTCAATACCAAGTGGTTCAACCCTTCATGCAGTCTGCTTTGTTTGTCAATACTCACCACATGTTATTTTCCCTCGGGCGACCAAAATGTCACCCTGCGGCAATAGCAATCAATGTTGGCCTGAAAGCTAGCCAACCAATCCATGCCGAAGATAATATCATACTCAGTCATATCGAGTACCAAACAGTTGAACTCAAATCTGAGTCCAGCAAGTTCAGTATTCACTGCTATGCATATAAGCCCCAATGACGTGTCTTCGACGGGGGATACAATGGTGAGTGATGTGGACAGTTTTTGTACTAAAGTTCCAGTTGCGGATATGAATGCAGCAGATATGAAAGAGTGGGATGCTCCAGAATCAAATAAAGCAAAGGCGTAGGAACTATTGACTACAACCATACCTTGAATCACAGAGTGATCCACTGCTGCTGGAGGAGCTAAGGTAAACAACCGTCCAGATCCTGTAGGCACCCGTACCGCCTAGTTAAATGTCCTGCCTCCTCGTGAATTAGCTGGTCTAGCTGGTGGGTGAAATGAACCTCTGGAATAAGAGGGTTTGCTGAGTTGTGGGTATTCCCTCTTAAAATGGCCTGGCTGATCACAATGAAAGCAATTTTTCACCCCTCTGGGAGCCTGAGTGACTGATGCAGATGGGGAGGGATGATTGGGACGAAAACCCGCTGTTGACCTAGTGGATGGTGAAGGTCTGCTAAAGCTCGGTCGGAACTTTTTGTTGGGCTGAAATGTACCCCTCCCACTCTGAGCTCGGCGGTTGTCAAAACGCGCTAACTCAGCCATCTCTTATTCTGCTATAGTGGCCCTGCTGACCACCTCTGCCAATGTAGTTGCTTTGAATATGGTTACCTTGTCCCTAATGCTTGGCCAAAGGTTCCGTTCAAACTTGCGTGCCCTTCGATACTCTGTATCCACCATATAGAATGCATAGCAAGACAAATTGAGAAACTCGTGGTGGTACTCTGCCACCGTCATGGTACCTTGTACCAAAGATAAAAAAGCTTGAGTCTGGCACTCCTTCTCCTCCTCTGGAAAATAATGGTCCAAGAAGGTAGCTGAGAACTGATCCCAAGTCATTGCAGTCCTCTCTCCTTCCTGAAGGACTGCTCGCTGCTTCTCTACCACCTCCCACCATTTATCGGCATCATCAATCAGTTGTGACGTGGCCAGTAAAATCTTGTCAGCATGACTCGAAATCTTGAGTAAGGTCAGGATCTGAGTGATCTTCTTCAGCCAATTTTTTGCTCCGATAGCCCTTTCTTTCCCTTTGAAGTAAGGAGGGCGTTGTTGCTGGAAATCCCTGACCATGCTCCTGTCATTGGTCTCATTGGTGGTTCCATTTCCATTCAGGTGCTATTGAAAAACCGAAGTGACCACTGCTTGAACCAAGTTTTGTAGTTTGGGTGGTACCACTGGTATTTTCACACTATTTTCTTGTTCCTCTTCATTTCGAGGTTGATCTACCTCCTCTTCATTTCGAGGTTGTTCTACCTCCTCTTCATCCCCATTTGGGTTTTGTCGGGTCCTTCTCTTGGTCCTTCTCTTTGGAGGCATTTTTCCTAAGCCATTAAAAAATATCATGACTTAGTTTTCACCGTAAAGTTTGTAATTTCCTACTTTTGGGGAAATTTCCAAATAAGCACTCTTGATTTTTCTTTGTTTTTGGGGAATTCCCTAAGTATCTATTGTTTGTTTCTCAATTCGGGTATATTGGGGAAATATATCCTATTTTGTTATGTTTGATAAATCCATTTATATTGACTGTACTTCCTTTGCTATCATTCATTGTTGTTCTCAGATTGAATGTTAAGTCTGAGTCTAATGAAGTAAATTAATCCGGTCCCCGTGCAGCGGACTCCGAAGAGTCGGTCAGTTGGGATTCTTATCTGTCAGTGAGACATGAAATCGTCTTAATGTTACTTCGAAAGATTCAATCTTCCTGTTTCACTCTGATACCAACTGTAACACCCCGCCCTTTTTCACTCACTTTCCGAAAATCAGAGTATATTTTTTTTTTAAATAAAGAGTGAGATAAAGAGCGGGACGTCACGACACGAGTTAAGTCCGAACTTCTAAAGTCTGACCCTTAACTGGCCAACCGTATGTGTGCATGGACTAAGTCCATGAATACGGTTCACACATAATAAGTTAACTTTGCGGAATGAAAACATAATTGCGGATTATAATAGAACCTAAATCTATTTCATTTTAGATGGCAAAGTACACCGTCAATTATAAAGGATTAACTTAACTTAAATAATCGAAGTAACCATTCACAAACCATAGCAAATATCTAAATTATTACATTCCCGAACTCTAGCTACTCAAATTACATGTCCATCAGTAACATAAATAAAATATAATCCAATTACATATCCAAGCTCCTATGCTTGGGTCCGATCACGTTTATCGTCCCTTTCCTTTCCTGTATCATCCACTAGGGTAGAAGTAGGGCGTTAGTGTAACGCCCGCCCCTTTTCACTATGCTTAATTGACCGAAAAACCAGAGTCTATTTTTTTTTTGAAATAAAAGTGACAACCCTACGTGTGCGTGGAAACTAAGTCCACGAGAACGGTTCACACGTAGAAAGTAAGCTCGAGGAATTATAACTTAATGCGGAATTATAATAGAGTCTATCCTACCAATTTTAGATAGCAAGGAAGATTACACTACTTAAATTACTATAATTTCTCAAATCATAATGTCCAAAAGTAAAGTCCAAACCATAGTAAGAAATATAAATTATTACAGTTCGACGAGCTAAGTTACTCAAATTACATTTCCAAAATAAATCTAAGTAAATTAACTAGCCCGTTTCCCCAAGCTCCTACACTTGGCTCCCGTCACGTCCTTCCTTTCCGCCATCCCCTGTGTCATCAGCTAAGGTGGAAGTAGGGCGTTAGACAACGCGACTAGTAGGACTCCGAGTAGGGCCAACACATGGATTAGTGATAACAAGCACATAGTTAATAATATAATAAAAACTATAAAATGAATGCCATGCCATGGGTGTCTTATGTCATGAGTCCCACCCATCATCCATACCATCATTGTGCCATGTCCCTCTTGATGGAAAAGCCTCATCAAGATATGATCAACACTAGGCATCCCCCCTGATGGCAAAACCTCATCAAGGTATCCCCATGTTTGCTTCTCGGTCGCCCCGACGGAGCATGGACTCCGGTTATATCTCATAGTACCCCTCTTAATGGATGAAACACATCAATATATCCCCATGCTTGCTTCTCGGTCGCCCCGACGGAGCATGGACTCCCGTTTTATCTCATAGTACCCCTCTTGATGGATGAAACACATCAAGATATCCCCATGCTTGCTTCTCAGTCGCCCCGACGGAACATGGACTCCGGTTTTATTATTTTCCCGCCGATGCCATGCATGAGATGTAAATGCAATATGCTATGTAATATATATAATTCATAGTCTTAAAACCCATCTTAAAATAATCACATGATTACCAAAATAGATCAAGGAAAACAATCGTACAACACATAATCCATGGCTTACAATAAGGTAGGAATCCTACCGAATACCGACTAATCGTTCGTTTACGTTTCCGTCCACAAATCCAATCACCGATCACGCACTGCTTGCGATGTCCGATACCTTATTACATATCAATAATCAGCCCATGTTTTATCCATGATTAAGTCCTTAATACATGCCTTAGTGGGGTTCGGCCATATACCATGGCCGAACCTCACTATCTAGGTTTGTGGGTCCCATCTTAACCCATTAATCCTTTTTAATTATGTGAGTCTAAAAACAGCAACCTATGCTCCATAAATCAGCAAATAAGATTATCATTTTGAGCCCTTAAGTCCACAAACATCCCCCATGGGGTTCGGCCATACACCATGGCCGAACCCATGGTTCTTCATTTTGGCCCATTATTTACGATTTTGCCACTACTCCTTTCCATGACTAATCACTCATTTATCCATGCATAATTAAGTCCATAACTGATCCACAAACTTAGATCCATTAATGATCCATCAATCATGACATGAACACATTGAAAATCAGCCATTTAATTAACCTAATCCTTATTCATTTAAACACATAACCCCATACTTAGCCCATCAAATGGCTCATAAAATGGGTCACGGGTTGGGCCATACACCATGGCCGAACCCATGATGTTAATCTCCTTACTTCTCTTGGATCATTTACCACATTTTTTATCCACAACTTAGATCCCTCAATGAATTACCAATCATGTCATAGAATCATTAAAATCAGCCCCTATAATTTAACCTAATCCCCATTAATTTAAACACATACATAACTCCAACTTAACCCATCAAAAGGCTTGTAAAATGGGTCATGGGTTTGGCCATACACCATGGTCGAACCCATGATGTCTTTTCTCCATTTTTCCTTGGATCCATTACAACACTTTAGATCCACCAATAGTCCTTTCTTGAGGGGGTTTAAATCACACATTTAAACCATCATTCTTAACCACATTGGATACATTTTGGTCCATCAACTTAACCATATTCCCCATTTATTTTTCCATCATTTTACCCCCATCAAAGTCACCAATATGCCACCATAGGGTTCAACCATACACCATGGCGAACCCATGGTTCAAAAATATTCCATCCATAAAAATGTTTCCGTGGTTTTCTTCATTTAAAATCCCTTTAAAAATCATTAACATTTAATCATTAAGACCTTAAAATCATAAATCATCCTTCCATGGTTTTTAATCCTAAAAACCTCATTAAAATTACTTAATTACCTACCATGGGGTTTAGCCATACAACATGACCGAAGCCTATGGTCCATGATTCCTTCAAAAATCCATACTTCCATGCTTAAGAAAACCTTAAATACAGAGTCCTTATCATTCCTTTATTTTGTTTTCTTAATCTATCTTACCCATTTTGTCCATTTCTCATCCCTTCCTTGGATGGATCTTAGATCCATGGCCCATAACATTTTTTGCCACCATTTAATCTAAGAAATGGATTCCATGATCACCTTTTTAACCCTTAAAAAATGTAAATTCTTGTTTGGAGATACTTACCAATCCGGCGACTCCTCCGGCTTTTCTTTCTCCTCTTGGATCCTTAGTCTTTCTCCTTTCTTCTTCTCCTTTATCTTTGGCCAAGATGTGCTTGATCAAATGATATCTCCAATGTTTGGGTTCGGCTAAGGTGAAGGTAGATTGAGAGAGGGAAAGGAGGAGATGGTGAGAAAAATATCCCAAGTCTTGATCTTGAAGTGGTGGTGGTCGGCCAAGCTTGAACTTTCCTTCTTTTCTTCTAAGTCTCTTCTTCTTTGGTCTTGTGAGAGTGGGGGACGGTTTTCGAGAGTGAGAGATGGAGAGAGTGAGATGAGAATGGGATGAGATGAAAACCCATCTCATGTGGTTGCTTAAGCTACACTTCACCATCATTTCCCTCCACCCACCAAGCATGGGCTTACATGCCTTAGTGGTGGTGGTTGGGACAAAACCACCACCAAGCCAACGGTTTTGGTGCCTTGAGATGGGGTGGTTTGGTATTCCATCTTGATCATTTGACCATCATCATGGAGGGGTATGGATCATCATGCTTTGGGTGATGGTGGTTGAGATGAAACCACCACCCTAAGCCCATGGTTTGTTTGTGTTTCTTTAAGTGGTTTGGGTGGTTTCAATGAGATGAAACCACCCATTGACTTATCCCTTTGACTCACTCCTTTGACCCATTTGGCTCACCTAAGTAATTAATTAATTGGATCCTCAACTTAGATTAATTAATTCTCACTTAATCTAATTCCATTTCCTTAAATTCCCTCCATGTATCCACCCATGGTTCACCAAGTCAACCATGGTGGCCGGCCCCACTAACTCCTAGCCTACCCGCCACCTCACTTGGTGAGGTGGAGGTGGGCCCCATTCGGCCATGTCACCTTGGTCTAATTAAAATTAACTTAGGTGATTTTCACATTAATTAATTCAACTTAATTCACTTGATCCTCCTTAATTCCCTTTGACTTATCCATGGTTGACCAAGTCAACCATGATGGTCGGCCCCACCTCTGCCTTGGTCCACATGCCACCTCACTTGGTGAGGTGGAGGTGGGCCCCACTTGGTTATGCCATCTTGATCATTTCATCACTAACTCAGGTGATTTAAACCAATTAAATCCATTCCAACTAATTGGATCACCATTGGGCCCATGGCCCAATTACATTCACCTCCTACCCATTTATCTTAGAGCTTAAATCATCTTGACCCATTGGGTCCCAAATGGGTACTAGGCCCAATTTGACCATCCTTGGCCCAATTAACCACCATTGACCATTTAAATGAATTTAATCCAATCCATGGTCCATTGGACCATAATTGGGCCTTTGCCCAAATTTTGATCCTCTTAACATTTATTCCATCAAAATTCCCAATTTCTATCATTAAAATAAATAATAGCCACATACATACTGATTTAAAAATTCTGGGCTATTACAGTTAGAACAACGCGCCCAGTAGGTATTCCATTTAGGGTCTACACATGGTTAGTATAAATCATATATAATAACATAATGTCAAAACCATATAAAACAATACCATGTCATGATGACAAATGCAATGAGTCTCACTCATCACAAGTACATATAACATCTTGATAGGATTCTCATCATCAAGGTACCCCCACATAGGTCTTTCGGACGCCCCGACAGAGTGTGGCCCCTCCGGTTACCTCTTGATGGAAAATGCACATCAAGGTATCCCCACAGTGGTCTTTCGGACGCCCCGACAGAGTGTGGCCCCTCCGGTTACATATCCTTCACCCCATGCCATGCATGAAATGCTAATGAAACACATGTTATTTTATATTATAAACATAGCATTAAAACTCACATTTGGAACATATCTTTTATAACATAAATTCATCAAAATAAGATAAAAATCATCATACATAAACCCATGGTTTCAAAGAGGTAGAATCCTACAAAAGACCACTAAAGTGTCCTTGCTTCTTAAACTGGCAACCGCTCACGATCGCGCACCGTCTATGAGGTCTCGTTATCTTATAACATATCCCTGAGTCAAATCAATAACCCATTTGCCTTGCAATAATATCAAAGTCCAAAAATACACTTTGTGGGGTTCGGCCATGCACTATGGCCGAACCTCACCTATTTGGTTTTGACCCCTCTTTTGATTTGTTAATCAATTATATACAAGTAGACCACTTTAAAAACCCTAAGTCCACCAAATACACCTTAGTGGGGTTCGGCCATACAACATGGCCGAACCTCACCATCTTGATTTTAGTCCCTTTTTTTCAAGTCCTTTGATCTTTTAATTAAGTCCAAGACCATTCATCCTTTGATTCACTAATCTCATCACTTATGCTTGGGTCCAAAATTGATCCATAACCTAGATTCATAAGTGATTAATAAATCATATCATAAAACTCCAATAATTCCCTTTATTCCTTGTTTTGATAATCCCTTCCTTTACACATACATAGAACCACAAATGACCCATTTAAGAAAGTTCATGGGGTTCGGCCATACACCATGGCCGAAACCTATGATGTCTAAGTTCCAATTTCTCCATTGAATCCATTACCATTTTTAAATCCATAAACCAAGTGCCTCTATGAGGTTTAGATTCATCTTTTTTTATCATCATTTACCATGATCTAAAAATACTTAAGTCCCTAAACCATTACTAACATACTTCCATGGGGTTCGGCTATGTAACATGGCTGAACCCTATGGTTCCTTAATTTCTTTTTAAAAAATCATACAACTAAGATTTAGTAATTTGATGGTTCTCATACACACATCCGTTTAAACCCTTTAAAAAAAAACCTTTTAAACTCATACCCATATGTCCATGATTTTTATCCCTCAAGATCCATTAAAATATAACCAATGTTCTTCCATGGGGTTAAGCCATACAACATGGCTGAACTCTATGGTTCATCACCTTCTCTTAAAAATACTTTGACCCATAAAAATTCCTTAATTCCTTTCCATTAAAATACCATAATCATCCCCCAATTTTCTTCCATGGGGTTCGGCCATACACCATGGCCGATGTAACGCCCGTCCCTTTTCACCGAAATCAGAGTCTATTTTTTTTTTGAAATAACAAGTGACAAAGGGCGCGGACGTCACGACGTGAGTTAAGTCCGAGCTTCTAAAGCCCGGCCCTTAACTGGCCAACCCTACGTGTGCGTGGAACGAAGTCCAAGAGAACGGTTCACACGTAGAAGTAAGCTCGAGAGAGATTAAACTAAGTGCGGAATTAGAAATAGAGTCTTTCCTACAAATTTGTAGATAGCAGGGAAGATTACATCATTTAAATTACTAAATTACTTCAAAATGATAATGTCCAAAATAAAATCCAAACCACAGTAACTAATCTAAATTATTACATTCCGACGAGCTAAGTTACTCAATTACGTATTCCAAAATAAATTTAGATACACTAAGTAGCCCACTTTCCCAAGCTCCTACGGTTGGCTCCCGTCTCGTCCTTCGTGTCTGCCATCTCCTACGTCATCAGCTAGGGTAGAAGTAGGGCGTTAGACAATGCGCCCCGTAGGACTTTTAGTAGGGCTAACACATGGATTAGTGATAACAAACACATAGGTATAATATAATGAAAACCATAAAATGAATGCCATGCCATGGGTGTTTTGTGTCATGAGTCCCACCCATCATCCATACCATCATGATATCATATCCCCCTTGACGGAAAAACCTCGTTAAGATATAAACAATCACAAATCATCTCCCTTGACGGCAAAACCTCGTCAAGATATAAACAATCACGAATCATCCCCTTTGACGACAAAACCTCGTCAAGATATAAACAATCACAAATCATCCCCCTTGACGGCAAAACCTCGTCAAGGTGTAAACAATCACAAATCATCCCCCTTGACGGTAAAACCTCGTCAAGATATAACCAATCACAAATCATCCCCCTTGACGGCAAAACCTCGTCAAGATATAACCAATCACAAATCATCCCCCTTGATGGCAAAACCTCGTCAAGATATAAACAATCACAAATCATCTCCCTTGACGGCAAAACCTCGTCAAGGTGTCCCCATGTTTGCTTCTCGGTCGCCCTGACGGAGCATGGACTCTGGTTTCATTTCATAATATCCCTCTTGATGGATGAAACACATCAAAATATCCCCATGCTTGCTTCTCGGTCGCCCCGACGGAGCATGGACTCCGGTTTCATTTCATAATGTCCCTCTTGATGGATGAAACACATCAAGATATCCCCATGCTTGCTTCTCGATCGCCCCGACAGAGCATGGACTCCGGTTTCATTTCATCCTTCCCATACCATATCCCTCCCATGTCATGCATGAGATGTAGATGCCATATGCCATGTAATATATATGATAGCACAAACCATGGCATTTAAAGTCCCATCAATGAAACATATAATTTGATTATCAACAAATAGATCAAGCAAAGCATCAATATACACCTCATAGCCTTAAAATCCATCTTAAAACAATTATATGCTTACCAAAATAAATCAAGGAAAAACCCATACATAACACATAATCCATGGCTTACAAAAAGGTAGGAATCCTACCGAATACCGACTAGTACTCCTTAGTGTTTCCGTCCAATAATCTGTTCGCCGATCGCGCACCGCTTACGATGTCCGGTACCTTATTTTATATCAATAATTAGTCAGTATTTTTAACCATTATTAAGTCCCTAATTCATGCCTTAGTGGGGTTCTGTCATACATCATTGCCGAACATCACTATGCAGTTTTATGGGTCCCATTTAATCTATCAAATACTTAAATCACATGAATCTAAAAATCAGCCACCCTAGGCTTTATTTAGCCATACATAAGTTTATTACTTAGAGCCCCTAAGTCCATGATCATCTTCCATGGGTTCTTGAATTTGGCCATTAATTACGGTTTTACCACTACCTTTCCCATGGTTACACATTCACTTAACCATATACATTTCTTTGTCCATAATTGATCCATAGACTTGGATCCCTTAATGACTCCTTAGCCATGACACAACATCACCAAAATCAGCCACTAACCCCATGTCGTGGTCTGCACTTTGAATCTGGCCATTACTCCCATTTCAAGGCCTATCATCACTCATTCATAATCTACACTACACATTGGGAGAATGCAATTGCATTATAAATACAAGATTTTCATATCACATATTAGTCTTTGCAAGCTAGACCCTTCACATTCTCCTCATAGTGTCGTCATCTCACAAGTTTCATGTGGCAAGTTAACCCATGCATTCCAGTCTCTTTCAAGTACATTGTTTATCTAACATCTCTCAAATGGGCTCTTTGATCATATGAGAACCTCTTATACCCCCTCACAAAGTGTTTACATCATCACCCATTATATGTCATAACACAAATCTCTTCACTTGGGTCATGACAAATTGTCAAGTCATGAGTCATCACCAATATAAAAGCCATTTCTAAAAACCATTGTACCATCCCCTAAGTATACCCATATATCACATTATCAAACACTCTCCACCCTTTTTATTCACATTTATCTCACTCATACACATATGTAACATATAGCCCACATCAAACGTTCATGCATCTTATCATCATTTGATGCATGTACTTCATCATTGTACATTTTTACATACTCTTTCCTCACTTAATTAGTATAATCATAACTATTAGTCTTTCCTCATTTCACCACCTCATACAATCAACAATAATAATTCAATACATATATATTCACATGCACTCACAATACAAGTATGCTTGTGCAATTTAATATCACATAATATCAACAATAATAACAAAATCCCGTTCAACTTAATTTAAGCATACTTAAGTGCAAGGTTCCCTCATTAAAACCCCTTTAACTTCACTAACATTTATTCATTAACATCTTAAAATCATAAATCCCCCTTCCATGGTTTTGATCTTAAAAAACCCTATTAAATCGCATACATCCATGCTTAAAACAAATTTTAATACCAATGTCCTTAATGCATCTATTCATTTTTCTTAACCTAATTTACCCATTAGGGTTTGTCCATTCCTTACTTCATTTTTTGATGGATTTGAGATCCAAGTTGGCCACCATTAAATCCAATAAATGGACCCCAAATCTTAAACCCTAAAAAAAATCTAATCTCTTGTTTAGAGATACTTACAATCCGACGGCTCCTCCGACTTTTCCTTCTCCTCTCGGATTCCTTAGCTTCCTTTTTTCTTCTTCTCCTTTGTTGATCGGCTAAGATGCTTGATCAATGGTAAAACTCCAATGCTTGGCTCAGCTAAGATGGGGTGTGTTTGAGAGAGGGAAGGGAGGAGAAGATGGAGAGAATTACCCTAAGGTCTTGGTCTTAGAGTGGTGTCTTATACTTACACCTTTTTTACTCTCTTTTCTTCTCTTCTTCTTCCAAGTTTTTCTTCTTCTTTCTCTTGTTGGTGTGGGACGGTTTTGAGAGAGATGAAGAGAGGGAGAGAGTGAAATAGCTCGATGGAAAAGATGAGGAAAAAAAAAGACAAGTTCATCTCATTTGGTTGCTTACATCATACTCCACCATTAAGTCTCCCACCAACCAAGCATTAGATATTTTTTATGCTTTATGGTGGTGGTTGGGATACCCACCACCAAGCCAACGTTGGTGTTAAAGATAAGATGGCTTTTGGTCTTCCATCTTTGACCACCTTTTTTATTAGCTTAATTAATTAATTAAATTGGATCATTAGGTTAAGTTAATTAATTTCCACTTTATCTCCTTTAATTCCTTGACTCCTCTCCATTACCTCACCCATGGTTGACCAATTCAACCATGGTGGCTGGCCCCACCAATCCTTGGTCCACACGCCACCTCACTTGGTGAGGTGGAGGTGGGTCCCATTGGGCCATGTCACCTAGGTTTTAAATAAATTCCAACTTAGGTGATTTAATTAAATCCATTTCAACTACTTGGATCACCATTGGGCCCATGGCCCAATCACACTCACCTCCGACCCATTTACCTTAGAGCTTACATCATCTTGATCCATTGGGTCCCAAATGGGTATTGGGCCCAATTTAACCATCCTTGGCCCAATTGACCATTTAAATGATTTTAAATCCAATCCATGGTCCATTGGGCCATACTTGGGCCTTTGTCCATATTTTGATCCATTCACCATTTATTCCATCAAATTTCCAAATTTCCACCATTAAAATAAACAATATCCACCTATATATTGATTTACAAATTCCGGGCCATTACAGCCGAACCCTATGGTTCCTTTCTTTAAACCAAATATGTCAAAATACCTACCGGTTCCGCGACTCCTCAAGTTTTCCTTCGCTCCGACTTGTTCTTCCAATCCTTTCCTTCCTTAGCCTTTTCCTCCTTCTTCTTGATCCTTTGGCCGAGTGTGAGAGCTTGAGAGAGAGGGAGAGTTCGGCCTTGTGTATGAATGGTAGAACTTTGAGATGAAACTCTATGTCTTTGGTCTTGAGGAGTGATCGGCCAAGAGAGGTTTGAATGTGAAATGTGTAACCGTCCCCTCCATTATCTCTCCATGTGGGAGTTTCATCCATGAGATGAAACTCCAAGGCTCCAACGTGTAAGCCATTGTTTGAATTTGAAAAGTGTAACCATAACCCCTCCATTATCTCTCCATGTGGGAGTTTCATCCATGAGATGAAACTCCAAGGCTCCAACGTGTGCCTTGTTTGAATTTGAATTGTATAACCGTCCACATCCAGCATCTCTCCATATGGGAGTTTCATCCATGAGATGAAACTCCAAGGCTCCAACGTGTGCTTTGTTTGAATTTGAATTGCATAACCGTGCACATCCATTATCTCTCCATGTGGGAGTTTCATCCATGAGATGAAACTCAAATGCTCCAACATGTAAGCCATTGTTTGAATTTGAAACAACAAACCACCTTCATCTTCACACTCCACCCACTTGAGATGAATATCCCCATAACTTCCCATCCAACTCATTTAACTCACTCATCCATTTAACTCAACTCACCTCTTTAATTCGACTCATTTAATTCACTTGAATCAACTCAATTATTTGATTGTATTCTCATTTTGATTCAGCACCATTTAATTAGGCTTGAACTCACTTGGTGGTCAACCAAGCCAACCATGACCCATTGGGTCCCAATTGGGCATTTTGACCCAAATAGCAACATTGGCCCAATTAAAAGCGCCTTACCCATTTACTTTAAATTGAACCTTATACCATAACCGTTGGGTCCTAATTGGGCCATTGACCCAACACCTTACCCATCTAAGGTTCATATCCGTTAATTCACAACTAAAATGGCAAATTCCGTAAATATTGATAACATGGAATTCCGAAGTGTTACAGATAGGTTACGCTAGAAGAGGCAATTTTTCAGTGGATTCGTTCAAGCTCTTTTGTTGTTTCATGCTTTTTAAATATTTTTGACAGCATGTCATCAAACAACACTGATGAATGCGACATATGCTTGGTTTTCATGCATAGCTTATTCATCATTTGTCCAGGTTATTTTCGTCCTTTGGGCTGAGTGGTCATGGAAGTTGAAAGTTTACCCAATACTTCTTCCATAGGCACATACCACTTTCTATTCACATATTTCCTACTATGTTTTATGATGAAAACATTTATAATTCTTCATTCCATTTTTCATAAAAAACAAAGACTTGGAAATAGAATGGTTTTCTCTAATAGCCATAGTTCTAGTACGGATCAACTTGGATGGTTAGATCATTTCTCAAGAGCACCAGGCTCTGATGCCAATTGAAAGTTGCCATTTTCAAAGTGCTAGACCATCGTGATTGACCCTAGACGTGGGGTTGAATAGGTAAACCCCATTTTTAATGGTGTTTACAAATTTCTTATTTTAAAGTGCAGCGGAATGTTTATGAAGAGATTTGTTGGTGTGATAATTTCATTAAGCGATCACACTAAGATTATGACCTTTTACATAAATTTTGATTATCGATGCTTGTGCGCAATGTTTACAGTAAGATAATCAATATGCAAAGCGATGTGTGTTAAGAAAAGTACTTAAAACCTAAATACAAACACACAAAGATGAAACACCATAAGACCATTTTAAAGTGGTTCGGTTAGCCAACCTACATCCACTGTTATGACTCGCTCAACCTTGATCTATTCCCAAATTCACTAAGGGGGGACTTACACCCTCACAATTAGAGTAGGAATTTCACCTCACTTAATCGGTTGGGAATTTCACCCACCACTGTCGAATGGGAATTCCACCTATCCATTTGGCCGGGAGTTCCACCCACCTCATTGCCGGAGACACCGCTACAAAGTTTTTTTTAGTGGTCCCTTGGTACTTCCCTTTAATTCACTTCGGGACAAATGTTTTAAATAAAATTAAAACCAAGAAGCACTTCCCTTTGAAGCACTTTCTTTTGATGTGTGCTTCTTCGAGATCCCACCCATTTATGCCGATGCTCCCCCTTGTAGCCATCGTTTAGCAATCACATTCTAGGGTGTCAATGAAACTGGTTCTACCAAAGGTTTCCTACTTAATGATTCTCTCCATCTCACTTTAAAACTCAATCCTCACATTGGTTGTTTATGAGCTTTCATCCTTCCTTTCTCTTTCTCTCATAACTCAATCCATTTGATTGGTTGTATTTGATTCCCCTAGTGTAAGCATGAGAGAGAGAATGATCCTTCTATTGGTCCTTGTTAAGCTCACTGATAAATATGAGGGTCTAAGTAATCCATCCGAAGGTAGCAACTGGTTGCATAAAGGTTGGTTTATATAGCGAAGGCAAGCAGTTGAAGTGTATGGAAATCACAGATGGTAAGTGACCATTGATGACCTTAGGTGGAACCAAGATCTTAGGTTGACCTTGCCTAGGCTTAGAGATCCATCAAGATAATTAATCAAGCCTAACATGTGTTTAACACCAAATTGGAACCAAACTTACAAATTTGAATTTACAGTCAGGACGACACATCGTGTCGGCGATCATTCGCCAGTGACAGCATACGACCAATCGTGGCTTAGCGATATGTCTTATGGAAAATCGCAGGTTCTGGTTGGACTGGATTGTAAAACAGATGTGGTCTCAGGACGATACAATTGTGCCCACGATCGATCATCTGCTACCTTGACGAGTCAATTGTGTATGTAACACCCCATCCCGCTTCGGACACATTAAGACTGATGCAATCTCCAAAACTTATTTAATGACATTTCGGGTATTTTTTTTTTAAAAAATGGGAGACATCGCTCCCACAACCCACGAGGAACCCACAAATAAACCAATAACCAAAAGCATTAATCATTATTAAAAAAATGATAGCATCATCCCATTATTACATTAATCCAATTCATGAAATATACAAAAAGTTCAAATACATGAATAATCTCTATCTACAAGGGATGGAATTATGAAAGAGCTAAAGCTGCATCTCCACATCCAACGCCTGATTGAGGGTCCCACCGACCCCTCCTCTAAGAAGTACATGTAAGGCAAGGGGTGAGCTCTACATACCCAGTGAGGGTAACACATGCATCATATGTCAACAAGCATACATTGCATATATTCATATGGATACATCAATGTCTAGGATGTCTACATGCATAGTCCCACATAACACACGCATAACCCACCGTGAGGACCATCCAACACATCCTCTAACCAACCCAATGCAACTCTAGGTCATCTTCCTCATATGCCCATCCACTATTGTCCACCCACCCATATAGTACACAAATCGATCTCCAACCATATCAGGGTCCCTAGCCCTCAACCAGACCTATGACTCTCCTAGGACAACCCGTACACATACCACAACCTATCCATGAGTCGAGACTCACCGGAGTCTCAAACAACCTATCACATGGGAGTAAACACATTGCCAATCCTCAACCGATAGTCAACAATACCCATCTGCTGTATCCTCAATCAAGTACCAGACTCCCCGGTAGTCACACTTGTAACCTCGGGCCCCATCTGCTTGTCTCCAAACAGCTGGCACATACACCCCTCACAAAATTTTATAGGCCTTCTACTGAGTGAGTTGACCGAACTCACTCGTTAGGCGCCCATAAACTTCTATTGAGTCAACAACCATAGCACAAGTCACAACAATGAACCCCAAGGTCAAAACCACTGGTAATCACACTACCACACGCCTCAGCCAAAATGTGGGTGAAAAGACACTCAACCCACCTGGCTCCAAGGGCGACCCAATACATACTCAATGTAGTCTATGATCACCCTACCTTTAGGGCCACCTTCACAGAAATCCACACACATCCTAGACTGGTACCACAAGTCCTGAATAACCACAGGAGTTGTCCTCCACCGTGTCAACAACCGCGGGAGCTATCCTCCATTGTGCTAATAACCACGGGAGTTGTCCTCCACTAGCCAACGACCACGGGTGTTATCCTCCACCATGCTAATAACCACGGGAGTTTTCCTCCACTGTGTCAACAACCACGCGAGCTATCCTCCACCGTGCTAAAAACCACGGGAATTGTCCTCCACCGTGTCAACAACCACGGGAGCTATATTCCAATGTGCCTCCACCGTGCTAATAACCACGGGAGTTGTCCTCCACCGTGTCAACAACCACGGGAGCTATATTCCAATGTGCTAATAACCATGGGAGTTGTCCTCCACCGTGCCAGTGTAATATCCTAGATTTTTCAATACATCAATATTTACGAAAATGCCATTGAAATGGTGAATTAAAAGGATATAACGTTAGATGAGTAAATTGTGGGGTTCATTGTTCAATCAAGACCCAATGTACATGTTATGTGGAATAAACTAAATTAAAAGGGTATTGTACATTTATTTGGGTCAAAGTGGTTAATTGGGTCAAAGGACCCACTTGGGACCCAATGGATCGTTGTGGACATAATTGACCGTTGGGTGAGCTTAAGATTAATTGGGTTAGGCTGAAGTAAATGGGAGTGTCAGCAAGTATTTAGTTAACTCAAATTAAATGGATGAGTTGAGTTTAGAAGTGAGTTGAATTAAAATAGGTGAGTTGAGTAAAATGAATTGAATGGAATCTAAACAAGTGTTTAAGATAACTCAAATTGAAGATTGAGTTGAAATAAATGATGGAGTTTAGTTGAGTTGAATTTATGGATTGAGTTGCATTAAATTGATGCGTTAAATGGGTGAGTTGTGTCATATGAGTTGGATGGGAAGTTATGGAGATATTTATCTCAAAGGAGTAAGGTGTGAAGTTGAAGGGATGGAGTTTCAAGTTTAAACACTACATCACACATTGGAATGCATGGGTGGGCATCCCATGCATGAAACTCCAAGATAGGAAATAAATGGAAGGTACCATTTTGTGGAGTTACAAGATGGGTTCACACTTGGAGAGGGGGGGGGGGGGGGGGGGGGGTGGTGGAGGAGGAGAGTTTTATCTTAAAAATGAAACTCTCACATGGACGTTGATGAGGGTCAAAGGGAGCTGAATGGTTTGGTGGTCAAATACAATACAAAACCGTTGGATGGGGGGAGTTTCATCTCATGGATGAAACCCCCACAAGGGGTAAGTAAATGAGGAATGGTGGTTATAGATTTCAAACCCATACATGTCGTTGGGGCTCAAGGGTGTTTCACATTTTGGATGAAACTTCAAGATAGAAGATGAATGGGGTTTGTGGAGGTTACTCAAGACCTTTCATGGGAGACGTTGGATGCTTGAGGAGTTTCATTTCATAGATGAAACCCCCAAGTAACATAAAGGATTTTGGGTTAAGGCAATGGGAGTTACACAAGGGTTTAATAAAAAACCATCACTTTGGCCGACCACCACATTTGGAACAAAGATTTGGATCTCCAACTCTCTCTCTCCCTCTCTCTCTTTCTCTCTTAGATGTTACTCATCTTTCAAGACCTAAGGCATTGGCTGATTGTCTTTCATATCAATCAGTCCTTGGCTGATCTTCTTTCCAAGTCCAAGTACACATAGAGCAAAGGAGTTTAGCACCAAGGTTTAAGACCAAATTTCTATCTCTCTCTCTCAAATCCATATCACCTGGCTGAAGTATTCCAAGGAGGTTGCAGCAAGGTTAATCTCAGTTGGGAGAACAAGAAGGAAGAGGGAAGGCTAAGGATCTAAAAGGAGTCAAAGAACCGAAGGAGTCGCGGTGTTGGTAAGTGCACTATAAACCTTTGTAAATAAGTTGGTTAAGGGAATATGATCCGGCCATTGTATGGCCGAATCTACCAAGGGATTAGATCAAGGATTATGTTGTTTAAAAATGGTAAAATATGGACCATAGGGGCCGAACCGAACCCCATGGAAAAACTTGGTGATTTTTATGGTTTTTAAGAGATAAAATCCATATTATGTAATGAAGGTTTTAAAGGATTTAAAATGGAGATAAGCTTACTATTTTGGAGTAGCTATGGCATGGCTGAACCATGTTAATGTTATGGCTAATTTGCTGATTAAAACCATGGACAAATGTTGGAGGGATTACACCAAGGAAACCATAGGGTTCGGCCATGTGTATGGCCTAACCCCATGGACTGTTTTTGATGGATAATTGGATTAAATTTATGATGGAAATTATGTAATAATTATATGCTTTGATTTAAGAATAATATATGTTTGTCTATGGACTTAGTATAGGTATATAATTAGCCATCATGGATGATGGAAAGAGGAACAAAACCAGTTTGGTGAGGTTCGGCCATGAAGTATGGCCGAACCCCACTAATGGTGATTGATGGACTTAGTGGTTAATTTATATGGATGAATGAAGGATTTTAAAAGGACCAAAATAAGATGGTGAGGTTCGGCCATGTGGTATGGCCGAACCCCACTAAGATGGTTTTATTTTAGGCGATGGAAGTTAGCAAAATTAAGCATTGGTTAGACCAATGGCAAAACTGTAAATACAAGATAAATTGTATATGTGAATGGATTGATCAAAGGACTTGAAAAGAGGGGTCCAAAATCAAAGTGGTAAGGTTCGGCCATGTTGAATGGCCGAACCCTACCAAGGTTCATTTGGAGGATTTGGTTATTTGGATGCTTATGGGTTAAATAAAAGAGACCAAAGTTTTAATGGGTGAGGTTCCGCCATAGTGGTTTTTGGAACTTAGGTTTAGTTGGAAATTAAATGGATTTATGTTTAACTCCCTGTTATGTAAATAAGGTATTGGGATTGCTAGAACGGTATACAAGTCGTGAACGGGAGACGGAACTAAGTAACATTGTGTAGGTTTCCTACCTTTTTGAACCACACTCATATTTGATGTTTTATTGTAATTTGATGAATTATGTGCTAAGTATTTAGGTTTCAAAGTAGTATTATATGTTATGATGTGTTTACAAATGGCATGACATCATAGACGTCTCATGCATGGCATGGGGTGGTGATTATGGAAACCGGAGGCCACACTCCGTCGGGGCGTCCGAAAGACCACTGTGGGGTACCTTGATGATGAGAATCCCATCAAGAGGAATCCGGAGGCCACACTTCGTCGGGGCGTCCGAAAGACCACTGTGGGGTACCTTGATGATGAGAATCCCGTCAAAAGGAAGCTATGTATAATTGTGATGGGTGGGACTCATTACATGAGCATAACATACATAGCATTGTTTTTATGAGGTTTTGATGAACATGTAATATTATATTATTTGCATGTTTTTATACTAACCTTGTGGTAGCCCTAATCGGATGACTTACTGGGCGCGTTAATCTAACGCCCTATCTCTATCCTTAGTGGATGACATAGGAAAGGGGAAGAACGAGGATCGAAAAGGTAACCAAGCATAGGAGCTTGGGCATTTTGAATGGATTTTGAATGGACTTTGAATGGACTGCTTATGGACTTTTATTTAAGTTATTTGGACAATGTAATTTGTTAATTAGATGTTCTTGGCATGTAATAATTTAGTTAATTATGGTTTGGTAGGATTTGGATGGTTTAGAATGAATGCATACATTAAGGTTATTTTGGTAATTTTGGACGATTATGTACTTTGCTATCTAAAGATATAAAATGGAGTAGTCTTAGGATCTATTATAACCCGCAATTAGATTAAGACTAAGTTTATTCCGCAAGTTATATTTGTACCATGTGTGGATCAGTTTTTATGGGACTTAGTCCATACGCACATGGGCTTGGCCAGTTAAGGGTTGGACTTTAGAAGTCCGAACTTAACTCGCGTCGTGACACTCCGCCCCGATCACTTGTTTATTATTATTATTTAAAAAAAAATAAACTCTGACTATTAGAGTGAAAAAGGTGGGGTGTTACAGCCAGTAACCACGGGAGCTATCGTCCACTGTGCTAATAACCATGCACTCTTGTACCATGTCTGTGATCACCTTTAAGTCGGCCTTGGGCGAGCCAACACTAAACCCAGGAGTTTCCTAGAGGTTTCGATGACCGTCTCACAACATGTCCCTCCTGAAACTCTTGGGCACCTCGGCCCCCAAACCAAACCACACATCTCTCATAGGCGTGTTCGAAGATCACAATAACAGAACTGGCAATCAAACCCACACTAGAGAGTACATCCACCCATCACAAGCATAAGTACTAAAACTACACCAAGATGGACTCAACACGGCCATGACTCTGCCAAAGGCCCACATATCCAAGAGGGAAACACCCTCCAGGTATTCTCACACCTACAAGTCCAGCAACAAGTAGTCCATAGTTCAACCGCATCCAGTATGCGATATCGCATGACTTCCCAACCCTAACTACCTGACAAGCTAAGGGAAGTCTCTAATCTTGTTGTAGCCTAGTGTTGAGCACTGAAAATGATAATTTTACCCTTTTAAATTTGATTAGTTAGTCTTGATTTTATGTATATTAGGTATGTTTAATGTTATTTATGAGTTTTGTAGGAAAAATAAGGACATCACAAGAAATTGAGCTAAAAATGGAAAGAAATGCAGAAAAATGGGCTATATTTATACTTTTGGAAACTTTGTAAATTTTATGACCTAATTTATTTTTGGACTTATTGTAAATTATTATAATTCAGATTCGGATATGAGAGTTTGAATTATAATAATATTTTTTAGACTATGTTGAATTGTAAATGTGGTAAAAATTTATAAACAAATAAATGGGCTCACTAATCTGATCCTAGTCTGAAGTCAAAGCTCAATTGAAGTTAGAGTCCATGAGCCAAGTTTGTCAAGTGAGCCAAGACTGTAAGATAAATCCCAAGTTGTGGTCCAAGTCTAAGGCCCAAGAATGAAGTCCAGAAGCCCAAGCTTGTAATTCAAAGTCCAAATCCAAAAGCTCAAAGTGGGACCCATTGAAATTCGTATGAAGCACGATATTGCCAAGTGTCACTAGATAAAATTCAAATGGAGTATTATGCAAGTCAAGCTGATGTGGAGATGATTAATTATTGGAGAAGAAAATGCAATGAATGTAGGCAGAAAGATGACTCAATCTATTTTTTGGAAAGTCTTTAAAATTAGAAATTTCTATTTTTAGAAATTATAATTTTAGAAAGTTTCCTTAGATTAGAGATTTTTAAAAATATCAATAAAATTGGAATTAATCGATTTTTGGAAGGTTGTTAAACTTAGAAACTACTATAATTAGTATTTTTTATTTTTAGATTTTTTATAATTTATAAGTTTCCTTTTTTAGTAATTTTTTTCTAATCTTGGAGATATGTCTTAATTTAGTAGTTATCTATTTTTAGAAAAATCTAATTTTGGAAAGTGCTAATTTTGGAGACGCTTAATTTTAGACAATTTCCAAACTTATAATTTCTAAATTTAGAATCACATCTCACTTTGGAAAGTTTCTAAACATGATTTCTAAAGATAAAATTTCAATGGAAAAACGTGAATCTTAAATCTTGCATTAATTTGGTGGAATCTATATTTTATGGCCTTGACTTAATTGAAAATTTTAATTAGGTTGTAAATATTGTATTTCTTCCCTAGTTATAACTTTAGGAAAAGTTGCTTCTAGATTAGATTTCATTCATTCTTTATGAGAGTTAGAATCTTCACTTTGTTTTGAGGTATTTCAATGTACATGGATTTTGAATTGCTCAATAAAAATATCTGGCAGGAAGTACCACAGACCAAGGTAAGTGCCTAGTCTCATTTCCTTTAATTTTTATCTTTTCATGCATTCATATAGAATTTTATTTTAGGGTGCTCTCATTTATTTTCATTTAAAAAAAAAGATGTGCATATTTACTTTGCTCATGAATTTAGGTTGTTAATTTCATGCATTAGTTTAGATTGTTTGATTATTGTTTGTATATTTGTTTTGAATCTTGCATTGTTAGATTTAGGACTGCATTCACAAAAAAAATAAAAAAAATAAAAAAGATTAGTAAATAAAAATGGTTCATCCATTTCCCACGTAAAATCAATTTAGAAACCATTAGTTATATTTTAGGGTATGTCATGCTCAATAGGAACCTTTTTCAATCTAAATAAATTTTTGTAACCGGTCAATAGTTTTTCTTCAAGAATGGTGTCTAAGGCTAGTTATGTCACCAAGGCGTGAGGTCGAGCACGCCTGAGGATAAGTAAGGACGAGATGTCGTCTGTTCTCCCCTACTTACTTGGGAACTTACCTAGCCATGCTTGGGGTTAAACTCTCTTCAGAGACCTAAATTTTTTGGAAAGAAAGTAGGAACCAGTCTAGATTTTAAGGTCCCTATATCAAACCAATAAAATCGATCTCTCTTGTGAGATTCGAAATTTAGAATTAGATCATTTATTGTGTGATTTTTGTTTGGTTTTGTTTGTCCTTGTGTGTGGTAACGAATGTTTGGAGGTGCCATTTGACCAATCGTTTTGTTAGAATAGAGTCTTTAGGTTGTAAATTTTGTGTCAGTTGTCAATCCATTAGGGACGACAGGAGGGTTAGTGAAGTGATGGCAATTTCAACGTTAGAACTTTCATGAAATCCTAAGCATTGTACTCATGGTGAGGAGAGTCTCACCAATGGTGGTGAGAACTTAAATGTTGATGGGAAAGATGAGCTAAACCCTACATAGAGCCACCCAAGTCACCCAAAACACCCTAATCACCATTTTAGGTCAACTGTTGTGTGTTAGTGTCGGTCAATTTATTAAGTCAATCTAGGATTTTAATTCATTTATTAGAGTCAGTCGAGTCTAGGAATTTTATCGAGTCAGTCTAGTTTAGGATTTTTGGTATGTTTTTAGGTGTTGCGTTGCTTAGGTACGTCTAACCCAAATAAGCATTGTTCCAAAAAATTTCTGATTTACACCTGGTCACTGTAGATTAGGGAACATTGAGGACAATATTCAATTTAAGTTTGGGGTACGGAAGGAGTCTAGTTTAAAAAAAAAAAAAGGACAGACTTAATATTTTAAGGGAAGAGTAAGTGAAGATTGAGAGTCCTTGGGGCTGAAAAGATTGTCAACTTTGGTCTAAGATGAAACATCTTAACGATCTGACGTAAAAAGAGTCACACTTTTAGCATTAAGACATAAATAAAAATCTTTATATCATACTTCTCTGGAAAGACTTTTATAATATTTATACTTGGAAATTCTTTTGCACAACCATATTAATATTAGTTGGAAAAATAAAAATATTCATGAGTCTAGTAATAACCAGAGGAATACCAGTGAAGACTTATACCCAGTGAGCATTAGAGCCATTCAATTTTTTCTAAGGGTTATAAGAAAACTCTTGTTTCTTTGTTTCGCGGATTGAGTTGTTGTGTGACCTCATTATTCTTTGTTTTAATCCTGATAGTTACTAATCGAGCCTTATAGAACCTGTTTATTGACTAGCCATATTTACGATACCCAACCTCAGTTATAGAATTTAAGCCTCACTGAAATATTTGACCTATTCTAAGGATCCAGAAAAAGATAAAGATGAAAAATTGGCATGGCGCTCTTAAAAAAATGGCATTTGTAAACAAAAGAAAAATGAATGATGTAAAAAAAAAAAAAAGGAACATCAAGACATCAAAAGAAGGATGTGAAAGAAAAAGAAAAAGAAATACTTTGAAAAGTGTTGAAAGAAAAACAGAAGAAAAATATCCCCTTCACATTATGAAGACCGCTAACCGTTTCTGTTAAAAGTGTTCATTTTTAGAGCCTTATATCCTTCTTTGATTTGACCTGATCCCAAGCCACATTTCATCGTCCTACTGATCGTAAATAATGTTTGACTCAATGTTCTCCGGAAAATGGCATCCATTCATGAGATCTGTTTATTTTCTTTGATCTGTGTCATTTTTTTTTTTCATACATGTGAGAAATTTTGATTTGAATACATAAACTTCGCTCACACATACCTTGAAAGAAAATAAACCTAAACCTCTGAGTGTCAGTTTTTCTAAGAGATATCTGGGGAGGTTTGAAGTCAAAACACATTTTCCAATGGTGGTTACAAAACTTGTGTGTATTTGGAAAAATAAGTGTAACACCCCAGATTTTCAAGTTATAAATATTTACGGAAATTACCCATTTAATTTGTGAAATTTTAGATATGGATCTTATGTGGGTAAAATGTTGGGTCTTTGCCCAATTAAGACCCAACGGTTTTGGTAAATGGTTTCAATGGAATTAAATGGGGCCAAAATTTATACATATATATATATATATATATATAGATATAAGAGATTTGGATAAATTGACATGCACATGGAGAGGATTAAAAATAAAGATTACTATGGCCTTGTGGATATATTTTCATGGAAGAGATTGATGAAAGATTGTAGGATTTGCATAGGTCGCATGAGAGATATGCATATCCAAGAATATTGTCTTGGTCGTGTATAGAAGAATTACACATGTATGAGATATGCGCATGAGGTGTAAGAATATCTCTAAAAAGGGATTCTTCCCTTAATTAAAAAGGGCACACGGCAATGGCTAATAAAGGGTCTTAGCATATTCTAATTACGACTCTCCCAAAGTGGGAAGCCTAAACTCGCCAATGGCTATCTCAAGCAAGGCCACACGCAAATTGCCATTTACAATAAGATTGGCCGAGTGAAGGTTTTATGAAGAGGGGCGCACGGCAATTCCTATCTTGATACCTTCTAAAGATGGAACCAATTGGGAGTTTTTATAAGAGAAAGACAAGGGCTCACGGCATTACACACAAAAACAACAAGGTGTTCACGCCAAGAACAAAGAGAAGGAAGGGCAGCCAGCAAAGGAGAAGGGGCTAAGCAAGAAGAAGATTGAAAGAGCAAGAATCAATCAGAACGACGGAAAACCGAAGGAGTCGCGGAACGGGTAAGTGGTTTTAAATATTTTTGTTTAAAAGAATGGAACCATAGGGTTCGGCCATGGTGTGTCGCAGAGCCCCATGGAAGGAAATTGGGTGTTGAGTTAGTTATTTTAATGGAAGAGAATTGGGAAGGATTATGGTTTAATTTAATGGAAAGAAAGAACCATAGGGTTTGGCCATAGTGCCGAGCCATGGCCGAACCCCATGGAAGGTTATTGGTAAATTTTAAATGGGAGTTTGATGTTATTGGTGGATGATTTTTGAAGGGATTAAATGAAAACCATGGAATAGTTATATGGTTTTAAAAAGGGTTTAAATGATGTCCACGAGGAAGTATGGAAGAAGATTGGGGGATTGATTTTAAATAATTTTAAGGAAAAGGACTGAACCATAGGGTTCGGCCATGTTGCATGGCCGAACCCCATGGAAGGGTTTTGGTGATTTTAATGGAGGAACATGGGTCATATTTTTATGGATGATGATTGCTAAATTTAATTTGATCTATGGGTTGGAAAACCATGGAAGGACATTATTTGGGTTTAATGGATTTCAAAAGGATTTAAATGGAATTATGTTAATGCAATTAGATCATTAAATTAATGGAAGCATGAACCATAGGTTCAGTAACAATGCATGGCCGAACCCCATGTAAGAATATTGGTTAACTGTATGGATTTAAGATGGTAGTTAAATGGTTCAAGAGGAAATCAAAGGACCATAGGGTTCGGCCATGGTGTATGGCCGAACCCCATGGAGTTGTTTTGGTATTTTGATGTATGATTAATTGATTAGAGTGGAAAGATGGTTATTAAATTTGGAAACCTTCTAATTATGGAAGGTGGAGATTAATTTGGAAACCTTCTAATTATGGAAGGTGGATATTAATTTAGAAAAGTTCTATTTAAGGACTTTCTAATTATGGAGTTGGATATTAATTTAGAAAGGATCCAAGAATGGAAGGAATGGAATGTTTTTGGAAGGTGGAGATTAAATTAGAAAACTTTCTAATTATGGATTATTGATGAAAAATTGGAAACTTAGACATCATAGGGTTCGGCCATGGTGCTTGGCCGAACCCCATGAACCAATTTTATGGGTTTATATTTATGTGTATTTTAAAGGGAGGATGCAAGTATAGGTTATGGTTTATGGACCTAAGTTGGTGAACCATTGAAAAGAAAAGTTGGAAAAGAAACATCAAAGGTTCGGCCATGGTGTATGGCCGAACCCCGTGAACTCGTTAATGGGCCATGTTTGGGTCTTTGCATAATTTTAATGAATGGTTCACCAAACCAAGGGATGAAGGGTGAGAATAGTAAAATTATAGCCTTGGATGACAATATGGTAATTATGTAGAATTATTGGAACTATGTTTTGAAACTCAAACATAAGTTGATGGAATCGGTTATGAATTATTTTAAAGGGTTATTTGGGAGTGTTATGAATGTTTAAAATAAATGAATGGACCTATGTGTTGGAACTTAAGCCTAAGTTGTTGGAGGCAATGGCAAAGTGGTAAATAAGAGTGAAAGTGCTAAACCATGGGTTCGGCCATGGTGTATGGCCGAACCCCATGGAAATTATTTGGTGAACTTAGATGTTTATGAATCTATGTTTCTAACCTAAACAAGAGGAAAGTTTTGGTTATAATTAGACAAATGGCAAGATTGTAAATACTTGCTAAAATGGAAGGTTAGCCATGAATGGCAATATTATAATTAAATGAAAATAAGGGACATTGGGTTCGGCCATGGTGTATAGCCGAACCCCATGGGTAATGTTTGCTGAATTTAATGTTTCATGTATCTTAGATGATTAATTGGGTTATCATCAGATTAATGCATAAAAATGGCAAGAATGGCATTATTGTAAATATGGTCAAAAAAATGAAAGACCATGGGTTCGATCATGGTGTATGGCCAAACCCCATGAGGTTTGTGTTTATGGACTTAAACATTATTGTAAAACAAGTGGGACTTGGTTTTAATTGATTGTTATATTATAAGGTAACGGGACCTCATAAGGTTTTTACGATCGTGAGCGGTTACCAGACGAAAGACGCAATGACACGTTAGCGGTCTTTGGTAGGATTCCACCTCTTTGAAACCATGAGTTTATGTACATTGTTTTTATCTTATTTTTTTATTTATTTATGTTGCAAAGGATATGTTTCAAATGATGATTTTAAATGCTATGTTTATATGTTTAAAATAGCAGGTGTTGGATACGTTTCAAAAATGTGATTTTTAATGCTATGTTTATATGATAAAATAGCATGTGTTTTCATTGGCATTTGCATCTCATGCATGGCATGGGAGGGATGAAATGTAGTCGGAGATCCACCACTCCGTCGGGGCACCCGTAAAAGAATCGTGGGGGATACCTTGATGAGGAGAATTCCATCAAGAGGATACTATGTGTGAAATGTAGCCGTAAATGCACCACTCCATCGAGGTGTCCGTAAAAGAATCGTGAGGGATACCTTGATGAGGAGAATTCCATCAAGAGGATATTTTGTGATGGGTGGGACTGATTGCATATGATAGCATGGCATGGCATTGAATTGGCATGATTATGATCTTTATTATCATTCAAGGTTTCTGGTTTTTATCGGTATGATTGGATCTCTATTATCATACACTGTTTTGGATACGATCCTTTATAAGTATGGTATGATTTATTATAACTGGATTTGATATTTATTATATATGGATTTTTGGCACTAACCCATGTGTTAACCCTAACTGGAGTACCTACTGGGCGCGTTGTACTAACGCCCTACTTCTACCCTTGTGAATGATACATGAAACAAGGAGAACGATGAACGCAAAACGGGCTAGGCATAGGAGCTTGGAGGATTATAGTTTATATTTTTGTTTAAGATACTCATGGGCTTGTATTTTGAGTATCTAGGATTCGGATTGTAATAACTTAGATGAATTTGCTATGGTTGGATATCTTATTGGATAATTACGCTATGTTAATGATGATTAAGGACTTAACATACTTTACTATCTGAATGGAATAAAACTGTGTTCTATTATGTTTCCGCATGTTATGATTTTTATTCTGCATGTGTATATTGCTATGTGTGTACCGTTTCCATGGACTGAGTCCATGCACACATAGGGTTGGCCTGTTAAGGGTCGGACTTTAGAAGTTCGGACTTAGCTCGCATCGTGACGTCCCGCTCTCTATCACTCTTCGTATAAAAAAAAATAGACCCTTATTTTCGGAAGAGAAAGCGAGTGAAAAAGGGCGGGGCGTTACAATAAGGCTATCTTAATATATGGCTATCACACACTACACTCTGGCCATAAGTCTTATAAATGAATTTTGGAGTTGTATGATATTTTGACTTTTGGCTATGTATTTTTGCTGGAAAAATTTGATGTTTGTGGGTATCATCACTAGAAGCCTTCACGAGACTGTAACTTGTCCACTAGGGGTAACCTAGGGGGTATTTGTTGAGCTCTGAGAAATGACAATTTTACCCTTTTAAATTGGATTAGTTAGTCTTGATTTTATGTATATTAGGTATGTTTAACGTTATTTTTTAGTTTTGTAGGAAAAATAAGGACATCACAAGAAATTGAGCTAAAAAATGGAAAGAAATGTAGAATAATGAGTTATTTTCGTACTTTTGGAAAGTTTGTAAATTTTACCACTTAATTTAATTTTAGATTTATTGTAAATTATTATAATTAAGATCTGGATATGAGAGTTTGAATTATAATAATATTTTTTAGATTGTGTTGAATTGTAAAGGTGGTAAAAATTTATAAACACATAAATGGGTCCACTAATCTGATCCTAGTCTGAAGTCCAAGCTCAATCGAAGTTAGAGTCCATGAGGCAAAGTTTACCAAGTGAGCCAAGCCTGTTAGATAAAGCCCAAGTTGTGATCCAAGTCTGAGGCCCAAGAATGAAGCCCAGAAGCCCAAGCTTGTAATTCAAAGTCCAAATCGAAAAGCTCAAAGTGGGGCCCAGTAAAATTCACATGAAACAGGATATTGCCAAGCGTCAACATATAAAATTGAATGGAGTATTGTGCAAGTGAATCTGATGTGGAGATGAGTGATTATTGGAGAAGAGAATGCAATGAATGTAGACACAAAGAAGACTAAATTCGAATTTGGAGATTGAAGTCAACTTGCACAAATCTTTGGAGACTGGAAATCAGAAAGACTCAGGGAGAAATTAATTTAAAAAGGACACATGTCAAATTCACCCAAGCCTATGGGACACTTGTCAATTTCGTGTGCAGCTTTGGAGAGGAAATAATGGAGAGAATTATGGATCAAGAATTATGAAAAGGAAAGAGGAGTCAGCAGAGATCTTAAGGAGGGAGAGAATTTGAATTTCATGGAATTTTAATCCAAAAATCTTGTGGCTCTATATTTATTTCCATATTTGATTTTTCAATGGAAAAATTATAAATACCATGGGATAATGCACATTAAAATTTGAATAGACCTGGAGCAAGAGAATTATATGGAATTGGAATACATAGAAAACATGCGAAGCGAAGGAGCTGAATTCAAATTTACAAGTAGGTTCCCTTGAAATTTTATTTTTATTTCTTTGTCTTTGATGTGTTTTTCCAAAGAGTTGTAATATTTCCATTTAATAAATTTGAGATAAGATTTTAGAATCCTGGAACATCTAACTTTCAAGTTTCTTTTATGATTATCTAATTTAATCTTAATTTTGTATTCTTTGTTTAATTATTTGGACATAATGAAATACTTAGAACTTAGATTTCGTTTGATTCAGATCTATGGTCCGATGGGACATAATGAAATAGTTAGATTTTTTATTTAATTGTTTAAATCTAAGGATCTAAGGTTCACTTAATTAAATTGGGGGTTATGGATTTTAATTTTAATGAAATATTTCAATTGAAATCTTGGATTTTTACACGAATTTCAGATCTGGATCTCTTATTTAATAATATTATTGGGTATGATGTTCGATTGCAATGAATGGTTCTGATTCACTGTACATATGTATGTTATCTTTGTACATATTTTAATTCTTTCAATTTTTTTATTTCATTTATTCAGTTCATTCAAATTCTTTGGAACTAGATTACGAATATTTTATTTTCATCTTAATTAATTGGTTTTAAGTTAAGTGTTTTCTCTCCACCATATTAATTAAATTTTGAATGTATAAACCTTAGATCTCATATTTAATTAAATTCCAATGTTAGAAGTTAATTTGAATTTTGTTGAATTAAGCACATAACTCTATGTTTAGAAAATTAGATCTCATGTTTAAGAATTCATTCCATAATTTTATTTTCTTTGATTACATTATTCTGCATAGTGCAAATTTAATTTTTAAGCATATATTTTGTGATTTCCTTGTGGGTTTGACCTCGCACTAAATCATTATACTATTAATCGGTTTGTGTGCTTGCAAGTTAAAATTTTACAACAAGTTTTGGCGCCGTTGTCGGGGAAATCAAAAAAATAAATTGAGTGCCATTAGATTTATGTGTTTTGGTAAAATTGCTGTAACACCCCGCCCTTTTCAATCGAAATCAGAGTCTATATTTTTTTTTTAAGAAACAAAAGTGATAAAGTACGGAGTGTTACGATGCGAGTTAAATTCGGACTTCTAAAGTCCGACCCTTAACTGGCCGAACCTATGTGTGCATGGACTAAGTCCATGAGAACGGTTCACACATAGTAAAATATAATCTTTACGGAATATTACTTAATCTAACTGTGGATTATAATAGAACCTAAGTCTACTCCAATTTAGATAGCAAAGTACATAGTCATTTAACCAAAATTACATTAACTTAATCATTCAATCAAACCATTCCAAACCATAGCAAATATTAACTAAGTTATTACATGCCAACATCTAACTACTCAAATTACATGTCCATGTAAACTTATCAAAATAATAAACCAATCCAAAGTTCTTATGCATTGCTCCATTCGCGATCATCATTCCCTTCGTTTCCTGCTTCATTCACTAGGGTAGAAGTAGGGCATTAGAACAACGCGCCCAGTAGGAATTCTAAGTAGGGCTAACACATGGGTTAGTATCAAATATCATATCATCAAAATCATGTAAAATCATGTCATGCCATATGTGTTATGCAATGAGTCCCACCCATCACATTCCATGTAACCTCTTGATGGAATTCTCCTCATCAAGGTATCCCCACAGTGGTCTTTTGGACGCCCCGACGGAGTGTGGCCTCCGGATTCTACTTGATGGCATCATACACATCAAGGTCTTCCCACGATTGCCTTACGGACGCCTTGATGGAGCGTGGCCTCCCGTTACAAATTCCCCTCCCATGCCATGGATGAGATGTACATGTCCATATGCTATGTAATGTAAATACCATAGCATTAAAAACTTCACTTTTGAAACATAATATAAATTACAACATAAACCATCAAATAAAAATAAAACCATACACATATCCATGTTTCAATAAGGTAGAACCCTACCAAAGGTCACTTAAAATGTCCGCTCTTCTTAAACCGTCACCAGCTCACGATTACGCACCGTTTAAGAAGACCCGTCACCTTGTTACATGTCAATAAGTCAAGCACATATCTCATTTGGTTTGTAATTAAGTCTAAGACCAAACACACCACCTTGTGTGTAACATCCCAATTTCTCAATAATATGAATATTTACGAAAATGCCACTGGATTGGTGAATTTAATAAATGTGATTGTAAATGAGGAAATGGTGGGGCCCATTGTTCAAATTAAGATCATATGAACATATTATAAGGGCCAATTTATCATGAATGGGTAATGAACGTCAAATTGGGTCAATATGGTTAATTGGGTCAAAGGATCCAATTGGGACCCAATGGGTCATAATGGACTTATTAGACCATTGGGTGAGCCCAAATTTAATGGGGTTAAGCTGAATTGATTGGAAATTAAGTGGAGCATAAATGGGTAGGTTTGATGCACATGTGAAAATCAAATGCAAATGGCTAAAACAACCCATAAATGGGTCATGGCGTCAAAACGGGTCAACAAGCTAAATGGGGACCCAATGGGTCGGATTGACCATGTTGACCATGGCTGACGGTGTGGACCCTTGAGTGACTTTGGAATGAGTTGCATTTAAATTAAATGGTTGGGTTGACTCAAGTGTAATAAATGAATGGCAATTAATGTGGTGAGTTAAGCCATTGAGTTGGGGTGAGTTAAAATGGAAATCAAAGAGGTCTCATTTCCATTGAGTCAAATGGAATATGAGGAGGTGCCTTGGTCTCAAACAAACCAAAACAAGTCCCACACGTTGGGGACTTGTAATGGTAGTTTCCATGTACATGGTTGAATGGAATTGAATGGGAGTGAGATAAGATTGCATGGGGAGCTGAAAGGTTGCATTGGCTGGTGCCAAGGGATGCCTTGGTTGGCACCAAATATCCCATTGGTTTGATTAAGAAGTTATGAGGGAAATGAGTGGATTAAGTGGCTGATTTACAAAAGAGGAAGACCACCCATTTGGCCGAATTTATTTTAAAGAAAAGTTTAGAACTCCATCCCTCCTCACTCTCTCAAGAACACCTCTCCTGGGCCTAATCTGCCTTAGTGTTTCTCACCATTGATCAAGCACAATTTCGGCTGGAAACTAAGAAAGAAGGAAGGAAGAAGAGGGAAGAAGGCAAGGAGCAAAAGGCAAGAGGAAAGGCAAAGGAAATTGGTAAGAATTCCATACAATTTTGTTTAATAAATTAGATTAAATGGAACATGAATTGGCCATGGAAGGGCCGAATTCATCAAGGACTTAAACCTTGTTTAAAGGTTGTTTAAAATGATAAAAAGATATCATTGGGTTCGGCCACTTTGGATGGCCGAACCCCATGACATTTATTTGGGTGTTTTGATGGTTTTTGGAGGCTAAAAACCATGCAAAAATTATGGAGAATTATATGTGTTTAAGATGCAAGATAAAGGATTATGAATCAGGGATTTAAAGGTCATGATTTGGTCATGTATGGCCGAATTAAGCAATGGTTTAAAATTGTATGATGAGGTTTAAAAGATAGAAAATATGGGCCATAGGGTTCGGCCACTTGTGAGGTCCGAACCCCATGAAATGAGTTGACAAGTTTATGGTTAATGATGAGGGTTTTTGACAAATAAAAACCATACAATGTTATGGAGTTTTTATGTGAATTAAATGATGATAAATTTATTGTTTTTGGTTGGACATTGAATGGCTGAACCATATGTGTATGGTCAAAAGTAATGAACCTAAGTTGTGTATGAATGATGGAAGGATTGAGCCAAAGAGAGCCATAGGGTTCGGCAATGAGTATGGCCGAACCCCATGGACTGTTTTCATGGGGTAATTGAATTAAGATCATGTTGGAATTTAGGTCTTGTATTATGATTTTGTGTTAAGAATCATCTATGCTTAGTTATGAATATAAATTGATGAACCATGTATTAGAGATGGAATGGTTGGAGATAAGAGAACCCCATGGACCACCATATGTGATGTAAATGGAGTTAAGGCCAATAAATAGGATCAGCCAATGTATGGCTGAATCATATTAGTTCTTATGATTAAGATATGGGTATGGTTCCTCAATAAGAATGGCAAGTGAAGCACCCAAAACAAAAAATGGGTGAGGTTCGGCCATTAACCCCACCAAGTGATTTGAATGGTTTTGAATGGATTAAGAGATCCAAATGGAACTGGTGAGGTTCGGCCATGTTGTATGGCCGAACCCCACTAAGGTGGTTTGGTCATATGGGCTTTAACTATGAAGCAAAATTAAACAAGGGTATGATCAATGGCAAAACCGTAAATATAGGCTATAATGGAATGAAAGATTAAAAGGACATGAAAGAGGGGTCAAACTAGGGTGGTATGGTTCAGCCATGGTGTATGGCCGAACCCTACCAAGGCATGTTTGAAGTGTGAAATATTTATCAAATGAAAAAGGAAGATTAAATCCCAAGTTGGTGAGGTTCGGCCATGGGTATGGCCGAACCCCACAAGATGATATATGAGACCTAAACTTGATTAGAAATCAAGAAGATTAAGTATTGACTTGCTGTTACATAACAAGGTAACAGAACGTGAACGGCGTGCGAGTCGTGATTAGGTGAAAAAGAACGGACACCGAAGTTAACCTTCAGTAGGTTTCCTACCTACTTGTAACCACTATGATGACTAGTTTTATCATGATTTTGATAAGATATGTTGTTATTATTATTATGTTTCAAATGGTTTTTAAATCATGAGATTTATGTACATGCTTCATATATTCATTGGCATCTCATGCATGGACATGGGATGATGATTATGGAATGTCTCCTTAGGCGATGAGGGTGTAATAGCCCGGAATTTTTAAATAAATATATATGTGGCTATTATTTATTTTAATGATGGAAATTGGAAATTTTGATGGAATAGATGTTAAGTGAATCAAAATTTGGGGCAAAGGCCCAAGTATGGTCCAATGGACCATGGGTTGGATGAAATTCATTTAATTGGTCAGTAATGATTAATTGGGTCAAGATGGTTAAGCTCTAAGGTAAATGGGTAGGAAATAAATTTAATTGGGCCATGGGCCCAATGGTGACCCAATAGGTTGGAATGGATTGAATTGGAATTAAACCACCTAAGTTAGTAATGAAATGATCAAGATGGCATAACCAAGTGGGGCCCACCTCCACCTCATCAAGTGAGGTGGCGTGTGGGCCAAGGCATAGGTGGGGCCCACCATTATGGTTGACTTGGTCAACCATGGATCAGTCAAAGGGAATTAAGGTGGATCAAGTGAATTTAGTTGAATTAATTAAGGTGAAAATCATGTAAGTTAATTTTAATTAGACCAAGGTGACATGGCCGAATGGGGCCCACCTCCACCTCACCAAGTGAGGTGGCGGGTAGGCTAGGAGTTAGTGGGGCTGGCCACCATGGTTGACTTGGTCAACCATGGGTGGATTAATGGAGAAAAATCAAGGAGATTAAAGGGGTTAATTGAGAATTAATTAACCTAAGTTAAGGATCCAATTAATTAATTAATTAAGTTAGTCAAATGGGGAGTTAAAGAGATAAGTCAATGGGTGGTTTCATCTCATTGAAACCACCCAAACAACTCAAAGAAAACACAACTAAACCATGGACTTAGGTTGGTGGTTTCATCTCAACCACCACCACCCCAAAGCATGATGATCCATACCCCTCCATGATGATGGTCAAATGGTCAAGATGGAAGACCAAAGCACCCCATTTCAAAGGCCCAAAACCGTTGGCTTGGTGGTGGTTTTGTCCCAACCACCACCACTAAGGCATGTAAGCCCATGCATGGTGGGTGGAGGGAAATGATGGTGGAGCCTAACACATGCAACCAAATGAGATGAGTTTTGATCTCCTTCCTTCATCTCTTTTCCATCTCTCTCTCTCTCCCTCTCTTGCCCGCTCTCATTGCCGATCCACTCAAGGAGAAAAGAAGAAGAAACTTAGAAGAAAAATGAGGAAAGAGCTGGGCTTGGCCGACCACCCCTCAAGACCAAAGCTTGAGACATTCTTTCCCCATCCTCTCCCCCTCTCCCTCTCTCAAATCTACTCCAACATTGGCCAAACCAAACCTTGGAGTTTTTCATTGGATCAAACACACCTAGGGGCTGAACATCAGAGAGAAGAAGAAGGAGAAAGGGCTAAGGATTCAAGAGGAGAAAGAAAAGCCGGAGGAGCCGTCGGAGTGGCAAGTATTCTTAAACAAGAGGTTACATTTTTTTTAAAAGATTAAAAAGAGACCATGGAGTCCATTATTTAGATTAAATGGTGGCCAAAAATGTTATGGGCCATGGATCTAAAATCCATCCAAAGATGAAGTGAGAAATGGACAAAATGGGTAAGATAGGTTAAGAAAAGAAAAATAAGGACATTATGTATTTAAACATGGAAATGTGATTTGTTTTTTTTTTTTGAAGGAATCATAGGCCATAGGGTTCGGCCATGTAGTATGGCCGAACCCCATGGTAGGTAATTAAGGAATTTTTAATGGGGTTTTTAGGATTAAAATCATGGAAGGATGATTTATGATTTTTAAGGTTTTAATGATTAAATGTAATAATTTTTAAAGGGATTTTAAATGAGGAAATTCATGGAAGATGTGAATGGTTTTTATGGCCTCAAAAGGCATAGATGAAGGTGACCCATGAACCATGGATTCGGCCATGGTGTATGGCCGAACCCTATGGTGATGTAATGGTGGTTTTAAATGGGTTTAAAAGGATAGAAAACATGGAGTAATGTATTAATGATTTGGAGGCTTAAAAGGGTCAAATGTTTGTAAATTTTAAAGGGATCTTAGTGAAGAAAATCATGGAAGGTATCAATGATTTGTAATGGCCTCAAAGGTAGTAGAGGAAGATGAACCTATGGTGATGTATTTGGAGCTTAATGGGTGAAAAATATGAAAAAAATAATGGAGCATATTGGTAGCCTTGATGGACCCAAAAATATACTTAATGATGATTTAAAATGGCGATTTAAATGTATGATGGAAACCCCCTCATGGAGGGACTTATGGTGGAGCTAAATGATGTAAATGGGTCCAAGGAAGAATAAGAAAAAGACATCATGGGTTCGGCCATGGTGTATGGCCGAACCCATGACCCATTTGTAGGCCATTTTATGGGCTAAATTTGGAATTATGCATGTGTTTAGATGAATGGAAATTAGGCTAAGTTAAGGGCTGATTTTTAATAATCTTGTAACATGGCTGATGGGTCATAAATGGATCCAAGTTTATGGATCAGTTATGGGCCTAAGAATGGAGAAATAAAATGAGAACTTAACCATGGGAGAAGAGTGACAAAATGGTAAATATTGGCCAAAATGAAGAACCATGGGTTCGGCCATGGTACATGGCCGAACCCCATGGAGGATGGTTATGGACTTGGATGCTTCTTTGATGACTTTATGTATGGTTAAATGAAGCATAGGTTGCTGGATTTTAAACCCATGACCCATTTGTGAGCCATTTCATGGGCTAAGATTAAGGTCTATGTATGTGTTTAAGTTAATGGGGATTAGTTTAAATAAAGGGACTGGATTTTTAATGATTCTATGACGTGGTTGGTTGAGTCATTGATGGATCTAAGTTTATGGATCAATTATGGACCTAAGGATGTAAAAAAAAAAAAAAAAAATTAGGTAATTAGCCAAGGAAAGGAGTAGTGGCAAAAGCGTAAATAATGGCCAAAATGAAGAACCATGGGTTCGGCCATGGTGTATGGCCAAATCCCATGAGGGATGTTTGTGGACTTAAGGGCTCCAAATGATAATCTTATTTGCTAATTTATAGAGCATAGGTTGCTGTTTTTAGACTCACATAATTAAAAGAATTAATGGATTAAATGGGGCACACAAAACTAGATAGTGAGGTTCGGCCATGGTATATGGCCGAACCCCAATAAGGCATATGTTAAGGACATGAATATGGTTGAAACGTGGACTGATTTGGTAATGTACAATAAGGTATCGGACATCGCAAGCAATGCGCGATTGGTGACCGGATTATCGGACGGAAACGTAAAGGGACATTAGTCGGTAGTCGGTAGGATTCCTACTTTTTTATAAGCCATGGATTATGTGTTATGTGATGGTTTTCCTTTGATTTATTTTGGTAATCATGTGATTGTTTTAAGATGGGTTTTATGACTATGATTTATATATACTACATGGCATATGGCATCTACATCTCATGCATGACATGGGAGGGATACGACATGGGAAGGATGAAATGAAACCGGAGTCCATGCTCCGTCGGGGCGACCGATAAACAAACATGGGGATATTTTGATGTGCTTTATCCATCAGGAAGGTTACAATGGGTTTTATGATATGTTGATAAGGTTATTCAAACAAGAATGTTACTATGTGTTTATTATACCTTGATGATGGTTTTTCCATGAAAGGTGATATTCGTATTTATTATTATACCTTGAGGAGGCTTTGCCATCAAGGGGGACATTATGTATGGTTGAAAAAGGGACATTGTACAATGATGATGAGCTTGATGGGTGGGATTCATGACATAGGACACCCATTACATGACATTGCACCTAATTGCATGGTTTCGATATAATATTATCTATGTGTTTTGTTATCACTAATCCATGTGTTGGCCCTACTCGGAGTCCTACTGGGCACGTTGTCTAACGCCCTACTTCCACTTTAGCTGATGATGCAGGGGATGGCGGAAACGAAGGACGAGACGGGAGCCAAGCGTAGGAGCTTGGAGAAGCGGGCTAGATAATTTACTTAAATTTATTTTGGAATGTAATTTGAGTAACTTAGCTCGTCGGACTGTAATAATTTAGATTACTTGCTATGGTTTGGATTTTATTTTGGACATTATGATTTTGAGATATTCTAGTAATTTAAGTGACATACGACCTTGCTATCTAAAATTGGTAGGATAGACTCTATTATAATTCCGCATTAAGTTTTAATTCCGCGAGCTTACTTTCTACGTGTGAACCGTTCTCGTGGACTTAGTTCCACGCACACGTAGGGTTGGCCAGTTAAGGGCCGAGCTTTAGAAGCTCAGACTTAACTCGCGTCGTGACGTCCCGCGCCCTTTGTCACTCTTTATTTCAAAAAAGATAAAGAAAATAGACTCTGATTTTAGTGAAAAGGGGCGGGCGTTACAGAGGGTCCCGCCAGGAGTAGTATCATGATGATGATGATCACATTGGCCTCCTTAGGCAATGAGGGTGCCGCCAGGAGGAATGTTATAATGATGAGAAATACATTGGTCTCCTTAGGCGATGCAGGTCCCGCCAGGAGAAATGTTATAATGATGAGAATCACATTGGTCTCCTTAGGCGATGAGGGTCCCGCCAGGAGAAATATTATGATGATGAGAGCCACATCGGCCTCCTTAGGCTATGAGGGTCCCACCAGGAGGAGTATCATCAAGAATAAATGAAAATGTATTGTGATTTACCTTGACGATGAGAGTCTCGTCAAGTGATGGCTATGTGTATGCATGATGGGAAGGGGCTCATTACATGTGCATAATTACATAGCATTGATTTATCTGTTTTTTATGACCATATATATTATGATATATGCATGTTTTTATATACTAACCATGTGGTAGCCCTAATCAGAAATCCTACTGGGCGCGTTGATCTAACGCCCTAATTCTATCCATAGAGGATAATGCAGGAAATGGAAAAGGGAAAGAGAAGGTCGTGGACCTGGAGGGGAGCCAAGCTTAAGCGCTTGATTAATGATTGGGATTTCTTTATTACTGTCTTATGAGTTACATTTTTATGGACATGTAATAAGTTGATACCTTGCTATGGTTTGTTTATGATATTGACAATGGATGGTTGGATTAAGCTGTTTTAAATAATTGAGACTGGTACTTGCTATCTATTCAGTTTAATTCCGCAGTTAGTTTAGTTTATTCCGCATAACTTGTTTAGTTCCATGTGTAGATTGTTATCATGGATTTAGTCCATGCACACATGGGTGGCCAGTTAAGGGTCGGACTTTGGAAGTCCGAACTTAGCTCGCGTCGTGACGCCGCCCGCTCTCTTCCGGTGTTGTTATATTATTATTATAAAAAAAAAAAATTAGAGTCTGATTTCTCGGAGAGGGCGGGGCGTTACAGTTGGTATCAGAGTGAAACTGGAAGTTGAATCATCGAAGTAAGATTAAGACGGTTTCATGTCTCACTGACAAATAAGAATCCCAACTGACCGACTCTTCGGAGTCCGCTGACTGGGGGCCGGATTAATTTACTTCGAGTGACTCAGACTGAACAATCAATCTGAGAACGACAATGAAAGATAGCAAAGTAAAGTACAGTCATCATAATTGGACATATCAAACATAGCAAAGTAGGATGCACACCCCTGATATCCCTACACTGAGAAACAAACAACAGGAATTTAGAGATTTCCCCAGAAACAAAAGAAAACAAAGTGTGAAGATTTGGCAATTTCCCCAAACACAATGCATGATATGATATATAAGAAATTTCCCGAAACTAAGATTGGTTTTATTAGAACTTCTGTTGATTATTTATGAATTCCATGTTATGATACAGATATGTCGAGTAATGTGGAGTACACGGAATTGTGGGATAAAGGGACCCTTAGCTGTCCAATAGACTTGGTGTCTGTTTCCAACAACTCCAGTTTGGAAGTTAACGTGGACTTTCAAGAGGGACCTCCCGAGGAAGATGAAGTGGACCTAGCATTTTTTCCGGAGGATCTTATGGAAGACATTCCTTGGATAATGGAATCTCTCGAGGAAATTGAAGAGGATCTAGCACCTTTACCGGAGGATCCTATGGAAGATGTTCCTATAATAATGGAATCAGTTGGGGAAATAGAGCCTGAAGTTATGTGTGAGTTGTGCAATCAAGATGGGCACAACTGCACTTATTGTCCCCACCCTTTGGAAGTGGTTTTCCCGGTTTGTGGATTACATGGACACGCAGAGGCAAGGACTAATTGTCCTTATATTGGAGGACCAGGGGTAATACCCTGCTTGACATGTGGAGTATTGGGACACATGTTAATGACATGTCCTGATAATCGCTTCAAGTTTGTTGATGATGCAGGGACTTCCACAGAAAATTAGGTTAAGAGGTAGAAAAGAAAGATAGGGAAAGGGGAATATTTTGTAAGGGTGCATTTTGCCCTTTATAGGGTTTGTTTTAACCCTACCAACCCTTGTACAAAGTTGAAATAAGAATATATATAGAATATGCAATTTTATGATTCTATGAGGATTTCTAGCATTTAATGTTGTTGCGAAGAAAACTAAGCCAATAATGTTTTCATGAATTAGGGAAAGATGGCACCACAGAAAAAGATCCCAAAGAATCAAAGTATTGCAAATTGGATTAGGCGAAGGGGTTTCAAAAAGGAAAACCCGACAAGACGATCAAGGAAAGGAAAAAAAGATATCCTTCTTTCTACATGAAGAGGATTTATCTCAATTTATAAAGGAGAAAGTTGTACGTGACAAAGATGAGGAAGAACCTCAGCATGGGTCTGAGAAATCACTCCATGATAAGGAGGAAGAGGAGAACAACAACAGCGGCATACATACACCAATACCATATGTGCCGCCTGAACTACAAAGCTTGGTACAAGCTATAGTTACTTCTGTCCTCCAACAACATCTGAATGGAGGTGGAAGCACCAGTGAGGCCAGTAACCGGAACATGGTTAAGGACTTCCAACAACAGCGGCCACCTTATTTCAAGGGGAGAGAGGGGCTTGTTGGAGCAGAGAACTGGCTGAAGAAAATTTCCCAGATATTGACTCTGCTGAACATCAAGAGTCATGCCCACAAGATCCTGCTGTCCATGTCACAACTGATAGATGATGCTGGTAAGTGATGGGAAGTAGTGGAGAAACAACAGGCACTTATGCCAGAGAGGGAAAGAACTGAAATGACCTGGGAACAATTCTCAACAACGTTTCTGGATCAATATTTTCCGGAGGAGGAAAAGAACGTCAGACTCAAGCAATTTCATCATTAGTGCAAGGCTCGATGACAGTAGCTGAATATCACAGGGAATTCTTGAGTTTATCATGCTATGCGTTCTACATTGTGGACACGGAGTACCGGCGGGCTCGCAAGTTCAAGCGTGGGTTGCGGCCAAGCATTAGGGCCAGAGTGACCGTGTTTAAAGCGGCTACGCTGGCGGAAGTGGTCAATAAAGCTACCATTGTGGAGCAAGAACTGGCGGAGTTTGCACGAGTTGACAACCGTCGAGCATCGAGTGGGAGGGGTACCTATCAGCCCAACAAGAAGTTCTGACCGAACTTCAGTAGACCCTCACCATCTGTTGGATCTACTGGGGGCTTTCACCCCAACCAGCCCTCTCAATCTGTAGCAGTCACTCAGGAGTCTAAAGGGATGGGCAACTGCTATCACTATGATCAACCGGGTCATCTTCGGAGGGATTGTCCAAAACTCAACAGGCTTTCACACTCTAGAGGAATGTTTCGTCCACCAGCCAGATCGGTTAACTCTCGAGGAGGCAGGACGTATAATCGGGCGAGACGGGCGCCCAACCCTGCTGGAGCTGGACGATTATTTACTTTAACTTCTCCAGAAAATGAGGATCATATGGTGATACAAGGTATGGCGGTAGTGAGTAGTTCTTATGCATATGCACTATTTGATTCTGGAGATTCACACTCCTTTATAGCTGCATCATTTATAACTGCTACCGGTACTCTAGTTCAAAAATTAGCTACAACACTTACAATTGTGTCCCCTGTCGGAGACTCGGCATTGGGACTTATATGCACGGCAGTTAACACTGAACTAGCTGGACTCAGATTTGAGTTCAATTATCTGGTGCTTGACATGGCTGAGTATGATATAATATTCGGCATAGATTGGTTGGCTAAGTTCTAGGCCAACATTGACTGTTATCGCCGAAGAGTGACATTTTAGTCACCCGAAGGAAAGCAATATGTGGCCCGTGCAGACAAGCAGAGTGGATTGCAGGAAGGGTTGAACCACGTGGTATTGAATAATATCATTATAAATAAAGCACCAATTACTGAATTTCCCTTAGTTGTGAAAGAATTTGCGGATGTGTTTCCAAAGGAACTCCCTGGTTTACCGCCTATGAGGGAGATCAACTTCGAAATCAAGTTATACCCTAGTACTTCACCAGTGTCTCTACCACACTATCAGATGGCACCAGCAGAGATGTCAGAGCTAAAGAAGCAGATCGATGAACTGCTTAGGCTGGGTTGCTTCCGGAACAGCACGTCATCTTGGGGAGCTCCAGTATTGTTTGTAAAGAAGAAGGACGGTTCACTTCAGATGTGTGTTGATTATCGGAAGCTGAATCAACTAACAGTCCGGAACAAGTACCCTCTACCCAGGATCGATGATTTATTCGATCAATTGAGGGGTTCCAGCCATTTTTCAAAGATCGATTTGATGTCTGGTTATCATCAAATCCGAGTTAGGGAGGAAGATAGAGAGAAGACAGCCTTCAGGACGCGGTATGGACTATACGAATTTGTAGTCATGCCATTTGGACTCACAAATGCGCCGACTGTGTTCATGGACTTAATGAACAGAATCTTCCGTCCGTATCTGGACCAGTTTGTAATCGTGTTCATTGACGATATCCTGATCTATTTCAAGAGTCAGGAAGAACATGCAGAGCACCTACGGATAGTCTTGAATACTTTGAGGCAGAATAAGCTGTATGCCAAAGCCAGTAAGTGTGAGTTCTGGCTATCTCAAGTAAATTTCTTGGGACATATTATATCCGAAGACGGTATAGCCGTGGATCCGCTAAGGTGGCGGCAGTGAAAGATTGGAAAGAGCCCAAGAATGTAACCGAAATCCGTAGTTTCTTGGGATTGGCTGGTTATTACAGAAGATTTATCATGGATTTTTCCAAAATAGCGTCTCCATTGACTCGACTCACTCAGAAATGAGTCAAATACGAGTGGACAGATCTGTGTAATCAAAGGTTTGAAGAGCTGAAGACAAGACTTACCACTGCCCCTGTTTTAGTTTTGCTGGTAAGTGGCATGTGTTACAAGGTATACTGCGATGCCTCGGGAGAGGGACTGGGATGTACACTCAGTCAGAGTAATTGTGTGGTGGTGTATGCTTCAAGGCAGTCGAAAATACATGAACGTCTTTACCCCACACATGATTTGGAATTAGCTGCAGTGGTCTTCACTCTCAAAAGTTGGAGACATTATCTTTACAGTGAGAAATTTGAGGTATTTTCTAATCATAAGAGTTTGAAATACCTGTTTGATCAGAAAGAACTCAACTTGAGGCAGCGCAGATGGATGGAGTATCTGGCGGATTATGAATTCGCGCTTCGATATCATCCAGGCAAGGTAAACAAGGTAGCGGATGCCCTCAGCCGTATATCACATGCATCCGTGGCATGTTTGATCAGATCAGAATGGGAGATGTTGAATACCATCCGAGAGTTTAAACTCTATTACAACAACCATAGGACCATATACAATCTGGTTATACAATCTAACATGGTCACCAAGATTGAACAAGAGCAACGTATAGATCCGGAGGTGGAAGAGATATGGGCCAAGATGTCCACTGGTGTAGTCTTACCGGAATGGGAATTACGACCGGGACAGGGTCTTTTATTCCGGGGAATGTGCCAAAGAGCTGTAGGAAAAAGCTATTGATTGAGGCACATCAATCCAAACTCTCCATTCATCCGGGCAGTACCAAAATGTATCACGATCTGAAAAGGTATTATTGGTGGCACGGACTGAAAAGGGATGTTGAGGAATTTGTGGCACATTGTTTAACTTGTCAACAAGTTAAGACTGAACATCAAAAGCCACCAGGGTTACTCAAACCCTTATCAGTGCCAGAATGGAAATGGGAGCACATTTCTATGGATTTTGTGACGGGGTTGCCGAGATCTTCAATGGGCAATGATGCCATATGGGTCGTGGTAGACCGACTGACCAAGTCTGCGCATTTCATTCCTATTAAGATGACGGATTCATCTGAGACGTTGGGTCGGCAGTACATCAAGGAAATTATTCGGCTACATGGCATTCCCCGAACTATAGTATCTGACAGAGATGGCCGGTTTACCGGCAGAGTGTGGCAAAGCATGCAGTCAGCTATGGGGACAGATCCACTGACTAGCACCGCATTCCAGCCACAGACTGATGGACAGTCAGAAAGGACAATACAAACCTTGGAAGATATGCTGAGAGCATGCATGTTAGATTTCAAGGTTAGATAGGAGGACCACTTGCCATTGGTAGAGTTCTCTTATAACAATAGTTATCAGGCAAGCCTTCAGATGGCCCCATTCGAGGCTTTATATGGTAGGCCTTGTAGATCACCAGTGTGCTGGACAGAGGCTGGTGAGCCTGCAATGATTGGACCTGAACTAGTCACAGAGACTACATCACAAATTCAGTTGATACGTCAGCACTTATTGACTGCACAGAGTCGGCAAAAGAGCTATGCTGACAAAAGAAAATGGTTTCTGGAATTTGAAGTGGGGGACATGGTATTCTTAAAAGTCTCGCCACGAAAAGAACACATGAGATTTAGGAAGAAGGGGAAACTGTCACAAAGATTTGTGGGAGCGTTTTCCATCATAAGAAGAGTGGGGGATATGGCTTATCAGATAGCACTTCCTTCACAATTGGCAGCGTTACACGATCTGTTTCACGTGTCGATGCTAAGGAAATACAATCCCGATCTGTCCCATGTATTGAATGTGCAAGACATAGAAGTACAAAGCGACGTGACATACGTCGAGAAACCAGTTAGAATACTAGAGACTGAGCAAAGGTTGTTGCGAAATAGAGTGATTCAGTTTATAAAAGTGGTATGGGACCGACATGGTGTTGAAGAGGCCACATGGGAACTTGAATCGGAGATGAGAACAGTTCACCCCGAATTATTTATGTAATTTATTTTGGAACCCTACTTCGTTCGATTTTCGGGACGAAAATTTTAAAAAGAGGGTTATATTGTAACACCCCAATTTCTCAATAATATGAATATTTACGAAAATGCCACTGGATTGGTGAATTTAATAAATGTGATTGTAAATGAGGAAATGGTGGGGCCCATTGTTCAAATTAAGATCATACGAATAAGGGCCAATTTATCATGAATGGGTAATGAACATCAAATTAGGTCAATATGGTTAATAGGGTCAAAGGATCCAATTGGGGCCCAATGGGTCATAATGGACTTATTAGACCATTGGGTGAGCCCAAATTTAATGGGTTTAAGCTGAATTGATTGGAAATTAAGTGGAGCATAAATGGGTAGGCTTGATGCACATGTGAAAACCAAATGCAAATGGCTAAAACAACCCATAAATGGGTCATGGCGTCAAAACGGGTCAACAAGCTAAATGGGGACCCAATGGGTCTGATTGACCATGTTGACCATGGCTGACCGTGTGGGCCCTTGAGTGAGCTCAATTGTGAGTCAAATCAGGTTGAGTTGGATTGGAATGAGTTGCATTTAAATTAAATGGTTAGGTTGACTCAAGTGTAATAAATGAATGGCAATTAATGTGGTGAGTTAAGCCATTAAGTTGGGGTGAGTTAAAATGGAAATCAAATAGGTTTTATTTCCATTGAGTCAAATGGAATATGAGGAGGTACCTTGGTCTCAAACAAACCAAAACAAGTCCCACACGTTGGGGACTTGTAATGGTAGTTTCCATGTACATGGTTGAATGGAATTGAATGGGAATGAGATAAGATTGCATGGGGAGCTGAAAGGTTGCATTGGCTGGTGCCAAAGATGCCTTGGTTGGCACCAAATATCCCATTGGTTTGATCAAGAAGTTATGAGGGAAATGAGTGGACTAAGTGGCTGATTTACAAAAAAGGAAGACCACCCATTTGGCTGAATTTATTTTAAAGAAAAGTTTAGAACTCCATCCCTCCTCACTCTCTCAAGAACACCTCTCCTTGGCCGAATCAGCCTTAGTGTTTCTCACCATTGATCAAGCACAATTTCAGCTAGAAACTAAGAAAGAAGGAAGGAAACAAGAGGGAAGAAGGCAAGGAGCAAAAGGCAAGAGGAAAGGCAAAGGAAATTGGTAAGAATTCCATACAATTTTGTTTAATAAATTAGATTAAATGGAACATGAATTGGCCATGGAAGGGCCGAATTCATCAAGGACTTAAACCTTGTTTAAAGGTTGTTTAAAATGATAAAAAGATATCATTGGGTTCGGCCACTTTGGATGGCCGAACCCCATGAAATTTATTTGGGTGTTTTGATGGTTTTTGGAGGCTAAAAGCTATGCAAAAATTATGGAGAATTATATGTGTTTAAGATGCAAGATAAAGGATTATGAATCAGGGATTTAAAGGTCATGATTTGGTCATGTATGGCCGAATTAAGCAATGGTTTAAAATTGTATGATGAGGTTTAAAAGATAGAAAATATGGGCCATAGGGTTCGGCCACTTGTGAGGGCCGAACCCCATGAAATGAGTTGACAAGTTTATGGTTAATGATGATGGCTTTTGACAAATAAAAACCATACAATGTTATAGAGTTTTTATGTGAATCAAATGAAGATAAATTTACTATTTTTGGTTGGCCATTGAATGGCTGAACCATACGTGTATGGTCAAAAGTAATGAACCTAAGTTGTGTATGAATGATGGAGGGATTGAGCCAAAGAGAACCATAGGGTTCGGCCATGAGTATGGCCGAACCCCATGGACTGTTTTCATGGGGTAATTGAATTAAGATCATGTTGGAATTTAGGTCTTGTATTATGATTTTGTGTTAAGAATCATCTATGCTTAGTTATGAATATAAATTGATGAACCATGAATTAAAGATGGAATGGTTGGAGATAAGAGAATCCCATGGACCATTATATGTGATGTAAATGGAGTTTAGGCCAATAAGTAGGATCAGCCAATGTATGGCTGAATCATATTAGTTCTTATGATTAAGATATGGGTATGGTTCCTCAATAAGAATGGCAAGTGAAGCACCCAAAACCAAAAATGGGTGAGGTTCGGCCATTAACCCCACCAAGTGATTTGAATGGTTTTGAATGGATTAAGAGATCCAAATGGAACTGGTGAGGTTCGGCCATGTTGTATGGCCGAACCCCACTAAGGTGGTTTGGTCATATGGGCTTTAACTATGAAGCAAAATTAAACAAGGGTATGATCAATGGCAAAACCGTAAATACAGGCTATAATGGAATGAAAGATTAAAAGGACATGAAAGAGGGGTCAAACTAGGGTGGTATGGTTCGGCCATGGTGTATGGCCGAACCCTACTAAGACACGTTTGAAGTGTGAAATATTTATCAAATGAAAAAGGAAGATTAAATCCCAAGTTGGTGAGGTTCGGCCATGGGTATGGCCGAACCCCACAAGATGATATATGAGACCTAAACTTGATTAGAAATCAAGAAGATTAAGTATTGACTTGCTGTTACATAACAAGGTAACAGAACGTGAACGGCGTGCGAGTCGTGATCAGGTGAAAAAGAATGGACACCGAAGTTAACCTTCAGTAGGTTTCCTACCTACTTGTAACCACTATGATGATTAGTTTTATCATGATTTTGATAAGATATGTTGTTATTATTATTATATTTCAAATGGTTTTTAAATCATGAGATTTATGTACATGCTTCATATATTCATTGGCATCTCATGCATGGACATGGGATGATGATTATGGAATGTCTCCTTAGGCGATGAGGGTCCCGCCAGGAGTAGTATCATGATGATGATAATCACATTGGCCTCCTTAGGCGATGAGGGTCCCGCCAGGAGGAATGTTATAATGATGAGAAATACATTAGTCTCCTTAGGCGATGTAGGTCCCGCCAGGAGAAATGTTATAATGATGAGAATCACATTGGTCTCCTTAGGTGATGAGGGTCCCGCCAGGAGAAATATTATGATGATGAGAGCCACATCGGCCTCTTTAGGCGATGAGGGTCCCGCCAGGAGGAATATCATCAAGAAGAAATGAAAGTGTATTGTGATTTACCTTGACGATGAGAGTCTCGTCAAGTGATGGCTATATATATGCATGATGGGAAGGGGCTCATTACATGTGCATAATTACATAACATTGATTTATCTGTTTTTGATGACCATACATATTATGATATATGCATGTTTTTATATACTAACCATGTGGTAGCCCTAATCGGAAATCCTATTGGGCGCGTTGATCTAACGCCCTAATTCTATCCATGGAGGATAATGCAGGAAATGGAAAAGGGAAAGAGAAGGTCGTGGACCTGGAGGGGAACCAAGCTTAAGCGCTTGATTGATGATTGGGATTTCTTTATTACTGTCTTATGAGTTACATTTTTATGGACATATAATAAGTTGATACCTTGCTATGGTTTGTTTATGATATTGACAATGGATGGTTGGATTAAGCTGTTTTAAATAATTGAGACTGGTACTTGCTATCTATTCTGTTTAATTCCACAGTTAGTTTAGTTTATTCTGCATAACTTGTTTAGTTCTATGTGTGAATTGTTATCATGGGTTTAGTCCATGTACACACGGGTGGCCAATTAAGGGTCGGACTTTGAAAGTCCGAACTTAGCTCGTGTCATGACGCCGCCCGCTCTCTTCTGGTGTTGTTATATTATTATTATAAAAAAAATATTAAACTCTGATTTCTCGGAGAGGGCGGGGCATTACACTGTGGGGTTTGGCCATACACCATGGCTGAACCTCACCTACTTAAATTGGGTCCTTTTTGGTTTTAACATTAGGTCCAAGTCCACCAAATAGAACTTTGTGGGGTTCAGCCATACACCATGGCCGAACCTCACTAATTTTGTTTTAGTCCCTCCTTTGGGTTCTTAAGTCCAATCATACAATTCCATTGATCTATCCATTTATGCATTAATCATCTTACCCACATAATAACCTAGTCCCGAAAACAACACTTGTGGGGTTCGGACATACACCATGGCCGAACCTCACTTACCTTAATTTCCACCCTTCTTTTTATTTATCACTTAAACACCACTTAACTAATTTTTAACCCTTAATCCACCAAATCCACCTTAGTGGGGTTCGGCCATACAACATGGCCGAACCTCACCATCTTGGGTTTGGTCCCTCTTTCATGTCCTTTGTTCTTTTAACTTAGATATAAGATCATGACCTCTTGATTCCTTAATCTCATTACTTATGCACCAATTGTTTAACATAACTAATAATCTAAGTCCACTAAACATTACTCCATTTTAATTTGACCAATTATATTACAAGTTGACCACTTCAAAAGAAACTAAGTCCACTAAATAACCATTAGTGGGGTTCGGCCATACCACATGGCCGAACCTCACCATATTGATTTTTGTCCCTTTTGTCATCATCTATCATGGCTGATTACTTACTTAATACTAAGTCCCAAGATAATCATATGTGATTCCTTAATCAAAAGCATAGAACCCATAACAATGGTCAATGGTTTTCTTGTTACAAACATTCCAATATTTATGTATGGTTCATGCTCAGCACCTTAGTCATAATAACATTATGGTTCAGCCATGCAATGGCCGACCCACAACCTTAACCTTATCTCCATTTAAAACACCTTTAAAACCTTCATAACATTGTATGGTTTTTACCTCTCAAAAACCCATAAAAATAACCAAGTCTTTTCATGGGGTTCGGCCATATGCTATGGTTCATCTACTCCTTTTAAAAATAATCATACATTCCTTAATTTTCCTCCATGGGGTTCGGCCATACCCTTGGCCGAACCCTATGGTTCTTATTTTAAATACAATCCATCAAGAAAAACCTACCGGTTCTGCGACTCCTCCGGTTATTCTTTTGCTCCGGATTGTTTCTTTCCTTTTCTTAGCCTTTCCTTCCTTCCTTCTTGTCCTTTAGCCGAGATTGATCTTGCTGCAAAGCCCTTGGAATAATTCGGCCAAGTGATATGGATTGAGGGAGAAAAGAAAGAGGAACTTGGGATAAACAATACTCCAAGTCTTTGTCTTGAGGGTGGTCGACCTTGTGTGAGAATATTTGGAGATGGAACTCTATTTATTTGGTCTTCTTTCTCCTTGAGTGCTGGCCGGCCAAGAGAGGGAGAGAGAGAGTGGAAATGAAAACTCTTTGGTTAATGAAATTCAGCCCAAGGGGTGGTGTCTCTTGGTGGCACCACTTGTAACTCCCATTTGCATTAACCAAAATTCTTTATGCTCACTTGGGGGTTTCATCCATGTGATGAAACTCCCAAGGCTCCAACTGTGTCTCATTGCTTGGCTTGCATAACAGCCACCTCTCCATTATTGGCCCTTTTGGGAATTTCATCCATGAGGTGAAACTCCATGGCTCCAACGGTGTAGCCATTGTTTGGCTTAAGTAACCACCACCTCTCCATTATTCTCATCAATGCCCCATATGGGGGTTTCATCTTTGAGATGAAACTTTCCCTTTCTTTCCCTCCAACGTGTGGACCACCTTATTTGAATTTGAAACACCAGCCCTTCAACCTCATACTCCACTCATTTATAATTTATTTCAAAACAACTCACTCACTTATAATTTATTTCAAATCAACTCACTCACTTATAATTTATTTCCAATCAACTCACTCATTTAACTCAACTATTTAATTCCATTTCAAACTCCAATCAGCCCCCAACTTAATCAAGCTTGGACTCACTTGATGGTCAATCAAGTCAAACCCGACCCATTGGGTCAAAATTGGCCATTTTGACCCATTTCACAAACTTTGACCCCATTAGTAATCTTGACCCAATTAAACATACATTACTCATTTATTTTATTTCAAACACTTAACCCATAGCCATGGGGTCTTAATTGAACAATGGGCCCCACAACTTACTCATCTACGGTCATATCCTTTTAACTCATAATTTCAATGGCAATTTCCATAAATATTGATAAACTGACAATCTGGGGTATTACAATTGCAATTCTTAAAAACATCCATTTTTGGAAAGCTTTTAAAAATAGAAATTTCTATTTTTAGAAATTCTAATTTTAGAAAGTTTCCTAGATTATATATTTTTAAAAATATCAATAAAATTGGAATTAATCTATTTTGCAAGGTTGTTAAACTTAGAAATTGCTATAATTAGGATTTTTCTATTTTTAGAATTTTCCTAATTTATTACTTTCCTCTTTTAACAATTTTTTTCTAATATTGGAGATCAGTCTTAATTTAGTAATAATTTATTTTTAGAAAGTGATATATTTTTAGAAAAATCTATTTTTGGAAAGTGTTCTAATTTTGGAGACGTTTAATTTTAGAAAATTTCCAAACATAATTTTTTTCTAAATTTAGAATCTCATCTCACTTTGGAAAGTTTCTAAATTTAATTTTTAAGCATATATGGCCCCGACCTTCTAGCCAAATGTTGTTCGCTTTGGTCCCGCACCCAGGCCGCCTACACGACTTTGCATCAAGGACTTTTGGGAGCAACAATGGGTTGGCTCACCAAAGCAAAGCCATGCGGGCTTATGTGTGTGGGCCCAAAGCGAACATTATTGTTCTAGCGGGACGGGTCGTTAAAGGTTCGACATTGCACTCAATCATTATACTATTAATTGGTTTGTGCGTTTGCGAGTAAAAAATTTAACACACAACACCTAGTACCCATGCCCCATGACTTTCCATGTATACTAGGTACATGCATGCACAATTATCTCTACGCATGTTATCAACATGGCATACACATAATTATTAGCTATATACTACCATCTATCACGTGTTATCAAACAAACATGTAACATGTTACTATCTAAAGCATATCATTTATTGCCACACGTTATACATATCATGATACTATACATTCCGTCTAGCATGTTATCACATTGTCAAGCTTAGCATGTTATAACATTTGGCAACTCAACAGGTCATTGCATAATCAAATAGACATGTTTTCACACAAAGCACATCATCATGTTACTCAACCAACATGTTATCAAGATACTAACCAACATGCCATCACAAGCAGTTCGACACGAGTACACCCGAATGAGCTCCTTGCCACATATTTGTTAGAACGGTTCCCTTGCCGAGTGGCTCGTAATCCATAAAGGTATCATTCCCCGTACTCCATGTCCAATTATTCATAGGAAAGATATATGTAAATCATGTATGCTAAAACAAGTGTGATGAGTCCCCTCACCTGTGTGCGACTTTCGAAATCGAAGTGATAAAAAGGGTCAGAGGGTTGAAGGAAGCAACGCATGGGCTACCGAGCCAAAGAAATTGGACAAATCTGCAAAACTAGGACGATCCCACAAATCTGGTCGAAAACGACCTTGCAAATGATCCAAAGACAAGCCAGAATGATCCCCAAAATGAACTAGGAACAAGCCTAAAATGGGCCCATAGTGGGCCTCGATCGGGCATGAAACGGGCTGGGCCCTAGTGGATTAGCTGAACATGGCTTGGACTAAGCTGGGTCGAGGATGAGTTTGGCCTATACAAGCTAGGTTCAACTCGGTTGGGCTTGTGGCGAATTGGGCCTCGACTGATGGATCTACTCAAATGGGCCAAGAGCGCTGCTGGACCGAACAACCGAGCCAGGATCGAGTTAGGCCTGATAAGGCCAAGCTCAACGAACAACTGTGTCAACTCAGTATTGGCTGAGTTGACTCAACAGCTCGACAAAAAGAAAAAGGGTGAAACGATAGGAAAACTAAAGAAAAAAAAGAAAGAAAAATAAAGAGAGGGGAAATAAGAGGAAAAGAATGGAAAAGAAAGGAAAACCAGAGAGGGAAAGGGGGATAGAGAAAGAAGAAAATCAAGGAGAAGAGAAGAGAGTAAACTCGAGTACTTGAAAATCGGAGAGCACATTGGAAGAAAGGGTGGGAAATCCGAAGGCTGAAGGAGAAGATCACGACCAGAGATCAGCTGCGAAGGAAGATTTTGATTGGAGAAGTTGGGAAAGCTTAGGGTTTTGGGATAAAAGGGGAAGGGATTAGAGAAGGAGAAAGACGAGAAGAGAGAAAAAAGAAACCTGAGAAATGAGAGAGAAAATAAAAGAAGAGGCAAATGAGAGAAAGAAGATGGAGAAGAGAGAGAACAAAGAGAGAAATCAGAGAGAGGAGAGCGAAGAGAGAAGAGAGAAAATGAGAGAGAAGAGGTCGAGAGTAAGAGATGAGAATGGGGGTCACGGGCTGCACTCTAGTTGCGCTGCTACAGTGTGGCAGGAGAGGGAAGAGATAAGAGGGGGGTCTTAGGATTAGGTTGGGGTTTTTAAGGGTTTGAGGGTTTGAAGAGCAGGCCCACTTTGTGGACTTAGGAAAGGTGATAAAATCAACCCAAAACGCCACATAAAAAAAACACAAAATATCTTGATTTATTTTATTATACAAATAGTATTTTTTTAAAATAAAAACCTCAAAAAATATGTGAAATTAAAATTTTAAAATGAACAGATAAAACCCATTAGAATCGAGTGTGGAATGTCGAGGGAGAAATTCGTGTGATTTGCAAATCTTTTAATTGATGGAATATTTAATAAAACAAATTACCAAGTTGCCATTCGAGTCTCTGAACACGAAACCAGGTAAATCGGGGCCCACGGCGAGGTCCACACTCTCATCACTGCTACTGAGACCCAAAAATCCCGAAAATCGGATCAATTCATTATAATACTGCCCCTTTAAGAAATTCCGTCCTCGGAATTTAAACTAAACTAATACCTCTAGTCTCCAACCTCATAAGTAAACCCAAGTAAAAACTACTTCTGCACAACTAGACTCACTCTCATCTCTATCTTCTCACCATAAGGTGATGCCACAACACCTGATTCACTTAAACAACCCTACCACTAAGCACCATGAATAGCCAAACAACTTGGAATATAGTATGCACCTCATCGAAACCAACGACCTCTACCTGGCCAATCTTATCTGCCCAGTAGTCCTTCTGACCATACATGGTTCCCATATAATTACACCAAGGTCTCGACCCAGCACGAGGGCAATTTCTACTGTCAGTCACATAGTGCCTCGCACAAAACTATCAAAATGCTAGTGCCTTGTTGCTGTCGTACTCAAGCTCTATCAGGAACCAACAAACTTTCTAACTCACCTCATAACCAAGGGCACCAAGACACAAGACATGTCCTTTGGAATCTGCATGGTTTGTCCTAACCGGTTGCCTATCCACAGATAGTCCGTTGATCTTAAACACAGCTGAGCATACAACTCTCTCTGTAACACTATCTGATCTGATGGGAGGACTTAAACCTCGATCTGACATTATTGACCCGAGCATCTTGCACAGATTAGCTCTCTGCTCAACCCAAACCGGTCCAAAAATCTCCAAGATGTCGGTCATCCTCACCTAAAGAGATAGGTGAGTTCTGCCACTCTATCCACTACTACTCATACCACTGATCCATGATGAAGAAGGAGTCGAAGTATCTACACACGGCACCGTCCATGCTGAGCCGCCACTAATCTGCTCTGCAGAGTCAAGTCACCATCTGGTCTCACTGTCTAGTTATCCGGCCCACTGCCACACATCATAGAATCCTATAGTCCAACTGCCCCTGTAGTTGGACACTAAATCTCCAAGACTCTGCCACTCAACATTGGTTGAACTACCCTACCGCATAGACTGGCTGCTCTAGTCTCTGCACCTGATCAACAATCACTCTATGAAACTTCATTCATCGTGTCCGTTTCATGTTCAATCCTTCCTGAACAAACAAGTACTCAAAACCACAACGATGGGGGATACTTAGAACCTCCCTCAACACAAATTGATACCTCCAACCCGAGCACAATATCATCGCTGTCTATCCCGAGCTGTTAGTATAAAAGTAATGCTCATCAATCTCAAATTGTCTCTAATTAGAAGCTACCAATTATCCATCTTGTATAAGCACGCACCCTTACCATCGTGGAAACATCACCATAAACTGTACACCCATAGTCTTTCTCTGCCTCCTGTACGACCATCACTGTAGTGGTCTTCTACCTCCACTCAAGAAAAATTTCCTCACTACCATCGTACCATGAATTGACCACCATCTATGGCCAATCTAACTGTAAACACAGCCACTAGGAGTAATCTAAATAAACTTCCAGACACGACCTCAACATCATCCTGATAAACCTGTCGCACTACCTGTCGAATCCATATGGCAAGGCAGCTACGCCTCTGGGACTAAAACTCGCATCTGACAAAACCCCATCTGATGAAACATCCTCGAGAAACAACATAGATCCTTTCAATTGTTTTAACAAGTCGTCAATCCTCGATAGAAGATCCTCACCCTACTCTGTGACTTTGCTCAATTTCTGTCACTCATTCCAACAGACATGATAGACAAGGTGTCTCTACCACCACTACTCCCAAGCTCAAACCACGGTGAAGTTCAAAGTCACTGAGGAGGGACTTATCTGAATCAGGTCAAACTCGGAACAAAAAACCAGGGAACACCAATGCATCACTCACTTGAAATTTCGTTACTAGAGTAATGCACGACCTACAGGGGGTGAATATGTCGGATTTCAATATTCAATTCCTTTTAAAATTTACTTAACAAAATTATTACTTAAATGTATGAGATATGCAATGAATTACTTTTGAATTAAACATTGTTAATGACATAATGCCGAACCTACCTCTGTGTGTGACAAAATATTTAATCAAAACATTCAAGTTAAAAGCATCACCCACATATATGCACAGAGATTTTATAGTGGTTCAATTTCAATTAACCTACGCCACTGTTACACTTCCCAACTCTAGGGTCGTCTCAATTATACTATGCATGGGCCGCACACCCAAATAGTACACCCTAGTTTTTTATAGAGGTTCAACCCAAATGGTCTAATCCTCGACACCAATTTTTTTGGGTGGTTCGAACACAATATTCCAATCCACCTTACATTGATATAAAATAAAAGAGAAGGAGGAACACTTGCCCTGGGCTTTATCCAATTTGCAGAATGTGTGTTCTTCTTTACTCGATGTCTCTGTGCTTCATCCTTCAGATTAGGTCCATCAGAGTTGATTATTGGCACATTGGTATAAGGGTATTAGGACAACAATATGACTAATTTTCTGGTCCTAGGTGAACACCCTAAACTTCATCAAACATAAGGTATTGATTACCCAAACATATTCTTGTTAGAGAATGATGAAGAATGTGGAACAAGGGGCTGGAAATCTCTCTAGTCTCAATTGTTTTTTTTCAACAGTTCAACACCACCATTTTAATTAAGTCAGTCAACGTTAAATAAGACTGTTATACAGCAGTCACGTCTCGAGGCCTCCAGATTTCCTTCGAGACCTCGAGGCTGTATAAGGTAATACAGTACACTAACTTTTCGTTAATTCAAACCTCTCTTGTAACATATTAAGTCAATGACCAGTTAATCTACACGCCACTTGTTCGTACTTGACAATCATATTATTTAACCAAGGAATAATGAGATGACACGATGATTTTTCAATAATATTTTGTGATCACCGAAAGCCTCATAATATTTTTCAATGTTGTAATCAAGCAAAAGATTTCCTTATTCCACAAATCTTTGAAATAAAAGGTTTTCTAGACTTTTCATATTTGCACGTGATTGCCAATCATACATATGTTTATCCTTAGATAGATTGAGGAGCCTTTCCAAACATGTAAAGAATAGCCATCCACGATGCTAGGCTCCAAAAGATTTGTTCAACATTGTGAGGTGGCAAATGGATTTTCACAGTCTAAAAAGGACCCTTGTAGATATTCCTTGTTCCCATAAAAATCCCAATTTAGGATTTTTCGAAATCAAAGGAAGCATTTCATTCTTTTCAGATTTATCTAACCTAATCTTGTAAGATACATGGTCAAAGGACACTTGGCTTTGTGGTCCCACGCTGAATTACAACTTTCACAATTTTCACTCAGCTAATGACAGTCTTTGAGGCCTCAACAGACTGCTTGAGGCCTCGAGGCTAGAAGTCAACCATTTTCTAATTTTCTAGATTATTAACCATCGACTTCTAAGTTATTTGCGTTTAGCCTAAGGTCTTCTAAAGTTCATTTACCTGTGTGCCAATAGCAAATTCGGTGCAGAGTCTTCAACGCACAATAGATCGTTCGTCATCTTCATATTCTTCCAAGGCAAGGTCTAAGTGAGTCACGTAATTGACAATATGGGTGACTCGGACGAGCCGGGGCACTAACAATTTCCCCTTTTTTCAATTTCGTGACAAAATCTAAGATCTACCAAGTACACTAATTTCCTAAAAGTACACATGCACACAAGTCACTCCCCATTTCCCAAAATATATTGAAAGTTCCCATTTTCAATGTGCAAGAACATCGTGATTGACCCTAGAGGAGAGGAGAGGGGGGAGAAGAAGGGGGGGGGGGGGGGGGGGTGAATAGGTCAACCCCATTTTTAATGGTGTTTACAAATTTCTTGATTTAGAGTGCAGCGGATTGTTTATCAATAGATTTGTTTAGTGCGAACAATTTCATTAAGGGATCACACTAAGATTATGACCCTTTACATAAATTTTGATTATCTATGCATGTACGCAATGTGTAGAGTAAGATAATCAATATGCAAAGCGATGTGTATTAAGAAGAGTACTTACAAACTAAATAGAAATACACAAATATCAAACACCATAAGACCATCTTAAAGTGGTTCGGTTAGCCAACCTACATCCACTATTAGGACTTGCTCAACCTTGAGCTATCCCCAAATCCACTAAGTGGGGACTTACACCCTCACAATTAGAGTAGGAATTCCACCTCACTCAATCGGCTGGGAATTTCACCCACTACTGTCGAATAGGAATTCCACCTATCCATTTGGCCGGGAGTTCCACCCACCTCTGTACCGGAGACATCGCTCCAGAGTTTTTTATAGTGGTTCCGGGATATCTCCCCTTAATCCACTTAGCCGGGAGTTCCACCCACCTCTGCGCCAGAGACACCGCTCTAGTGTTTTTTATAGTGGTTCCAAGGTACCTCCCTTTAATCTACTTTGGAAGAAAGGTTTTAAATAAAATAAAAATCAAGAAGCACTTGCCTTTGAAGCTCCTACTTCTGATGTGTGCTTCTTTGAGATCCCACCCATGAATGCCGACGCTCCCCCTTGTAGCCGTCGTTTGGCAATCACAATCCAAGGTGTCAATGAAACTCGTTCTACCAAAGGTTTTCTACTTTATGGTTCTCTCCATCTCACTTTCAAACTGAATCCTTAGATTGGAAGTTAATGAGTTTTCATCCCAGGTCCTCTCTCTCACAACTAAATCCATTTGATTGGTTATATTTGATTCCCCTAGTGTAAGCACGAGAGAGAGAGAGAGAGAGAGAGAGAGAGTAATCCTTCTATTGGCCCTTGTTAAGGTCACTGATAAAGATGAGGGTCCAATTGATCCGTCCGAAGGATACCAACTAGTTGCATAAAGGTTGTTTTATATAGTGAAGGCAACCAGTTGAAGTAACGGTAATATACCGATAGGTCGGTCGTATCGAGGGGTCGGTGACTATAAATGTTACCGTTACAATTCCAACCATTGTACATTAAGTGCACTCCCAATGGTAATATTCTTTTTTGGTCAACAAGTCATTTGTCGCCGATGGGTCGACACTTATTATACCGAGGGGTCGGTCCATACGAGAGGCTCCTTCTGGTGCAAAACATGCTGACAGTAGTTTCATATTTAGAAACCTGTTACCCAGAACGACCTGTCGCCCTTTACTGAAGGGTCAGTCCCGGCTAGACTCGATCGGTATTGAACTATCGATATATCTGTTTTCTCAAGAACCCACCTGAGTTCTAAGTCTAGAACTCATAAATCTTGATCGAGGAGTCGTTAATCACGAGGGGTCATTTTATCCTTTCACCGAGGGGTATGTGCACATGAGACTCTCGATCAGAAGCATACCCAGAATGATAGTTCTATGTTCCAAAACCTATGTCATTCGGGCCAACCAGTCTTTGACCACGATGGGTAGATCCTGACTGCACCGAGGGGTCGGTGAGATACGACTGGTTGTGCTGATAATGAAACTAAATACATATTTCCAAGTTGGGTTATAATTCACTATCAACCTTCCTCACTAGGTTCATATGTTTTAACCATTTTTTTTCTAAGCCTAAGGATAGTCCTCTAAGGTGTGGGTACCACCTACAGTCATCTATGACCATTTTACCTGTTTTGTGATTGCCATAACGATGAGCTTCAATCCGGTGGAGCATGATCTTTCTCTTGATCATCTTGGGTATTCAAACCTCTAGTAAGTGCATCTTTGTGAGTCATGGAATTGACAAACATAGTGGATTGGCCAAGCCGAAGCACTAACAATCTCCCCCTTTGTCAATTTTATGACAAAAACTAGAAGCTAACCCATTTACAAACCCACCCTTATTACAACACATTTGAATACAAAAAATTACATTGATTACATGTACATATTCAAATGGAAAACAGGTCTTCGCATACTCTTTTTTAGCTTGCTTCATTTCATTTTCTTGTTCAAGTACATAAGCAAACAACACTAGAAAATCATTAGAGGGGTTAGTCCCAAAATATAAATAATCATCAACGGACTAAACAAGATTACCCTTCAAAGTCCCCCATACTTCCTGATTTCTTATTAACCACACTCCCCATAGCTTATATAAGCTATCTGTGTTTGTAACACCTTGATTTTTCAATGAGAGCAATATTTACGAAAATGCCATTGGAATGGTGAATTAAAAAGATGTGATCAAAGATGAGAAAATGGTGGGGCCCATTGTTCAAATTACGGCCCAATGTACATATTATAAGGATCAAATTTAATTAAATGGGTAATGTACACCTAATTGGGTCAAGATGGTTATTTGAGTCAAAGGACCCAATTGGGACCCAATGGGTCATGATGGACTCATTTGACCATTGGGTGAGCCCAATTTTAATTGGCTTAGGATGAATTGATTTGGAATTAAATGAAGGATAAATAGGTAGGTTGGATGCAAATATGTAAACCACATTTAAATGGGTAAACCACCCATAAATGGGTCAAGGCGCCAAATTGGATCAATAAGCTAAGTTGGGACCCAATGCGTCGAGTTGACCATGTTGACCACGTTGACCGTGTGGACCCTCAAGTGAGCTCAAAGGGTGAGTCAAATCAGGTTGAGTTAGGACTGAAGTGAGTTGGATTTGAATTAAGCAATGGAGTTGACTCAAGTGCATTAAATGAATGGCATTAAATGTGGTGAGTTGAGCTAATGAGTTGGGTGAGTTAAAATGGAAACCAAAGGGACCTTGAATTCAAGTGAGCCAAATGAGGAGGTGAGGAGTTGCCTTTGTCTTAAACATCACAAAGACAAGTCCCACATGTTGGTGGCATGAGGAGTAGTTTTCCATGCATGAAATTAAATGGAATGGGATAAGTTTTGAATTAGGAATATGGAGGGTTTCCATCTCATGATGGAAACCCCAAGCCCAACGTTGGGAGTGCCAAGGGATGCCTTGGTTGGTATCAAAAGACTCCTTGGTTAGACCAACATTTATGAGGGTTAATGAGAGGTTATGGTGGCTGATTAACAAAAGGGAGGCACACCACCATTTGGCCAATTTCCATCACAAAGGAACCTTAGAACTTCATCTCTCTTCCTCTCTCTCAAAACCTACCTCCTTGGCCGAATCATCCTTTGGTGTTTTCACCATTGATCAAGAACATAATCAGCAAAAGGAGGGAGGCTACGGAAGATAGGAAGCAAGGATAAAAGGCAAGAAGAGAGGCTTAGAGAATTGGTAAGTACTCCAAGGAATTTTGTTTAATAAGTTGGTTAAATGGAACATGATTTGGCCATGGTATGGCCGAATCTATCAAAGGTTAAACGCTGGATTTTGGTGTGTAAAAAGGGTAGAAAATGGATCATAGGGTTCGGCCACTTTGGATGGCCGAACCCCATGAAATGGTTTGGTTATTGTTGATGGTTTTTGAAAGTTAAAAACCATGCAATATTATGGAGATTTCTAGATGTTTTAATTAGACATAAGATGCAAGTTAAAGGGTTTTAAATCATGGATTTGAATGTCATGATTTGGTCATGTTATGGCTGAATTTATCAATGATTTAAATTATGATAATGAGGTTTAAGAAGGATAGAAACTTGGATCATAGGGTTCGGCCACTTTGGATGACCGAACCCCATGAAAGGATTTGATAATTTTGTATGGTTTTTTGGAGAGATAAAACCATACCAATGTATGAGAGTTTTTAAGTGTTTTATTTGGAATAAAAAAATTGATGTTTTAGGTTGGCCATTGGATGGCTGAATCACATTAAGATTATGGTCAAAATATTGAATATGAACCATACACAAAGGATGGAAGGATTAACTCAAGAGAACCATAGGGTCGGCCATGTTTATGGCCGAACCCCATGGGTCATTTATGGGTGTTTAAAGATAAGAACATACTTGGAAATTATAGATGGATTTGTAGTATGTAAATGGATAGAAATAAAGAACCATAGGGTTCGGCCATATTGGAATGATTTTGATGGACATAAGCATTTGTGGAACCATGAAGATGATTGTGGACTTAGGGTTTAAATAAAAGACCAAATCTAAGGTGGTGAGGTTCGGCCATGTTGTACGGCCGAACCCCACTAAGGTGGATTTTATGGATCTTGGTTATTAAGCAAGATTAAATATGGGTTAAGTCTAGTGGTAAAACTGTAAATACAAGTAATAATGTAAATATGGTTGCAGAAGGATTAAAGGACTTGAAAGAGGGGTCCAAAATCAAAGTGATAAGGTTCGGCCATGTTGTATGGCCGAACCCTATCAAGACATGTTTTGAAGTATGAAGTGCTTTAGTCTTAATCAAATGAAATGGAAGATTAAATCCAAAGTAGGTGAGGTTCGGCCATGGGGTATGGCCGAACCCCACAAGTTGGTTTTTGGGACTTAGATTTAATTGGAAATTAAATGATTAGTATCCTGATTTGATATATATATATATATATATATAAACAAGGTGACGGACCTCACAAATGGTGCAAGACCGTGAGCAGTTGCCGGATTAAGAAACAAAGGACACTTGGGCGGTCTTTTGGTAGGATTCCTACATCATTGAAACCATGGATATGTATTATGTACTTTTGATGATTTTATTTCATGATTGATAAGTTATTTTGGTATCAAACAATATGTTGCAATTATGGGATTTTCATGCTATGTTTTGTAATATTCTGTAGCATGATTGGCATTTGCATCTCATGCATGGCATGGGGGGGATGTTATGCAAACAGAGCCCACACTCCGTCGGAATGTCCGTGATGCAACTGTGGGGCCTCCTTAGGTGGTGAGAGTCCCACCAAGAGGATACTTTAACCGGAGACCTACGCTCCGTCGGGACGTCCGTAAGTCGTGAGGAGTAATTTGATGTGGTGAATACAATACTATCAAGAGATGAAAATACTATCAAGAGATGAGAATACTATCTAGAGATGAGAATACTATCAAGAGATGAGAATACTATCAAGAGATTATATGTATGTGATGGGTGGGACTCATTGCATAAGACATATGCTAGCATGACATGGCATTGAATAGACATGATATGATCTTTATTATCATGCAAGTTTACTGGTTTTTAACTGTATGATTGGATCTTTGTTATCATACATGATTTTGGATACGATGTTTTATAAGTATGATATGGTATATTATATCTGGATTTTATATACTAACCCATGTGTTTGCCCTAATCGGAATACCTACTGGGCGCATTGTCTAACGCCCTACTTGTAACGCCCGCCCCTTTTCACCGAAAATCAGAGTCTATATTTTTTTTTACATAAAAGTGACAAAGGGCGCGGACGTCACGACGCAAGTTAAGTCCGAGCTTCTAAAGCCCGGCCCTTAACTGGCCAACCCTACGCGTGCGTGGAACCAAGTTCACGAGCACGGTTCACGCGTAGACATAAGCTCAAGGAATATTACTTCTCAGTGCGGAATTAAGAACAAAGACTATCCTACAGATTTGAGATAGCAGGGAAGATAACATTCATTTAAATTTCTATAATACCTCAAAACCATAATGTCCATAATAAAATCCCAAAACATAGCCAGTAATCTAATTTATTACATTCCGACAAGCTAAGCTACTCAAATTACATTTTTCTAACATAAACTTAAACAACATAATTAACCTGCCTTGCCAAGCTCCTAAGTTTGACTCCCGTCCCGTCCTTCCGTTTCGCCACCTCCTGCGTCATCAGCTAGGGTAGAAGTAGGGCGTTAGAACACGCGCCCAGTAGGACTCCGAGTAGGGCTAGTACATGGATTAGTAATAACAGGATGCAGATAATATTATAGAAAAACCATGCACTTTGGGCAATGTCATGCAATGGGTGTTCTATGTCATGAATCCCACCCATCAATCTCATCCTCATCCTACATTGTCCCTTTTTTTTAACCATCCATAATGTCCCAAATAAAATCCATACCATCATTGTGCTATGACCCTCTTGATGGAAAAGCCTCATTAAGATACGGTCCACACTAGGCATCCCCCCTTGATGGAAAAACCATCATCAAGGTATACCAATACATACAACATCCCCCTTGATGGAAAACCATCATCAAGGTATCATAATTACAAGAGTCCCCCCTTGATGGCAAAGCCTCATCAAGGTATAATAATACATATGTGAAATGTCCCATGCTGTTTATCGGTCACCCCGACGGAGCATGGACTCCGGTTTCATTTCATCCTTCCCCTGTCATATGCCTCCCATGCCATGCATGAGATGTAGATGCCATATGCCATGTAATATATGAAATTCAATAGTAATAAAACCCATCTTAAAACAATTACAAGATTACCAACTAAATCAAAGGGAAACCATCCCACAATATTTAATCCAAAACCCATCATAAGCATTCACATAATTTCCAAAATAATTTAGAGTAAAACATCACATGATACATAATCCAAAACTTATCTTAAAGACAACCACATGATTTCCAAAATAGATTAAAGAAAACATCACCCAAATCTATGGCTTACAAAAAGGTAGGAATCCTACCGAATACCGACCCGCATCCTTTTACGTTTTCTGTTCGATAAACCCGGTAGCCGATCGCGCACCGCCTGCGATGTCCACTACCTTATTACACATTCATCATTAGTCCATATTTTAACCATTTCTAAGCCCATATGAAAAACCGGTCACTATTTAGGTTTTGTGGGTCCCATGTCATCTATTAAACCTTTTAATCCCATAAGTCTTAAAATTCGGCCACCCTAGGCTTTATCAATCACTTATAAGGTTATTACATTAGATCCCCTAAGTCCATGATCAATTTCCATGGAATTCTTGAATTTGGCCACTAATTACGGTTTTGCCACTGCCCTTTTTACATAAACAATTACTCATTCATTCATGCCTACCTAAGCCCAAAATTGATCCACAACTTAGGTCCATTAATGATCCCTAACCATGTTACAAGATCATTAAAAATCAACCCTTAACTTAGCCTCATTTCCATTGACTTAACACATGCATAATTCCAAATTTGGCCTATAACATGACCTAACATTGGGTCATGGGTTCGGCCATACACCATGGCCGAATCCATGATGTCTATTTCCCATTTTTTCTTGGGTCCATTTACATCATTTAGATCCAACATAAATCCTTTAAACCCATCATTTAATCACCATTACATCCATATAGGGTTCGGCCATTCACCATGGCCGAACCCATGGTGCATGATCCATCATTCATTGCTCCAATTTATTTACATTCACCAAAATATTAATCCATTAATCTTCCCATTTTCCATGGTTTTTTAAACCCATTTAAAATTTGTAACACCTTACCATAGGGTTCAATGTTCACTTCATCCATGCCTTTCAAGGCCATACACCTCTTTACATTTTCATCATAACACCATTTTAAAACTTTCCCACATTCATTCATTTACTAAAATTCATTAGTTAAAAATCCTCATTGCCTTCCATTTTTCAAACCCTAATAAATCATACATTACTTACCATGAGGTTCGGCCATGCTACATGGCCGAACCCTATGGTCCTTGACTCAAAAAAATTGCATATACCTCTATGTTTGATCACATTAAGCATGTACTATCCTTAGTCCTTTTTTTTTTCCTTAACCCTAATTTTTTTCTCCATTAGGGTTTTACCCACTTTCCATTCCTTAAACCCTAACTAATAAAACCAAACACCTAAACACCCACCATGGGGTTCGGCCATGCTACATGGCCAAACCCTATGGCCCATATTTTTTTATTCCAATCACCCAATTCCATGCTCAATTTAATAAATTACACAATGCACATACTACATTTACTTATTTCTTTTCCCTAACCCTAATTCATCCATTTAGGGTTTCCTCCACCTTCCATTCCTTCCATTTGATAGATTTAAAATCCATAGCATAAAATTTCTATCCACCATTAATTTCACAAAAATAAATTCCAATTCTTAAACCCTAAAAATCCAAAATTTCTTGTTTAAGAAATACTTACAATCCGTCGTCTCCTCCGATTTCCGTTACTCCCGTTGGTCTCCTTAGCCTCCTCTCTCCTTCCTCTTGATCTTTGATAGGTCAAGATCTTTAATCAATGGTGGCAACCCCCAACTTTAGGATCGGCCAAAGTAGAGCTTAAATTGAGAGAGGGAAAGGGAGAGATGATGAGAGGGGAGGTGATAACCTTAATCTTAGAGTGATTTCTCTCCTAATTCTACTTCTTTCTTCTCTCCTTCTCTTCTCTTCTCCTTAGTTCTCTTTCTCCCTTCACTTGAACATGGGAGGCAATGGAGAATGAGAATGGAGTGAAAATGAAGAGAGGATAAAAAAATGGAAAAGAAACTCAAGACTTATCCCCATTTTTCTTTACATTAAAGACCCCACCAACTCTAAGATATTTAAAAGATCTTTCATTTGCTTTATGGTGGTGGTTTAGATAACCACCACCAAGTCCAACGTGTTTCATACTTGAGGTGGGTAGTTTGGTCTCCCATTTGACCAATTTAACCCCATTTAGCCACCAATTTAATAATTTAATAATTTAATTAATTTGATAATTACCTTAGGTTAATTCATTTGTACTTAACCTAATTCCCATTATTCCACCAATGGTTGATCAAATTAACCATGGTGGCCGGCCCCACCAATCATTGGCCCACACGCCACCTCACTTGATGAGGTGGAGGTGGGTCCCACTTGGCCACATCACCTTGGTTTAATTCTAAACAACTTAGGTAATTAAATTTCATTCCATTCATTCTAAATGGATCCCCATTGGGCCCATGGCCCAATTACATTTTTATCTTACCCATTTACCTTAGAGCTTAACTACTTTGACCCATCGGGTCCCAAATGGGTATGTGACCCAATTTGACCATTCTTGACCCATTTAAATAACTTTAAATCCACACATTAATCTATTGGGCCATACTTGGGCCTTTGTCCAAATTTTGGCCCATTTACCATTTATTCCACCAATTTTCCAATTTTCATCATTAAAATAAATAATATTCACATTTATATTAATTTAAAAATTCCAGACCATTACACTACTTCTACCCTAGTGGATGACGCAGGAAAAGGAAAGGCAAAGGCCGATGATCGCGAAGAAAACCAAGCGTAGGAGTTTGGATATCTGAATGGAATTTATATATATGGATATTTTGTTTATGTTTGCAAGGATATGTAATAACTTGGAATTTTGCTATGGTATGTGAATAGTTTGGATGATGGTTAATTGATTTAAGTAATTTTGGATAGATGACTTGTACTTTGCTATCTAAACAGTTTAGTTCCGCATATTTGATTTATTCTGCAATTAGTTATGGATATTCCACAAGTTTTACTTAGTTCCATGTGTGGATTGGTTTTCATGGTCTTAGTCCATGCACACATGGGTGGCCAGTTAAGGATCGAGCTTTGGAAGTCCGGACTTAGCTCGCGTCATGAAGTCTCCCCAGTCTCTTCCACTTGTTTATTTATATAAAAAAAATAGACTCTGATTCTTGGAAGGTTGGAAACGGGCGGGGCGTTATAGCGTTTATAAGATTTCTGCCTCAATCTTCTTTGAGTTTGATCTCTCAAACTCCATGCATAGACATTCTTCCTATGTCCATTAGCTTTGATGTCTTCTAGTTTCTACTAATTTCTCCCCCATTTTGTCATTCAATTGATAAAGATTAGCAGGCAGACATCGAGATTTTAAGCACTCTCCCATGTTTCTTTGCATTTAGTGCATGACTAGGTTTAACTCAAACTCATGGTTTTCCCTTTTTGTTTAATGTACACTTCTCGTGTATCAATGATAGTTTTTGTAACGCCCCGCCCTTTTTCACTAGTCAAAAATTAGAGTCTATTTTTTTAAAAAAAAATAAAGAGTGAGAGAGAGCAGGACGCCACGATGCAAGCTAAGTCCGAGCTTCCAAAGCCTGACCCTTAATGGGCCACCAATACGTGCGCGTGGACAAGTCCACTAAAACATTTCGCACGCATTAAGAATATTGTGGAATTATTATATGAATACAAATACCATTCATAACATTAATGAACAAGGAAGTCAATCACCATTAAATTAACTGAACTTAATATCCAAATGCAACATCAAACCATAGCAAAATATATCTAAGTTATTACAGTCCCAAAGTGCAATTATCTCAAATACATTGTCCAAAATAAAAATTAAATAAAGTAAGTATAAGTTGTAATACTCTGCCCCAGATTGGGCTTGTTTTAGCTTAATAACCTTGTTTGACCGGTTAATCTTGAAGATTATGGTTAGGGCTTTGAGGAAAACGTAGGTGTGGCCCAATCCGAGCTCGTGAGTTCAGTGATCCAGCTCGTCCAGCTGGAGGGGCATTTGGTAATTTACCGCTTATTGTGATTATTTTATAAATTATGTTGTTATGTGAATATTATTGGGTGATAGTATTCTCCTTAATAAAGGATTTATATTTCTGATTTTAAAATAATTTTTATCTTCAGAAATTGGTATTTAAATCCGCCGGTCAAAACCCCGAAAGGGAGTATTAATTATTTTAAATAGGTTTGGAAATGAGATATAATCCAAAACAAGTATTTGTTGGTAGACCATTTTAAGAATGGTCTAGTTATTCTTTGACACCCCAAAATAAGGTCTCTAAACAATTTTATTTAACACTTGTTTAATTAAGTAAATAGTGTTAAATTATGCTTTTTGTTTAAATCATTGATTTTTAGTGAGAGTTAAACTCCAAAATTTTTGTGGTGATTAAGGTTTTCAAAACCCAACTTATATGTAAGGTTGGATTAAGATTTTTAGTCTCTAAAACCGTGCTTTTAGTTTAAAATTGGGTTTTTATCAAATTGGGGACTTATCTGCAAAACTGAAGACTATAGAGGACTTATTTGCAACCCGTACTACCGAGCAGTGTAACCACTGTTCGGGACGTCAGCTGCCGCTGCATGTAGCCGCATGCAGTGGCCAACCGGCCCCTTCTTCCTGCCAGAAATCTATAAAATGGCCGTCCCTTTCAGCAGATCAAACTCCCAACCTTCTCTTGTCTTTCAGCCTCTTTCAGCTGCTCTATGTGAAACTAGAAACCCAGTTGTTCCAGCCTCTGTTATTCCCAGTTTTGTCACCTGTAGCCTTAGAGGAAGTTTTTGCCAAAAGACCGGATTTTAGCTCAGGAACTCCAGTGAAGGTAATCACTCTGTTCCTCTTTCGATTCTATGTGGTTTAGAATCAAGAAAATCTGATTTTGATAGAGTTTTGATTGTGTAAAATGGTTTTGAAGTCTAAGGAAAAACCATGGATTTCATGTACCTGTGAGCTTTCAGTGTTAAAATCAGATGGCCCGGTGAGCCTCACAGCTCCAAACCATTCCCTATGGAAAAAAGACTCCTAGAGGAGTCCATCGGACCGGCTAGGTGTGGAAACAAAATCCAGGAAACCCTCTGTTTCCAGATTCGTATTTCATATAGTGACTGCCGTCACGGTCTGCTGGTGTAGACAGTGGAGGAAGACGACTCTCGGATGGTCCGAGAGTCGGTCTTCGGACAGTCCGAGTAGTACCCCTCGGATGTTCCGAGCTTCACCCGAAGCCCAGAAATGCCCGAGACTGGTTTGACCCACTCAGACGACCTGAGCAGAGTACGGAAGGACCGAACCCCACTCGGACGTTCCGAGCCCCACTTCGGATGTTCCGAAGTGTACAGACCCACGGAGACCAGTTTTCTCTGTTTTTCCTATTCAGAAGGACTTCGGAAGGTCCGAGACCCGATCTCCGGACGATCGAAGTCAGACCCATGATCTGAGGTCAGTGACAAGTTTAGGTGTGGTTTGGATGATCCGAAGCCACAGTACCTGGTTCCGAGGCATGTTCCGACGAACCTAGTTTTTGAAGTGTAAAATGTTCTTGTTTGATGGTTATTTGATATGATGTGATGTTAGTACCCTTTTGTTAATTAAAAGTGTACTAACCCTCTTCTCTTATTACTGTAGTGTAAATACTATTTTATTCACTTCCAGGCCGACTCTATTGGTCGAGCACTGAGTGGTCTCACTTCCAGGCCGACGCTATATTTGTCGGGCACTGAGTGACCTCGAGGCCTAACTCAAAATGTCAAATTTGGTCCTATCCAGAAGACAACCGAGAAGTGACTCGAGGATCTAGACCTAACTCAATAAGTCAATTTGGTCAATGCCCAGAAGACAATATGAGTTTTGGACTGAGCACCCTTTTACTCAATTCCATGTACCTTGGATGTTTTGGGAAAACCAATATGATTTCGAAATACTGCTTGTATGTGTACATGCTATATATGAATGTTGTGTATATTGATTGTGCACATGTTTGTTTGTTTGAACAGAGATCGTGAAACCACATAGTTACGGTGAGGGAACTTAACTTTGCAGCTTGATGTAAACAAGTTTATTTGATATGGATATTGAGCAATGAGTGGTTTCAGATTTGATGAACCCACTCATGTGCCTAAATGTGACGCACTATGGTAAGAGTGCTTATGATGCTGGTAAATGCTATGATCAGACGAAATGTGTAATATTGTTTCCACGTGGTCTTGACTATTGAATCAATATCGGCCATATGGGAGATGGTTTACGTTTACTAGACCATGGATGGATTGTGGGCTTCAGTTGCTGACCTGAGGGTGTCAGTACTGGCTATGGTAGAGCCAGAGATGTACTTGCAAGGATGTATTTTGACCGTGTCGGGACTTAATACTATGATTGTCAATATGGGATCTAGAGGCTACGTTGGATAACAACAGTAATAGAAAAATGATGAGATAATGGAAAGACGATGATGAGACTTTACTTGATATTGTGAATTTTATTATCAAGCATGAAATATTATATTGCAACTGTTGATTATATATTAACCTGTTGTTTACTTAATACTGCACTGTTATATTTCCTTCACTGGGCTAGTTAGCTCACCCTACTCACATTTCAGGAGATGAACCCGAGGAGGAGAACCCGATGTTTGAAGCTTAGAGTGGATAAGCTGCAGCGTTGTTTTGGGATTCCCACTGAGGGGAACACCCTTGTTTTTGTGCCTTTTGGTTCTTGAAACCATTTTCTTTTGTAAAGTACCGAGTGTGGTACCTAGTATGTGTTAATGTGTTGTATTAGGACTACTACGTTTCTGTAGCTGCTCTGATGTGATTTTGTAATGATAATGTTTTGAATAATAATTCAATGTTTGGAATTATGTGGATTGATGTTTGTATTTTTTTTATGCCTATTATTGGGTAGACTTATGGTTTATGGTTGAGTCCACATGTTGAGATCATCTGTGACCTTTGGGCTCAACTGTTGATCCGGCCCAGTCAGAATGCTTGTGTTAGTTTATCTTCAAAAAAAAAAATCAGTCGCGTTCCGGGCCCACCCTTCGGGTCGGGGCGTGACATAAGTTATCCAAGCTCCTAGGCTTGTTTTCTTTCACGTCCGTGGCCCGTTCCATTCCCTGTGCCATCATCTAAAAGTAAAAGTAGGGCGTTATCCAACGCGCCCAGTAGGAATTCAAAGTAGGGTTATACACATGGGATTAGTATAAAATCACAATAGATACATAATATCAAAACTGTAAACGACTTGTAATACTAAAATCAGCTCATGATACTCATAATAAAAATCATGCTAATTTGATGCTATGCCATGGGTGTCATATGCCAATGATCTTCCACCCAAAAATCATATCACAAATCACATTGCTAATCTTCTTGATGAACAAGCCACATCAAAGTATTCACTGTTATGCCTCCCAAAGTGTAATAGCCCGAATTTTTCAATCAATATATATATGGCATTTATTTAATGTAATAATGGAAAAATGGGAATTTTGATGTCATGAATATTAAATGGATAAAATGTTGGAGCAAAGGCCCAAGTATGGTCCAATGGACCATGGGGTGAATAGAACTCATTTAAAAGGGGTCAATAATGGTCAAAGTGGGCCCGATAACCATGTGGGATGCAATGGATCAAAATTGATTCAAACTTTAAGGTAAATAGAGAAAATAATTTAATTGGGCCATGGGCCCAATGGTGACCCAATTGATTGGGATTAACCCCGCCTAAGGTAAATGATGAAATGATTAAGCTAACATAATCAAGTGGGACCCACCTCCATCTTATCAAGAAAGGTGGTGGATTGACTAAGGAATTCGTGGGGCCGGCCACCATGGTTGACTTGGTCAACCATGGGTGGATTCATAAAGAATTGAAGGGAAATAAATAGAAATTAAATTATAAAAATTAAATGGGCTAAGTTAAGTAATAAATTAAATAATGGAGTAAGTCACATAGGAGAGGAGGTGAGTCAAGATGATTTCCATCTTATTTGACTCACCAAACTCATTGGAATGAGTGGTGACTCAAACCCATTCCAACCACCCCCACTAAGGGGACAATGACCCTAAAATTGGGGGCATGCAAGGCCATACCCCCCCTTTATGATTTTCTTGGTCGATGGGACAAGACCAAGATTAGATGGGAGATGGTTTTCCATCTCTTTCCTCTTATCACTCTCTCCCTCTCCTCTCCAAACCGTCCTCCCTCTTGTAAGACAAAGAAAACACCAAAGAGAGAGATTTAGAAGAGAACAAAAAAACCCAAGGTTGACCGACCACTCAAGACCCAAGACTTGAGATATTTTCCCATTCCCACCTCCGTTTTTCTCTCTCAAAAACTGCTACACCTTGGCCGAACCAAAACCCTGGTGATCTTACCTTGATCAAATTCACCATTGGCCGAGTATCAAGAAGAAAGAAGAAGGAGAAAGAAAAAGGCTAAGGAACAAGAGGAGCAAGAGACAACCGGGAGAGCCACGGATTGTAAGTATCTCTAAACAAGATACTAAGTTTCGTAATGGTTAAAAATGGAATATTTTAAGAGAAATCGCGAAGGAAGGAAGTGCAAAACATGCAATGGAAAGGACTGACAAAACAGTCAGTCGACTGAATCAGAGGTTCAGTCAACTGAACTGATAATGAACGAACCAGAAACGAAGTTCTGGGAGTTTCAGCCGACTGAATCAGAGATTCAATTGACTGAACTAGTGATAAACGATTCAGAATCAAGTTTCTGGGAGTTTCAGCCGACTGAATGATGGGTTCAGTCGACTGAACTAATGGTGGCTGATAAAAGAAAAGGGTTCTGGAAGTTTCAGCCGACTGAATATATGATTCAGTCGACTGAAGGGATGCTTATTAAACACGAAAATGGATGGTTGATAGTTCAGCCGACTGAATCCATGATTCAGCCGACTGAAAATGAACTGGCAGAACAAACAGATTACCTAATACAAAGTCAGCCGACTGAATCTGTGATTCAGTCGAATGAAAGGGGTACGAACCATGTTTCAGCCGACTGAATGGGTTTTTCAGTCGACTGAAACTGAACTGGCAGAACAAACAGACAATCTGATTTAAGGTCAGCCGACTGAATATGTGATTCAGTCGACTGAACTCCTGATTCAGTCGACTGAACTCCTAATTTAATCAACTGAATTGAAGAGTACGATTTTGAGTATTTTCAGTGGTCGCTGTTAATCCAGTAGGATAAATGGTGGTTATATTAAATTATAGGGACTCATCTTAATGATCCGACGACATGATTGGAAAGTCATTTATGGACCTAAGTATGCGGATCGATTATGGATTGAATTACGTATATGTTTTAATCAATGGAAAAAGAGGCTAAGTTAAGGGTTGATTTATGATGATCCCGTAACATGGTTGAAGAGCATTAATGAACTTAGGTTTATGATCAGTTAGAGACTTAATCATGAATAAGATATAAACTAACCTGGAAAGTGTGTAATAAGGTATCGAGACATTGCAAACGGTACGCGATCGGCGACCGGAATTATCAGGCAAAAAATGGAAAGGGACGCTATCAGTATTCGGTAGGATTCTTACCTTTTTGTAAGCCTTGGATTATGTGTTATGTATGGATTTTTCCTGGTTTTATTTTAGTAAGCATATGATTGTTTTAATATGGGTTTTAAGATTATGATGTGAATAGTAATGTTTTACTTGTCCTATTTGTGGTAATCAAATCATATGTTTTATTGATGAGATTATTAAAGCCATGGTTTGTACTATCATATTTATTACATGGCATATGGCATCTACATCTCATGCATGACATGGGAGGGATATGAAAGGGGAAGGATGAAATGGAACCACAGTCCATGCTCCGTCGGGGCGACTGAGAAGCAGCCATGCGGATAGCCTGATAGGCTATAACTGGAGACCATGCTCGGTCGGGGCGACCGAGAAATAAGCATGGGAACACCTTGACGAGGCCTTACCGTCAAGGGGGATGAATTGTGATTGTGTATATCTGGACGAGGTTTTGCCGTCCAGGGGGATGATTTGGGATGTTTATATCTTGACGAGGATTTGCCGTCAAGGGGGCTATGATATTTATGATGATGTGGATGATGGGTGGGACACATGACATAGACACCCATGGCATGGCATTCATCATATGGTTTTTTTTTTATAATATTGCTATCAATATGCTTGTTATTACTAATCCATGTGCTAGCCCTACTCGAAGTCCTATTGGGCGCGTTGACTAACACCCTACTTCCACCCTAGCTGGTGATACAGGAGACGGAGGAAACGGTGGACGTGACGGGAGTCAGGCTTAGGGGCATGGGAAAGCGGCTACTTTGTTTAGCAAAGTTTTATTTTGGAAATGTTGTAACTGAAGTAGCTTAGCTTGTTGAATTGTAATAATTTTGGATTTCTGACTATGGTCTGGATTAAACTCTGTACGTTATTATTTTGAGACATAATCATGAACATGGGGGGTATTTTGGTAATTTAATGTTGTATCTTCCCTTCTATCTAAAACCGGTATGATAGTATCTATTATAATGTTCCGCATGTAACTATGTTCCGCATGTAACTATGTTCCGCGAGCTTACTTTCTACGCGTGAATCGTACTCGTGGACTTCATTCCATGCACGCGTGGGGTTGGCCAGTTAAGGGCCGGGCTTTAGAAGCTCGGACTTAACTCGCGTCGTGACGTCCGCACCGTTATCACTTTGATTTAATTCAAAAAAAAATAGACTCTGAAATATAGTGAAAATGGGCGGGCGTTACAGTTGGTATCAGAGTGAACTTGAAAGAATGAATCTCTCAAAGTAAGATTAAGACGGTTGCATGTCTCACTGGCAGCTAAGAATCCCAACTGACCGACTCTTCGGAGTCCGCTGCACGGGGGCCGGATTAATCTACTTCGATTGACTCAGACTGAAACATTCAATCTAAGCGCCACATTTGACGTAAGAAAATGATAGTAAGGGAAGTACGATCGTTGCAACATTGAGGGATTTATCAAACGTAGGAAAATTTTCCCCAATTTCACAAAAATGGACAAACATAGCTAGATGGGAAGTTTTTCCCCAAACCAAGTGTACTCATTTGGCAATTTCCCCCCAAATGGAAAGAAAAACAGTGATACTTAGGAAAATTTCCCCCAAAATGAGAAAACAAATCTAGTTTTCCCCAATTAATGGAATAGTGATGGATTTATCAAACGTAGGAAAGTTTCCCCGTTCTCACCAAATGGAACAAGCATTGGTACTTGGGGATGTTATTCCCAAAACTGAGTGTGCTAATTTGGAAAATTTTCCCCAAAATACGTTGTGTTATATATAGGAAAATTCCCAACACCTAGATTGGTTTTATTGGAAACTGTTGTGGATGAGGGTTGTGTATTCTATTGTATTCTATGATACAAATATGTCCAGTGATGGAGAGTATATGGAGTTATGGGATAAGGGAATCCCTAGATGTTTCATAAATTTGCTGTCTGCTTCTAGCATAGAAGTTGGCATGGACTTTCAGAAGGGACCTCCCGAGAAAGAGGGATAGAATTTAGTATCTCTTCCTAAATAGAATGTGGGAGATTTTCCGATGATAAGAAAGTTGGTAAAGGAAATAGGACCCGATTATTGGTATGCAACCAGGTTGGAGAACAACTGCGCATACTATCCCTACCCTTTTGAAGTGGTATGCCCGGTTTGTGGGCTACATGGACACGGGAAAGAAATGACTAACTGTCCTTATGTTGGAAGATCAGGGATAATACCTTGTTTGACATGTGGAGTGCTGGGTCACATGTCGATGTCGTGCCCTAACAGTTCTTTTGTGTTTGAGGATGATGCAGGGTCTCCTACGGAAGGCTAGGTTGGGGAGTAGTAAGAAAGGTCATTCAAAGAGGATTATTTTGTAAGGGTTGTGGGTACGTTCTGTTATTTTAAAGAGTTTATTTTAACCCTATCAACCTTTGTGATATGATAGAAGTTTAAATGACTTCTAAAGGAAATATGCAACTTATGAAATTATGAAGGAACTAAGCTAGTGAATTTTTTTATGACTTAGGGAAAATACCTTCGAAGAAAAGAACCCGACAATGCCCGTGTGGGAAGAAGAAGTACAACAACCTCATTCGGAAGAAGAGGTACAACAACCTCATTAGGAGGAAGCACAGAATAGAGTGAATATTTCAGTGATAACACCTGAGCTACAAAACGTAGTGCAAGCTCTAGTCACTTACGTGATTCAACAACTCTTGACCGGAAATGAAACACAAGACCGAAGAAGTCAGAGTGGCGTAAATACCTTTCGCCCTCACAAGAGATTCAGACCCAACTTTTGGAGACCTTCAACCTCTACTGGCGGTTCCTGTTTCCAGTGTGGTCAGCAGGGGCATTTTAAAAGAGAGTGTCCTCAGAACTATAGATCTTCGCACTTCAGAGGTCCTCGCCATTGTCTAGCTCGATCAGCTCAGCCGCAGGGGCCTAGAGCACATGACCTGACAGGAAGAGCACCTATTCCGACAGAGTCGGGACAGCTGAACGCTACGATTTCTTTTCCAGAGATAATGGATCATTCGGTGGTTCAAGGTATGGCAGTAGTTGTAGTTCATATGTTTATGCATTATTTAAATTGAGAACATTCTACTCTCTTGTACCTACTGCCTTCACGTATGTTATTAGTACAATAAATGTTCACTACACTTACTGTATTAGTCCCTGTTGGTAGACGATGATGGTTATTGGTGAGTATGTCGGTTCCCCGATAGACACAGTTGGCCCTATAAGTTAACACATGAGTTTTATAATGGACATTTTATTTTGTAGTCGACGCGTGGGTAGTATGTTAGACCTGTTAGCCCTACGGTAGACTGAATAGTCCTACGAAGGTATTAGTATGCCCATGAATGGATTATACCCATAGGAGGGTTATATTCATGGATGGTTATTAACCATGGACGAGGGTTCCCATGGTGGTTTGGATTGATGCCAGGTATTGGTATCGTGGAGGTTATGAACAAAAAGGTTAGTCATATAGTAACTTATGTGCAAATGAAGAGCTGCTAAGTTTTGGAGGGGTAGTTAATGGGAAAGATAGGAGTCTAGTGAAACTTGAATGGGAAGCTATGGGCGACTTCCGAGTTAGTCTAGCTAGCTGACTCTGTAGTTAGCCGATGGAGTTCCAGGAGAGTGCAGCTAGAAACCTAGTTGAAATGGAATCAGCAAAGGACTTGAGCATAGGCTCGTACTGGCAAGCTACCTCACACAGAGAATAGACGAAAGAACGTGTTGGATGAATATGTATGGGAAATGTCTTGGTAGCGGGTAAAAGTGAAATAGAATACATTAATCTACATAAGAACGCAAATGGATTCATGAGAAAAAGGAGATAACATGAGACAGAGTAAATTCCGCAAGACTGAAACTCATAGGTTGATATGAGTGGTGTTGATGTAATTAAGAGATACTTGACATAATTGAATGGGAACAGCGAATAGACCCAGAAATGGAGGAGATATGGACAAGATATCTACAGGCGAGATGGTACCGGAATAAGAGTTACGACTAGGATAGGGCCTTATGTCCCGAGGCAGGACATGTGTGCCTAAGAATTACAAAAGGGAGTTGCTGATTGAAGCACACCAAACTAAAATCTCTATCCACCCGGGAAACACCAAGATGTATCATGATCTCAAGAGGCACTATTGGTGGCATGGACTTAAGAAAGATGTGGCAGAGTTTGTTACTCGTTGCTTAACTTGTCAGCAAGTTAAGGCAGAACATCGGAAACCACCGGGCTTACTCGTACCCTTACCGGTACCAGAATGGAAGTGGGAGCACATATCCATGGACTTTGTGACAGGGTTGCCAAGGTCGTCAAAGGGTAACGATGCGATAAAGGTCATAGTGGACCGATTGACCAAGTCTGCACATTTCCTTCCCATCAAGATGACAAATTCATCAGAGACTTTGGGTAGACGGTACATTCGGGAAATCATCAGGTTACATTGTATTCCTCGGTCTATCGTGTCCGACAGGGATTGCTGATTCACCGGCAGAGCGTGTATACTGAGATTTTAAGGGATATTGGAGGATATACTGAGAGCGTGTATACTGGATTTTAAGGGTAGATGGGAGGATCATTTGCCATTGGTGGAGTTTTCCTACAATAGCAGTTACCAGGCAAGCCTCCAGATGGCTCCATTTGAGGCCCTGCATGGTAGGCCGTGTAGATCACCAGTGTGTTGGACAGAGGCCGGTGAGCCTGCATTGATGGGGCCGGATTTGGTTGCTGAGACTACAACACGGATTAAGTTGATACGGCAACACCTACTCGCTGCACAGAGCCGTCAAAAGAGCTATGCCGACAAGAGGAGAAGGTTTCTCGAGTTTGAGGTGGGAGACTTAGTGTTCTTAAAAGTCTTGCCACGAAAAGGGCACATGTGGTTCGGAAAGAAAGGGAAACTTTCGCCTAGATTTGTGGGGCCGTTTCCGATACTGAAAAGGGTGGGAGGAGTAGCTTATCAGTTGGCACTCCCTCCACAATTATCATCTCTACATGATGTATTCCATGTATCCATGTTAAGAAAGTATAATCCCGATCCTTCTCATGTGTTGAATGTTCAAGACATCGATATACAAAGCGATGTGACATATGTGGAGAAGCCGATCAGAGTAATCGGAAGCGGGCAAAGGGTGTTACGGAACCGTGCCACTCAGTTCGCCAAGTGGTATGGGAACGACATGGCAATGAAGAGACCACTTGGGAATTTGAGTCGGAGATGAAAGCCGCTTATCCGGAGCTCTTTGCATGAGTTGTTTAGAACCCCTACTTCGCTCGAATTTTCGGGACGAAAATTTCAAAAGAGGATTCTATTGTAATAGCCCGAATTTTTAAATCAATATATATATGACATTTATTTAATGTAATAATGGAAAAATGGGAATTTGATGTCATGAATATTAAATGGATAAAATGTTGGAGCAAAGGCCCAAGTATGGTCCAATGGACCATGGGGTGAATAGAACTCATTTAAAAGGGGTCAATAATGGTCAAAGTGGGCCCGATAACCATGTGGGACCCAATGGATCAAAATTGATTCAAACTTTAAGGTAAATAGAGAAAATAATTTAATTGGGCCATGGGCCCAATGGTGACCCAATTGATTGGGATTAACCGCCCCCTAAGGTAAATGATGAAATGATTAAGCTAACATAATCAAGTGGGACCCACCTCCATCTTATCAAGAAAGGTGGTGGATTGACTAAGGAATTGGTGGGGCCGGCCACCATGGTTGACTTGGTCAACCATGGGTGGATTCATAAAGAATTGAAGGGAAATAAATAGAAATTAAACTATAAAAATTAAAGGGGCTAAGTTAAGTAATAAATTAAATAATGGAGTAAGTCACATAGGAGAGGAGGTGAGTCAAGATGATTTCCATCTTATTTGACTCACCAAACTCATTGGAATGAGTGGTGACTCAAACCCATTCCAACCACCCCCACTAAGGGGACAATGACCCTAAAATTGGGGGCATGCAAGGCCATACCCCCCCTTTATGATTTTCTTGGTCGATGGGACAAGACCAAGATTACATGGGAGATGGTTTTCCATCTCTTTTCTCTTATCACTCTCTCCCTCTCCTCTCCAAACCGTCCTCCTTCTTGCAAGACAAAGAAAACACCAAAGAGAAAGAGATTTAGAGGGGAAGAAGAAAACCCATGGTTGACCGACCACTCAAGACCCAAGACTTGAGATATTTTCCCATTCCCACCTCCGTTTTTCTCTCTCAAAAACTGCTACACCTTGGCCGAACCAAAACCCTAGTGATCTTACCTTGATCAAACTCACCATTGGCCGAGTATCAAGAAGAAGGAAGAAGGAGAAAGAAAAAGACTAAGGAACAAGAGGAGCAAGAGACAACCGGGAGAGCCACAGATTGTAAGTATCTCTAAACAAGATACTAAGTTTCGTAATGGTTAAAAATGGAATATTTTAAGAGAAATCGCGAAGGAAGGAAGTGCAAAACATGCAATGGAAATGACTGACAAAACAATCAGTCGACTGAATCAGAGGTTCAGTCAACTGAATTGATAATGAACGAACCAGAAACGAAGTTCTGGGAGTTTCAGCCGACTGAATCAGAGATTCAATCGACTGAACTAGTGATAAACGATTCAGAATCAAGTTTCTGGGAGTTTCAGCCGATTGAATGATGGGTTCAGTTGACTGAGCTAATGGTGGCTGATAAAAGAAAAGGGTTCTGGAAGTTTCAACCGACTGAATAAATGATTCAGTCGACTGAAGGGATGTTTATTAAGCACGAAAAGGGATGGTTGATAGTTCAGCCGACTGAATCCATGATTCAACCGACTGAAAATGAACTGGCAGAACAAACAGATGACCTAATACAAAGTCAGCCGACTGAATCTGTGATTCAGTCGACTGAAAGGGGTACGAACCATGTTTCAGCCAACTGAATGGGTTTTTCAGTCGACTGAAACTGAACTGGCAGAACAAACAGACAATCTGATTCAAAGTCAGCCGACTGAATCTGAGTCGACTGAACTCCTAATTCAGTCGACTGAATTGAAGAGTACGGTTTTGAGTATTTTCAATGGTCGCTGTTAATCCGGTAGGATAAATGGTGGTTATATTAAATTATAGGGACTGATCTTAATGATCCGACGACATGATTGGAAAGTCATTTATGGACCTAAGTATGCAGATCTACTATGGATTGAATTATGTATATGTTTTAATCAATGGAAAAAGAGGCTAAGTTAAGGGTTGATTTATGATGATCCCGTAACATGGTTGAAGAGCATTAATGAACTTAGGTTTATGATCAGTTAGAGACTTAATCATGAATAAGATATAAACTAACCTGGAAAGTGTGTAATAAGGTATCGAGACATTGCAAACGGTATGCGATCGGCGACCGAAATTATCAGGCAAAAAACGGAAAGGGTCGCTATCAGTATTCGGTAGGATTCCTATCCTTTTGTGAGCCTTGGATTATGTGTTATGTATGGATTTTTCCTGGTTTTATTTTAGTAAGCATATGATTGTTTTAATATGGGTTTTAAGATTATGATGTGAATATTAATGTTTTACTTGTCCTATTTGTGGTAATCAAATCATATGTTTTATTGATGAGATTATTGAAGCCATGGTTTGTACTATCATATTTATTACATGGCATATGGCATCTACATCTCATGCATGACATGGGAGGGATATGAAAGGGGAAGGATGAAATGGAACCGGAGTCCATGCTCCGTCGGGGTGACCCAGAAGCAGCCATGGGGATAGCCTGATAGGCTATAACCGGAGACCATGCTCCGTCGGGGTGACCGAGAAATAAGCATGGGAACACCTTGACGAGGCCTTACCGTCAAGGGGGATGAATTGTGATTGTGTATATCTGGACAAGGTTTTGCCGTCCAGGGGGATGATTTGGGATGTTTATATCTTGACGAGGATTTACCGTCAAGGGGGATATGATATTTACGATGATGTGGATGATGGGTGGGACACATGACATAGACACCCATGGCATGGCATTCATCGTATGGTTTCTTTTATTATATTGCTATCAGTATGCTTGTTATTACTAATCCATGTGCTAGCCCTACTCGGAGTCCTACTGAGCGCGTTGACTAACGCCCTACTTACACCCTAGCTGGTGATACAGGAGAAGGAGGAGACTGTGGACGTGACGGGAGTCAGGCTTAGGGGCGTGGGAAAGCGGCTACTTTGTTTAGCAAAGTTTTATTTTGGAAATGTTGTAACTGAAGTAGCTTAGCTTGTTGAATTGTAATAATTTTGGATTTCTGACTATGGTCTGGATTAAACTCTGTACGTTATTATTTTGAGACATAATCATGAACATGGGGGTATTTTGGTAATTTAATCTTGTATCTTCCCTTCTATCTAAAACCGGTAGGATAGTATCTATTATAATGTTCTGCATGTAACTATGTTCTGCGAGCTTACTTTCTACGCGTGAACCGTACTCGTGGACTTCATTCCATGCACGCGTGGGGTTCGCCAGTTAAGGGCCGGGCTTTAGAAGCTCGAACTTAACTCGCATCATGACGTCCGCACAGTTATCACTTTGATGTAATTCAAAAAAAAAATAGACTCTGAAATATAGTGAAAATGGGCGGGCGTTACACCACGTATGTTAATCGGCAACACTGAATGGAGCGTGGACTCCCCCCACGTTTGTTTATCGGAAGCACCGAATGGAGCGTGGACTCTTTCCCATATATGTTAATCGCAATCAGTGTGGATTCCTCCCACGTTTGTTTATTGGATATACCGAGTAACACCCCGGATTTTCAAGTTATAAATATTTACGGAAATTACCCATTTAATTTATTAATTTTAGATATGGATCTTAGATGGGTAAAATGTTGGGTCATTGACCAACTAAGACCCAACGGTTTTGGAAATGGATATCTTATTACTTAAATAAAGAAGTTACCTAAACCAAATAAAGAGAGACTGCTAGGCCGTGTATAGAGATATGTGCATGATGTGTGGAGTATCTTTAAAAGGAGTCATTTCTTTTATTAAGAGAGATACTATGGAAATTGCTAAATGAAAGGGCTTGGCATCTTCTAAAAATATGTAGGACCGTGTGGAGTTTTATAAGACAAGGGAGAGGGGCGCATGGCACCTTTTAATATTGGATAGATGGAAAGATTAGGAATGAGATATGCGCATGAGGTAAAGGAGTCCTTTCCTTATTATGAGTAATAATAGGGAAGGTGCTAAAAGGAAGCAAGGGGCACATTAGCATATTCTAAATAGAGGACTCTCCAAAATAAGAAAGGTGCACACGGCAATTGTTATCTCACAAGACAAAGGGGAGCAAGGTACCCTCTAAATATGGAACCAAGTGGAACTTCTATAAAACAAAGGTAGTGTACACGGCATTAAGAATGGCTAAATTTAAAGGTCTTGCTATCTTAATAAGATAGGACCTAGTGGAATAAAAGAGAAGGGCAGCAAGGGCGCATTACACACACACATAGCCGAATTCTCTCTCCCTTTAAAGACTCATTCACGGCAAGAACAAATAGAAGGAGAAGGCAACCAGCAAGAGGAAAAGACCAAGGAAGAGAAGGATAGGAAGAGTAAGAACAACCGAAGGAGAACTGGAGGAGTCGCAAAACCGGTAAGTAGTTTTGATGTTTTTGTTTAAGAAAAGAACCATAGGGTTCGGCCATGGTGTATGGCCGAACCCCATGGAAGGAAACTGGATGATCATGGTATTCAAATTAATGGAATGATGAACCACAGGGTTCGGCCATGTTGTATGGCCGAATCCCATGGAAGAACTTTGGTGATTTGTAATGGAAGGACATGCATTATTTAATAGAAGTTTGAATGATGAAAACCATTGAATATTATGTATGTTTTAAAAGGGGTTTTAATGGATGTTTTTGGTGAAGATCCTAGACCATGGGTTCAACCATGGAGTATGGCCGGACCCCATAAATATTTATGGAATTATGTTCATGTACTTAGAACATGGAAAATAATGGGAAAGGTTATTGGTTATTTTTAAGGGATGAAAACCATGGAAAGGCATGGTTGAATGTATGGATTTTTAATGATGAAGACTATGGGAGTTTGTTAAATAATTTACATGAGTTTAAATGGTTTAAGAAAAGTTGATAAACCATAGGGTTCGGCCATGATGAAGGGCCGAACCCCATGGAAGGTTGTTGGTTAGTTTATGGGTTAAAAGCCATGGACGGTTGGATTGTCTCTATGAGTGAGGTTCGGCCATGGTGTATGGCCGAACCCCACTAGGATTTATTTTATGGAAGATGGTCACTAAATTGGAAACTTTCAAATTATGGACTTTTGATCAAAATGGAAGGTGGATTTTAATTTAGAAAGGATCGAAAGATAAAAGAATGGAAGCTTAGACATCATAGGGTTCGGCCATACACCATGAACCAATTTATGGATTCAATTATGGAAGTTGCTTTAATTGGAGAGTATACATCATAGGGTTCGGCCAAGGTGTATAGCCGAACCCCATGAATCAAATTAAGGGATCGGTTATGGGTCATGTATGGACCTAATATGATTAAAGGAATGGTAAAAATGTAAATATGGTTTAAGATGAAGAATCATGGGTTCGGCCATGGTGTATGGCCGAGCCCCATGATGAATGTTTGATGGACTAAATGTTTAAATAAATTAATTTAGGGATTTGTATAAGTGGCAAAGAAGTAAATAAGAGTGGAAGTGGTAGACCATGGGTTCGGCCATGGTGTATGGCCGAACCCCATGGGAAATGATTTAGGGATTTAATTATAGACCTATGTTCATGGTTTATGTATTGGCTATAAATAGGACAATGGCATGTTGTAAACAACTAAATTAAATGGACCATGGGTTCGCCCATGGTGTATGGCCGAACCCGATGGGGAAGGTTTGATGAACTTAGGATTTATATATGTGGGATTAAATAAAAGGGAAGTGATTAAAAGTTTAACTTAGGGGTTATTGATTAATAAACCAAAGAAAGAAATTAAAACAAAAGGGGTGAGGTTCGGCCATGGTGTATGGCCGAACCCCATAAGTTTGGTTTATGGACTTGGACATTGTTGTAAATCAAGTGGGACTTGGTTTTAATTGATTGTTATATCATAAGGTAACGGAACCTCACAAGGTGTGTACGATCGTGAGCGGATACCGGACGAAAGACGCAAGGACATGTTAGCAGTCTTTGGTAGGATTCCACCTCTTTGAAACCATGGGTTTATGTACATTGTTTTTATCTTATTTATGATGGTTTATGTTGTAAAAATTATATGTTTCAAATATGAGCTTTTAAATGCTATGATTTGTATAATTGCATAGCATGTGGACATTTGCATCTCATGCATGGCATGGGAGGAATGATTGTAACCGGAGACCCATACTCCGTCTAGGCGTCTGTAAAATACTCGTGGGAGATACATTGATGAGGAGCTTTCCATCAAGAGGATACTATGTGTGAAATATAACCGGAGATCCACACTCCGTCAGGGCGTCTGTAATACAATCGTGGGGAATACCTTGATGAGGAGCTTTCCATCAAGAGGATACTATATATGAAATATAACCGGAGATCCACACTCCGTCGGGGCATCCGTAAAACAATCGTGGGGGATACCTTGATGAGGAGCTTTCCATCAAGAGGTTACTATGTGTTTGTGATGGGTGGGACTCATTGCATATGATAGCATGGCATGGCATTGAATTGGCATGATTATGATCTTTATTATCATGCAATGTTTCTGGTTTTTATCGGTATGATTTGATCTCTATTATCATACACTCTTTTGGATACGATGCTTTATAAGTATAGTATGATTTATTATAACTGGATTTGATATATATTATATATGGATTTTTGGTACTAACCCATGTGTTAGACTTACTTGGAATACCTACTGGGCACGTTGTTCTAATGCCCTACTTCTACCCTAGTGGATGATTAAGGAAACGAAGGGAACGATGAACGCGAGACAGGCCAGGCATAGGAGCTTAGATGATTTAGTTTATATTTTGAATTAAGTTACTTATGGACTTGTATTTGAGTAACTAGTCTTCAGACATTTAATAATTTAGGTGGTTGGATGTTTATTTGGATAATTATGATATTTTAATTATGGATACAGACTTGACGTACTTTACAATCTGAATGGAATAGAACTTGGTTCTATTATAATTACGCATGGTTTGATTTTAATTTCGCATGTTGATATTGTTATGTGTGAACTGTTTTCATGGAATTAGTCCATGCACACAAAGGTTTGACCAGTTAAGGGTCGGACTTTAGAAGTTCGAACTTAACTCGCGTCGTGACGTCCCGCTCTCTATCACTCTTGTTTATAAAAAAAAAAAACTGACTTTCGGAAGGGAAATAGGATGAAAAAGGGCGGGGCGTTACATATCGAATGGAGCGTGGACTCCTCCCTTGTGTTCCCTCCCATGCCATACGTGAGGTAATGAGTGCAATGATGCCCTTTCATATCCAAGTACATAATAACATGGAAAATCAGTTCTTAAAACATAACCAGCATAAAAATGAATACATGAATATAATCCACAGTGTGTCAACAAGGTAAGAATCCAACCAACGTCCAAGATGATATCCTTGCTATTTTCGTGAAGGTATCGATCACCGATCACGTCAAAACTGATCGTACACCCTTTTGTGAAATCCCGTTACCTTAACGAATTCAACATACACATATGTTAATTTAATTATCCATTCAATTCCCATCATCCTTTACTCATCCAGATAAACTTAAACAATCTGGAAAAATTATATAAAAATTTCACTTTAAAATTTAGTCGACTGAACTCGGCAGATCACCGTCTGTTACCTGTCCTGCAGACTGTAGAACCCCATCCGCAGACGGTCGAAACCCGTTCTACAGCCAGTGCAACCCGTCCTCAGGCAACACCTTGTCCAGTCTATTACTTGTCCGAGGACGGTCGAAACCCGTCCCGCGGACGATAAAAACCCGTCCGCAGACAACACCTTGTCCAGTCCATTACTTGTCCGAGGACGGTCGAAACCCATCCCTCGGACGATAGAAACCCGTCCGCAGACAGCACAGTCCGTCCGTGCCCACAACACCTGGTCCTCTTTTGTTACCCGTGATCTGGTACCCGTGACCTAGTACCCATGAACCGGTACCCGTCACCCGCTACCCGTGACCCAGTACCCGTGACCAGGTACCCGTCACCCGTTACCCGTGACCCGGTACCTGTGACTCGGTACCTGTCACCCGATACCCGTGACCCGGTACCCATGACCTGTCCTGCGAATAATCCACACCCATCCAACAGACGATAGAAACTTGTCTCACGGACAGTCCACACCCTTCCACAGACGATAAAACCCGTCCCACAGGCAGTGCAACTCGTCCGCAGACAACACCATATTCATGTGTGTTACCCGTCCGCGGACGGTCGAAACCTGTCCTGTGGACGATAGAAACCCGTCCGCAGACAGTACAACCATTCGTAGATAACACCATGTCTAGTTTATTACCCATCCGCGGACGGTGGAAACCCATCCCGCGGATAGTCCACACCCGTCCGCAGACAGCACTCTGTTTAGTCCTCCTTGTTTGATTATTTGTAAATCTTTTCTTCATGAGATTCATTCTTTAATCTTGTCTAAACATGGTCATTATCATCATATCTCATTTTAACAAGTTTATTTTACCCACCAAACAAGGTTAGGGTCTTTTCCATTAATCTTTCAATCTTGTTTATAAATCTCACATCACCTTGCCGTTTCTTTCAATCATTCTACCATTCTTGGAATGGCTTTTACAGTCCATGGTCCATAACACTTTGGCCATCTATTTCAAATCGATAAATAGAATCCATAGGTTCAGCAAAGCTATGCCCAAAACTATGGTTTCCCTTAGTTCATTCATTCTCATGTCATCAAACATAATTCTACATTCAATCCCTTTGGTTGTTGGTCCTCAATACCTATCCATTCCTTGAATGGATACCGATTCTATGATCATTCGACGGTTTGACCACTTATTCCAACAATTCTTGGAATCCATGGATTCGGCCACCCCGTGACCAAGTCCATGAATTCCTTAATCACATTCCCATCTAAAATAACCATAGGACATAACTTTACCCGCGTCCCATGGAGTTGGATTGGTATTTTATTGAATGTTAAATTTAGAAAGTTTCTATTTAAGGACTTTCTAATTATGGAGTTGGATATTAATTTAGAAAGGATCTAAGCATGGAGATTAAATTAGAAAGTTTCTAATTATGGAAGGTGGAGATTTAATTGGAAAGTTTCTAATTATGGAAGGTGAAGATTAGATTTGGAAAGTTTCTATAATTGGGAAGTTATGCATCATAGGGTTCGGCCAAGGTGTGTGGCCGAACCCCATGAACCAACTAAGGGATCATATGGGTTTTATGGATCGGTTTTGGACATAAACATAATATGATTAAAGGAATGGAAGGTTTTATTTGTGGTTCTATGGTTATGGATCATTGGTGGATCCATGTATGTAATATTATGGACCTATGTGTGGAACCTAAACATAAGTTGTTGAAGGCAATGGCAAAGTTGTAAATACATGCCAAAATGGAGGATCATGGGTTCGGCTATGGTGTATGGCCGAACCTCATGAGGTTTTATTATGGACTTGTCTGGATTAAGGATAGGTTTGGAATTGAACATGAGGTAATGGCATTTTGGTAATTAAGTGAAAATAAGGGACCATAGGTTCGACCATGGTATATGGCCAAACCCCATGGGGAATGTTTGCTGAACTTAAGGTTCGACGTATCTTGGATGATTATGTAACACCCCGCCCTTTTCACTCTAAATCAGAGTCTATTTTTTTTTTTAAATCAATAAACAAGTGATAAGAGAGGAGTGTCACGACGCGAGTTAAGTTCGGACTTCTGTTGGTATTGGTTAAATAAAAAGAAAGATCAAAATTTAAGTGGGTGAGGTTCGGCCATGGGGTATGGCCGAACCCCACAAGGTAGTTTTTGGACTTAGAATTTAATTGGAAATCAAATGGTTAGTATCTTGACTTGTTGTTACATAAATAAGGTAACAGGACTTCTTGAACAGTGCGCAAATCGTGAATGGGTGACGGTTAAGAAGAGCGGATCATATAAGTGATCATTGTGTAAGTTTCCTACCTCTTTGTAACCACACTTATACTTGATGTTTTATCTTTATTTTGATGAGGTATATGTGTCAAACTATTATGTTCAAATGGATTTGAATGCTAAAATTTATTTACAAATGGCATGTATTCATAGACATCTCATGCATGGCATGGGGTGATGGTGATGTAATCGGAGGCCACACTCCGTCGGGGCAACCGAAAGACCACTGTGGGGGTACCTTGATGATGAGTATCCCATCAATAAGAATCCGGAGGTCACACTCCGTCGGGGCGACCGAAAGACCACTGTGGGGGTACCTTGATGATTAGAATTCCATCAAGAGGAGGCTATGTATACTTGTGATGGGTGGGACTCATTACATTTGCATACATACATAGCATTGTTTTTGTAAGATTTTGATGATCATGTATTATTATGTTATATGCATGTTTTTATACTAACCTTGTGGTAGCCCTAATCGGAAGACCTAGTGGGCGCGTTGATCTAACGCCCTATTTCTATCCTTAGTGGAGGACACAGGAAAGGAAGAGATCGAGGATCGTGGAAAAAGCCAAGCGAAGGAACTTGGATATTTGAATGGACTTATTTATTGATATTTTGATAAGTTTGCATGGACATGTAATTTGAAGTAGTTAGATGTTGGCATGTAATAACTTAGTTAATATTTGCTATGGTTTGGATTGACTGATTAAGTTAAGATAACTTTGGAAAAATGACATTGTACTTTGCTATCTAATAAAATGGAGTAGATTTAGGTTCCATTATAATCCGCAGTTAGATTAAGTAATAATATTTCGCAAAGATTATACTTTACTATGTGAGAACCATTCTCATGGACTTAGTCCATGCTCACATAGGTTTGGCCAGTTAAGGGTCGGACTTTAGAAGTCCGGACTTAACTCGCGTCGTAACACTCAGCTCTTATCACTTGTTTATTGATTTTAAAAAAAAAAAATAGACTCTGATTTAGAGTGAAAAGGGCGAGGTGTTATAGTTGGTATCAACGTGAAACGGGAAGGTTGAATCTTTTGAAGTAAGATTAAGAAGGTTTCATGTCTCACTAACGGATAAGAATCCCAACTGATCGACTCTTCGGAGTCCGCTGACTGGGGGCTGGATTAATTTACTTCGTTAGACTCAGACTGATCAATCAATCTGAGAACAATAATAAAAGATAGCAACGTAAGTACAGTTATCATAATTGGATCTGTCAAACATAGCAAAATTGGATACATTTCCCCGATATCCCCAAATTGAGAAACAAACAATAGGTTTAGAAATTTCCCCCAGTGACAAAGAAAAGCCAAGAGTGCTTATTTGGAAATCTTCCCAAAATAGTGATAACACAAACTGTATGAGGAAAGTAAGTCAATGATGTTTTCATGACTTAGGAAAAATGGCTCCAAAGAAAAAGACCTTTCAGAACCAGAAAGAGAAAGAAAAAGAGATACCACTCATTCGACATGAGGAAGAGAGGGAAAAATCTCAACATGAAAATGAGCAATCTCAACATGGGAAGGAACAATCTCTACATGAGAAGGAGCAATCTCAACGTGTGGAAGATGAACGGCCTTCACGGCTAAGGAAATCAAGAGGAGAAAAAGGAAGTCGGAAGAGCCGCCGTAGTGGTAAGTAATCCTCAACAAGAGTTTACATTTTTAAGGGTTAAAAAGGTGATCATGGAATCCATTTTCCTTGGATTGAATGGTGGCCAAAAATGTCATGGGCCATGGATCTAAAATCCATCCAAGAAAGGATGAGAAATAGACAAACCCTAATGGGTGAGATAGGTTAAGAAAAATAAAGAAAACATTAAAGACATTATGCATTTAAGGTTTATTCAAGCATGGAGATGTGATTTTTGAAGGAATCATAGACCATAGGGTTCGGCCATGTAGTTTGGCCGGACCCCATAGAAGGTGATTAAGGAATTTTAATGGGTTTAAAGAATGGAGGATATGGAAGGTGGTTAATAATTTTTAAAGGTTTTAATGATTAAATGTTAGCAAAATTTTAAGGGTTTTAATGAGGAAAATCCATGGAGAAATGAGAATGGTTCTTATGGCCTCAAAAGTGGTAAAGGAAGATGAACCATGAACCATAGGTTCGGCCATGGCGTATGGCCGAACCCTATGGTGATGTATTAGTATTTTAATAGGTGTAAAAATATGGGAAATAATGGAGGAATATTGGTAGCTTTGATGGACTCAAAAATGTACCTAAAGATGATCTAAAATGGTGATCTAAATGCATGATGGAAACCCCCTCAAGGAAGGACTGATTGTGGATCAAAAATGTTGTAATGGATCCAAGGAAAAAATGGGGAAAGGACATCATGGGTTCGGCCATGGTGTATGGCCGAACCCATGACCATTTGTGAGCCATTTTATGGGCTAAGATTAAGGTCTATGTATGTGTTTAAGTTAATGGGGATTAGGTTAAGTAAAAGGCTGATTTTAATGATTTTATGGCATGATTAAATGAGGCACTCATGGATCCAAGTTATGGATCAGTTATGGACAAAAATGTACAAGGATGGAGGAAGTGTTTAACCATGGAAGAGGAGTGGCATAAAACGTAAATATGGCCAAAATAAGGAACCATGGGTTCGACCATGGTGTATGGCCGAACCCCATGGAGAATGATTATGGACTTGGGTGCTTCTTTGATGACCTTAGGTATGGATCAATAAAGCCTAGGGTGCTGGTTGTTAGACTCACACAATTGGAATGCTTGATGGATTAAGATGGGAACCACAAACCTAATTAGTAGGGTTCGGCCATGGTGTATGGCCGAACCCCACTAAGGCATGTGTTAGGGACATGAGCATGATTAAAACATGGGTTTAATTGTTAATGTGTAATAAGGTATCGGGACGTTGCCAGCGGTGCGCATTTGGTGACCGAATTCTTGGACGGAAATGTTAAGGAACAATAGTCGGTATTTGGTAGGATTCCAACCTTATTGTAAGCCATGGATTATATGTGTACGGATGTTTTCTTGAATTATTTTGGTAATCATATGATATGTTTAAGATGGGTTTTTATGGCTATGATTTATATATTATATGCCATATTGCATTTACATCTCATGCATGGCATGGGAGGGATAAGAATGGAACCGGAGTCCATGCTCCGTCGGGGCGACCGAGAAGCAAACATGGGGATACCTTGATGATGGTTTTTCCATCAAGGGGGATATTTGTATTTGTTATTATACCTTGATGAGGCTTTACCATCAAGGGGGACACGTGTTGATTTATCTTGATGAGGCTTTTCCATCAAGGGGAACATTATGTATGATTGAAAAAGGACATTGTACAATGGTAAGGATGATGGGTGGGACTCATGACATAAGACACCCATGGCATGGCATTGATTTCATGGTTTTGTTATATTATTCCCTATATGCATTGTATCACTAATCCATGTGTTAGCCCTACTCGGAGTACCTACTGGGCGCGTTGTCTAACGCCCTACTTCCACCTTAGCTGATGACGCAGTGGATGGTGGAAATGAAGGACGCGACGGGAGCCAAGTGTAGGAGCTTGGGAAAGCGGGCTAGTTAAATTACTTAAATTTATTTTGGAAATGTAATTTGAGTAACTTAGCTCGTCGGACTGTAATAATTTATATTTCTTGCTATGGTTTGGACTTCACTTTTGGATGTTATGATTTTGAGGTAATTTAGTAATTTAAGTAATGTAACTTGCTTGCTATCTAATAAATTGGTAGGATAGACTCTATTATAATTCCGCATTAAGTTATAATTCCGCGATCTTACTTTCTACGTGTGAACCGTTCTCGTGGACTTAGTTCCACGCACACGTAGGGTTGGCCAGTTAAGGGCGGGGCTTTAGAAGTTCGGACTTAACTTGCGTCATGACGTCCCGTACCCTTTGTCACTCTTATTTCAAAAAAAAATATATATATATAGACTCTGATTTTTTTTCGGCTAAGTAGCATAGTAAAAAAGGGCGGGCGTTACAATTTGTGAATTTTTAGATATGGATTTTTATATGGGTAAAGTGTTGGGTCATTGCCCAATTGGGACCCAACGGATTGTGTAAATGGTTTCAATAAATTAAATGGGGCGGATTTAAATTAGTAATGCAACATAGATAAATAAAGGAACTTGGAATAATTGTTGCATGGCCGAATTTAAGATGTGCATATCCAAGAAAGATACTTAGGCCGTGTATAGAGATATTCCATATCTATGTTAGGCTCATAAGATCTTTTAAAAAGGCTATGCATATTGTCTAAAATGAAATAAAGAAGATGTCTAATTAAATAGAGATTGTATGGCCATGTGGGACATTACCAAAGTGGGAAGGTCGGCAATTTCCAATTAAGTAGCAAGGGCACACGGCTATCTTCTAAAGATAGATAGGACCGTGTGGATATTTTATAAAAGAGGGAAGCAAGGAGGAAGGGCAATTGCTATCTTGGTACCTTTTATATGACCGATTGGAATTGCATAAAAAGAGGGCAGCAAAGGGCGCATGGCACCCATAATTTCAATTCTCATTCTCGGCAATACACCAAGAGAATAAGGAAAATGCAGCAACCAAGAGATGTTCTCGGCTTGGGAAAAAAATCAAGAAGAAAGGAGAAGGATTGGAAGAGCAAGAAATCAATCGGAACCGATTAGTATTTTATTTGATAAATTTTGTTTAAGGAAAAGAACCATAGGGTTCGGCCATGGTGTATGGCCGAACCCCATGGAAGAAGATTGGGAGATGATTTGATTATTTTTGTTGGATAGAAACCATGGAAAGACATGGTCTAATTATGGATTCTTAATGGATGAAATTTGTGAAGATTCTAAACCATGGGTTCAGCCATGGAATATGGCCGAACCCCATAATCAATTATGGGTTTATGTTCATAAATTTTAGATCATGGAAACCATGGACGGTTAGGTGTTTTGGATTTAAAAGAGGGAATATGGAACCATAGGTTCGGCCATAGTGCATGGCGGAACCATAGGGTTCGGCCCCCATGGAAGGTCATTGGTTAATTTTAATAAGAGGTTGATGTTATTGGTATGTGATTTTTGAAGGGATTAAATGGAAGATCAATGATTGGTAATTTTTTTAAAGAGAGGATCTTGAACCATAGGGTTCGGCCATGGTGTATGGCCGAACCCCATAGAGTTGTATTGGTATTATTATTGAATTTTAATGGGAGTAAATAATGGTCAAGATCATGAACCATAGGGTTCGGCCATGGTATATGGCCGAACCCCATGGATTTAGTTATTAATTTAGGAAATAAATGGAAAGAGTTAGATTTGTTTCTATGGGTGAGGTTCGGCCATGGTGTATGGCCGAACCCCACTAAAGTTTATTTATGGAAGTTTGTTTATTTAGAAAGTTTCTAAAAATAGAAGGAGGAGATTAAAATGGGAAAGTTTCTATTTTTGGAAGGTGAAGACTAAATTAGAAAGTTTTAATTAGGAACTTTCTAATTATGGAATTTTAATTTGGAAGCTTTAAAATTATGGAAAGAACTTGGAGTTAGGGATCCAAGAATAGGAATTGATAAATTTAGAAAGTTTCTATTTAGGGATTTTCTAAGTATGGAAGTTGGATATGGAATTTAGAGAAAGTTTCTAAATATGGACCTTCTAATTATGGAAGGGTGGATGATTAAGTTGGAAACCTTCTAATTATGGAAGGATTGATAATAAATTTGGAAACCTTTTTATTATGGAATGATGGATGATAAATTTAGAAACCTTCTAATTATGGATTATTGGTGAAGGTAATGGCAAAGTTGTAAATACATGCCAAAGGGGAGGATCATGGGTTCGGCCATGGCCATGGTGCATGGCCGAACCCCATGAGGTTTATTTTATGGACTTGATTGGTTAAGGAATTTATATAGGGTCTAGTTATGGTAGATTTAAATGAATGAGGGAATCAATGGCAATCTTGTAAATATGTGAACATATTGGATATAGGGTTCGGCCATGGTGTATGGCCGAACCCCATGAATTAATGTATGGATTATTTTGGAACTTAAGTTTTATGAAAATAAGGAAGGTAAATGGCTATGGATATGAACAATAGTATTATTGTAATTAACTAAAGGTTAGACCAATGGCAACTTGGTAAATAAGTGTGAAAATGGTAGACCATGGGTTCGGCCATGGTGTTTGGCCGAACCCCATGGGGATTTGTTTATGGACTTAGAACATTGAAAATCAAGTGGGACTTGGTTATAATTAATTGTTATATCATAAGGTAACGGGACCTCACAAGGTGTTTACGATCGTAAGCGGTTATCGGATGAAAAACGTAAGGACACGTAGCGGTCTTTAGTAGGATTCCACCTCTTTGAAACCATGGTTTATGTACATTGTGTTTATCTTATTTTTGATGAATTTATGCTGCAAAGGATATGTTTCAAATGATGATTTTAAATGCTTTGTCTATATGAGGAAAGAGCATGTGTTTTAAATATGATTTTTAAATGCTATGTTTATCTTATAAATAGCATGTGTTTCATTGGCATCTCATGCATGGCATGGGGTAAAGGATTTGTAACCGGAGGGGCCACACTCCGTCGGGGAGTCCGAAAAACCTATGTGGGGTACTTTAATGTGCTTTTCCATCAGGAAGAAACCGGAGGGTCCACACTCCGTCGGGGCGTCTGAAAGACCTATGTGGTGGGTATTTTTATGTACATGTGATGGGTGGGACTCATTGCATTTGTCATCATTGCATGGCATGGATTTATATGGTTTTTGACATTATGTTATTATATATGTTTTGTACTAACCATGTGTTAGCCGTAACTGGAATACCTACTGGCGCGTTGTTCTAACGCCCTACTTCTACCTTAGTTGATGATACAGGAAACAAGGGGAGTGATGACGCAAGGAGGGCCAGGCATAGGAGCTTGGATGATTTATTTTATATGTTTTGAATAAAGTTACTTATGGACATGTATTTGAGTAACTAGTTTCCGGGAATTTAATAACTTAGATGGTTGGATGTTAATTTTGATAATTATGATATTTGAATGATGATTAAAGACTAGACGTACTTTGCTATCTGAATGGAATAGAACTTGGTTCTATTATTAATTCCGCAGGTTATGATTTTTATTCCGCAAGTTGATATTGTTATGTGTGAACCATTTTTGTGGACTTAGTCCATGCACACATAAGGTTAGCCAGTTAAGGGCCGAACCTCATCCAATCATTTCTTTGTCCTTAATGGTCCATGCATAAAATCTAGGGTTTGACCATGCAAGGCCCAAACCATGATTTTTGATCATTCTTCATCCCTTACATTAAACATGCATGAGGTCCTTATGCCTAACAAGATTAGGGCTCAGCCATGCAAGGGCCGAACCATGTTCCTTGACCATTTCTCATGTTTAGCCATGCATGTTATCCTAACCATATATATACATATTGTCCTTAATAATCCTCATTTACATAATCTATCTTACCCCTTAGCAAAATTAGGGTTTTGTCCACTTTTCCATCTCATTCCTTGGATGGATTTCAAATCCATGGCCCATAACATTTTTGGCCAACTTTCCAATCCGAAATGGAATGCTCCCTTTACCTCTTTCTAATTAATAAAATCTTGTCAAGCACTACTTATCGATTCCGCGACTCCTCCGATCTTCTCCTTCCTTAGTCTTTCTTCTTTCTTCCTCCTTGATCTTTGGCCAAAGAGTGTTGTTTTGTTTAAGATGAAAACCCCAAGGGATGGTTCGGCCAAGGAGAGAGCTTGAGAGAGGGACAGGAGGAGAGTGAGATGAAAACTTTAAGTTCTTTCTTGTCTTGGAGAGAGGTCGGCCCTTAGGGTTTTTGGTGAGAGGGAGAGAAGTTGAAATAGAAAACTCCAAGTCTTTTCTTGTTCAATGAGAGGGTCGGCCAAGCTTGAGGGAGAGAGAGTGAGAGACTGAATGAGATGGAAAGCCAACCCTTTCCATCTTGTCTAGGGTTTCCTTGGGCAAGACTCCACCTCCAACCACCCCCATCAATGTGGAGTCTTCCCTATGAGTCCCTTGACCAAACAAGGGAACGAATGCCCTCCACATGGCACACACCACCCTCTCCAACGTTTTTGGCTAGTGGTTTCCATTGAGATGGAACCCCCACCTCTCCTTTGACCAACCATGAGGATGCATGCCCTCCACATGGGCTCTTTGTCAAGCCAAGAGGGTGCATGCCCTCCACATGGAACACACCACCCTCTCCAACAGTTTTGTGGCTAGTGGTTTCCATGAGATGGAAACCATGCACCGCTCCTTTGACTCACTCCATCTTTTCATCTTCCATGTGACTCATCCCCATTTGACTCACTCCATTTAAATGAAACTCAACTCCTAACTCAAGCATTTGAATGTATTTCCATCTAAGTTAGGTGATTTAATTAAATAATTTAATTCAACTTACTTCACTTGATCCTCTTTAATTCATCCATGAGCTCACCCATGGTTGACCAAGTCAACCATGGTGGCCGGCCCCACTTGTGCCTTAGTCTACATGCCACCTCACTTGATGAGGTGGACTTGGGTCTCACTTGGCTATGCCACTTGGATAATTCCTCATACACTTGCCACCTCACTTGATGAGGTGGACCCCATGCCTTTGATCTTAATTGGGTCCATGACCCGATTAAATACACTCCTTACCCATTTACCCTAATCATCAATCCATCTTGACCCATTGGGTCCCAATTGGGCATTTGACCCAATTGACCACATTGACCCAATTAAATAGAATTAATCCTGTCCATGGTCCATTGGACCATACTTGGCCCATTGCCCCAACTTTGATCCCTGTAACATCCATTCCATCTATAAATCTTAATTTTTAACAATTAAAAATAAATAATAGCCAATATATTTATTGCTTTGAAAATTCCGGCCATTACAATATTACCCTCTTTTGAACATAAGTCACTAGACTCTTATCTTTTCCACTAAGTACATCTTCAAAATTAAGTATATCTTCATTTGCACATAAGTCACTATGTGACTAACAACTTTTGTTCAAAACTTCTACGATACCGAGCATCTCTCAACACTAACTTCCCTGTGATACAAGTCGTAATGCGACTAACACCTTTTTCTTATAACGTGAGATGTAGATCGAAACATGTCCCAATCATTAGAATAATACGTTATCTATGGGACCAACAGGTCCATCACACTACCAACATGTCTCCCATGGTACCGATACCTGGCATCAATCCAAACCACCATGGGAACCATCATCCACAGTTAGATGATATCTATCCCTAGATCCATTAAATTTACCATGGGGCCACTGTATCTATCGTGGGATCGATATATCCACCAATTGTCGTCATCGTCTACCAATAGTGAATACTATAGTAAGTGCAGTGGCATTTGTTATACTACCGTGCTAGTAACAGATATGAAGGTAGTAGATCAAATAACGCATAAGCATATAAACTACAAATTACTGCCATACCTTGAATCACCGAATGATCCACTGTCTCTGGAGAAGAAGTCGAAGTATTCAGTTGTACAGATCCTGATAGAATAGGTATCCGTCTTGTCTGGTCAGGTGCTCTAGATCCTTGTGACTGAGTGGTCGAGCCGTACGACGGAAAGAACCCCTGAAGTGAGGAGATCTATTGTTCAGTGGACACCCTTTTTCGAAATAGTCCTGCTGACCACACTAGAAACAGGAGTGAGGAGATCTATCGTTCTGTGGACACTCTCTTTTGAAATGGCCTTCCTGACCACAGTAGAAATAGGAGTGAGGAGATCTATCATTCTGTGGACACTCTCGTTTGAAATGGCCCTGCTGACCACACTGGAAACAAGAATTTCCAGTGGAACCAGTAGAGGCTGAAAGTCTCCCAAAATAGGGTTTGAATCTCTTGTGAGGGCAAAAAGTATTTCCCCCACCCCGACCTTTTTTGTCCTGTGTTTCATTGGGGTTTGTGTCTCCATTTCCACTCAAGAGTTGTTGTAGAATGGAAGTGACTACCACTTGTACTAGGTTCCGTAGTTCTGGAGGTACTTTAGGAATGTTTGCACTGTCCTGACCCTTTCCGTTATGTTCTTCTTCCTTTTGTTGGTTCTGTTGTGTATGTCTTCCTTTTGGAGGCATTTTCCTAAGTCATTGAAACATCATTTGACTTAGATTCCTTGTAAAGTTTTGTGTTCTTCATAGTTTGGGGAATTGCCAAATATGCACTCTTTGTATTTCTTTGTTTTTTTGGGGAAACTTCCTAAGCGTTATTGTAACACCCGGATTTTCGAAGTTATTAATATATATGAAAATTACCCATTTAATTTGTGAATTATTAAATATGGACTATAGATGGGTAAAGTGTTGGGTCATAGCCCAATTAAGACCCAACGGATTGTGGAAATGTTTTCAATAGAATTAAATGGGGCTGTATTAAAATGGAATATAGATTACATGGCCGTGTGTGGGAGATTTACATATCCATGATTATGCGCATAAAGGGAACTTGGAAGATTGCTTTGGCCGTGTATGTGTGATATGCGCATCCATGAAGATATGTTAGAGTATCTTTAAAAGGGGTCTTTCCTTGTTAAAAAAGGCATTAAGGCAATGGCTAAATGAAGGGGCGCTCAGCACCTTCTAAGATGGAACCGTGTGGAGGTTTTATAGAAGGAAGAAGGGGCGCATGGCACCTTCTAAATTAGGACCGATTGGAAGTCTTATAAGGAAAAGGCAACAAGGGCGCACGACACACACAAATTAAGAGAGGAGCGCAAGGCATTCATAAATCAAGAGAAGAGAGAGCAGCCAGCTTTGTGAAAGATCAAGGAGGAAAAGGCTAAAGGAGGAGAAGATTGGAAGAGCAAGAACAAGCGAAGGAAAACCAGAGGAGTTGCGGAACCGGTAAGTAGTTTGATAATTTTGTTTAAGATAAGGAACCATAGGGTTCGGCCATGGTGTATGGCCGAACCCCATGGAAGGTCATTAGTGAATTATAATGGATTTAAATGATGGAAGATCATAGATAAATGCTGATGATGTTAAAGGGTTAAAAATGGATAAGAATCATGGATCATGGATTCGGCCATGGTGTATGGTCGAACCCCATGGAAAAATATAGATGGATTTAATATGGTAATTGATATAATGGATAAAATGGAAAGTAATACATCATAGGGTTCGGCCATGGTGTTTGGCCGAACCCCATGAATAAATTCTATGGTTCAATTATAGATTTATTATTGTAAATAAATTAAGAAGGAGGATGGAACAAAGATATCATGGGTTCGGCCATGGTGTATGGCCGAACCCCATAAACCAATATTATGGATCTAATATGAGTAAATAAAGGAATGATTAAGCTAGGATATGGAGGGTTTTATTTATGGTTCTATGGTTGGGGATCATTGGTGGATTCATGTATGTAATGTCTAAATTTACGGATCTATGTGTTGAACCTAAACCTAAGGTGATGAAGGAAATGGCAAAAAGGTAAATAGGTGAAAATGATGGACATAGCGCTCCGCCATGGTGTATGGCCGAACCCCATGAACTATTTGATGGACCATGTGTTGGAATATTTTAAGGGACACTTAGAGTGGTTATGCATATTTAAGGGAATGAGGTTTTTAATTATATATAGACCTATGTTCATGTTATTGGTTATGGATATGTATAATGGTAATGTTGTAAATAAGTGAAATTAAGGGACCATGGGTTCGGCCATGGTGCATGGCCGAACCCCATGAGGAATATTTTGTGGACCTATGTTTTTGGACCTAAAACATAAGGTGATGGAAACAATGGCATAGAATGTAAATATGGGTAAAATGAAAGATCATGGGTTCGGCCATGGTGTATGGCCGAACCCCATAGGAATGTTTTGGTTAGGGATTTGCATAAATGGCAAAGATGTAAACAAGAGTGAAAATAATGGACCTGGGTTCAGCCATGGTGTATGGCAGAACCCCATGGAGAATGTTTGGTGGACCTTGGGTTATGTATGTTGAATTAAATAAATGGGAAGTGATATGATCTTGTACTTAAGTTAAATGAGCAAAAAGGAAACTAAAACAAAAGGGGTGAGGTTCGGCCATGGTGTATGGCCGAACCCTGCAAGTTGAGTTTATGGACTTGGACATTATTATAAATCAAATGGGACATGGTTTTAATTGATTGATATATTATAAGGTAACGGGACCTCACAAGGTGTTTATGATCGTGAGCGGTTACCGGACGAAAGCGCAAGAACATGTTAGTGGTCTTTGGTAGGATTCCACCTCTTTGAAACCATGGGTTCATGTACAATGTTTTTATCTTATTTGATGAATTTATGTTGAAAAGATATGTTTCAAATGTGAGTTTTAATGCTATGTTTATTATATAAAATAGCATGTGTTTCATTGGCATCTCATGCATGGCATGGGGTGAAGGATATGTAACCGGAGGGGCCACACTCCGTCGGGGCGTCCGAAAAACCTATGTGGGATACCTTGATGTGTTTTTCCATCAAGAAGAAACCGGAGGGGCCACACTCCTTCGGGGTGTCCGAAAGACCTATGTGGGGGTACTTATATGTACTTGTGATGGGTGGGACTCATTGCATCTGACATCATGACATGGCATGGTTTATATGGTTTTTGACATTATGATATTATTATATATGTTTTGTACTAACCATGTGTTAGCCCTAAATGGAATACCTACTAGGCGCGTTGTTCTAACGCCCTACTTCTACCCTAGTGGATGATACGGGAAACGAGGGGAACGAGGAACGCGAAAAGGGCCAAGCATAGGAGCTTGGATGCTTTATTTTATATTTTGATTAAGTTATTTATGGACTTGTATTTGAGTATCTAGACTTTGGGCATGTAATAATTTAGATGATTGGCTATGGTTGGATATTGATTTGGATAATTACGTTATGTTAACTATGGATAAAGACTTGACGTACTTTGCTATCTAAAATGGAATAAAACTAGGTTCTAATATAATTCCGTAGTTATGATGTTATTCCGCATGTTTATATTGTTATGTGTGAACCGTTTTCATGGACTTAGTCCATGCACAAATAGGGTTGGCCAGTTAAGGGTCGGACTTTAGAAGTTCGGACTTAGCTCGCGTTGTGATGTTCCGCTCTCTATCACTCTTTATTTATAAAAAAAGAAAGACTCTGATTTTTGGAAAGGGTAAAGTGAAAAAGGGCGGGGCGTTACAGTTGGTATTAGAGTGAACCAGAAAAATTGAATATTTCGGAGTAAATTAATCCGGCACCCGTGCATAAATTTACTTCGTTAGACTAAGACGGAACAACAATGAACAATAGCAAAGGAAGTACAGTCAAAATAATTGGATTTATCAAACATAGCAAAATAGGATATATTTCCCAGAAAAAAAAGAAAAGAAAGATCAAGGGTGCTTATTTGGAAATTTCCCCAAAAGTAGGAAAATACAAACTTTAAGATGAAAACTAGGTCATGATATTTTTCAATTGCTTAGGGAAAAATGCCTCCAAAGTGAAATACCCGACAAAACTAGAAATAGAAGGAAAATGAGGTAGAAAAATCTCAACCTGAAGAGGAGGAACGACAATCCCGACATGAAGAGGAAGAACAACCATCCCACCAAGAGGAGAAGGAACAAAGCAGTGTTAATATACCGGTGGTGCCTCCTAAACTGCAAAACTTGGTTCAAGTGGTGGTCACTTCGGTGCTTCAACAACACTTGAACGGGAATGGAACCACCCATGAGATCAATGACAGGAGCATGGTCAGGGACTTCCAGCAACAGCGCCCTCCTTACTTCAAAGGTAGAAAAGGGGCTGTCGAAGCAGAAAATTGGCTGAAGAAGATCACTCGGATCCTAACCCTACTTAAGATTTCGAGTCATGCTAACAATATTTTACTGGCCATGTCACAACTGATCGATGATGATGGTAAAAGGTGGGAGGTGATACAGAAGTAGCGAGCACTTCTTTCGGAAGGAGAAATGACTGCAATGACTTGGGATCAGTTCTCAGCTACCTTCTTGGACCATTATTTTCTTGAGGAGGAGAATGAGCGTCAGACCCAAGCTTTTCTATCTTTGGTACAAGGTACCATGACGGTGGCAGAGTACCACCAGGAGTTTCTCAGTTTGCCTTGCTATGCATTCTATATGGTAGATACAGAGTATCGAAGGGCACGCAAGTTTGAGCAGGGCCTTCGGCCAAGCATTAGGGCCAAGGTAACCATATTCAAGGCAGTCACATTGGCAGAGGTGGTCAGCAAGACCACTATAGCAGAACAAGAGATGGCTGAGTTAGTGCGTTTTGACAATCACAGAGCTCAGAGTGGGAAGGGCACATTTCAGCCCAACAAGAGGTTCCAACTGAACTTTAGTAGACCTTCACCATCCACTGGGTCAACAGGGGGCTTTCGTCCCAATCATCCCTCCCCATCTGCATCAATCACTTAGGCTCCCAGAGGGCTGAACAACTGCTTCCATTGTGATCAGCCAGGCCATTTCAAAAGGGAATGCCTATAGCTCAACAAACCCTCTCAGTCCAGGGGTTCATTTCGCCCACCAGCTAGGCCAGCTAATTCACGAGGAGGCAGAATATCTAACTAGGTGGGACGGGCACCTATAGGATCTGGACGGTTGTTTACATTAGCTCCTCCAGTAGCAGAGCATCACTCTGTGATTCAAGGTATGGCGGTAGCCAGTAGTTCCTACGCCTTTGCTTTATTTGATTCTGGAGCATCCCACTCTTTCATATCTGCTGCATTCATATCTGTAACTAGAACTTTAATACAAAAACTGTCCACATCACTCACCATTGTATCCCCCGTCGGAGACACATCATTGGGGCTTATATGCACAGCTGTGAATACTGAACTCGCTGGACTCAGATTTGAGTTCAACTATTTGGTACTCGATATGACAGAGTACGATATTATCTTCGGCATGGACTAGTTGTCTAGCTTTCAGGCCGACATTTATTGCTATCGCCGCAGGGTGACATTTTGGTCACCCGAGGGAAAACTACATGTGGTGCGTACTGACAAACAAAGCAGACTGCATGAAGGGTTGAGTCATCTTGTATTGAACAGTATCAGAATCAACAAGGCACCAGTGGCTGAACTTCCGGCAATAGTAAAGGACTATGCAGACGTATTTCCAATAGAACTCCCTAGCTTGCCTCCCATGAAGGAGATTAATTTTGAAATCAAGTTGTACCCTGGCACTGCACCAGTGTCATTACCACACTACCGAATGGCACCAGCAAAGATGTCCGAACTAAAGAAGCAGATTGATGAACTGCTCAGACTGGATGGCATCCGGAAAAGTACATTGGCTTGGGGAGCTCCGGTTTTATTTGTGAAGAAGAAAGATGGTTCACTCTGTACGTGTGTGGATTACCGAAAACTGAACCAGCTGACGGTCAGAAACAAGTACCCTCTACCCAGGATCGATGATCTATTTGATCAACTTAGAGGTTCCAGTCATTTCTCTAAGATTGACCTAATGTCCGGATACCATCAAATCCGGGTTAAGGAGGAGCACATAGAACAGACAGCCTTCAGAACGCGGTATGGACTATATGAGTTTGTAGTCATGCCGTTTGGACTCACTAATGCACCGGCTGTGTTCATGGATCTATTGAATAGGATCTTCCGTCCTTACTTGGACCAATTTGTCATTGTATTTATTGATGACATTTTGATTTATTCCAAAACTCAGGAAGAACATGCTGAGCACCTGTGGATAGTTTTGGACACCTTGAGGAAGAACAAGTTATATGCAAAAGCCAGCAAGCGTGAATTCTGGCTACCCAATGTTAACTTCTTAGGACATGTCATATCAGAAGAAGGTATAGCCGTGGACCTGGCTAAAGTGGCGGCAGTGGGAGAATGGAAAGCACCAAAGAATGTAACTGAGATCCATAGCTTTTTGGGATTGGCTGGTTACTACAGGAAGTTTATCATGGATTTCTCCAAAATAGCATCACCACTTACTCGGCTCACTCAGAAAGGAGTCAAATTTGAGTGGTCAGATCTATGCAACCAGAGATTTGAGGACCTGAAAGATAGACTGACAACGGCTCCTGTTTTAATTTTGCCAGAAAGAGGCAAGGCTTATGAGGTGCAATGCGATGCTTCAGGAGAGGGACTTGGGTGTGTCTTCAGTCAAACTCATTGTGTGGTGGCTTATTGTTCAAGACAATTAAAAGTACATGAACGCCTCTATCCTACGCACGATCTTGAACTAGCCGCAGTGGTCTTCGCTTTCAAAAGCTGGAGACATTATCTATATGGTGAGAAATTTGAAGTATTTTAACATCATAAAAGCTTGAAGTACTTGTTTGATCAGAAAGAGCTCAACCTGAGGCAGCATGGATGGATGGAATATTTGGCAGATTATGAGTTTGCACTTCGTTATTGTAACGCCCGCCCCTTTTCACCGAAATCAGAGTCTAATTTTTTTTTTTAAATAAAAAGTGACAAAGGGCGCGGGACGTCACGGCGCGAGTTAAGTCCGAGCTTCTAAAGCCCGGCCCTTAACTGGCCAACCTACGTGTGCGTGGAACTAAGTCCACGAAGAACGGTTCACACATAGAAGTAACCTTGCGGAATATTAAACTAAATGCGGAAATTATAATAGAGTTTATCCTACCGATTTTTAGATAGCAGGGAAGATATATTCATTTAATTACTAAAATACCTCAAAATCACAGTGTCCAAAATAAAATCCAAAACATAGTAAGTAATCTAAATTATTACATTCCGATGAGCTAAGCTACTCAAATTACATTTCCAAAATAAATCTTAAATAAACTAAGTAGCTCACTTCCCCAAGCTCCTATGCCTGGCTCCTGTCTCGTCCTTCGATTCCGCCATCTCCTGCGTCATCAGCTAAGGTGGAAGTAGGACGTTAGACAACGTGCCCAGTAGGACTCCGAGTAGGGCTGACACATGGATTAGTGATAACAAACACATAGGTAATCATATAATGAAAACTATAAAATGAATGCCATGCCATGGGTGTCTTATGTCATGTGTCCCACCCATCATCCATACCATCATGATGCCATATCCCCCTTGATGGAAAAACCTCATCAAGATATCCCCATGTTTGCATCTCAGTCGCCCCGACGGAGCATGGACTCCGGTTATAGCACATCAGGCTATCCTCATGTTTGCATCTCAGTCGCCCCGACGGAGCATGGACTCCGGTTATAGCACATCAGGTTATTCCCATGTTTGCTTCTCGGTCGCCCCAACGGAGCATGGACTCCGGTTATAGCACATCAGGCTATCCCCATGTTTGCTTCTCAGTCGCCCCGACGGAGCATGGACTCCGGTTTCTTTATTTTCCCGCCCATGCCATGCATGAGATGTAAATGCATTATGCTATGTAATATATATAACTCATAGCCTTAATATATATAACTCATAACCTTAACATATAATGGATAACCTTAAAATATAATTCATATCATTAACATATAATTCATAGCCTTAAAACCCATCATAAGACAAATCATATAATTATCAAAATAAATCAAAGGAAACATCACATAATCCATGGCTTACAAAACAGTAGGAATCCTACCGAATACCGACTAGCGTCCCTTTACGTTTCCGTCCGATAATCCAGTCACCGATACGTGCACCACTTGCGATGTCCGGTACCTTATTACATATGAATAATCAGCCCATGTTTTTAGCCATTTAAGTCCATTAATCATACCTTAGCGGGGTTCGGCTATACACCATGGCCGATCCTCACTAACTAGGTTTGTGGGTCCCGTTTAATCCATTAATTATTTTAATTTCATGAGTCTAAAAATTAGCAACCTTAGACTCCATAAATCAGAAATTAAGACTACTACTTAGAACCCTTAAATTCAGAACATCCCCCATGGGGTTCGGCCATGTATCATGGCCGAACCCATGGTTCTTGAATTTGACCATTATTTACGGTTTTACCACTATCCTTCTATGGCTAAGTTCTCATTTTATTTCTCCATTCTTAGGCCCATAATTGATCCATAACCTTGGATCCATTAATGACTCACCAATCATGAGATACAACCATTAAAAAATCAGCCACTATCTTAGCCTAATTCCCATTAATTAAAGCATATACATAGACCTTAATCTTAGCCCATCAATTGGTTCACAATTGGGTCATGGGTTCGGCCCTACACCATGGTCGAACCCATGATGTCTCTTCCATATTTTTCTTGGACCTAATCACAACATTTAGGTCCCCCATATGTCCTTCCATGAGGGGGTTTACATCATGCATTAAAACCATCATTCTTAATCATACTTGAGTCCATTAACTTAGCCACATTCCCATTTATTTTTCATGGTTTCCAAAAACACTTAATCCATTAAATCTTCCCATGGGGTTCATGGTTTATCAATACTTCCACTCCTTTAAAACATTATCTGCTACACTTAAAATTCCATTTAAACTATCAACATTTTTAATCATCTTTCCATCTCTTCACCCATTAAAACCACTATTACATCACCATAGGGTTCGGCCATACACCATGGCCGAACCCATGGTTCATGGTTCATCATTCATTGGTGACATTTAAGACATAAAAACATTAACCTTCATCAATGGATTCCCTCATTTAAAAACCCCTTAAAAAAACAGTAATCATTCATTCATTTAAAACTTTAAAAATCATTAACCTCTAAACATAGCCTCCATTCTCTAAAACCATTAAAATTCTAACACCATCACCATAAGTTCATGGTCCATCATTCATTCATGCCTTTTAAGGCCACAAAAATCATCCACATCTTCATGAATTTCCTCATTTAAAATCCCTTTAAAAATCACTACATTTAATCATTAAAACCCTAAAAATCATAAATCATATTCCATGGTTTCCATTCTTTAAGAACCCCATTAAAATTCTAACACCATCACCATAAGTTTCATGGCCCATCGTTCATTCATGCCTTTTGAGGCCATAAAAATCATTCACATCTCCCATAAATTTCCTCATTTACGATCCCTTTAAAAATTACCACATTTAATCATGTTTAAATAAACCTTATTACATAATGTCCTTAATACCTCCATTTATTTTTCTTAATCTCTCCTTCCCATTTTGTCCATTTCTTACTTCATCTTTTGGATGGATTTTAAATCCAAGGCCCATGATATTTTTGGCCACATTAAATCCAAGAACTGGACCCATTTTTAAACCTTAAAAACCTAACCTCTTGTTTTAGAAATACTTACAGATCCAACGGCTCCTCCGACTTTTCTTTCTCCTCTTGGATTCCTTGGCCTTCTTTCTTCTTCTTCTCCTTTGTTGGTCGGCCAAGATGTGTTTGATCAAATGAAAAACATCAAGCTTGCGTCGGCTAAGATGGAGTAGATTTGAGAGAGAGATGGGGAGAGGATGTCTCAAGCTTTGGTCTTGAGGTGGAGGGCCCAAGCTTGAACTTCTTTCTTCTCTTCTTCTCTTCTTAGTTTTTTTTCTTCTTCTTTTCTCTTTGGTGTGGGTCGGCAATGAGAGAGCAAGAGAGGGAGAGAGTGAAAGAGTTAGATGGAAAGAGATGGAGAAAAGAGATAAGGTTCATCTCATTTGGTTGAGTGACTTACACTCCACCATTTAATTCTCCCACCAACCAAGCATGGGTTCATGTGCTTAGTGGTGGTGGTTGGGATAAACCACCACCCTTAGCCAACGTTTTTTGGTATCTTGCAATGAGGTGGTTTGGTCTTCCATTTGACCATTTGACCACCTTTTGGATAGTTTAATTAGATAATTAACTTAGGTTAAATAATTCCCACTTAACCTAATTCCATTCTCTTAAATTCCCTTCATGTATCCACCCATGGTTGACCAATTCAACCATGGTGGCCAGCCCCACCAATCCTTGGTCTATACGCCACCTCATTTGGTGAGGTGGAGGTGGGTCCCATTCGGCCATGTCACCTTGATCACTCCATCACCAACTTAGATGACTTAAATTTAATTAGATCCACTTCAACTGTTTGGATCACCATTGGGCCCATGGCCCAATTAAATTTATTTCCTACCTATTTACCTTAGAGTTTAACTCATCTTGATCCATTGGGTCCCAAATGGGTATTGGGCCCAAATTGAGCATCCTTGGCCCAATTAAGTGAACTCATTCCAATTCATGGCCCATTGGACCATACTTGGGCCTTTGCCCAAATTTTGATCCACTTAACATTTATTCCATCATATTTCCCAATTTCCATCATTAAAATTAAATAATAGCCACATATATATTGATTTAAAAATTCCGGGCTATTACAGTTATCACCCTGGCAAGGCGAACAAGGTGGCGGATGCCCTCAGCTGCATATCACATGCATCAGTGCCAAGATGTCTGTAACGCCCTTCCCTTTTTCACTCGCTTCTTCCCGTAAATTCAGAGTCTATTTTTTTTATAACAGAGTAGAGTGATAGAGCGCGGGACGTCACGACGCGAGCTAAGTCCGAACTTCCAAAGTCCGACCCTTAACTGGCCAACCCTATGTGTGCATGGACCAAGTCCATGAAAATGGTTCACACATAACAATATAAACCTGCGGAATATTAGCATCAAAATTGCAGAATCATAATAGAACCAAGTTCTATTCCATTTAGATAGCAATGTACGTCAAGTTCTTAATCATCAATCAAATATCATATGTAATAGCCTGGATTTTTAAGTAATAATTATATTGGCTATTATTTATTTTAATGGTTGGAATTAAGAATTTTGATGGAATGAATGGTAAATGGATCAAAATTTGGGCAATGGCCCAAGTATGGTCCAATGAACCATGGGTTGGATAATTTCCAATTAATTGGGTCAATGATGGTTAATTGGGTCAAGGATGGTCAATTGGGTCAAATACCCATTTGGGACCCAATGGATCAAGAGAGTATGAGCATTAGGGTAAATGGGTAGGAGGTAAATTTAATTGGGCCATGGGCCCAATGGTGATAAAAGGAATGGGGTCCATCTCATGGACAAATGTGGGAGTGAAATATCCAAGATGGCATAGTCGAGTGGGGCCCAACTCCACCTCATCAAGTGAGGTGGTGTGTGGACCAAGACATAGGTGGGGCCGACCACCATGGTTGACTTGGTCAACCATGAATGAGTCAAAGCAAAATTGAGGAGGATCAAGGTGAATTGAATTGGATAAATTGATTAAAATCACCTAAGTTAAGTTGGAATAAATCAAGTGGCATAATCAAATGGGACCCAACTCCACCTCATCAAGTGAGGTGGCGGGTGGGCCAAGGCATTGGTGGGGCCGGCAACCATGGTTGACTTGGTCAACCATGGGTGGATTCATGGAGGAAGTAAAGATGAATAAGTGGAATTAAATTATGTAATTAAATGACCTAAGTTAGATATCAAATTAAATAAATGAGTTGCATTACATGGAGTGAGTTCAATGGGGGTGAGTCACCTAGAAAATGGGTGAGTCAAATGGGTGGTTTCATCTCATGGAAACCACCAAACCATCAAGACAAAACCATCCAAAGTCGTTGGATGATGTGGAGTGCCACATGGAGGGCATGCTTCCCCTTTGGCTAGACCAAAAGCCTAGGTGGAGAGCATGCATTGACCAAAAATGAGGTGGTGGTGCCACCTCATCCAAACCCACCCAAAATCATTGGCCATGGAGGGGTTGGGAGTGCCATGTGGAGGGTATGCACCCTCCATGGCTAGACAAGATCCTTAAGTTGGGGGCATGCTAGGGCATGCATTGGCCCAAAGGGAGGTGATGGTTCCACCTCATCCCAACCACCACCACTAAAGGATAAGAGACCTAAGATTAAGGGCATGCATGGACCATGATTGGGCAAAGGAAGGATGGTGGAGTCTAGCCCAAGCAAGCACAAGTCAAGATGGAAAGATGGATTTTCCATCTCATTCCTCTCACCTCACTCTCTCCCTCCCTCTCTTGGCCGACCCTCACACAAGGAGAAAGACAAGAAAAAGACTTAGAGAAAAGGAGGAGATCCCAAGCTTGGCCGACCACCATCTCAAGACCCAAGACTTAGGATATTTTCCCATTCTCTCCTCCTCTCCCTCTCTCAAACCTACCACCATCTTGGCCGAAGCAACCCTTGTGATCTCATCTTGATCAAGCTCATATATTGGCCGAAGATCAAAGAGAAGAGGAAGAGGGAAGGCTAAGGATCAAAGAGGAGCAAAAAGAAATCGGAAGAGCCGCGGGATTGGTAAGTAGTCCTCAACAAGAGTTTATTTTTAAAAGAGTTAAAAGGAGACCATGGAGTCCATTTTTCTTGGATTAATTGGTGGCCAAAATATTATGGGCCATGGATCTAAAAATCCATCCAAGAAAGGGGATGAGAAATGGACAAACCCTAATGGGTAAGATAGGTTAAGAAAAATAATGGAATACTAAGGACACTATGTATATATTTGGGTATGTATGCATGCATGACAAAAAGGGTTCAAGGATCATGGTTTGGCCATTGCATGGCCAAACCCTAACTGTTATGAAGATGTGGGAAGGACCTCATGCATGTCAAAAGTATGGTGAATGATCAAAATGTATGGTTTGGCCTTCGCATGGCCAAACCCTAGGGTTTCTTGTATGAGAACCATTAAGTAACAAATCATGGAAATATGATTTTTGAAGAAATAATAAACCATAGGGTTCGGCCATGGGGAAGAATACTAAGTATTTCTCCATGGGTTTAAAGGATGAAAACCATGGAATGATTGGTTAATGGTTTTAGGGTTTTTGAATGGTTAAATGATAGTAAATTTTAAAGGGGTTAAGTGAGGGACACCATGGAGAAATGTTAATGAATATTTATGGTCTTAAACCTTGCAAATGAAGATGAACCATGGACCATGGGTTCGGCCATGTTGTATGGCCGAACCCCATGGAGAGTGATTGGTGAACTTAGAGGTATTTGGACAATGGAGATGGATTTTAAATGTAGTTAATGATGATAAAAAATGATGATCTAAATGTATGATTAAACCCCCCCCATGGAGGGACTTTTTTATGGGTCTAAATATGGTAAATGATTTAAAGGGGAATGAAAAAATAAGACATCATGGGTTTGGCCATAGTGTATGGCCGAACCCCATGACCCATTTTATGAGTCATTTCATGGATTAAGTATGGATCTATGCATGTTTAAAATGAATGGGTATTAAGTTAAGGAAATGGCTGATTTATAATGGGTTTTGTGTCATGATTAATGAGGCATTGATGGATCCATGTTTATGGATCAGTTAGGGAAATGGACATGCATAAATGAAAGGTGATTAACCATGGGAAGAAGGAGTGGCAAAAATGTAAATTAGGCCAAAATGAAGAACCATGGGTTCGGCCATGGTGTATGGCCGAACCTCATGGGGGATGGTTGTGGACTTAGGGACTTTTAATGATGACCTTATTTGTTGGATAAATGAACCAAAGGGTGGCTGATTTTAGACCCTCATGACTAAATGGATCTAAGGATTTAAAAAGGGACCCAAAAACCTAGTTAGTGAGGTTCGACCATGGTGTATGGCCAAACCCCACTAAGGCATGTATAATGGACTTAGGCATGGTTGAAACATTGGGTTAATTTGTTGATGTGTAATAAGGTAACGGGATCTTGCAAGCGGTGCACGATCGGTGACCGAATTCTTGGACGGAAATGTGAGGCATATTAGTTGGTCTTTGGTAGGATTCCTACCTCATTGAAAGCCATGGATTAGGTGTATATGAATGTTTTACTTGATCTATTTTGGTAATCAAATGTTGTGTTTAAAGATGGGATTTTAATGCTATGGTTTGTATAACTATATGACATATTGCACTTACATCTCATGCATAACATGGGATTAATGAAAGGAAACCAGAGTCCACGCTCCGTTGGGGCGACCGATAAACAAACGTGGGGATACCTTGATGAGGCTTTTCCATCAAGGGGGATACAATGTGTTTGAGATACCTTGATAAGGTTTTTCCATCAAAAGGGTTACTATGTGTTTATGATATCTTGATGAGGCTTTTCCATCAAGAGGGTTACTATGTGTTTATGATATCTTGATGAGGCTTTTCCATCAAGAGGGTTACTATGTGTTTATGATATCTTGATGAGGTTTTTCCATCAAGAGGGATACTATGTGTTTATGATACCTTGATGAGGCTTTTCCATCAAGAGGGATACTATGTGTTTGTGATACCTTGATGAGGTTTTTCCATCAAGAGGGATACTTTGTAATTGTGATACCTTGATGAAGATTTTCCATCAAGAGGGGTTGTGATGGTGATATGGATGATGGGTGGGACTCATGGCATATGACACCCATTGCAAGGCATTGCATTTACTTGCATGGTTTTGTTATTAAGTTATAACTATGTGTTTTGTTTATACTAATCCATGTGTTGACCCTACTCGGAGTACCTACTGGGCGCGTTGTCTAACGCCCTACTTCCACCTTAGATGATGACGCAGGAAATGGAGGAAGTGAAGGACGTGATCGGAGCCAAGCGTAGGAGCTTGGAGGAGCTCGATTAATTTATTTAAGTTTTATTCATGGTTAGGTAATTCGAGTAACTTAGCTCGTTGGACTGTAATAACTTAGACTATTCCTATGGGTTGGACTTTTATTTTGGACATTTTAAGTTGAGGTATTTATTAATTAAGTGATGTAATTCCTTGCTATCTAAAATTGGTAGGATAGACTCTATTATAATTCAGCATTAAGTGTATATTCCGCAAGCTTACTTTCTACGTGTGAACAGTTCTCGTGGACTTAGCTCCACGCACACGTAGGGTTGGCTAGTTAAGGGTTGGGCCTTGGAAGCTCGGACTTAACTCGCGTCGTGACGTCCCGTGCTCTTTGTCACTCTTTATTAAAAAAAAAAATAGACTTTGATTTTCGGCTAAGCGAGTGAAAGGGGACGGGGCGTTACACATAAATATCCAAATAAACATCCATCCATCTAAGTTATTACATTCCGAAATGTAGATACTCAAATACAAATCCATGAGTAACTTTTATTAAAATAATAAACTAAATCATCCAAGCTCGTATGCCCTGCCCGTCTTGCGTTCATCATTCCCCTGATTTCCTGTATCATCAACTAAGGTAGAAGTAGGGCGTTAGAACAACGCGTCCAGTAGGTATTCTTGTTACGGCTAACACATGGTCAGTACAAAACATATATAATAATATCGTAATATCAAAAACCACATTAATCCATGCCATGCAATGATGACAAATGAAATGAGTCCCACCCATCACATGTACATAAAAGTACCCACCACATAGGTCTTTCGGATGCCCTGGCGGAGTGTGGACCCTCTAGATTCTTCCTGATGGAAAATCACATCAAGGTACCGCACATAGGTTTTTCAGACGCCACGACGGAGTGTGACCCCTCCGTTTACAAATCCTCCACCCCATGCCATGCATGAGATGCCAATGAAACACATGCTATTTTATAGCATAAACATAGCATTAAAAAATAACTTTTGAAACATAATCAACACATGCTATTTATACGATTAAACATAGCATTTAAAATTCATCAATTTAAAACATATCGTTTACAGCATCAATTTCATAAAAAATAAGATAAAACAAATGTACATAAACCCATGGTTTCAAAGAGGTGGAATCCTGCCAAAGACCGTTACGTGTCCTTGCGTCTTTCGTCCGGTAACCACTCATGATCGTAAACACCTTGTGAGGTCCCGTTACCTTATAATATAAAATCAATCAAAACCAAGTCCCACTTGATTTACAACATTTAAAATCCATTGACCAATCCCCATATTTACAAGATTGCCATTCATGGCCAACCTTCCATCTTAGCATGTATTCACAACTTTGCCCTTGGTTTAATCATTTCAAACCTTCCACTCCTTCACACATAAACACAATAGACCCATAACTGATTCATGATTCATAAATAAGACTCTAATCCTTCCCTTCATTTAATCATATTAGGTCCATATAAATTCCATAACCACTCAAATCCATAAAAGAGACCTCATGGGGTTCGGCCATACATCATGGCCGAACCCATGATCTTTCACTTTAGGCTATAATTACAACTTTGCCATTGGTCTCATCCATAGTTAACATTTCATTCTATTACAAACACCTAAATCCATATTTTGATCCACAAACCATAAAATTGGTTCATGGGGTTCGGCCAAGCACCATGGCCGAACCCATGATGCCTAAGTTTCCATTAATTTCATCAACCTCCATTATTAGCAATTCCATAATTAACAAGTCCACAATTTGAAGGTCCATATTTAGAAAGTTTCTAAGTTTAGCATACTTCCTTCCATAATTAGATAATTTTCAATTTTAGCATGCAACTTCCATAATTAACAATCATCTTCCATAAATAAACTCTAGTGGGGTTTGGCCATACACCATGGCCGAACCTCACCCAATTGAGACAATCCATTCACTTTCTAATTTAATATAACTTCCATAAATAAAAACCTTCCCATTTTAAACTCCTTCTATATTTAGAAGGTTTCCAAATTTATCTCCACCTTCTATATTTAGAAGGTTTCCATATTTAAAACATAAATCCTTCCATACTTAGAAGGTTTCCAAGATAGTCTCCACCTTCCATTATTAATCTTAGGTCCATAATTAGATAGCTTCTAATTAAATCATCTCTTCCATAAAATAAACCCTAGTGAGGTTCGGCCATGCACCATGGCCGAACCTCACTCGTAGAAATAATCCATATATTAATTTCTTTCTAACATGGAGTTCGGCCATGCATTGTGGCCGAACCCTATGGTTCATGCTTCCATTTAATTCCTTTCCAAATTACATAACATTAACATCAAACTATTATTTAAAATTAACCAAACCAATTCACCTCCATGGGATTCGGCCATACACCATGGCCTAACCCTATGGTTCTTTAATTTATTTCCTTGAACATAACTCCATAATTTTCTTCCTTAATTCCATAATCTAATTGCATTAACATTATCCCAAAATTCTCTATGGGGTCCGGCCATAACCATGGCCGAACCCTAGGGTCCTTGGTTCTCCATCAAAACATTCATTTAAATCATTAACCTTAGGTCCATATAATTCAATGCCTAAGAAAACCCCAAATTCATAAATTTATTTGGTGGGGTTTGGCCGAACCTCACCCCTCCAAACATCATATTTCATTATCAACAAACTCCCATAAAAATTCATGAACATATTTGTGGGGTTCGACCATACACTATGGCCGAACCTCATCCCTTTTCTTCCATTCTTTTGGTCTTATATCTTAGCCATAATCAAATCATGGTTCGGCCATGCAATGGCCGACCCATATCCTTAACCATATTTCCATTTAAAATTATCATGATTATCTCCCAATCTTCTTCCATGGGGTTCTTTTCTTTTAAAGAAAAATTATAAAATCACTTACCGGTTCCGCGACTCCTTCGGTTTTCCTTCTCTCCTGTTGGTTCTTGCTTTTCCAATCCTTTTCATCCTTGGCCTTCTCTTCTTGCTGGCTGCCCTCTCTTCCTCTTGAGAATTGGCGAGAATGGGGCTTTAGAGAAGGAAAGAATTTGGCTATGTGTATTGCCGTGCGCCCCTCTCCTCTCTTTTATTAAAAAATCTCCCTTTAGTCCTAATTTAGAATGTACTTAAGATAACCCTTCCCCCTTAGGGCCGTGCGCCCCTTGCTTCCTCTTTTTAAAAGATTTTATGCGCATGGCATAGATATGGGTATCCCTTTACACGACCATGTTATTTTATTCTTATTCTTAGATATCTTCTTTATTTAATTTTAGACAATTTCTTAAATATGCAAATCCTAGATATTTTCTCAAAATATTCTAGCATATCACATAGATATGCATATCACTCATGCGCATGAACTTGGATTTAATATCTAAAATTCGGTCATGCACATTTATTTAATAATTCACTAATTAAAAAGGGAAATTTTCATATATTTAAATAATCTAAAAATCCGAGGTGTTACAATATCTACTGGTGAAGTCATACCGGAATGGGAGTTATGACCAGGACAAGGTCTTGTATTCCGAGGGAGGATATATGTGCCTACGAGCTGCAGAAAAGAGTTACTGATTGAGGCACATCAGACCAAACTCTCAATTCATCCGGGTAGCACCAAGATGTATCACGACCTGAAGAGACATTACTGGTGGCACGGACTCATAGAGATGTGGCAGAATTTGTGGCTCATTGCTTAACTTGTCAGCAGGTTAAGACGGAACATTAGAAGCCACCAGGGTTACTCAAACCCTTGCCACTGCCGAAATGGAAATGGGAGCACATCTCCATGGATTTTGTGACAGGATTACCAAGGTCTTCAAAGGGCAACAATGAGATACAGGTCGTGGTAGACCGACTGACCAAGTCTGTACATTTCATTCCCATCAGGATGACAGACTCATCTGAGACTTTGGGTTGGCGGTATTTCAAGGATATCATCAGATTGCATGGTATTCATTGGACTATTGTGTCTGACGGAGATGGTCGATTCACAGGCAGAGTATGGCAGAGCATGCAGTCGGCCATGGGAATAAATCTACTGACTAGTACAACATTCCATCCACAGACTGATGGGCAGTCTGAGAGGACAATACAGACATTGGAGGATATGCTGAGAGCATGCATGCTAGATTTCAAGGGTGGATGGGAGGATCAATTGCCGTTGGTAGAATTCTCATACAACAACAGTTACCAGGCAAGCCTCCAGATGGCTCCATGTAACACCCCGCCCTTTTCACTATAAATCAGAGTCTATTTTTTTTATAATAAATAAACAAGTGATAAGAGCGGAGTGTCACGACGCGAGTTAAGTCCAGACTTCTAAAGTCCGACCCTTAACTGGCCAAACCTATATGAGCATGGACTATGTCCATGAGAATGGTTCTCACATAGTAAAGTATAATCTTTGCGGAATATTACTTAATCTAACTGCGGATTATAATAGAACCTAGGACTACTCCATTTTTAGATAGCAAAGTACAAGTCATAATTCCAAATTACCTTAAACTAAACATTCATTCAATCCAATTCAAACCATAGCAAATATTAACTAAGTTATTACATGCCAACATCTAACTACTCAAAATTACATGTCCATGTAAACTTAAACAAAATATCCATAAATAAATCCATTCAAATACCCAAGCTCCTATGCTTGGTTTCCTTCGCGATCATCAACCTTTCCCTTTCCTGTGTCATCCACTAAGGATAGAAATAGGGCGTTAGAACAACGCGCCAAGTAGGTGTTCCATTTAGGGCTACCACGTGGTTAGTATAAAACATGCATATAACATAATAATACATGATCATCAAAATCTTACAAAAACAATGCTATGTATGTATGCAAATGTAATGAGTCCCACCCATCACAAGTATACATAGCCTCCTCTTGATGGGATTCTCATCATCAAGGTACCTCCACAAAGGTTGTTCGGACGCCCCGACGGAGTGTGGACCCTCCGGTTTCCTCTTGATGGGATTCTCATCATCAAGGTACCACCACATAGGTCTTTTGGACGCCCCGACGGACTGTGGACCCTCCGGTTACATAACCATCACCCCATGCCATGCATGAGATGTCAAATAATACATGCCATTTTGTAAATAAATCTTAACATTCAAATCCACTTTGAAACATAATAGTTTAACACATAACTCATAAAAATCAAGATAAAAACCAAGTATAGAGTGTGGTTACAAAGAAGTAGAAAACCTACACAAAAGTCACTTAGAAATATCCGCTCTTCTTAAACCGTCAATTGTTCGCGATTGCGCACCATTCAAGAAGTTCCATTACCTTATTTCATGTCAATAAGTCAATACATATACCATTTGATTTCTAACTAAGTCCAAAACCAAACACAACACCTTGTGGGGTTCGGCCATACCCCATGGCCGAACCTCACCCACTTTGAATTTGATCTTTCTTTGTTTTGGATCAATACCATCGAATTAGCTTATTTAAAAACCTCAATCTACCAAATGCACCTTGGTGGGGTTCGGCCATACAACATGGCCGAACCTCACTATTTTGGTTTTGACCCCTCTTTCAAGTCCTTTGATCATTTCATTCCTTATTTACAATATTGCCACTAACCTAACCAATGTTTAATTTTGCTTAATAACCAATGTCCATAACAAATCCACCTTAGTGGGGTTTGGCCATACAACATGGCCAAACCTCTCATCTCAAATTTGGTCCTTTAATCCTTCAAACATAAGACTAATTACCAATCCATTCATCTAATTATCTAGCCCTTAATCCTCCATCATTGCCACTCTGTGGGGTTCGGCCATACCCATGGCCGAACCCTATAGTTCCTTATATCCATTAAAACTTTTATCCATCTATGAATGGTTCTCATAATTCCATCCATTTGAATATTTTTAGACCTTTTAAAACAAAACACCATACATAGCACTTGGTGGGGTTCGGCCATACACCATGGCCGAACCTCACCCCTTTGGTTTTGGTGCTTCTCTTTGCCATTCTTTTTGATAAACAATAAACATCCAAGTCCATCATTTTCCCATCTATGTTAAACCCTTTAAAACATCATAGAACCATTAATAATTTCTAACCATATTTTTACTCCAATTAACCCATAAAAATAGTCCATGGGGTTCGGCCATACACATAGCCGAACCCTATGGTATTCTTGTTTCAAATCTTCCAATAATTATCCATGGTTTATACATAGCAACTTAGCCATAAAAAAATATGGTTCAGCCATGCAATAGCCGACCCAAACATTAACCTTGTCTCCATTTAAAACCCTTTAAATCTTCATAACATGGTGTGGTTTTTATCTCTCAAAAACCATAAAAAATTACCAAGTCCTTTCATGGGGTTCGGCCATCCAAAGTGGCCGAACCCTATGATCCATTTTCTACCCTTTTAAAACATGAATATCCATGGTTTATGTAATGGCCCGAAATTTTTAAATCAATAAATATGTGGCTATTATTTATTTTTAATGGTGGAAATTGGAAATTTGATGGAATAAATGGTGAATGGATCAAAATATGGACAAAGGCCCAAGTTGTAACGCCCGCCCCATTTTCACCGAAATCAGAGTCTATTTTTTTTTTTTGAAATGAATAGTGACAACGGGCGCGAACGTCACGACGCAAGTTAAGTCCGAGCTTCTAAAGCCCGACCCTTAACTGGCCAACCCTACGTGTGCGTGGAACTAAGTCCACGAAGAATGGTTCACACGTAGAAGTAAGCTTGCGGAAATTTAACATTAACGCGGGGGTTATAATAGAGCCTATCCTACCAGTTTTAGATAGAAGGGAAGATATATGGTTAAATTACTAAAATACCCCTATGTTCATAGTTATGTCTCAAAATGATAACGTCCAGCGTATAGTCCAAACCATAGCAAGAAATAGTGATTATTACATGCCGACAAGCTATGCTACTTAAATTACAACTTTTCCAAAATAAAACTTAAATAAAACAAAGTAGCCATTTTCCCAAGCTCCTACGCTTGGCTCCCGTCGTGTCCACCGTTTCCGCCGTCTCCTGCGTCATTAGCTAGGGTAGAAGTAGGGCGTTAGACAATGCGCCCAGTAGGACTCCGAGTAGGGCTAGCACATGGATTAGTGATACAAACATACCAATAATAATACGATAAATCCCATAAAATGAATGCCATGCCATGGGTGCCTATGTCATGTGTCCCACCCATCATCTATATCATCATAAAATGTCATATCCCCCTTGTCGGCAAAGCCTCGTCAAGGTGTCCCCATGTTTGCTTCTTGGTCGCCCCGAAGGAGCATGGACTCCGGTTATAGCATATCAAGCTATCCCCATGTTTGTTCTCTGTCGCCCCGACGGAGCATGGACTCCGGTTATAGCGCATCAGGCCATCCCCATGTTTGCTTCTCGGTCACCCCGATGGAGCACGGACTCCGGTTCCTTTATTTTCCTGCCCATGCCATGCATGAGATGTAAGTGCATTATGCTATGTAGTATATATATGATTCATATCACTAATATAAGATCCATAGCATTGGAATATATATAATCGATAGCCTTAAAAATATCATCCATAGCATTAAAATATAATCCATAGCATTTAAAATATCATCCATAAAATAAACCATATAATTACCGAAAGAAAATACGGAAACCATCACATACACATAATCCACGGCTTAGAAAAAGGTAGGAATCCTACCGAATGCCGATAACATCCCTTTCCGTTTTCATCCGATAATTCCAGTTGCCGATCGCGTACCGTTTGCGATATGCCAATACCTTATTATACATTTTCCAAGTTAGTCCATATCTTATCCATGATTAAGTCCCTAACTGATCATAAACCTAGATTCATTAATGCTCCCTAGCCATGTTATAAGATTATCATAAATCAGCCCTTAACTTAGCCTCATTCCCATTGCAAAATTCCAAATTTTAGCCCATTAAACATTCTAATTTGTGAGCCTAAAATGCAGTAACCCTAAGTTTCATTTAATCACTCATAATGTCATCTTAATGCACCCAAGTTCATGTCCAACCTACATGGGGTTCGGCCATGATGGTTCTTCATTGTGGCCAATAATTACGGTTTTGCCACTATGCTTCCATGATTTAATATTTCCTCCATCTATGTACATTTTTTGTCCATAATTCATCCATATACTTAGCCCCATTAATGATTTAATGCCCATGATATCAGCCACTTAATTTAATTAAATTTCAGATCATCTAGACCTATACAAAATTCCAATTATTGCCCATAACATGACCTACAATGGGTCATGGGTTCAGCCACACACCATGGCCGAACCCATGATGCCTATTTTCCATTTTTCTTGGGTCCATTTTACCTCATTTGGTCCCACCATAATTGAATTTAAAACATACATTTAATCATCCTTTCATAATCATCATAAGATATACTTTGGTCCATTTAATTTAACCATCATTCCATTTTATTTTCCATGGCTCCAAGAACACTAAATTCCTCAAAGTCTCTCCATGGGGTTCGGCCATGGCATGGTCCATAATTTTTATTTTAAAAACCTCATCTCTACTCATTTAAAACCTTGTTTAAAATACCTAACAAAAATCCACTTAATTACCATTAATCTCCTCCATTAATTTCCATGCTTTCATAACCATTTAATTCATCATTCCATCACCATGGGGTTCGGCCATACACCATGGCCGAACCCATGGTTCATGATTCTCCTTCATTCACCATTTTTTGGAGGCCATTAAATCATTTACATATCCTATGATTTTCTTGTTTAAAACCCCCTTTAAATTTTTCCAATATTTAATCATTTACAAGCCTACAATCATAATCATTCTCCATAGCCTTTAAACCTTAAAACCCTAATTAAATCATCAACCATTTACCATGGGGTTCGGCCACACTACATGGCAGAACGCTATGGTCCATCAATCTATTTAAAAACCCATTACTTCCATGCTTAAATCCATTTAATTTCATAACCTCCTTAATCCTTTTACTTATTATTTTTCTTAATCTATCTCTCCCCTTTTTCATCCATTTCTCATCTTATCATTGAATGGATCTTAGATCTGAGGCCCATAACATTTGTGGCTGTAACGCCCCGCCCTTTTCGAGAATTCAGAGTCTATTTTTTTTTTTAAATAATAATAAAACATCGGAAGAGAGCGGGTGGCGTCACGACGCGAGTTAAGTTCAGACTACTCAAGTCTGAACCTTAACTGGCCACCCATGTGTACATGGACTAGACCATGATAATGAATCACACATGGAACTAACATCAACATGCAGAATAACCTAGATTAACTGCAGAATAGAAAGACTAGATGGCAAGTAACAGTTGCAAACATTAATTAACATAAATCAACCATCCAAAGTTATTAACCTAATCAAACCATAGCAAATAATGACTTATTACATGTCCAACAAAATATAGTTCGAATGACAGTAATATAAAGAAGTCCAGTCCAACATTCAAGCGCTTAGGCTTGGCTCCCCTTCCGGTCAACGACCTTTTCTTTCCCTTTCCTTGTACCTGCATTCTCCTTTGATGATAGAATTAGGGCGTTAGATCAACGCGCCCAGTAGGTTCCCAATCAGGGCTACCACATGATTAGCATATAAAACATGCATATATATATATATACATATATATATATATATATATATATATATATCATAATACATGATGAGTAAAAACAGGTAAAACAATGCTATGAAGTATACACATGCAATGAGACCCTCCCATCATGTACATTCATAGCCATCACTTGACGTGCCACGCACCGACAAGGTAATTCACAATACACTTCCATCTCTTCATCACTGATTGATACATATCACGTATTAGTCCTCCTGGTGGGACTCTCATCGCCTAAGGAGACCAATGTGACTATGACCATCATGTTACTCCTCCTGGTGTGACTTGCACCGCCGAAGGAGGACGTAACCCATAATTGTAACACTGTAGAACCTCATTCATCATCCCATGTCTATGCATGAGATGCCAATGCTTGTATGCCATTTGTTAATGCATAATATATCATTCGAAACCATATAAAATAAACAAGAGTCTCATAAGAAGACTAGGGTAAAACTGTGGTTACAAGTAGGTAGGAAACCTACTGAAAATTCACTTCAGTACTTGATCTTTCTTTAGCGTCACCTGATCACGACTCGCTCGTCGTTCAACTTCCGGTACCTTATTTTCTAACAGCAAATCGATACTTAATCTACTTGATTCCTAATCAAGTTTAGGTCTCATATACCATCTTGTGGGGTTCGTGTCCGTACATCCAACCCTATGATCATTTCCATCATTGATCATTCTATCAATAATTACATTTATGCCATTTAGGCTAACCTTTAGTTTTACCATATCTAAACCAATTTAGTGGGGTTCTTCATTCATCACCTTTAATCCCGTTTATTACTTAACCCAATCCTATCAAATAATCATTGATGGGGTTCGGCCATACTGCTTGGCCGAACCACATCCTATGGGTTTTTATCCCACTTTCCATCATCATCAATGGTTGATTATTTTCTTACACATAGTCTATAGTTTATCATGTATGTTTCCTTAATTAAAACAATCATAAACTCCCATCCAAAACAGCCCATTTATTTCAAAATAGCCCCATGGGGTTCGGCCATACTCATAGCCGAACCCTAGGGTTCACTTGATCCAATCATCACCATGATCACTCATGGTTTAATCATGCTAACTCAACCATGAATTAAACATGGTTCAGCCGCATAATAATCCACCAAAACAGTAACATGTTAATCCATTTATTGCCATAAGAACACTATATCTTCATATGGTTTTTAACTCACCCAAAAACATGAAAAACTTACATGGGGTTCGGCCATCCAAGGTGGCCGAACCCTATGTCCATGTTTTGGTCTGTCAAACATATTTTTGGTGTCAATTATTCATATAAACATCAGCACATCATTGCTGCACTTTAACCTCTCAAAACCATCTAATAAATTCATTACTTTGTCCAAATAACCACAACACCTCATGGGATTCGGCCATCCAAGATGGCCGATCCCCATGGTCCATCTTTCCAGTTTTAATCCACTGTTTTAGATCAGTAATTTAATCATAACATTACCTTGGTTCAGCCATATATTGGCCAACCAAAATCAGTAAATAATCTTCATGTAAATCACATAAAAACCCCATGGTAATGTATGGTTTTTATCTCTCAAAACCATCACCATTAACCATAAAATTATCACACCATTTCATGGGGTTCGGCCATGCTCATTGGCTGAACCCTATGGCCTTTGGTTTGAACCTCTTAAACATGTCATCTTATGTCTAATCTAATCATCCAAAACAGTAAAACATTTGCATGGTTTTAACTTACAAAAACCATCAAAATTCCAACATCAATTCATGGGTTCGGCCATCCAATGAACCCTTTTATCATTTGATACCCAAGGTCTTCGACCCATGATACATTCAGCCATTCATCATTCAGATCCATGTTTTAGACCTTTCTAAAACATGCATTTGAATCTTAAATCAAACCCAAAAACAGTTCATAAAAACCCATGGTTTTCATGTTTCAAAACATGAAAACCAAGCAATCTTTTACATGGGTTCGGCCCTTCATGGTGGCCGAACCAATGGTCCTCTTTACCATTTTAAAACTTCTATAAATCAAGGTTAAAACCTTGGTGTATTCGGCCATAACCATGGCCCAATACACACCCATTTTATTAATCAAAAGTCCATGCAAATACTTACCAAATTCCAAGCTTTTCTTATTGCCTTTGCTCCTTGCCTTCTTCAGTCTTGCTTCCTTCCTTCTTTCTTCCTTAGTCTCAGCTGATTAGAAGCATGAACCAATGGTGAAATCACCAAGATACAATTCGGCCAAGGAGGTGTTCTTGAGAGAGGGAGAGAAGATTGAATTCTAAGGCTTTTTCAATGTGGAATTCGGCCAAACATGGGGTTCATTCCTTTTGTATTTCAGCCCCCAAAACCCCTCCACTCCGTCATCAATTCTTGCATAAAACGATGGGTCTTGGGTGCTATCCAAGGCACCCCTTGGAACCTACCAATGCAGCCATTCAGCTCTCCATGTATCTCATCTCAATCCCATCATTTGCATTTAAACTTAGCATGGAAATCACCAAAACAAGTCCCCAACGTGTGGGACTTGTTTTGGCTGGTTTGAGACCAAGCCACCTCTTCATATTCCCTTCAACTCACTGATTTACAGCCCCTTTGATTTTCATTTTGACTCACTTGAACTCAGGGTCCTTTTGATTTCCATCTCAACTCACCAAACTCACCATACTTAATGCATTTCATTTAATGCACGTGAGTTAACTCACACTTGATTTAATTCCAATGCACTTCAGTCTCACTCAAACTGATTTAATTCATGTTTTAGCTCCCTTGAGGGTCCACACGGTCAACCATAGTCAACTCGACCCGTTGGGTCCACTTTTAGCTCCTTGACCCGTTTTGACTCCATGGCCCAATTATGGGTATTTTAGTCATTTGTAATTGGTTTTTACATATGGATCAGGCCTACCCATTTTTCCTCCACTTGATTTCCAATCAAATCAGCCTAACCCCATTTAATTTAAATTCACAAAACGGTCAAATAATCCAGTAAGACCCGATGGGTCCCATTTGGGCCCATTTAGCCATTTTTGACCCAATTGATGTAAATTACCCAACGAATCAAACTTAACATTCATAATGTGCTCATATGATCTTAATTTGAGCAATGGGCCCCACTATTTCCTTACTTAACATCACAAAATAATTAATTTAACACATCAGGGGCATTTTGGTAATTATCCATTTTAATTGAGAAATTGGGGTGTTACAATATAACCCTCTTTTTAAAAATTTCGTCCCCAAAATCGAGCGAAGTAGGGTTCTCAAAATAAATTACATAAATAATTCAGGGTGAGCTGTTCTCATCTCCGATTCAAGTTCCCATGTGGCCTCTTCATCACCATGACGGTCCCATACCACTTTTACGAACTGAATCGCTCTGTTTCGTAACGCCCTTTGTTCGGTCTCCACTATCCTGACCGGCTTCTCGACGTATGTCACGTCGCTTTGTACTTCAATATCCTGAACATTCAAAACATGGGATGGATCCGGATTGTATTTCCTTAGCATTGACACATGAAACACATTATGTAGAGCCGCTAACTGCGAAGGAAGAGCTAACTGGTAAGCTACATCCCCCATCCTTTTTGTGATGGAAAATGGTCCCACATATCTTGGCGACAGTCTTCCTTTCTTGCCAAACCTCATGTGTCCTTTCCGTGGTGAGACCTTTAAAAATACCATGTCTCCCACTTCAAATTCTAGAAGCCGTCTCCTTTTATCAGCATAACTTTTCTGCCGACTCTGTGCAGTCAATAAGTGTTGACGTATCAACTTAATTTGTGCAGTAGTCTCTGCAACTAGTTCCAGTCCGATCAATGCAGGCTCTCCTGCCTCTGTCCAACATACCGGTGACCTACAGGGTCTACCATATAAGGCCTCGTATGGAGCCATCTGAAGGCTTGCCTGATAGCTGTTGTTATACGAGAACTCCACCAGTGGTAAGTGGTCCTCCCATCCACCCTTGAAATCTAACATACATGCTCTCAGCATGTCTTCCAAGGTTTGTATCGTCCTTTATGACTGTCCGTCAGTCTGTGGATGGAAAGCGGTGCTAATCAATAAATCTGTGCCCATGGCTGACTGCATACTTTGCCATACTATGCCGGTAAAACGGCCATCTCTGTCCGATACTATCGTTCGGGGAATGCCATGTAGCCGAATGATCTCTTTAATATACTGCCGACCCAACGTCTTAGATGAATCTGTCATCTTAATAGGAATAAAATGTGCGGACTTGGTCAGCCGGTCGACTACGACGCATATGGCGTCATTGCCCTTTGAAGACCTCGGCAACCCCGTTACAAAGTCCATGGAAATGTGTTCCCATTTCCATTCTGGCACTGCTAAGGGTTTGAGTAACCCTGGTGACTTTTGGTGTTTAGTCTTAACTTGTTGACAAGTTAGACAATGTGCCACGAATTTTGCCACATCCCTTTTTAGTCCATGTCACCAATAATGTCTCTTTAGATCATGGTACATTTTGGTGCTGCCCGGATGGATAGAAAGTTGGATTGATGTGCCTCAATCAATAGCTTTTTCCTGCAACTCTTTGGCACATATGTTCTTCCCCGGAATAAAAGACCTTGACCCGGTCTTAATTCCCATTCCGGTATGTCCACGCCAGTGGACATCTTGGCCCATATGTTCTCCACTTCCGGGTCTGCTCTTTGTTCTTGTTCAATCCTGGTGACCATGTTAGTTGTATGACCAGATTGTATATGGTCCCACTGTAATAACCCGAATTTTTGATAAATATATATATTGGCATTTATTGATTTTAAATTGAATTTTGACATGATGGAATACCAAATGGCCAATTGGGGCACAAATTGGATGAAATCCATTCAATGGGTCAATGAGGACTAATCGGGTCAAGGATGGTCAAATTGGGCCCAATACTCATTTGGGACCCAATGGACCCAATTGAGGTAAGCCTAAGGTAAAGAGGGAATTTAAATTGGGCCATGGGCCCAATGTTTACCCAATAAACCATGAATTGGAATTAATACATGTAATTGGTCAATGGTAAGTAATCGGGTCAAAGATGGTCAATTTGGGTCAAAGAGCCATATGGGACCCAATGGGCCAAGGTAGGTAAGCCTTAAGATAAATGGGTAAGACAAAAATTTAATTGGGCCATGGGCCCAATGGTGATCCAATAAGAGGGATACATTTAATAAAATTTAAATCACCTAAGTTAGGTGATAAATGGACCAAGGTAACATGGCCAATGGGGCCCACCTCCACCTCACCCATTGAGGTGGCGTGTGGACCCAGAGTAGTGGGGCCGACCACCATGGTTGACTTGGTCAACCATGGGTGGATCTTAGAGGGAATTTAATGAGATTAAATTAAGTGGAAAGTGATTAATTAAATTAACCTAGGGATCAAGTGATCTAAGTTAATTAACTTAATCTAAATTGGTCAAGTGGTCAAAACCATCCCAACAAGCACAAACCACTTGAGAAAACACAAATTGAAACCATGGATTAAAGGTGGTGGTTTTACCCCAACCACCACCATTAATGCATGTTGGTTGGTGAAAAAAAATTAATGTTTGAGTGTAGGCTACTCCAACCATCTCCATCTCTAATCCAAACAAGCCATTTCACTCTATCCCTCTCTCCACACACAAGGAACGTCCCCTACCTTGCAAGAAGAAGAAGAAAAAAAAAACCTTAGAAGAAAACTTAGAAGAAAAAGAAGAGAAGAAGAGAAGAAAAGAGGTGGAACCTTGGATTCACCACTTGGAGATCAAGAGCTACCATCTTCATCATCTTCCCCTCTTCCCCTCTCTCAACCTAACACTGTCTTAGCCAATCCAAGCATGTCCCACCATTGATCAAGCACATCTAACCGATCAAACAAGGAGAGGAAGAAGAAAGGAGGCCAAGGAAATCGACGGGAGCATCAAAGACCGGAGGAGTCGTCGGATCGTAAGTATGTTCTAAACAAGAAATTTAATTTTTAGGGTTTTAAATTTTGGAATCCATTTCTTTGGATTGGATGGTGGCCAAACCATCATGGGCCATGGATTTAAAAATCCATCCAATGGTAGGATAATGAATGGATAAGATGGAGGAATGGATTAAGAAAGTGATAAAATAGAAGAATGGTATTTTTAAGTCTTTATTAAGCATAGGAAAAATTGGATCTTAATGGTTTAATGGGCCATAGGGTTCGGTCATGTAGCATGGCCGAACCCCATGGTAAATGTGGGAGGATTTTAATTAGGGTTTGAAGGTTTAAAATGGTGGAGAATGATCTATGATAAAATGGACTTATTGAGTATAGAATGTGATGTTTAGATGGAATGAAAATGGTGATGATTTAGTGATTTTAAAATGGATTATTTTTGGGACAAAAAAATTAATGGTTTTATGAAGATCTTAAAGTTGGTGATAAATAGTAATTTTAATGGATGAAAAAGGGTAGAAATTTATGGAGGAAATAATAGTTGCAAATGGATTCCCAAAGTGTATGATATAAGTTTAAATGGACCAAATGAATGATATTATTGATTTTAAAATGGAATTTTTAACAAAGAAAAATCATGGACAAATATTCATAGAACTTTGGTCTTAAATGGTTCTAAGAAAGGTGGGCCATGAACCATGGGTTCGGCCATGGTACATGGCCGAACCCTAGGGTAATGGTATGGGATTTTTAGACATGGAAAATAATGTGGAGGAATGGGAATTTGAATAGATGGGTAAGTATGGTATATGGTAATTTTTTTTTATGGAAATGAGGATTTAGATGGATGATTTAATTTTCATTGGAAGTATGGTAAAATGGGTAAATGAAACCAAGAAAAATGGAGAAAGAAACATCATGGGTTCGGCCATGGTGTATGGCCGAACCCATGACGCAATTTTGGATCAATTTTTAGGCTAAGGTTAATGTATGTATCAATGCTTAGGAGTTTGTTTTAAAGAGCCAAAATGAATGAAGATTAGCAATTTTAAATTGGATTATTTTGGGACAAAACTTAGTCTTTAAAATGACATCCATGAAAGTGAGCCATGAACCATAGGTTCGGCCATGGTGTATGGCCGAACCCTATAGTGACGATTTAGTAATTTTTAATGAAGGTAAAAGGAATGGAAAATGATGGAAAGAGATGATAAATTTAAATGGATTTATGAGTAGGTATGTGATGTTTTAAATGGAATGAAAATGGGGACTTGAATGGATAAATTAAATTCATTGGAGATTGGATTAAAGGGAGTAAAATGGACCCAAGGGAATGGAAAGTAGGCACCATGGGTCCGGCCATGGTGTATGGCCGAACCCATGGCCCATTTGGAGGCCATGATATGTGGGCCACACCTTAGGCCAAAATGTGGAATTAGGTGTGGGAGTAAATGTTTTTCAAAATTAAATATTAGGTGGCTGATTTTATGATGCTAGGTCATGATTGAATGGACCTAAGTATGAATGAATCTTGGACTTAGAATGCACATAAATGAATGGATGATGTACCATGGAAGAAGAGTGGCAAAACCGTAATAAGTGGCCACTTTGAAGAACCATGGGTTCGGCCATGGTACATGGCCGAACCCTATGTGGATTAGACATGAAAATCGAATACATTATGAATGATTAAATGAAGCGGATAGTTGCTGCGTTTTAGGCTCGTAAATTGGCCAAAAATGGGATTTATCTATGTGTTTTAACCAATGGATAATGGGCTAAGATAAGGGCTGATTTGTGATAAAATTGTAACATGATTAATGGCCATTAATGGGTCTAATTAGATGGATCAATTATGAACTTAATCATGGACTAATTCGGTAAATGTAATAAGGTATCGGACGTCGCAAACGGTACGCGATCGGCGACCAGATTATCGAGCGAAAAAACGTAACGGAACGCTACACGGTATTCGGTAGGATTCCTACCTTTTTGTAAGCGATGGATATGTGATGGTGTTTTAAATTATTTTGATTTGGTTTATGATAGACTTATGATTATGATTTATCTTATGATGAGTTTTAAGTTATGAATCATATGGATTATATTTTAATATTATGCATTATATGCCTATGTATGATATGTTGAGTATATGGATTACATATATATATTACATAGCATAATGCACTACATCTCATGCATGGCATGGGCCGAAAAAAATAAACAAACCGGAGTCCATGCTCCGTCGGGGCGACCGAGAAGCAAACATGGGGATAGCCTGAGGGCTATAACCGGAGTCCATGCTCCGTCGGGGCGACCGAGAATCAGACATGGGGATAGCCTGAGGGCTATAACCGGATTCCATGCTCCGTCGGGGTGACCGAGAAGCAAACATGGGGATAACACATTGTATGATCATACGGATGATGGGTGGGACACATGACATAGGCACCCATGGCATAGCATTCATCACATGCTTATTTTGTTATATGTTATTTTATCAGTATATGTGTTATCACTAATCCATGTGCTAGCCCTACTCGGAGTCCTACTGGGCGCGTTGACTAACGCCCTACTTCTACCCTAGCTGATGACGTAGGAGGGGCAGGAAGCGGTGGACATACCAGAGGCCAAGCTTAGGAGCTTGGAAAGTGCAGTCCTAGTTTATATTATGTTTACATTTTGGAGATGTAATTTTAAAGTAACTTAGCTTGTCGGGTTGTATAAATTTACGTTTCTTACGATGGTTTTGGACGTTACTTATGGACGATACATTTTGTGATATAATCATGAACATAGGGGCATTTTGGTAAATTCAATGTTGTATCTTCCCTTTTATCTAAAAACCGGTAGGATAGACTCTATTATCATGTTCCGCAATAACTATAATCCGCGAGCTTACTTTCCACGCGTGAACCATTCTCGTGGACTTAGCTCCGCGCACGCGTGGGGTTGGCCAGTTAAGGGTCGGGCTTTAGAAGCTCGGACTTAACTCGCGTCGTGGCGTCCGCGCCCTCTCTCACTCTTCTATTTTAAAGAAAAAAAAAAAATAGACTCTGATTTTTGGAAAGCGGGTGAAAAAGGGCCGGACGTTACACCCACAGTTGTTGTAGTAGAGTTTAAACTCTCGAATGGTATTCAACATCTCCCATTCCAATTTGATCAAACATGCCACGGATGCATGTGGTATACGGCTGAGGGTATCTGCTACCTTGTTTGCCTTGCCTGGATGATATCTAAGCGCAAACTCATAATCTGCCAGATACTCCATCCATCTTCGTTGCCTGAGGTTGAGCTCCTTCTGATCAAAAAGATATTTTAAGCTCTTATGATCAGAAAATACCTCAAATTTCTCGCTGTAGAGGTAGTGTCTCCAACTCTTGAGGGCGAAAACCACTGCAGCTAATTCCAAATCGTGGGTGGGATAAAGACGTTCATGTATTTTTAACTGCCTTGAACCATACGCCAGCACACAATTACTCTGACTGAGTGTACAACCCAGTCCCTCTCCCAAAGCATCGCATTATACCTCGTAACACTTGCCACTTACTGGCAAAATTAAAATAGGGGCAGTGGTAAGTCTTGTCTTCAGCTCTTCAAACCTTTGATTACATAGATCTGTCCACTCATACTTGACTCCCTTCTGAGTGAGTTGAGTCAATGGAGATGCAATTTTGGAAAAATCCATGATAAATCTTCTATAATAACCAGCCAATCCCAAGAAGCTACGAATTTCAGTTACATTCTTGGGTGCTTTCCAATCTTTCACTGCTGCCACCTTAGCCCGATCCACGGCTATACCTCCATCAGTTATCACATGCCCCAAGAAATTGACCTCGGATAGCCAGAATTCACATTTACTGGCCTTGGCATATAGCTTATTCTGCCTCAGGGTATTCAAAACTATCCGTAAGTGCTCTGCATGTTCTTCCTGACTCTTGGAATATATCAGAATATCATCAATGAATATGATTACAAATTGATCCAAATAGGGACGGAAGATTCTGTTCATCAAATCCATGAACACCGTCGGCGCATTTGTAAGTCCAAATGGCATGACTACAAACTCGTATAGTCCATACCGCGTTCGGAAGGCCGTCTTTTCTATATCTTCGTCCCTAACCCATATTTGGTGATAACCAGACATCAAATCAATCTCTGAAAAATGGCTGGAACCCTTCAATTGATCGAATAAATCATCGATCCTGTGTAGAGGGTACTTGTTCCGGACTGTTAGCTGATTCAACTTCCGGTAGTCCACGCACATCTGAAGTGAACCATCCTTCTTCTTCACAAACAGCACTGGTGCTCCGCATGATGATGTACTGTTCCGGATGCAACCCAGCCTAAGCAGTTCTTCAATCTGCTTCTTTAGCTCCGACATCTCTGCTGGTGCCATCCGATAGTGTGGTAACGACACTGGTGCTGTGCCAGGGTACAATTGGATCTCGAAGTTGATCTCCCTCATAGGTGGTAAACCAGGGAGTTCCTTTGGAAATACATCAGTAAATTCTCGTACAATTGCCGGAGGTTCAGTAACTGGAGCTTTATTTATGGTGATATTATTCAATACCACGTGATTTAACCCTTCCTTCAATCCACTTTGTTTATCTGCGCTGACTACATATTGCTTGCCCTCGGGTGACATAAATGTCACTCTTCGGCGATAGCAGTCGATGTTGGCATGAAACTTAGCCAACCAATCCATGCCGAATATTATACCATACTCAGACATGTCAAGCACTAGATAATTGAACTCAAATCTGAGTCCAGCTAATTCGGTGTTAACCGCCGCACATATAAGTCCCAATGCCGAATCTCCGATAGGGGATACAATAGTAAGTGCAGTGGCTAATCTTTGAACTAATGTACCGGTAGCAGTAATAAATGATGCAGCTATGAAGGAGTGTGATGCTCCAGAATCAAATAGTGCATATGCATAAGAACTACTCACTACCGCCATACCTTGTATCACAGCATGGTCATCTTCTTCCAGAGAAGTTAGAGTAAATAATCGTCCAGCTCCAGCAGGGTTAGATCCTCGGCCTCCCCGACTTTGCATTTTGCCTCCTCTGGAGTTTACCGGTCTAGCTGGCGGACGAGATGATCCTCTGGAGTATGACAGCCTGTTGAGCTTTGGGCAGTCCTTTTTGTAGTGACCTGGTTGATCACAGTGAAAGCAGGTGTTCACTCCTCGAGAAGCTTGAGTGACTGCTACAGTTTGAGTGGGCTGGTTAGGACGAAAACCCCACTAGGTCCAACAGACGGCGAGGGTCTGCTGAAGTTCGATCTGAACCTCTTGTTGGGTTGGTACGCACCCTTCCCACTCGGAGCTCGGAGGTTGTCCACTTTTACAAATTCCGCCATTTCTTGTTCCACAATGGTTGCCCTGCTGACCACTTCCGCCAGGGTGGTTGCTTTGAACACGGTTACCCTGGCCCTTATGTTTGGCCGTAACGCACGCTCGAACTTGCGAGCCCTCCGATATTCCGTGTCCACCACATAAAATGCATAGACTGACACGCTGAGAAACTATTGGTGGTACTCAGCCACTTTCATCGTGCCTTGCACTAATGTCATAAAGGCCTGAATCTGTCGTTCTCTCTCTTCCTCCAGGAAATAGCGCTCTAAGAATGTCGCTGAGAATTGCTCCCAGGTCATAGCAATTCTTTCTCTTCTTAGCACAAGTGCCTGCTGTTTCTCCACTACTTTCCACCATTTGGCAGCGTCATCTATTAGTTGTGACGTGGCCAATAGGATTTTGTGAGCATGACTCTTGATATTCAAAAGAGTCAGTATGTGAGAAATCTTCTCCAACCAGTTCTCGGCTCCGAGAGGCCCTTTTCTGCCCTTGAAGTAGGGTGGGCGCTGTTGTTGAAAATCTCTGACCATGTTACGATCATTATTTTCACTCATGCTTCCCCCTCCGTTCATATATTGTTGGAGGACAGATGTTACTACAGCTTGCACCAAGCTGTGCAGTTCAGGAGGCACATAGGGTACAGTCAGGTTGTTGTTCTCTTCCTCCTCTCGTCGATATGACGAGTCATATTCCTCCTCGTCCCGTTGATATGTAGGGTCACTATCCCACTCCTCTCGCCGGGAATGTTGTGACTCTTCCTCATCGCGCGATCGTTCATGAACTGATCTCTCTTCGTCATGAACGGACCGCTCTTCGTCATGTACCGATGGCACCTTCTCATGTACCACCTTCTTGCGTTGGGGTACCACCTTCCCTTGTGGTGTGATTATTAACACCTCATCCTTCTTTTTACTGTCTTGTTGGGTCCTTCTCTTTGATACCCCCTCACCTAATTCGATTTGTAAGACTTTTTCTTTTCCCTTCGTATCCTTTACAACCTTTTTCTGTGGCACCATTTATTCCTAATTAATGGAAACATCATAGACTTAGTTTCCATTAACAATATGTATTAAATGCCATGAATCCTCATAAAATCATAAAATCACATATTATATATAAATTCAAACTTCATCTTTGTACAAAGGTGGGTAGGGTGAAACAAAACCCTATGTATAACAAAATATGCACCCTTACAAAATAACCCTCTTTTTAATACCCTTCATATTACTTCCTATCCTAGTCTTCCGTAGAAGACTCCTCATCAAAAGCGAACTTGAAACGGTTATCAGGACACGTCATCACCGTGTGCCCCAATACTTCACATGTCGTGCAGGGTATTAATCCAGGTCCCCCAATATATGGACAATTAGTCCTCGCCTCCCCATGCCCATGTAGTCCGCAGCACGGGCAGACAATGCCCAGTGGGTGAGGACAATACCGACAGTTGTGCCCATCTTGATTGCACAACTCACACGTGTCATAGGGATCTATCTCCCCAAGCGATTCCAATATAATAGGCACATCAGCAATGGGATCCTCCAGAAAATGTGTTATCTTCTCCTTCCTCAGGAGGTTCCACCATCCCAGGAATGTCATCCATCAATTCCTCTGGAACAGGTGCTAAGTCCATATCATCTTCCTCAGGAGGTCCCTCCTGAAGGTCCACATTAACTTCCATGCTGATACTGTTGGAAGTCGATACCAAATCCACTGGACAACTAGGTGTCCCTTTATCCCATAATTCAGTGTATTCCTCGTTGCTTGACATATCTGTGCCACAACATTTAAAACACAACAATATTCACAATAATTCTAAATAAACCACTCTTGGTTTTCAGGGAATTTGATCATGCATAATATCATGTACTTTGTTTGGGAAGATTGCCAAATCAACACTCTTTGTTTTCTTTTGTTTCTGGGGAAATCTCTAAATTCTTGTTGTTTGTTTTTCAGTGTGGGAGTTTCAGGGGAGTATATCCTACTTTGCTCTGTTTGATATTTCCAATTATGATGATTGTACTTTACTTTGCTATCTTTCATTGTCGTTCTCAGATTGATTGTTCAGTCTGAGTCACTCGAAGTAAATTAATCCGGCCCCCAGTCAGCGGACTCCGAAGAGTCGGTCAGTTTGGATTCTTATCCGTCAGTGAGACATGAAACCGTCTTAATCTTACTTCGAAGATTCAACTTCCCATTTCTCTCTGATACCAACTGTAATGCCCCGCCCTTTCCGAGAATTCAGAGTCTAATTTTTTTTTTTAAATAATAATAAAACATCGGAAGAGAGCAGGCGGCGTCATGACGCGAGTTAAGTTTAGACTACTCAAGTCTGAACCTTAACTGGCCACCCATGTGTACATGGACTAGACCATGATAATGAATCACACATGGAACTAACATCAACATGCGGAATAACCTAGATTAACTGCGGAATAGAAAGACTAGATAGCAAGTAACAGTCGCAAACATTAATTAACATAAATCAACCATCCAAAGTTATTAACCTAATCAAACCATAGCAAATAATGACTTATTACATGTCCAACAAAATATAGTTCGAATGACAGTAATATAAAGAAGTCCAGTCCAACATTCAAGCGCTTAGGCTTGGCTCCCCTCCCGGTCAACGACCTTTTCTTTCCCTTTCCTTGTACCTGCATTCTCCTCTGAGGATAGAATTAGGGCGTTAGATCAACGCGCCCAGTAGGTTCCCAATCAGGGCTACCACATGATTAGCATATAAAACATGCATATATATATATATATATATATATATATATCATAATACATGATGAGTAAAAACAGGTAAAACAATGCTATGAAGTATACACATGCAATGAGACCCTCCCATCATGTACATTCATAGCCATCACTTGACGTGCCACGCACCGACAAGGTAATTCGCAATACACTTCCATCTCTTCATCACTGACTGATACATATCACGTATTAGTCCTCCTGGTGGGACTCTCATCGCCTAAGGAGACCAATGTGACTATGACCATCATGTTACTCCTCCTGGCGTGACTTGCACCGCCGAAGGAGGACGTAACCCATAATTGTAACACTGTAGAACCTCATTCATCATCCCATGTCTATGCATGAGATGCCAATGCTTGTATGCCATTTGTTAATGCATAATATATCATTCAAAACCATATAAAATAAACAAGAGTCTCATAAGAAGACTAGGGTAAAACTGTGGTTACAAGTAGGTAGGAAACCTACTGAAAATTCACTTCAGTACTTGATCTTTCTTTAGCGTCACCTGATCACGACTCGCTAGTCGTTCAACTTCCGGTTCCTTATTTTGTAACAGCAAATCGATACTTAATCTACTTGATTCCTAATCAAGTTTAGGTCTCATATACCATCTTGTGGGGTTCGTGTCCGTACATCCAACCCTATGATCATTTCCATCATTGATCATTCTATCAATAATTACATTTATGCCATTTAGGCTAACCTTTAGTTTTACCATATCTAAACCAATTTAGTGGGGTTCTTCATTCATCACCTTTAATCCCATTTATTACTTAACCCAATCCTATCAAATAATCATTGATGGGGTTCGGCCATACTACTTGGCCGAACCACATCCTATGGGTTTTTATCCCACTTTCCATCATCATCAATGGTTGATTATTTTCTTACACATAGTCCATAGTTTATCAGGTATGTTTCCTTAATTGAAACAATCATAAACTCCCATCCAAAACAGCCCATTTATTTCAAAATAGCCCCATGGGGTTCGGCCATACTCATAGCCGAACCCTAGGGTTCACTTGATCCAATCATCACCATGATCACTCATGGTTTAATCATGCTAACTCAACCATGAATTAAACATGGTTCAGCCGCATAATAATCCACCAAAACAGTAACATGTTAATCCATTTATTGCCATAAGAACACTATATCTTCATATGGTTTTTAACTCACCCAAAAACATGAAAAACTTACATGGGGTTCGGCCATCCAAGGTGGCCGAACCTATGTCCATGTTTTGGTCTTTCAAACATATTTTTGGTGTCACTTATTCATATAAACATCAGCACATCATTACTGCACTTTAACCTCTCAAAACCATCTAATAAATTCATTACTTTGTCCAAATAACCATAACACCTCATGGGATTCGGCCATCCAAGATGGCCGATCCCCATGGTCCATCTTTTCAGTTTTAATCCACTGTTTTAGATCAGTAATTTAATCATAACATTACCTTGGTTCAGCCATATATTGGCCAACCAAAATCAGTAAATAATCTTCATGTAAATCACATAAAAACCCCATGGTAATGTATGGTTTTTATCTCTCAAAACCATCACCATTAACCATAAAATTATCACACCATTTCATGGGGTTCGGCCATGCTCATTGGCTGAACCCTATGGCCTTTGGTTTGAACCTCTTAAACATGTCATCTTATGTCTAATCTAATCATCCAAAACAGTAAAACATTTGCATGGTTTTAACTTACAAAAACCATCAAAATTCCAACATCAATTCATGGGGTTCGGCCATCCAAGATGGCCGAACCCAATGAACCCTTTCATCATTTGATACCCAAGGTCTTCGACCCATGATACATTCAGCCATTCATCATTCAGATCCATGTTTTAGACCTTTCTAAAACATGCATTTGAATCTTAAATCAAACCCAAAAACAGTTCATAAAAACCCATGGTTTTCATGTTTCAAAACATGAAAACCAAGCAATCTTTTACATGGGGTTCGGCCCTTCATGGTGGCCGAACCCAATTGTCCTCTTTACCATTTTAAAACTTCTATAAATCAAGGTTAAAACCTTGGTGTATTCGGCCATAACCATGGCCCAATACACACCCATTTTATTAATCAAAAGTCCATGCAAATACTTACCAAATTCCAAGCTTTTCTTATTGCCTTTGCTCCTTGCCTTCTTCAGTCTTGCTTCCTTCCTTCTTTCTTCCTTAGTCTCAGCTGATTAGAAGCATGAACCAATGGTGAAATCACCAAGATACAATTCGGCCAAGGAGGTGTTCTTGAGAGAGGGAGAGAAGATTGAATTCTAAGGCTTTTTCAATGTGGAATTCGGCCAAACATGGGGTTCATTCCTTTTGTATTTCAGTCCCCAAAACCCCTCCACTCCGTCATAAATTCTTGCATAAAACGATGGGTCTTGGGTGCAATCCAAGGCACCCCCTGGCACCTACCAATGCAGCCATTCAGCTCTCCATGTATCTCATCTCAATCCCATCATTTGCAGTTAAACTTAGCATGGAAATCACCAAAACAAGTCCCCAACGTGTGGGACTTGTTTTGGCTGGTTTGAGACCAAGCCACCTCTTCATATTCCCTTCAACTCACTGATTTACAGTCCCTTTGATTTCCATTTTGACTCACTTGAACTCAGGGTCCTTTTGATTTCCATCTCAACTCACCAAACTCACCATACTTAATGCATTTCATTTAATGCACGTGAGTTAACTCATACTTGATTTAATTCCAATGCACTTCAGTCTCACTCAAACTGATTTAATTCATGTTTTAGCTCCCTCGAGGGTCCACACGGTCAACCATAGTCAACTCGACCCGTTGGGTCCACTTTTAGCTCCTTGACCCGTTTTGACTCCATGGCCCAATTATGGGTATTTTAGTCATTTGTAATTGGTTTTTACATATGGATCAGGCCTACCCATTTTTCCTCCACTTGATTTCCAATCAAATCAGCCTAACCCCATTTAATTTAAATTCACAAAACGGTCAAATAATCCAGTAAGACCCGATGGGTCCCATTTGGGCCCATTTAGCCATTTTTGACCCAATTGATGTAAATTACCCAAAGAATCAAACTTAACATTCATAATGTGCTCATATAATCTTAATTTGAGCAATGGGCCCCACTATTTCCTTACTTAACATCACAAAATAATTAATTTAACACATCAGGGGCATTTTGGTAATTATCCATTTCATTGAGAAATTGGGGTGTTACAATGGCCCCCATTCATTCTAAGAAATGGATTACATTAATATATCTTAACCTTTAAAAAATATGAATTCTTGTCTAAGAATTTCTTACCACACCAACGACTCCTCCGGCCTTTCTTCCTCTTTTTGATCTCCTTAGCCCTTTCTCTTCTTCTTCTCCTTGTTATTCGGTGAAGATGTGCTTGATCAAGATGGAGTCTCCATGGTTAGGGTTTGGCTAAGGTAGGTTTAGATTTTTGAGAGAGGGAGAGGGGATGAGGATGGAAAAAGATGCTCAAACCTTGGTCTTGAAGTGGTGGTCGGCCAAGCCTAGTTTTTTCCTTCTTTTCTTCTAAGTTTCTTCTTCTTTCTTGGTGTTTTACTTGGGAGAGAGAGGGAGGACGGTTTTGGGAGAGCGAATGAAGAGATGGAGATGAGATGAGACCCTAGACCCATTCCCATCTCATCTTGGTGGCTTGGGTTACACTCCTCCATCATTCCATTTGACCAACCAACATGGGTAAGTATGGCTTGCATGTCCTTGGTGGTGGTGGTTGGGATGAAACCACCACCATGCCAATGGTTTTGGGTCTTTAAGGTGGATGGTTTGGTCTTCCCATCAAGTCCATTGACTACCCATCATGGAGAGGGGTATGGGCTCTCATACCTTGAGTGGTGGTGGTTGAGATGAAACCACCACCCTAAGTCCATGGTTTCCTTTGTGTTTCCTTGGGTGGTTTCAATGGAATGAAACCACCCTTTGACTTGCCCCTTTGACTTGTTCATTTGATCCTAATTTGACCAACCTAATTAATTAAATTAATTCCTTACTTAGGTTAATTAATTCCTATTCAATTTAATTCCATTAAATTCTCTTTCTAAGAAATCCACCCATGGTTGACCAAGTCAACCATGGTGGACGGTCCCCACCAACACCTACCCTACCCGCCACCTCACTTGATGAGGTGGAGGTGGGCCCCATTCGGCCATATCACTTAAACCCCATTAATCTTAACTTAGATGATTTAAAATAATTTAATCAACTTAATTTACTTTAATCCACCTTAGTCCCCTTAACTTATCCATGGTTGACCAAGTCAACCATGATGGTCGGCCCCACTTGTTCCTTGGTCCACACGCCACCTCACTTGGTGAGGTGGAGGTGGGCCCCACTTGGTTATGCTAGCTTAATCATCTCATCATTAACTTAGGGGGTTTAATTCCAATCAATTGGGTCACCATTGGGCCCATGGCCCAATTAAATTATTTTCTACCATTTCCCTTAGAGTTTGAATCAATTTTGATTCATTGGGTCCCACGTGGTTATCGGGCCCACTTTGACCATTATTGACCCTTAAAATGGATTCCATCCAATCCATGGTCCATTGGACCATACTTGGGCCTTTGCCCCAAAATTTGATCCATTTAATATCAATAATATCAAAATTCCAATTTTTCCATTATTAAAATAAATAAATGCCATATATATGTTGATTTAAAAATTCGGGCTATTACACAAGTATGGGCCAATGGACTATGGATTGGATTTAAATTCATTAAAGGGTCAATGATGGTCAATTGGGCCAAGATGGTCAAATTGGGCCCAATACCCATTTGGGACCCAATGGATCAAGATGATGTAAACTCTAAGGTAAATGGGTAAGAGGAAAATGTAATTGGGCCATGGGTCCAATGGTGATCCAACTAGTTGGAATGGATTTAATTAAATCTAAATCACCTAAGTTGGTGATGGAATGACCAAGGTGATATGGCCGATGGGGGCTCACCTCCACCTCACCAAGTGAGGTGGCGTGTGGACCAAGGATTGGTGGGGCCGGCCACCATGGTTGAATTGATCAACCATGGGTAGAATAATGGAATTAGGTTAAGTGGGAATTAATTAACCTAAGGTAATTAGCTAGTTAATTAAATGATTAAACTATTCAAAAGGTGGTCAAATGGGTCAAAAGATGGGAGACCAAAACCATCTCATCTTTAATACCAAGAACGTTGGGCTTGGTGGTGGTTTATTCCAACCACCACCATAAAGCATAAGGCATAAAGCATAAATAAAAATCTCATGTGGTGGGTGAGAAAATTAAATGGTGGAGTGTAGGTCACTCCACCAAAAAAAATGAACCTTATCTCTTTCTCTTTTCATCCAACTCATTTCATTCTCTCCCTCTCTTGCTCTCCACCACTGTCCCACACCAAGAAGAAAAGAAGAAGAAAAAAAGCTAAGGAGAAAAGAAGAAGAAGACTTAGAGAAGAGAAGTGCAAGCAAAAGCCACCACTTCAAGACCAAGATCTAGGGCATTATTTCTCACCATTCTCTCTCACTCTCTCAATCACACTCCATCTTAGCCGAACCCAAGTGTTGATGTTTTCATCTTGATCAAGCATCTTGACCAAAGAAAAAATGAGAAGAAGAAGAGAGGGGGCCAAGGAGTCCGAAGGGAGCAAAGAAAGTCGGAGGAGCCGAAGGATTGTAAGCATTTCTAAACAAGAGATTGGATTTTTTTAGGGTTTAAGATTTGGGGTCAATTTCTTAGATTTAGTGGCGGCCAAAACATTATGGGCCTTGGATCTCAAATCCATCCCATGGAAGGATGAAAAATGGACAAAACCCTAATGGGTAAATTAGGGTTAAGAAAAATAAATGGATTAAGGACATTATGTAATTAAATTATTTAAGCAATGGATGTATGGAATTTTTGGAAGGAATTATGGTGAGTAATTAAGTAAATTGGAATGGGGTTTTTAAGGTCAAAACCATGGTAGGTGATTAATTGATTTATTAGGGTTTATAAAGAATGGAAGTCATGGATGATGATTTAGGGTTTTAAGATTTTAATGATTAAATGTAGGTAATTTTTAAAGGGGTTTTTATGATGAAATTCATGGAAGATGTGAATAATTTTTGTGGCCTTAAAAGGCATGAATGAATGATGGACCATGAACTTATGGTGCTGGTGTTAGAATTTTAATGGGGTTAGAGAATGGAGGCTATGTTAAGTGGTTACTGATGTTTAAAAGTTTTAAATGAAAGAATGATAGAAATTTTGAAAGGGGTTTTTAAATGAAAGAATCCATGCATGAAGGTTAATGTTTTTATGGTCTTAAATGTCACCAATGAATGATGAACCCTATGGTAATGTATTCATAATTTTATGGATGGAATGTTTTTGAACCCTATGGTGATGAATGTGGAATGATGATGGATGTAAAATAATGGAAAAAAAATAAATGGGGAATGTTGGTGGTGTTGATGGACAAAATGAACTTAATGTGGATAGTTGTAATGGACTTCAATGTAGTTAAGGATGATGATTTAAAAGTGTGATTTAAACCTCCTCATGGGAGGACTTATTATGGATCTAAATATGGTGAAATAGACCCAAGGAAAAAGAGGAGAAGACATCATGGGTTCGGCCATGGTGTACGGCCGAACCCATGACTCATTTGAGAGTCACTTTGGGCTAAGAATTAAGGTATGTGCATGTGTTTAAAATTAATGGGGTTTAGATTAAATTAAGGACTGATTTTAATGTGTTCATGTTATGGTTGGTGGGTCACTAATGGATCTAAGTTATGGATCAATTTTAGACTTAAGTGTGCTTGAGTAAATGAGTAATTAATCACGGGAAGGAGTAGTGGCAAAATCGTAAATAATGGCCAAATTCAAGAACTCCATGGGAAATGATCATGGACTTAAGTACAATTATGGTAACCTTAAGTATGTGATTAATAAAGCCTAGGGTGGCTGATTTTTAAGACTCATGGGATTAAAAGGTTTAATGGATTAAGCGGGACCCACAAAAACTACATAGTGATGTTCGACCATGGTGTATGGCCGAACCCCACTAAGGCGTGAGTTAGGGGCTTAATAATGGTTAAAAACAGGGACTGATTATTCATATGTAATAAGGTATCGGACGTCGCAAGCAGTGCGTGTATCGGTGACCGAATTATCGGACGAAAACAAAAAAGGACGCTAGTCGGTATTCGGTAGGATTCCTACCTTTTTGTAAGTCATGGATTATGTGTTATGTATGAGTTTTTCCTTGATTTATTTTGGTAAGCATATGATTGTTTTAAGATGGGTTTTAAGGCTATGATGTGTATATTGATGCTTTGCTTGATTTATTTTTGATAATCAAATTATATGTTTTATTGTTGGGATTTTAAATGCCATGGTTTGTGCTATTATATATATTACATGGCGTATGGCATCTACATCTCATGCATGACATGGGAGGGATATAGCATGGGAAGGATGAAAATAAAGAAACCGGAGTCCATGCTCCGTCGGGGCTACCGAGAAGCAAACATGGGGACACCTTGACGAGGCCTTGCCGTCAAGGGGGATGATTTGTGATTGTTTATATCTGGATGAGGTTTTGCCGTTCAGGGGGATGATTTGTGATTGTTTATATCTTGACGAGGTTTTACCGTCAAGGGGGATGATTTGTGATTGTTTATATCTGGATGAGGTTTTGCCGTCCAGGAGGATGATTTGTGATTGTTTATATCTTGACGAGGTTTTGCCGTCAAGGGGAATGATTTGTAATTGTTTATATCTTGACGAGGTTTTGCCGTCAAGGGGGATGATTTGTGATTGTTTATATCTTGACGAGGTTTCGCCGTCAAGGGGGATGATGTGTGACTGTTTATATCTTGACGAGGTTTTTCCGTCAAGGGGATGATTTGTGATTGTTTATATCTTGACGAAGTTTTTCCGTCAAGGGGGATATGGCAGCATGATGGTATGGATGATGGGTGGAATTCATGACATGGGACACCCATTGCATGACATTGCATCAAATTGCATGGTTTTGGATATGATATTATCTATATGTTTTGTTATCACTAATCCATGTGTTAGCCCTACTCGGAGTCCTACTGGGCGCGTTGTTTAACGCCCTACTTCTACCCTAGCTGATGATGCAGGAGATGGCGAAAACGAAGGACAAGACGGGAGCCAAGCTTAGGAGCTTGGGGAAGCGAGCTACTTAGTTTATTAAGATTTATTTTGGAATTGTAATTTGTGTAATGTAGCTCGTCGGACTGTAATAATGTAGATTTCTTACGATGGTTTGGTCTTTACTTTGGACATTATCATTTTGAGATATAATTATGATTTTGAAGTATTTTAGTAATTAAATGAATGTCACTTCCCTGATATCTAAAATTTGTAGGATAGTCTCTATTATAATTCCGCACTTAGTTTAATATTCCGCAAGCTTACTTCTACGTGTGAATCATTCTCCGTGGACTTCTTTCCACGCACACGTAGGGTTGGCCAGTTAAGGGCTGGGCTTTAGAAGCTCGGACTTAACTCGCGTCGTGACGTCCGCGCCCTTTGTCACTTTTATTTCAAAAAAAAAAATAGACTCTGATTATCAGTGAAAAGGGGCGGGCGTTACAGTTTAAACCCTTGATAGATTTGGCCATACAATGGCCTGATCATGCTTCCTTATCCATTTATTTAACAAAAGTTTATGGAGCACTTACTGATTCCGCGACTCCCCCAATTTGATCTTCACTCTGGCTTGTTCCTTTCATTCCTTAGCCTCTCCCTCTTCTTGATTCTTTGGCCGAAGATGATCTTGATTATGTAACTCCTCCAAAAGTGGTTCGGCTAAGGTATAGATTTGGAGAAAGGGAAAGACTTGGGATGGACAAATACTCCAAGTCCTTGACTTGAGAGGAACGGCCAAGAGAGGGAGAAAATGAGATAAAATTCTCCAAATGTTTGGTCTTCTTTCTCTTAGGTTGCTGGCGGGCCAAGAGGGGGAGAGAGTGAGATGGGAAAAACACCAAGTATTCCTTGTCTTTGTGAGTGGGAACGGCCAAGAGGGAGAGGAAGAGTGTGGCTTTAAGATGAAGCCTTATCTTGGTTAATGAGGGTTGCCAAAGGTGGTGTCCTTTGGTGACACCCCTTGGTTACTCCCATGTCTTTTCATCTCCCTTCTTTAAGTCTCAATTGGAGGTTTCATCTTTGAGATGGAACACTCCCAACGTGTGGCTCTTGGGTTTCCAACTTGAGATAGAAACCCCTCCAAGCTTCCCAACGTGTGTGGTTTGTGTAACCCCCACCAAACGGCCCACCTCCCATTAATTCCCATATGGAGTTTCATGCATGAGATATAATTCTCATGCATCCAACGTGTATACCTTGTGTTGCTCTTTGAAACAACAAGAACCCCTCCTCTTCTCACTCAACTCACTTGAGATAAAGGTCTTCATATCATCCAATTCAACTTATTCAAGTCAACTCATACATTTAGCTCAACTCACTCATTTAATTCTACTCATTTAATTTACTTGAATCAACTCAATTGTTTGATTCCATTTCCAACTCAAGTCAGCCCCAACTTAATCAAGCTTGAGTTCACTTGGTGGTCAACCTAGTCAACCTTGACGCATTGGGTCCGAATTGGACATTTTGACCTAAATAACAACTTTGACCCCATTTAACACATCTTAACCATATATTTAAATTAAACCTCACAACATGTACATTGGGTCTTAATTGGTCAATTGACCCCACAACCTAACCATCCTTGGTCCATTTAATTCACAAAATCAATGGCAATTTCCGTAAATATTTGATAAACTGAAAATCTGGGGTATTACACTCCATTCGAGGCATTATATGGTAGACCATGTAGATCACCTGTGTGCTGGATAGAGGCCGGTGAGCCTGCACTGATTGGGCCTGAGTTGGTTGTAGAGACTACAGCGCAGATACAGGTGATACGGCAGCATCTATCGATTGTGTAAAGTCATCAGAAGAGCTATCCTGAAAGGAGGAGGTTCCTTGAATTTGAAGTGGGGGACATGGTATTCTTGAAAGTCTCGCCACGAAAGGGACACATGAGATTTGGAAAGAAGGGGAAATTGTCGCCAAGATATGTGGGACCATTTTCAATCATAAGAAGGATGGGGGACGTCGCTTATCAATTGGCACTCCCTTCACAGTTGGCATCTTTACACGATGTGTTCCATATATCGATGTTGAGGAAGTACAATCCTAATCCCTCTTATGTATTGAACATGCAAGACATAGATATCCAAAGCGACGTGACATACGTCGAAAAGCCTGTCCGAGTGGTGGACACAGAACAAAGGGTATTACGGAGCCGAGCAATCCAGTTTGTCAAGGTGGTATGGGATCGACATGGCATTGAGGAAGCCACTTGGGAACTTGAGTCGGAAATGAGGACAACTCATTCTGAGCTATTTATGTAAATGTTTGAAACCCTACTTCACTCGATTTTCGGGACAAAATTTTTAAAAAGAGGGTTGTATTGTAACACCCCAGATTTTCCAAGTTATTAATATATATGAAAATTACCGATTTAATTTGTGAATTATTAAATATGGACCTTAGATGGGTAAAGTGTTGGGTCATAGCCCAATTAAGACCCAACAGATTGTGGAAATGTTCTCAATAGAATTAAATGGGACTGAATTAAAATGGAATATAGATTACATGGCCGTGTGTGGGAGATTTGCATATCCATGATTATGCGCATAAAGGGAACTTGGAAGATTGCTTTGGCTGTGTATGTGTGATATGCGCATCCATGAAGATATGTTAGAGTATCTTTAAAAGGGGTCTTTCCTTGTTAAAAATGGCATTAAGGCAATGGCTAAATGAAGGGGCGCTCAACACCTTCTAAGATGGAACCGTGTGGAGGTTTTATAGAAAGAAGAAGGGGCGCATGGCACCTTCTAAATTAGGACCGATTGGAAGTCTTATAAGGAAAAGGCAGCAAGGGCGTACGGCACACACAAATTAAGAGAGGGGCGCACGGCATTTATAAATCAAGAGAAGAGAGTGCAGCCAGCTTTGTGAAATATCAAGGAGGAAAAGGCTAAAGGAGGAGAAGATTGGAAGAACAAGAACAAGCGAAGGAAAACCGGAGGAGTCGCGGAACCGGTAAGTAGTTTGATAATTTTGTTTAAGATAAGGAACCATAGGGTTCGGCCATGGTGTATGGCTGAACCCCATGGAAGAAAAATTAAGGGATGAATGTTGAGGTTTAATTAAAAGGATGAACCATAGGGTTCGGCCATGTTATATGACCGAACCCCATGGAAGTCATTAGTGAATTATAATGGATTTAAATGATGGAAGATCATAGATAAATGTTGATGATGTTAAAGGGTTAAAAATGGATAAGAATCATGGATCATGGGTTCGGCCATGGTGTATGGGCGAACCCCATGGAAAAATATAGATGGATTTAATATGGTAATTGATATAATGGATAAAATGGAAAGTAATACATCATAGGGTTCGGCCATGGTGTTTGGCCGAACCCCATGAATAAATTCTATGGTTCAATTATGGATTTATTACTGTAAATAAATTAAGAAGGAGGATGGAACAAAGATATCATGGGTTCGGCCATGGTGTATGGCCGAACCCCATGAACCAATATTATGGATCTAATATGAGTAAATAAAGAAATGATTAAGCTAGGATATGGAGAGTTTTATAGTTGGGGATCATTGGTGGATTCATGTATGTAATGTCTAAATTTACGGATCTATGTGTTGAACCTAAACCTAAGGTGATGAAGGAAATGGCAAAAAGGTAAATAGGTGAAAATGATGGACATAGGGTTCGGCCATGGTGTATGGCCGAACCCCATGAACTATTTGATGGACCATGTGTTGGAATATTTTAAGGGACACTTAGAGTGGTTATACATGTTTAAGGGAATGAGGGATTTAATTATATATAGACCTATGTTCATGTTATTGGTTATGGATATGTATAATGGCAATGTTGTAACTAAGTGAAATTAAGGGACCATGGGTTCGGCCATGGTGCATGGCCGAACCCCATGAGGAATATTTTGTGGACCTATGTTTTTGGACCTAAAACATAAGGTGATGGAAACAATGCATAAAATGTAAATATGGGTAAAATGAAAGATCATGGGTTCGGCCATGGTGTATGGCCGAACCCCATGAGGAATGTTTTGGTTAGGGATTTGCATAAATGGCAAAGATGTAAATAAGAGTGAAAATAATGGACCATGGGTTCGGCCATGGTGTATGGCCGAACCCCATGGGGAATGTTTGGTGGACCTAGGGTTATGTATGTTGAAATAAATAAATGGGAAGTGATATGATCTTGTACTTAAGTTAAATGAGCAAAAAGGAAGCTAAAACAAAAGGGGTGAGGTTCGGCCATGGTGTATGGCCGACCCCACAAGTTGGGTTTATGGACTTGGACATTATTATAAATCAAATGGGACATGGTTTTAATTGATTGATATATTATAAGGTAACGGGACCTCACAAGCTGTGTACGATCGTGAGCGGTTACCGGACGAAAGCGCAAGGACTCGTTAGTGGTCTTTGGTAGGATTCCACCTCTTTGAAACCATGGGTTTATGTACAATGTTTTTATCTTATTTGATGAAATTATGTTGAAAAGATACAAATGTGAGTTTTAATGCTATGTTTATTATATAAAATAGCATGTGTTTCCATGCAATGGGGTGAAGGATATGTAGCCGGAGGGGCCACACTCTGTCAGGGCGTCCGAAAAGCCTATGTGGGATACCTTGATGTGCTTTTCCAATCAAGAAGAAACCGGAGGGGCCACACTCCTTCGGGGCGTCCGAAAGACCTATGTAGGGGTACTTATATGCACTTGTGATGGGTGGGACTCATTGCATTCGACATCATGACATGGCATGGTTTATATGATTTTTGACATTATGATATTATTATATATGTTTTGTACTAACCATGTGTTAGCCCTAAATGGAATACCTAATGGGCGCGTTGTTCTAAAGCCCTACTTCTACCCTAGTGGATGATACCGGAAACGAGGGGAATGAGGAATGCGAAAAGGGCCAAGCATAGGAGCTTGGATGCTTTATTTTATATTTTGATTAAGTTATTTATGGACTTGTATTTGAGTATCTAGACTTCGGGCATGTAATAATTTAGATGATTGGCTATGGTTGGATATTGATTTGGATAATTATGTTATGTTAATTATAGATAAAGACTTGACGTACTTTGCTATCTAAAATGTAATAGAACTAGGTTCTATTATAATTCCACAGTTATGATGTTATTCCACATGTTTATATTGTTATTTGTGAACCGTTTTCATAGACTTAGTCCATGCACAGATAGGGTTGGCCAGTTAAGGGTCAGACTTCGAAGTTCGAACTTAGCTCACGTCGTGACGTCCCGTTCTTTATCACTCTTTGTTTATAAAAAAAAAAAAGACTCTGATTTTCAGAAAACGTAGAGTGAAAAAGGGCAGGGCGTTACAGTTATTTCTCGTTTTGGGAAAATCGGGGAAATATCTCCTATTTTACTATGTTTGATAAATCCAATTTATAGTAATTGCACTTCCCTTGCTATCATTCCTTTTTCGTCAAGTGTTGCTCTCAGATTGAATGTTTCAATGTGAGTCTAACGAAGTAAATTAATGCAGCCCCCATGCAGTGGACTCCGAAGGGTCGGCCAGTCGGGATTTTTATCTGTCAGTGAGACATGATACTGTCTTAATCTTACTTCGAAAGATTCATCCTTCCCATTTCACTCTGATACCAACTGTAACGCCCTGCCTTTTTTCACTCGCTGAAAATCAGAGTCTATTTTTTTTTTTTAATAGAAGAGTGAGAGAGAGCGAAACGCCACGACGCGAGCTAAGTCCTAGCTTCCAAAGCCCGACCCTTAACTAGCCAACCATATGTAACGCCCCACCTTTTCCAACCTTCCAAAATCAGAATCTATTTTTTTTTTTAAATAAACAAGTGGAAGAGAGTGGGGAACGTCACGACGCGCACTAAGTTCGGACTTCCATAGTCCGACCTTTAACTGGCCACCCATGTGTGCATGGACTAAGTCCATGGAAACCAATCCACACATGGAACTAAGTAAACTTGCGGAATATACATAACTGATTGTGGAATAAATTAAATATGCGGAACTAAACTATTTAGATAGTAAAGTACAAGTCATCTATCCAAAATTACTTAAATCAATTAACCATCATCCAAACTATTCACAAACCATAGCAATATTCCAAGTTATTACATATCCTTGCAAACATAAACAAAATATCCATATATATATATATATATATATATATTCCATTCAGATATCCAAATTCCTACGCTTGGTTTTCTTCGTAATCCTCGGCCTTTGCCTTTCCTTTTCCTGCGTCATCCACTCTGGTAGAAGTAGGGCGTTAGACAACGCGCCCAGTAGGTATTCCGATTAGGGCTAACACATGGGTTAGTATATAAAATCCAGATATAATATACCATATCATACTTATAAAACATCGTATCCAAAATCATGTATGATAACAGAGATCCAATCATACAGTTAAAAACCAGTAAACTTGCATGATAGTAAAGATCATATCATGCCGATTGAATGTCATGCCATGCTATCATATGTCTTATGCAATGAGTTCCACCCATCACATACATATAATCCCTTGATAGTATTCTCATCTCTTGATAGTATTCTCATTTCTTGATAGTATTGTATTCACCACATCAAATTACTCCTCACGACTTACGGACTCCCCGACGGAGCGTAGGTCTCTGGTTAAAGCATCCTCCTGGTGGGACTCTCACCACTTAAGGAGGTCCCACAGTTGCATCACGGACATTCCGATGGAGTGTGGGCTCCGGTTGTATAACATCCCCCCATGCCATGCATGAGATGCAAATGCTAATCATGCTACAGAATGTTACAAAACATAGCATGAAAATCCCATAATTGCAACATATCGTTTGATACCAAAATAACTTATCAAACATGAAATAAAATCATCAAAAGTACATAATACATATCCATGGTTTCAATGATGTAGGAATCCTACCGAAATTTCACTTAAAAGTCCGATCTTCTTAACCGTCACCCGCTCACGACACGTGCGCCGTTCAAGTCCCGTTACCTTGTTTATATAACAGCAAGTTAATAACATAACCTTTTGATTTCTTATTAGGTTTAAATCCCAAAAACCACCTTGTGGGGTTCGGCCATACCCCATGGCCGAACCTCACCCACTTTGGATTTGATCTTCCTTTTCATTTGATCAATACCTTACGTAAACACCTTATATTAAATATTATACCTTAGTAGGGTTCGGCCATACAGCATGGCCGAACCATACCACTTTGGTTTGACCCCTCTTTCAAGTCCTTTAATCATTTATTCCATTATAAGTTATATTTACGGTTTTGCCACTAGGCTAACCAATAATTAATCTTGCTGACCACTATTATCAAAACCAATCCACCTTAGTGGGGTTCGGCCATACAACTTGGCCGAACCTCACTATCTCCAACTTGGTCCTTTAATCCATTCTAATTACATTCAAATGCCATTCAAATCATCCATTTACCTAGCCTTTAACTGTTCATCATTGTCACTCTATGTTAACCTTTAAAACATCACAACAACCATTAACAATTGCTAATCATAAACTTAAATCCAAATACCCATACAAGGGTCCATTTATCCCATAAAATGGTCCATAGGGTTCGGCCTTACTGTGAAGTGTGGACCAAGGATTGGTGGGGCCTGCCACCATGGTTGACTTGACCAACCATGGGTGGAATAATGGAATTATGTTAAGTGGGAATTAATTAACCTAAGGTAATTATCTAGTTAATTAAATGATTAAACTATCGAGAAGGTGGTCGAAGGGGTCAAAAGGTAGAAAACCAAACCACCTTATCCTTAAAGCCAAGAACGTTAGGCTTGGTGGTGGTTTATTCCAACCACCACCATAAAGCATAAAGCATAAAGCATAAAGCATAAATGAAAATCTCATGTGGTGGATGAGAAAAATTAAATGGTGGAGTGTAGGCCACTCCACCAAAGGAAATGAACCTTATCTCTCTCTCTTTTCATCCAACTCATTTCATTCTCTCGCTTTCTTGCTCTCCACCACCGTCCCACACCAAGAAGAAAAAAAGCTAAGGAGAAAAGAAGAAGAAGACTTAGAGAAGAGAAATGCAAGCAAAAGCCACTACTTCAAGACCAAGATCTAGGGCATTATTTCTCACCATTCTCTCTCTCTCTCAAACACACTCCATTTTAGCCGACCCAAGTGTTGATGTTTTCATCTTGATCAAGCATCTTGACCAAAGAATAAAGGAGAAGAAGAAGAAAGAAGGCCAAGGAGTCCAAAAGGAGAAAGAAAAGCCGGAGGAGTCGTCGGATTGTAAGTAATTCTTAAACAAGAATTTTGCATTTTAAGGGTTAAGAGGTAATTATGGAATCCATTTTCTTTGAATTGGTTGGTGGCCAAATTATCATGGGCCTTGGATCTCAAATCCATCCAATAAAAAGGGGAAGAATGGGCAAACCCTAAATGGGTAAATTAGGTTAAAAAAAAAATAAAGGAGGCACTAAGGACATTATGTATTTAAATTAATTAAGCATGGATGTATGTGGATTTTTGAAGGATGCATTAAGGATTTTATGTACTAAATATTTACTTAAGCATGGTAGGTGATTAAATGATTTTATTAGGGTTTTAAAGAATGGAAGCCATGGAGGACAATTTATGATTTTTAAGATTTTAATAATTAAATGTTGGCAATTTCAAAGGGGTTTAAATGAGGAAATGCATGGGAGATGTGAATGATGTTGATGGCCTCAAAAGGCATGAATGAATAATGGACCATGAACTTATGGTGATGGTGTTAGAATTTTAATGGGATTAGAGAATGGAGGCTATGTTAAGTGGTTAATGATTTTTAAAGTTTTAAATGAAAGAATGGTAGAAATTTTGAAAGGGGTTTTTAAATGAGGGAATCCATGGAGGAAGGTTAATGTTTTTATGTCTTAAATGTCACCAATGAATGATGAATCAAGTATTTTGGAACCATGAAGAATGAATGGGAATAGGGCTAAGTTAATGGACTCAAATATGGTTAAGAATGATGGTTTAAATGTGTGATTTAAACCCCTTCAAGGAAGGACTTATGGTGGAGCTAATGATGTATATAGACCCAAGCAAAAATGGGAAAAAGACATCATGGGTTTGGCCATGGTGTATGGCCGAACCCATGACCCAATTATAGGTCATCTTATGGGAAAAAAAAATTGGTGTTATGCATGTGTTTAAAATTAATGGGGATTAAGTGAGCTTAAGGGCTGATTGTTTTAATGTGTTCATGTCATGATTGATGAATCACTAATGGATCTAAATTGTGAATCAAGTATGGACAAAGAAATGTACATGATTAAGTGGATGTTTAACCATGGGAGAAGTAGTGGCAAAACCGTAAATAATGGCCAAATTCAAGAACTTCATGGGAGATGATCATGGACTTAGGGGCTCTAAGTAAAAAACTTATGTATGGTTAAATAAAGCCTAGGATGGCTGATTTTTAGACTCATGCGATTAAAATAGTTGATGGATTAAATGGGATCCACAAAACCCAGATAGTGAGGTTCGGCCATGGGGTATGGCCGGACCCCACTAAGGTATGATTTATGGGCTTAGAAATGGTTAAAAACATGGACAGATTATTCATGTGTATAATAAGGTATCAGGACATCACAATCGGTGCGCGATCGGCGCCCGGATTCGTGAACGGAAGTGTAAAGGGACGCTAGTCAGTATTCGGTAGGATTCCTACCTTTTTGTAAGCCATGGATTATGTGTTATGTATGGGTTTTTTCTTGATTTATTTTGGTAAGCATATGATTGTTTTAAGATGGGTTTTAAGGCTATGATGTGTATATTGATGCTTTGCTTGATCTATTTTTGATAATCAAATTATATGTTTTATTGATGGGATCTTAAATGCCATGGTTTGTGCTATCATATATATTACATGGCATATGGCATCTACATATCATGCATGACATGGGAGGGATATAGCATGGGAAGGATGAAATAAAGAAATCGGAGTCCATGCTCCGTCGGGGCGACCGAGAAGCAAACATGGGGACCCCTTGACGAGGCCTTTCCGTCAAGGGGGATGATTTGTGATTGTTTATATCTTGACGAGGTTTTGCCATCAAGGGGGATGATTTGTGATTATTTACACCTTGACGAGACCTTGCCGTCAAGGGGGATGATTTGTGATTGTTTATATCTTGACGAGGTTTTGCCGTCAAGGGGGATGATTTGTGATTGTTTATATCTTGACGAGGTTTTGCCGTCAAGGGGGATGATTTGTGATTGTTTACACCTTGACAAGGTTTTTCTGTCAAGGGGGATGATTTGTGATTGTTTATATCTTGACGAGGTTTTGCCGTCAACGGGGATGATTTGTGATTGTTTACACCTTGACGAGGCCTTGCCGTCAAGGGGGATGATTTGTGATTATTTATATCTTGACGAGGTTTTGCCGTCAAGGGGGATGATTTGTGATTGTTTATATCTTGACGAGGTTTTTCCGTCAAGGGGGATATGGCAGCATGATGGTATGGATGATGGGTGGAACTCATGACATTGGACACCCATGGCATGGCATTCATTGTTATGGTTTTGATTATATTATTACCTATTGTGCCTGTTATCACTAATCCATGTGTTAGCCCTACTCGGAGTCCTACTGGGCGCGTTGTCTAACGCCCTACTTCTACCCTAGCTGATGACGCAGGAGATGGCGGACACGAAGGACGAGATGGAGGCCAAGTTTAGGAGTCTAGGAAGGCGGACTACTTAGTTTGTTTAATTTATTTTGGAAATGTAATTTGAATAGCTTAGCTCGTCGGAATGTAATAATTTAGATTACTTACTATGGTTTGGATTTTACTTTGGACATTATCATTTTGAGATACAATTATGAATTTAGGGGTATTTTAGTAATTTAAGCGCCGTACTTCTTTGCTATCTAAAACTGGTAGGATAGTCTCTATTATAATGTTCCGCATTAAGTTATATTTCGCGAGCTTACGTCTACATGTGAACCGTTCTCGTGGACTTCGTTCCACGCGCACGTAGGGTTTGCCAGTTAAGGGCCGGGCTTCAGAAGCTCGGACTTAACTCGCGTCGTGACGTCCGTGCCCTTTGTCACTTGTTATTTCAAAAAAAAAAAAAAATAGACTCTTACTTCGGTGAAAAGGGGCGGGCGTTACAGCACCATCCAAGGTTTAAGCCCTTGATGGATTTGGCCATTCTATGGCCAAATCACACTCCCTTTTACCAATTTATTTAACTAAATTCTTATGTAAACACTTACCAATTTCCTTTGCTTCTCTTCTCTCCTTTTGATCCTTGCTTTCTTCCTTCTTGCTCCCTTAGTCCTTAGCTGATTGAAAGTTTGAACAATGGTGAAAACGCCAAAGGATAATTCGGCCAAGAGGATGGGTTTTTGAGAGAGGGAGAGAGATGAGGATTCTATGTTTTCTTTGTGATCAAATTCGGCCAAGGGATGTGGTTTGTTGCTTTTATTAAACAGCCCTTGAGCCCCTCATTTACCCTCATCAATCCTTGATCAAACCAAGGAGTCCCATGCTTAACTATGGGACACTTGGCCTCAGCTTAGACCATCCTTTCAGCTTCCCATGTTGGGTCTTGGGTTTCCATTATGAGATGGAAACCCAACCAAGCTTTCAAGGTGAATCTTATCTCATGCCTTTGAATTCCATGCATGGAAACCCGCTCCACAAGTACCCAACGTGTGGGACTTGTTTTGTGGTGTTTAAGATCATGGCAACTCTCACCTCCCCATTTTACTCAATGGAATTTAAGGTCTCTGTGGTTTCCAACTTAGCTCACCCAACTCATTAGCCCAACTCACCACATTTAATGCACTTGAGTCAACTCCATTACTTAATTCAAATCCAACTCATTTCAGTCCCAACTCAACCTGATTTGACTCATCCTTTGAGCTCACATGAGGGTCGACACGGTCAACCAAGGTCAACATGGTCAACACGACCCATTGGGTCCCCATTTAGCTCATTGACCCAATTGGCGCCATGACCCATTTATGGGTGGTTTAGCCATTTGAATGTCGTTTACACACTTGGATCAAGCCTACCCATTTATCCTTTATTTAATTCCAAATCAATTCAGCCTAACCCAATTAAAATTGGGCTCACCCAATGGTCAAATAAGTCCATCATGACCCATTGGGTCCCAATTGGGTCCTTTGACCCAAATAACCATCTTGACCCAATTAGATGTACAATACCCATTTAATTTAATTTGATCCTTATAATATGCACATTGGGTCTTAATTTGAACAATGGGCCCCATCATTTTCTCATCTACAATCATAACCTTCTAATTTACCATTCCAATGGCATTTTTGTAAATATTCATATCTTTGAAAAATCAGGGTGTTACACCATACGTGTACGTGGACCAAGTCTACTAAAACAGTTCACACGTACTCAAGTTAAACATGTGGAATAAATCATAGATGCGGAATTATAATAGAATAGCCATTCTACTCCAGTTTAGATAGCAAGGAGTCCATCACTAAAATTAAGTTAAAATATCCAAAATTAACATTCCAAACCATAGCAAATATATCTACGTTATTAAAGTCCCGAATGCTAGTTACTCAAATTACACTGTCCATGAATAACTTAAATAAAACGACACTAAAACATCCAAGCTCCTAAGCTTGGATCCTATCTCGTTCTTCGTTTCGTCCATTTCCTGTGTCATCAACTAAGGTAGAAGTAGGGCGTTAGACAACGCGCCCAGTAGGTACTCCAAATAGGGTCGAACACGTGGGTTTGTATTAAAAATCCAGATATAATACATCATACCGTACTTGTAAAGCATCGTATCCAAAATAGTGTATGATTATAGAGATCCAATCATACAGATAAAAACCAGAAACATTGCATGATAATAGAGATCATAATCATGCTGATTCAATGCCATGCCATAGGTGTCATATGCCATGAGTCCCACCCATCATCCATGTCACACACACATAGTACCCTCTTGATGAAAACTCCTCATCAAGGTCTTCCTCTTGATGGAAACTCCTCATCAAGGTATCCTCACGAATACCTTACGGACGCCCCGACGGAGCTTGGACTCCGGTTACCTCTTGATGTATAATGTATACCAAGGTACCCCTCACGAATGTCTTACGGACTCCCCGACGGAGCGTGGGTTTCCGGTTACCTTTCATCCCTCCCATGCCATGCATGAGATGCAAATGCCAACATGCTACGTAGAAATACAAATCATAGCATTTAAAATTCCATAATTGAAACATATTGTTTGATACCAAAATAACTTATCAAACATGAATTAAAATCATCATATGTACATATCCATGGTTTTCAATAAGGTAGGAATCCTATCGATGACCAACTAGTGTGTCCTTACGTTTTCGTCCGAAAACCGCTCAACGATCGTACACCGCTTGTGACGTCCCGTTACCTTATTACATATCAATAACTCAAACCAATGTTCCATTTAATTTCCAACTATGTTTAAGTCCATAAACATAACTTAGTGGGGTTCGACCATACTACATGGCGGAACCTCACTCACTTGGTTTGGCTTCCTCTTTTGATTCATTAACTAATCATACATGTAATTTAATCATTTAACAACCCTAAGTACACAAAACATTCCCCATGGGGTTCGGCCATACATCATGGCCGAACCCATGGTCCTTTCATTTTCACCATTTTCCATCGTAGCCATTTATTCTTTCCATAGCTAATCCCTCCTTTTATCTATACATAACTTAGGTCCATAACTGATCCATAACATAGATCCACAAATGATTCATTAATCATGTAAATATTTCATTTATAAAATCAATAGGTTACCCGCTGCCCACTACCCACTGTCCACTGTCCAATGTCCACCGTCCACTGTCCACCGTCCACTGTCCACAGTCCACTGTCCATTGTCCACCATCCACTATCCCCCGTCCACTGTCCACCGTCCACTAGTGGGATTTGGCCATATCTTAGGTTGAAATATGCTTAGGTCCACAATCACCTATGAGTGGGGTTCGGCCATACAACATGGCCGAACCTCACCCTTTTGGTTTTGGTCCCCTTTTTAATCCCTTATCATTTAAATAAATATGGGTCCAAGATCATTCCCTCTTTTGATTCATTAACCAATCACACCTAAGTTAATCATGTAACAACCCTAATAAATCTCTTCATTCCTTGCTTAATCATTCATTTATCTAAACATACATAGATCTCTAAATGTCCATAAAAGGGTTCATGGGGTTCGGCCATGTTATGGCTGAACCCATGACGTTCATATTCATCCTCCCTTTGCATCATTTACAACATTTAGGCCCATAATAAAGTCCCTCCATGGGGGGGGTGGTTTAATCATACTCTTAGGTCCATCATTTTAAACCATCCTCTACCATATTTAAAACCTATTAAAATTACCAACATTCTCCCATCACTTTCATGGTCCAAACATCTAAGTCCATCAATATCTCTCCATGGGGTTCGGCCATACACCATGGCTGAACCCATGGTCCATGGTGCTTCACCAATGGCAACATTTGAGACCATTTAAATATCAATAACATTCCTCCATTATTTCGCTCCTTTAAAACCTTTTAATTCACTAACGCCCTTCCATGGGGTTCGGCCATACAACATGGCCGAACCCTATGGTTCATCATTTCCATTAAAATAAATCATACTTCCATGATTGATCCTTTGATGGGGTTCGGCCATACATCATGGCCGAACCTCATCTAACCCTTCCTTTGTCCTTAATGATCCATGCATATCAATCTTAGGGTTTGGCCATGCAAGGCCAACCCATGATCTTTGATCATAATACCTTATCTTAGACATGCATGAAATCTTTTCCATACATACATAACAATTAGGGTTCGGCCATGCAAGGGCCGAACCATGATCCTTGACCATTATTTTCTTACTTATTTAAAAATCTCATCAAGTACTTACCCATTCCGCGACTCCTCCGGTTTCTTTCGTTCTAACTTGTTCTCCGCTCTTTTCCTTCCATAGTCTTTCTCCTTTCTTCTTGATCCTTGACTGAGAGTGAGCTTGAGAGGTCTTGAAATGAAAACCCAAAGAGAGGGTTCAGCCAAAGAGTGAAGGTTGAGAGAGGGAGAGGAGCTTGAGATAGAAAACTCTAAGTCCTTTCTCCTTTGTCTTTGAGAGAGGGTTGGCCAAGAGTGAGGGCTTGAGAGAGAGATGAAAACCAAGTCTTGTCTTGTTCAATGAGAGTGGTCGGCCAAGGGTGGTGTCTTTTGGTGATACTCCTTTGTAACAACTACACCTCTTCACCTCCCTCATTAATACTTTCTTTGGGGGTTTCATCCTATGAGATGAAACTCCAACCATATGCCCCTTGGGTTTCCATCATGAGATGGAAACCCTCCATGTTCCAACGTGTAGCCTTGGGTATGGATTGTGTGACAACAAAATCCTTCATCTCCCTCATTAATGTTCCATTTGAAGTTTCATCCCATGAGATGAAACTCCCACCTCCAACGTGTGAACACCTTAGGTTTGATCTTATGAGATGTAACTCTCCATCTTCCCACTCCACTCACTTAAAATGAAAGTCCCATTAACTTCCCAATTAACTCATCTCTTTAACTCAACTCATATATTTAATTCAACTCATTTAAATCACTTAAAATCAACTCATTTCCTTGATTCCATTTCCAATTTAATTCAGCCACAATTTGATTAAGCTTGAACTCACTTGGTGGTCGATCAAGTCAACCATGACCCATTGGGCCCCAATTGGGTATTTGACCCAAGTGACAACCTTGACCCAATTAAATAAATCTTACCCATTTATTTCAATTGATCCTTATCCATAATCTGTTGGGTCTTAATTGGGCAATTGACCCAACTACTTACCCATCTAAGGTCTATATCCATTAATTCACAAATCAAATGGACAATTTCCATATATATTCATAACTTGAAAATCCGGGGTGTTACATCTCTAGCTTTTGAGAGCGAAGACCATTGCGGCTAGTTCCAGATCATGCGTGGGATAGTGACGTTCATGAATCTTCAACTGTCTTGAACCATAAGCCACCACACGTTGACTTTGAGTGGGAGAACACCCAAGTCCCTCTCCTAAAGCATCACAATATACTTCATAGCCCTTGCCCCTTTCTGACAAAATCAGAATAGGTGCAATTGTAAGCCTCTCCTTCAGTTCCTCGAATCGCCGGTTGCATACATTCGACCACTCAAATTTGACTCCTTTCTGAGTGAGTCGAGTAAGTGGATATGCAATCTTGGAGAAGTCCATGATGAACTTCCTATAGTAACCGGCCAATCCCAGAAAGCTACAGATCTCGATCACATTCTTCGGTGCTTTCCATTCTCTCACTGCCGCCACCTTAGAAGGGTCAATGGCTATACCTTTCGTTGATATAATATGCCCCAAGAAGTTAACCTCAGATAGTTAGAATTCACACTTTCTTTCTTTGGCATACAGCTGGTGCTTCTTCAGGGTGTCCAGGACTATCTGCAAATCCTCGGCATGCTCCTCCTGACTTTTGGAATAAATCAGGATGTCATCAATAAAAACAATCACAAACTTGTCCAAGAACGGACAGAAGATCCTGTTCATCAGATCCATGAACACAGCTGGTGCATTGGTAAGTCCAAACAGCATGACCACATACTCAAATAGTCCATACTGCGTCCTGAAAATCGTCTTCTCTATATCCTCATCCCTAATCCAGATTTGATGGTAGCCAGACATCAGATCAATCTTGGAGAAGTGACTGGAACCCCTAAGTTGATCGAATAGATCATCAATCATGGGTAGAGGGTACTTGTTTCTGACAGTCAGCTGGTTCAATTTTCTATAATCCACACACATCCGAAGTGTACTGTCCTTCTTCTTCACAAATAATTCCGAGGCTCCCCAAGAGGATGTACTGTTCCGGATGAATCCCAATCTGAGCAGTTCATTAATCTGTTTCTTTAACTTGGACATCTCGGCTGGTGCCATCCGGTAATGTGACAATGACACTGGAGTAGTGGCAGGATACAGCTTGATCTCAAAATCAATCTCCCTTTTGGGTGGCAAGCCAGGGAGCTCTGTCGGGAATACCTCCGCGTAGTCTTTCACTACCGCCGGAAGTTCAGCCACCAGTGCCTTATCTAATCTGACGCTGTCCAACACTAAGTGGTTCAATTCCTCATGCAGTCTTTTGGTCATAGGGATGCTTTGTTTGTCAGTATGCACCACATACCGCTTTCCCTCGGGTGACCAAAATAACACCCTACGGAGATGGCAATCAATGTTGGCCTGAAAGCTAGCTAACCAGTCCATACCAAAGATGATGTCGTACTTAGTCATCTTGAGTACCAGATAGTTGAACGCTAACCAGTCCATACCAAAGATGATGTCGTACTCAGTCATCTTGAGTACCAGATAGTTGAACTCAAATCTGAATCCCGCGAGTTTAGTGTTTACTGCTGTGCATATGAGTCCCAATGATGTGTCTCTGACTCGGGATACAATAGTAAGTGATGTGGACAATTTTTGTACTCAGGTGCTAGTAGCAGATATGAATGCAGCAGATACAAATGTGTGGGATGATCCAGAATCAAATAATGTGAAAGCATAGGAACTACCGACTACTGCCATACCTTGAATCACGGAGTGATCCACCGCTTCTGGGGGAGGAGCTAAGGTATACAACCGTCCAGGTCCTGTCGGGTTAGATGCCCGTCCCGCCTGGTTGTATGCCCTGGTTCCTCATGAATGAGCTGATCTAGTTGGAGGGCGAAAGGAACCCCTAGGAGTGAGAGGGTCTGCTGTTCTGTGGGTATTGCCTCTTGAAATGACCCTGCTGGCCACACTAGTAATAGGTGCTCACACCTCGGGGGACTTGAGAAACTGATACTGATGGGGAGGACTGATTGGGACGAAAAGCCCCCAATTGACACAGTGGAAGGTGAGGGCTCTCCCAAGGTTAGGTCGGAACCTCTTGTTGGGACGAAAGGTACTTCCCTTGCTCTGGCCTTGGCGGTTGTCCACAAACCGCACTGTCTCTGTCATCTCTTGCTCCACTATGGTGGCTCTACTGACCACCTCCGCCAATGTAGGTACCTTGAAGATGGTCACCTTGGCCCTGATGCTCGGTCGAAGGCCCCGCTCAAATTTGTCAGCCCTTCTGTACTCCGTATCTACCATGTATAAGGCATAACAAGATAGACGGAGGAACTCCTGGTGGTACTCTGCCACAGTCATGGTGCCTTGCACCAAAGATAAGAACGCTTGGGTGTGGCGCTCTTTCTTCTCCTCTTGAAAGTATTGGTCCAGAAACATAGCCGAGAACTGCTCCCACGTCATTGTAGTCCTTTCTCCTTCCGAATCAGTGCCCGCTGTCGCTCTATCACTTCCACCATTTGCTGGCATTATCAATCAATTGTGAGGTAGCCAGCAATATCTTATCTTCATTACTGGAGATTTTTAGTTGTAACACCTTGGATTTTCAATTTATGATTTTATATGAAAATTATCCATTAATTTGTGAATTTTAGATATGGATTTTAATTGGACAAAGAGTTGGGTCATTGGCCCAATTAAGACCCAATTGATTGTGGAATAGTTTTCATTAAAATTAAATGGGGTTGAATTAATTTAGTAATGCAATCCATGATTATGCGCATGGAGAGGATTAATATAGATTACCTTGGCCGAATTTTAGATAATAAATCTAAAGATATGCGCATGGAAGAAATTGATGAAAGATTTTAGGAGTTGCATAGGTTTATGTGGGATTTTCATATCCACATAGATATGATAAAATATCTTGAGAAAATTAGATAAGTGTGCATGGCCGAAATTTAAAGATAGGATTAAGGGAAGGTTTTAATATAAGAAGGGGAGATCGGCAATTACTAAACTAGTACAAGGGGCGCACGGCCCTAAAGGGGGTTGCCTATCTCAAGCACCTTCTAATTATGGGACCAAAGGAAGATTATAAAAAGGAGAGGTAGCAAGGGGCGCATGGTTTACATACCATAGCGGAATTTCTTTCTCTCTATCTCTCATTCTCGGCAATACAACAAGAAGGAAAGAGGGCAGCCAGCAAGAGGGAAAAATCAAGAAGAAGAAAAAGATTGGAGGAGCAAAGAACAACCGGGAAAAACTGAAGGAGTCGCATAAACGGTTAGTATCCTATTTATAAATTTGTTTTAAAGATAAAGAACCGTAGGGTTCGGCCATGATGTTTGGCCGAACCCCATGGAATAAAATTGGTTGTTGATTGATTTTTTAAAAAAGGGAAAGAAAAGAAGCATAGGGTTCGGCCACTGGTGTATGGCCGAATCCCATGATTAATTAATGGAAGCACATGGTTTATTGAATGATGTTTGAATGAAAAAAAAACCATGGAAGTTGTTAATAAATTTATGGGGTTTCAAGTATGAAGATAATGGATTTACACTTATGTCTTAAGAGGATTTCAATGGAGATATATTTAGGGATGTGGGTCGGCCATTGCATGGTCGAACCATGATTTGATTATGGCTAAGATATAAGATCAAAGGAATGGAAGAAAAGGGGTGAGGTTCGGCCATGGTGTATGGCCGAACCCCACCAAATATGTTCATGAATTTTTATGGGAGTTGTTGATAATGTTAATGCAATTAGATTAGTGGAATTAATGGAAGAAAATTATGGAGTTATGTTCAAGGAAAGAAATTAAAGAACCATAGGGTTCGGCCATGGTGTATGGCCGAACCCCATGGAGATGTTTTGGAATGGTAGATGGATTTTGGTCGCTAAAATTGGAAAGCATCCAAATATGGAAACATGGTTTCTAATTTAGGAAACTATCTAATTTTGGAAGGAGATTGCTAAATTTGGAAAGCATCCAGTTATGGAAAGATGGTTTCTAATTTAGGAAATTATCTAACTTTGGAAGGAGGTTGCCAAATTGGAAAGCATCTATTTATGGGAAGTAATATGATTAGAAAGTTGGACATCATGTGTTCGGCCATGTGCATGGCCGAACTCCATGAATCAATTTCTATAAATGTATGTCTATAAATATTTTTAAATGGAAGGTGGAGTTTAATTTAGAAAGGATCTAAGAATGGATTGTTTTTGAAAAGATGGGGATTAAATTAGAAAAGCTTCTTGTTATGGACTTGCTATTTATGGATTTTCTTACAATGGCAAAGTGGTAATTAAAGGTTAAAAATGAAAGGTCATGGGTTCGGCCATGGTGTATGGCCGAACCCATGAGGTTCTTTATGGGCTTAATATTTAAATGAATGGTGGACCAATTGGAGAATGTAAATAAATCATTATGGATTTTATGGACTTGATATGCCTAGGTTAATGGATCATTAATGGAGCTCTAACATGGATTGGTCATGGATTTAACATAAGTGATTGATTAAATATTAATTGGAGAATACCAACTTATGTTTATCAACTATATTATTGGACTACGGGCTATGTTAGCCATGGATGGCATTGTTGTAAATATAAGTGAAGGTGTTGGATCATGGGTTCGGCCATGGTGTATGGCCGAACCCCATGAGGAATTATTTGGAGAACTTAGATGTTTATGATCTATGTTTTTGGACCTAAACACGTAACAACCTGGAATTTCAAAGTTATCAATTTATATGAATTTATTCATATTTACGGAATTACCATTGTGATATATATATTTGAGTTGAATTTAAATGGGTCGATGGTTCAAACAAGACCCAATGGTTAGTAGTTTTAATTACAAAACAAATAAATGGATAAGATGAACTTAAACGGGTCAAGAATCATAATTGGGATCAAATTTCGTTAAATGGGTCAAAATGGCTAAATGGGACCCAATGGGTCGAAATGGGCATGATTAATCATGAGTGAGCTCAAAGCTTAATTGGTTTGAGTTTATTAAATATTTGAGTTTGTTTGAGCTGAAATAAATGTTGGAGTTTAGTTGAGTGGAAATTATTAGTTGAGTTACATTAAATAAATGAGTTGAGTTTGGGTGAGTTACATGAGGTAGTTGGAATAATTATTTTAATGAGTGAAGTGTGTGTAAGATGGTGGTGTGGGCTGGTTGTAAGTTTTAACACAATAAAAAATGTTGGCTGCATGGGAGGCTTTACCATGCACGTAACTCCCATCTAAGTGATAAGTGAAATGAGAGTTACATTTGGAAATTACATGGGAGACGTTGGAGGAGGGGAAGAGTTTCATCTTATGATGAAACTCCAATTTGAATTGTTAATGCGAGATGAATGAGGAGAAGATTTAAACCACAAGGACAAGCAAGAGTCGTTGGAACATGGTAGTGTTTTATCTTAAAAGAAGCAGCCAATGGGAGACGGTGAAGCACATGGAGTTTCATTTGAAACTCCCATGTAAGATATGAAGTGAAGGCTGGCTGTTACAAAGACTAGCCGTTGGTGTGGGAGTTCCATTTCCATATGAAACTCTCACCTCCAATGGTAATGAGAGACATTGGGACCATAGGGAGGTTTCATCTCATGATGAAACCCCCAAGTAACATAAGGTTTTGCGTTAAGACAATGGGAGTTACACAAGGTTAATTTTGGGCTGAATTTTAGTAGCCAAAGGGGTTTTCACTTTACTCACTCTATCTCTATCTTCCTTGGACTGTTATCATCTCTCTAAGAACAAGAACAACAGCTGGTTACTGATATGAAATCAGTCCTTGATTGATTTATTGCACCAAGACAAAAGCATACAATGAGCAAAGGAGTTGGCATAAAGGTTTCCCATCCAAAGCCAAAATTCTTTCTCTCTCTCTCTACCTCTTTGTCGTTTTCTACATTCCAAAAATTAGAGCAGCAGCTGGTTGCTTAATCAATCCTTGACCGATCTCTCCATCAAGGAATCAAGAAGAAGGAGAGGATAAGAAAGGGAAAGGAACAAGCCGGAGTGAAGATCAATTGGAGGAGTCGCGGAAACGGTAGGTTTTCGATAAACTATTTTTAAAGAATCATGATCCGGCCATTGGATGGCCGAATCTAACAAGGGTTAGATATTGGTTGGAAGTGCATGATTAAGATGAAAAATGGATTATAGGGTTCAGCCACTTGGGATGGCCGAACCCCATGAAAAGATTGGGTTAAATTGGATGGTCTTTTTGAACCAAAATCATGGACTGTTTTTGGATGCTAAATTAGATTGATTACATGCTTTGAAAAGTTCTAAAATTATGGTTATAAGTGTCATGTGTTGGGCTATGGATTGGCTGAACACATCAAGTAATTTAATCTTGAATAAGATAGTTTAAAAAGGGAAGAAAATACATCATAGGGTTCGCCCATTTTGGTTGGCCGAACCCCATGATAAGAGTGCATATGTTTGATGTTTTAAAGGTCAAAAATCATGTCAAAACATGGTAAGTTTTATGGGTCATCTTGTGGCCAAAAATAAGTAAGTATGATGAGAAGATTTACATCAAAGAAACCTTGGGGTTCGGCCATGTGTATGGCCAAACCCCATGGACTGTTTTGTATAGTTATTTGGGTTAAGTCTAGGATGGATTTTAAGTAATCATTATGTGCTTTGATTTAAGAATAAGTTAGGTTTATTTATGGACTTAGTGCTAAGTTTATAATTGGATAAATAGATCTAAACCATAGGGCATGAGGTTCAGCCAATTGGGTTGGCCGAACCCCATGAAATGGTATGACATTTCAAAATATTTGATGGTTTTGTGAGATAAAAACCATACAAAATTATGGTGTACTTATGTCAATTATGGACTTAGTATTAAGTTGATTAAACATAAAGGATGATGGAACATAGGAGTAAAAATCTCTAGGGTGAGGTTCAGCCATGTTGTATGGCCGAACCCCACCAATTGTTATTTGATGGACTTTGGTTTTTAAACAAAAATTAAATAAAGGGTTAGTATAGTGGCAATATCGTAAATATGGATGAAAAGATGAAATGATCAAAAGAATGGACTTATGAGCCAAAACCTAAGGTGGTAAAGTTCGGCCATGTAGTATGGCCGAACCCTACCAAGGTTCATTTGAAAGTTTGGGACACTTAGAGGGTTTTAATTAAATAAAAGAGTGGCCAAGGTTTAAATGGGTGAGGTTCGGCCATGGGGTATGGCCGAGTCCCACAAAGTGGATTTTTGGGATTTAGATCAAATTAGAATCATATGGTCAAATGATTAACTTGCTGCTATGTACATAGGGTATTTGGATTTCTAGAACGGTGTACAAGCTGTGATCGGAAGACGGCTCAAAGGAGGGGTCAAACAAAGTAATCTAGTGTAGGTTTCCTACCTTTATTGTAACCACAATTTCATATGTTGTTTTATGTTGATTTTGATAACTTATGTGATTGTAAAGTTATGTTTCTAAATGACATGTTGCATAGACATCTCATGCATGGCATGGGATGATGGTGTTGTAACCGGAGGCCACACTCCGTCGGGGCGTCCGAAAGACCACTGTGGGGTACCCTGATGATGAGAATCCCATCAGGAGGAATTCGGAGGCCACACTCCGTCAGGGCGTCCGAAAGACCACTGTGGGTTACCTTGATGATGAGAATCCCGTCAAGTGATGGCTATGATGGGTGGGACTCATTACATGTCCATTTCATACATAGCATGTTTTTATGGAATTTTGTCTCACATGTATTATTATTATACTACTTGCATGTTTTTGACTAACCATGTTGTAGCCCTATTCGGAAACACTACTGGGCGCGTTGATCTAACGTCCTATCTATATCCTTAGTGGATGATGCAGGAAAGTCAAAAGTTGAGGATCAAGAAGGGGACCAAGCACGGAAACTTGGGCGGTTTGAATGATTTTGAATGGACTTGAATGGACTATTCATGGATGTGTTATTTGAATTATTTGGACAATGTAATTTGGTAACTAGATTTGTTGGCATGTAATAAGTAGATAAGTAGATGCTGTGGATTGGTTTATTTTGGATGGTTGGATTGAATGGTAGATTAATATTATTTAGTAATTTTGGAGAATAAGATTATGTACTTTGCTATCTAAGAATGGAAAATTGGAATAGTCATAGGTTCTATTATAACCTCAGTTAGATTAAGACTAAGTTAATTCCGCAAGTTATATATGTACCATGTGCGGATCAGTTTTATGGACTTAGTTCATACTCACATGGGCTTGGCCAGTTAAGGGTCGGATTTAGAGATCCGAACTTAACTCGAGTCATGACACTCCGCCCCGATCACATGATTATTATATAAAAAAAAAAAACTCTGATTATTAGAGTGAAAAGGGCGGGGTGTTACAGTTGGTATCAGAACTAAACGGAAAGTTGAATCTTCCGAAGTAAGATTAAGACGGTTTCATGTCTCACTGACGGATAAGAATCCCAACTGACCGACTCTTCGGAGTCCGCTGACTGGGGGCCGGATTAATTTACTTCGTGGACTCAGACTGAACAAATCAATTTGAGAACAACAGTGAAAGATAGCAAAAGTACAGTATTATAATTGATCTATCAAATGTAGCAAAATAGGATATACATCCCCCAATATTCCCCAAATTGAGAAAGAAAACAAACAAATAGGGATTTAGAAACTTCCCCAAAAACAAAAGAAAATCAAGATTGCTTATTTGGAAATCTCTCCAAAATAGTGAAAACACAAGCTGTATGAAGAAACTAAGTCAATTATGTTTTCATGACTTAGGGAAAATGGCACCAAAAAGAAAGATCCCACAAAGCAAGAAAGGGAAAGAAAAAGAGATACCACTTATTTAGTATGAGGAAGGAAGGGAAAGATCTCCACCAGAGGAAGAGCATTCTCAGCCTAAAGAAAGGGCTGGAAAAACACATAATGAGGAAGAGTCACACCATTCTGAAAGGTCACATCACTCTGAAAAGTCACACCATTCTGAAGAGTCACATCATTCTCGGCGAGAAAGGAGGGAGCGGGAACACTCATCTTGGAAGGAGGAAGAAGGGAACAGTGGTGTGCATATACCACATGTGCCGCCTGAACTTCAAGGCTTAGTTCAAGCAGTGGTAACCTCTGTACTCCAGCAACATATGAATGGAAGTGAAAGTTCCAAGGATGCCAATGACCGGAGTATGGCTCGAGAATTCCAGCAACAACGTCCTCCCTATTTCAAAGGGAAGGAAGGGGCTGTCGGAGCGGAGCACTGGCTGAAGAAGATCACTCAGGTCTTAAATTTACTTAAGATCTCAAGTCATGCTGACAGGATTCTACTGGCTACTTCACAACTGATAGAAGACGCCGGTAAAAGGTGGGAGGTGGTGGAGAAGCAAAGGGCACTCAAACCAGTTAGGGAGAGGACGCCCATGACATGGAATGAGTTCTGAGCAACCTTTCTGGAACACTACTTTCCGGAGGAGGAGAAGGAACGACAGACGCAAGCCTTTCTGTCCTTGGTACAGGGCTCTATGAGGGTTACAGAACATCACCGAGAATTTCTCAGGTTATCCATCTATGCATTCTATATGGTGGACACGGTACATCGCAGGGCAAGGAAGTTTGAGAGGGGTCTACGGCCAAACATCAGGGCCAAAGTGACCATATTCAAGTGCACCACATTGGCTGAGGTGGTCAGCAAGGTCACAATAGCAAAACAGGAGTTGAATGCAATGGTGCGGTTTGACAACCGCCGAGCTCCAAGTGGGAGGGGTGGGTTCCAGCCCAATAAGAGGTTCCGTTCGAACTTCAGTAGACCCTCACCATCTATTGGGTCCACGGGGGGACTTTCGTCCCAATCAGCCCTCCCCATCTGCGTCAGTCACCCAGTCATTCAGAGGGGTGAACAACTGTTTCCACTGTGATCAGCTGGGTCACTTCAAGAGAGACTGTCCAAGCTTAATATGCTCTCATATTCCAGAGGATCTTTCCGTCCACGAGCTAGGCCAGCTAACTGAGGAGGCAGGACTTATAATCAGGAGGGTCGGGCGCCTAATCCTACCGGATCTGGACGACTATTTGCTCTGGAACCTCCTGAAGATGTGGATCATTCTGTGATTCAAGGTATGGCCGTTGTCAATAGTTCTTATGCTTATGCATTGTTTGATTCTGGAGCATCGCACTCTTTTATATCTGCATCCTTTATAACTGCTACTGGTACACTAGTTCAAAAGATGTCCACCACACTCACAGTAGTATCCCCTGTCGGAGACACGTCCTTGGGACTCATATGCACGGCCATAAATACAGAACTCGCTGGACTCAGATTTGAGTTCAATTATTTGGTACTCGACATGACTGAGTACGATATTATATTCGGCATGGACTGGTTGGCTAGTTATGAAGCCAATATTGATTGTTATCGCTGAAGAGTGACATTTTGGTCACCCGAGGGAAAACAGTATATAGTTCGTGCCGACAAGCAAAGCAGACTACATGAAGGGTTGCACCATTTGGTGTTGAACAATATTGTCATCAACAAAGCACCAGTCACTGAGCTTCCAGCAATTGTGAAAGAATTTGCTGATGTCTTTCCAAAAGAACTCCTTGGTATACCACCTATGAGGAAGCTCAATTTCGAGATCAAACAGTATCCTGGTACTTCACCAGTGTCTCTACCCCATTATCGGATGGCACAAGCAGAAATGTCCGAGTTGAAGAAGCAGCTTGATGAGTTACTCAGACTGGGTTGCATTCGGAATAGCACATCATCATGGGGAGCTCCAGTGTTGTTCGTGAAAAAGAAGGACGGTTCACTTAGAATGTGTGTGGACTACCGGAAGTTGAATCAACTAATTGTCCGGAACAAGTATCCTCTACCTAGGATCGATGATTTATTCGATCAGTTGAGGGGATCTAATCACTTTTCCAAGATTGACCTGATGTCCGATTATCATCAAATCCGGGTCAGGGAGGAAGATATAGAGAAGACAGCTTTCAGGACACGGTATGGACTATTTAAATTTGTAGTCATGCCTTTTGGGCTTACCAACGCACCGGCTGTGTTCATGGACTTAATGAACAGAATCTTCCGTCCATATCTGGATCAGTTTGCTATAGTGTTCATTAATGATATCCTGATCTATTCCAAGAGTTAGGAGGATCATGCTGAGCATCTACGAATAGTATTGAACACCTTAAGACAGAACAAGCTGTATGCCAAAGCAAGCAAATCTGAATTTTGGCTACCTGAGGTCAAATTCTTAGGGCACGTTATAACAGCTGATGGTATAGCCGTTGATCTGGCAAAGGTGGCAGCAGTGAGGGAGTGGAAAGCACTGAAGAATGTCACTGAGATCTGTAGCATCCTGGGTTTGGCTGGATATTATGGAAGTTCATCATGGATTTCTCTAAAATAGCATCTCCATTGACTCGACTCACTCAAAAAGGGGTCAAATATGAGTGGTCAGAGTTGTGCAATCAGAGGTTTGAGGAGCTGAAAGAGAGACTTACAACTGCTCCTATTTTAGTTTTGCCGAAAAGAGGCAAAGGTTATGAAGTACAATGTGATGCATCAGGAGAGGCACTGTGATGTTCACTCATGCAACGTGATCGTGTGGGCATATGGTTCAAGACAACTAAAGATACATGAACGCCTCTGCCCCACACATGATCTGGAATTAGCTGCGGTGGTCTTCACTCTTGAAAGCTGGAGACACTATCTATATGGTGAGAAGTTTGAAGTATTTTCAGATCACAAGAGCTTGAAGTATTTATTTGATCAGAAAGAGCTCAACTTGAGGCAGCGCAGATGGATGGAATACTTGGCAGATTATGAATTTACGCTCCGATATCATCCGGGAAAGGCCAACAAGGTGGCGGATGCTCTCAGCCGCATGTCTCATGCATCAGTGGCATGTCTGATCAGGACCGAATGGGAGATGTTGAATACCATTCGTGAGTTCAATCTATACATCACAAACCATGGGAGTATGTACAATTTGATCATACGATCCAACATGGTTACAAAGATTGAACAGGAGCAGTGAGCAGATCCGGAAATGGCAGAGACATGGGCCAAGATGTCTATTGGCGAGGTTGTATCGGATTGGGAATTACGACCAGGACAGGGTCTTATGTTCCTGGGTAGAATTTGTGTGACAAGAAGTTGCAGAAAATAATTACTGATAGAGGCACATCCGAGCAAGCTCTCCATTTATCCGGGTAGCACAAAAATGTACCATGACTTAAAAAGACATTATTGGTGGCATGGACTCAAGAAGGATGTTGCAGAGTTTGTGGCTCATTGTTTAACTTGTCAGCAGGTTAAGACGGAACACCAGAAGCCACCAGGGTTACGCAAACCCTTAGCAGTGCCGGAATGGAAATGGGAGCACATTTCCATGGACTTTGTGACGGGGTTACCGAGGTCCTCGAAGGGTAATGACGCTATATGGGTAGTGGTAGATCGACTGACCAAGTCCGCGCATTTTATTCCTATCAAGATGACGGATTCATCAGAGACATTGGGTCGGAGATATATCAAAGACATCATCAGATTACATGGTATCCCACGGACAATCGTATTTGATAGAGATGGCCGATTCACCGGCAGGGTATGGCAGAGTATGCAGTCAGCATGGGGACTGATCTACTGACTAGCACAGCATTCCATCCACAGACTGATGGACAGTCGGAAAGGACAATACAAACATTGGAGGACATGCTGAGGGCGTGCATGCTAGACTTCAAAGGTGGATGGGAGGATCATTTGCCATTGGTGGAGTTTTCTTATAACAATAGCTACCAAGCAAGCCTTCAGATGGCACCATTCGAAGCTTTGTATGGTAGACCATGCAGGTCACCAGTGTGCTGGACCGAGGTCAGCGAACCTGCGCTGATAGGACCCGATTTGGTTACAGAAACTACTACACAGATCCAGTTGATACGTCAACATTTGTTGACCGCACAGAGTCGGCAAAAGAGCTATACTGATAAGAGGAGGAGGTTTCTCGAATTTGAAGTGGGAGACATGGTATTCTTGAAGGTCTCGCCACGAAAAGGGCACATGAGATTTGGGAAGAAAGGAAAATTGTCACCAAGGTATGTGGGACCTTTTTCAATTATCAGAAGGATGGGAGATGTAGCCTATCAGTTGCACTTCCTTCGCAATTGGCGTATCTACATGATGTATTCCATGTGTCGATGCTGAGGAAGTACAACCCTGATCCGTCTCATGTTTTGAATGTGCAAGATATAGATGTGCAAAGCGACGTCACTTATGTCGAGAAGCCGGTCAGAATATTAGAGAGTGAGCAAAGGGTGTTGCGTAACCGAGCAATTCAGTTCGTCAAGGTGGTATGGGATCGACATGGTGTTGAGGAAGCTACTTGGGAACTAGAATCGGAGATGAGAACATCTCACCCTGAATTGTTTGTATGAATTATTTTGAAATCATACTTCGTTCGATTTTCGGGACGAAAATTATAAAAAGAATATTGTATTGTAACACCGTGGAATTTCAAAGTTATCAATTTATATGAATTTATTCATATTTATGGAATTGCCATTGTGATATATTTGAGTTGAATTTAAATGGGTCGATGGTTCAAACAAGACCCAATGGTTAGTAGTTTTAATTACAAAACAAATAAATGGATAAGATGAACTTAAACGGGTCAAGAATCATAATTGGGTCAAATTTCGTTAAATGGGTCAAAATGGCTAAATGGGACCCAATGGGTCGAAATGGGCATGATTAATCATGAGTGAGCTCAAAGCTTAATTGGTTTGAGTTTATTAAATATTTGAGTTTGTTTGAGTTGAAATAGATGTTGGAGTTTAGTTGAGTGGAAATTATTAGTTGAGTTACATTAAATAAATGAGTTGAGTTTGGGTGAGTTAAATACATGAGGTAGTTGGAATAATTATTTTAATGAGTGAAGTGTGTGTAAGATGGTGGTGTGGGCTGGTTGTAAGTTTTAACACAATAAAAAACGTTGGCTGCATGGGAGGCTTTACCATGCATGTAACTCCCATCTAAGTGATAAATGAAATGAGAGTTACATATGGAAATTACATGGGAGACGTTGGAGGAGGGGAAGAGTTTCATCTTATGATGAAACTCCAATTTGAATTGTTAATGAGAGATGAATGAGGGGAAGATTTAAACCACAAGGACAAGCAAGAGTCTTTGGAACATGGTGTGTTTTATCTTAAAAGAAACAGCCAATGGGAGACGGTGAAGCACATGGAGTTTCATTTGAAACTCCCATGTAAGATATGAATGAAGGTTGGCTGTTACAAAGACTAGCCGTTGGTGTGGGAGTTCCATTTCCATATGAAACTCTCACCTCCAATGGTAATGAGAGACGTTGGGACCATAGGGAGGTTTCATCTCATGATGAAACCCCCAAGTAACATAAAGTTTTGGGTTAAGACAATGGGAGTTACACAAGGTTAATTTTGGGTTGAATTTAAGTAGACAAAGGGGTTTTCATTTTACTCTCTCTATCTCTATCTTCCTTGGACTATTATCATCTCTTTAAGAACAAGAACAGCAGCTGGTTACTGATATGAAATCAGTCCTTGATTGATTTACTTCACCAAGACAAAAGCATACATTGAGCAAAGGAGTTGGCATCAAGGTTTCGCATCCGAAGCCAAAATTCTTTCTCTCTCTCTCTACCTCTTTGCCGTTTTCTACATTCCAAAAATTAGGGCAGCAGCTGGTTGCTTAATCAGTCCTTGACCGATCTCTCCATCAAGGAATCAAGAAGAAGGAGAGGCTAAGAAAGGGAAAGGAACAAGCCGGAGTAAAGATCAATTGGAGGAGTCGCGGAAATGGTAGGTTTTCGATAAACTATTTTTAAAGAATCATGATCCGACCATTGGATGGCCGAATCTAACAAGGGTTAGATATTGGTTGGAAGTGCATGATTAAGATGAAAAATGGATTATAGGGTTCGGCCACTTGGGATGGCCGAACCCCATGAAAAGATTGGGTTAAATTGGATGGTCTTTTTGAACCAAAATCATGGACTGTTTTTGGATGCTAAATTAGATTGATTACATGCTTTGAAAAGTTCTAAAATTATGGTTATAAGTGTCATGTGTTGGGCTATGGATTGGCCGAAACATCAAGTAATTTAATCTTGAATAAGCTAGTTTAAAAAGGGAAGAAAATACATCATAGGGTTCGCCCATTTTGGTTGGCCGAACCCCATGATAAGAGTGCATATGTTTGATGTTTTAAAGGTCAAAAATCATGTCAAAACATGATAAATTTTATGGGTCATCTTTTGGCCAAAAATAAGTAAGTATGATGAGAAGATTTACATCAAAGAGACCTTGGGGTTCGGCCATGTGTATGGCCTAACCTCATGGACTGTTTTGTATAGTTATTTGGGTTAAGTGTAGGATAGATTTTAAGTAATCATTATGTGCTTTGATTTAAGAATAAGTTAGGTTTATTTATGGACTTAGTGCTAAGTTTATAATTGGATAAATAGATCTAAACCATAGGGCATGAGGTTCAGCCAATTGGGTTGGCCGAATCCCATGAAATGGTATGACATTTCAAAATATTTGATGGTTTTGTGAGATAAAAACCATGCAAAATTATGGTGTACTTATGTCAATTATGGACTTAGTATTAAGTTGATTAAACATAAAGGATGATGGAACATAGGAGTAAAAATCTCTAGGGTGAGGTTCAGCCATGTTGTATGGCCGAACCCCACCAATTGTTATTTGATGGACTTTGGTTTTTAAACAAAAATTAAATAAAGGGTTAGTATAGTGGCAATATCGTAAATATGGATGAAAAGATGAAATGATCAACAGAATGGACTTATGAGCCAAAACCTAAGGTGGTAAAGTTCGGCCATGTAGTATGGCCGAACCCTACCAAGGTTCATTTGAAAGTTTGGGACACTTAGAGGGTTTTAATTAAATAAAAGAGTGACCAAGGTTTAAATGGGTGAGGTTCGGCCATGGGGTATGGCCGAACCCCACAAAGTGGATTTTTGGGATTTATATCAAATTAGAATCATATGGTCAAATGATTAACTTGCTGCTATGTACATAGGGCATTTGGATTTCTAGAACGGTGTACAAGCTGTGATCGGAAGACGGCTCAAAGGAGGGGTCAAACAAAGTAATCTAGTGTAGGTTTCCTACCTTTATTGTAACCACAATTTCATATGCTGTTTTATGTTGATTTTGATAACTTATATGATTGTAAAGTTATGTTTCTAAATGACATGTTGCATAGACATCTCATGCATGGCATGGGATGATGGTGTTGTAACCGGAGGCCACACTCCGTCGGGGCTTCCGAAAGACACTGTGGGGTACCCTGATGATGAGAATCCCATCAGGAGGAATCCGGAGGCCACACTCCGTCGGGGCCTCCGAAAGACCACTGTGGGTTACCTTGACGATGAGAATCCCGTCAAGTGATGGCTATGATGGGTGCGACTCATTACATGTCCATTTCATACATAGTATGTTTTTATGGAATTTTGTCTCACATGTATTATTATTATACTATTTGCATGTTTTTGATTAACCATGTGGTAGCCCTATTCGAAAACACTACTTGGCGCGTTGATCTAACGCCCTATCTATATCCTTAGTGGATGACGCAGGAAAGTCAAAGATTGAGGATCAAGAAGGGGACCAAGCATGGAAACTTGGGCGGTTTGAATGATTTTGAATGGACTTGAATGGACTATTCATGGATGTGTTATTTGAATTATTTGGACAATGTAATTTGGTAACTAGATTTGTTGGCATGTAATAAGTAGATAAGTAGATGATGTGGATTGGTTTATTTTGGATGGTTGGTTTGAATGGTAGATTAATATTATTTAGTAATTTTGGAGAATAAGATTATGTACTTTGCTATCTAAGAATGGAAAATTGGAATAGTCATAGGTTCTATTATAACCTCAGTTAGATTAAGACTAAGTTAATTCCGCAAGTTATATATGTACCATGTGCGGATCAGTTTTATGGACTTAGTTCATACGCACATGGGCTTGGCCAGTTAAGGGTCGGATTTAGAGATCCGAACTTAACTCGCGTCATGACACTCTGCCCCGATCACATGATTATTACCAAAAAAAAAAAAAACTCTGATTATTAGAGTGAAAAGGGCGGGGTGTTACAAAACATGGGAATTGTTTGGCGGACCTATGGTTATGTATTTTGGATTAAAATAAATAGAATATTAACTAAGGTTTAGACCAATGACATTTTGGTAATTAATGGAATAAATGAACAAAAAGGGTGAGGCTCGGCCATGGGTATGGCCGAACCCCACAAGTTTGGTTAATGGACTTTAAATGTTGTAAATCAAGTGAGACTTTGTTTTGATTGGTTATTATATTATAAGGTAACGGGATCTCGCAAGCAGTGTGCGATCGGTGATCGATTCCTAGACGGAAGCGTAGGGACTCGTGAGCGGTCTTTGGTAGGATTCCACCTCTTTGAAACCATGGGCTTATGTACAGTTGTTTTATCTTATGTTTGATGAAATTTATGTTTCAAATGATATGCTTTATATGAATTTTAAATGCTATGTTCATTTGTTTAAATAGCATGTGTTGGATGTGTTTTAAAAGGTGATTTTAATGCTATGTTATGTTATAAAATAGCATGTGTTTCATTGGCATCTCATGCATGGCATGGGGTGGAGGATTTGTAATGGGAGGGGTCACACTCTGGGCGTCCGAAAAATCTATGTGCGGTACCTTGATGTGATTTCCATCAAGAAGAATCCGGAGGGTCCACACTCCGCCGGGGCGTCCGGAAGACCTATGTGGTGGGTACTTTTATGTACATGTGATGGGTGGGACTCATTGCATTTGTCATCATTGCATGGCATGGATTTATATGTTTTTTGACATTACGATATTATATATGTTTTGTACTAATCATGCGTTAGCCGTAACTGGAATACCTACTGGGCGCGTTGTTCTAACGCCCTACTTCTACCCTAGTTGATGATACAGGAAATCAGGGGAATGATGAACGCAAGACGGGCCAAGCGTAGGAGCTTGAAGGATTTATTTTATATGTTGAATAAAATTACTCATGGACTTGTATTTGAGTATCTAGATTTCAGAATGTAATAACTTAGATGGATGGATATTAATTTTTGATAATTATGGTATTTGAATGATGATTACGGACTTGACGTACTTTGCTATCTGAATGGAATAGAACTTGGTTCTATTATGTTCCGCGATATGATGTGATGGTTCCGCAGGTTATGATTTTTATTCCGCAAGTTGATATTGCTATGTGTGAACCATTTTCGTGGACTTGGTCCATGCACACATAGGGTTGGCTAGTTAAGGGTCGGACTTTGGAAGTTCGAACTTAGCTCGTGTCGTGACGTGCCGTGTTCTATCACTCTACTATGTTATAAATATATATATATATATATATATATCAACTCTGAATTTACGAGAAGAAACGAGTGAAAAAGACTGGGCGTTACAGTTGGTATCAGAGCGAACCGAAACATTGAATCTTTCGAGGTAAATTAATCCGGTCTCCGTGAATTAATTTACTTCGTTAGACTCAGACGGATGATAGCAAAGGAAGTACAGTCAAAATAATCAGATTATCAAACATAGCTACATAGGATTATTTCCCCAGAAACAAAACAAAATCAAGAGTGCTTATTTGGAAATTTTCCCCAACAGGTAGGAAATGCAAATTTTATTATGGAAACTAAGTCTTGATATTTTTCAATGGCTTAGGGAAAAATGGCTCCACGGGGAAGGCCAAGGAGAAATACCTGACAAAACCCAAACGGGGGTGATGAGGAGGAACGACAATCTCATCATGTGGAGGAAGAACATCAATCCCACCAAAACGAGGAGCAACAAAGTAGCGTGAACATACCTGTGGTGCCTCCCGAATTATAGAATTTGGTTCAAGCGGTGGTCACTTCGGTGCTTCAACAACACCTGAACGAAAATGGAACCGCCAACGGGAACCATGACAAGAGCATGGTCAGGGATTTCCAGCAACAACGCCCTCCTTACTTCAAGGGAAGAGAAGGGGTTGTCGGAGCAGAAAACTGACTGAAAAAGATTTCACAGATCCTGACTCTATTGAATATCACGAGTCATGCTCATAAGATTTTACTGGCCACATCATAGCTGATTGATGATGCTGGTAAATGGTGGGAGGTGATAGAGAAGCAGCGAGCACTTCTTCGAAAAGGAGAAAGGACTACCATGACTTGGGAGCAATTCGCAGCTACCTTCCTGGAACATTATTTTCCTGAGGAGGAAAAGGAGCGCCAGACACAGGATTTTCTATCTTTGGTACATGGTACCATGACGGTGGCAGAGTACCACCAGGAGTTTCTCAGTTTATCCGTGTATGCATTCTATATGGTGGATACAGAGTATCGGAGGGCGCGCAAGTTTGAGCGGGGTCTGCAGCCTAGCATAAGGGCCAAGGTAACAATATTCAAGGCAGCCACATTGGCAGAGGTGGTCAGCAGGGCCACTATAGCAGAGCAAAAAATGGCTGAGTTGACTCGTTTTGACAATCGCCGAGCACAGAGTGGGACGGATACATTTTAGCCCAACAAGAGGTTCCGACCGAACTCTAACAGACCCTCACCATCTAATGGCTCAACAAGGGGCTTTCGTCCCAACCATCCCTCCCCATCTGCATCAGTCACTAAGGCTTCCAGAGGTGGGAGCAACTGCTTTCATTGTGATTAGTTTGTCCATTTTAAGAGGGAATGTCCACAACTCAATAAACCCTCTAATACCAGGGGTTCATCTTGTCCATCAGTTGGCCAGCTAATTCACGTGGACGCATGACATTTAATCAGGCGGGATGGCCACCTATAGGATCTGGACGGGTATTCACTTTAGCACTTCCAGCAGCAGAGGATCATTCAGTGAATCAAGGTATGGAAGTAGTCAGTAGTTCCTACGCCTTTGCAATATTTGATTCAGGATCATCTCACTCTTTCATATCTACCGCATTTATAACTGCTACTGGTACATTGGTACAAAAACTGTCCACATCACTCAACATTGTATCCCCCACCGAAGACACATCATTGGGACTTATATGCACAGCAGTGAATACTGAACTCGCTGGACTCAGATTTGAGTTCAATTATTTGGTACTTGATATGTCAGAATATGATATTATTTTCGGCATGGATTGGTTGGCTAGCTTTAAGGCCAACATTGATTGTTATCGTCGTAGGGTGACATTTTGGTCGCCCGAGGGAAAACAATATATGGTGCGTGCTGATAAACAAAGCAGACTACATGAAGGGTTGAATCATCTGGTATTGAACATTATCAGAATCAACAAGACACCAGTGGTGGAACTTCCGGAAATAGTAAGGGACTATGCAGACATTTTTCCAAAGGAACTCCCAAGTTTGCCTCCCATGAGGGAGACCAATTTTGAAATCAAGTTGTACCCTGGCATTGCACCAGTGTCATTACCACATTACCGGATGGTACCAGCAGAGATGTCTGAGTTAAAGAAGCAGATTGATGAACTGCTCAGACTGGGGTGCATTCGGAACCGTACATCGGTTTGGGGAGCTCCGGTTTTATTTGTAAAAAAGAAGGATAATTCACTTCGTATGTGTGTGGATTACCGAAAACTGAACCAGCTGACTGTTAGGAACAAGTATCCTCTACCCAGGATCGATGATTTATTTGATCAACTTAAAGGTTCCAGTCATTTTTCTAAGATTGACTTGTGTCCAGATATCACCAAATCCAGGTTAGGGAGGAAGATATAGAAAAAACAGCCTTCAGAACGAGATATGTGTAACACCCAATTTCTTAATAAGATGGATATTTACGAAAATGCCCTTGGATTGGTGAATTCAATAAATTTGATTGTAAATAAGGAAATGGTGGGGTCCATTGTTCAAATTAAGATCATATGAACATATTATAAGGGTCTAATTATCATGAATGGGTAATGAACATCAATTTGGGTCAATATGGTTAATTGGGTCAAAGGACCCAATTGGACCCAATGGGTCATAATGGACTTATTAGACCATTGGGTTAGCCCAAATTTAATGGGGTTAAGCTGAATTGATTGGAAATTAAGTGGAGTATAAATGGGTAGGCTTGATGCACATGTGAAAACCAAATACAAATGGCTAAAACAACCCATAAATGGGCCATGGCGTCAAAACGGGTCAACAAGTTAAACGGGGACCCAATGGGTTGGGTTGGCCTTGTTGACCACGGCTGACCGTGTGGGCCCTCAAATGAGCTCAATGGTGAGTTAAATCAGGTTGAGTGGAACTGAATTGAGCTGGTTTTGAATTAAGAATGTGTTGACTCAAGTGCATTAAATGAGTGTCATTTAATGTGGTGAGTTGGGCTTGTGAGTTGGGTGCGTCAAAATGGAAATCAAAGGGGCTGTAAAATCAGTGAGTTGAAGGGAAGATGAAGAGTTACTTGGGTCTCAAGCCACACAATACAAGTCCCACACGTTGGGGACTTGTGGTGTGAGCTTCCATGCTAAGTTTTAAATGGAAATGAATGGGAATTGGATTAGATACATGGGGAGCTGAAAGGTTGCATTGGCTGGTGCCAAGGGATGCCTTGGATGGAACCAAATGCCTCCTTGGTTTTATCAAAGAGTAATGAGGGAAATGAGTGGATTAAGTGGCTGATTTAACAAAAGGAAGACACACCCCATTTGGCCGAATTTCATTCCAAGAAAAGCCTTAGAATTCCATCTTCTTTCTGTCCCTCATGAACACCTCTCTTGGCCGAACCAGCAGTGGTGTTTTTCACCATAGATCAAGCACTAATTCGGCTAGAAGCTAAGGAAGAAAGAAGGAAACAAGAGGGAAGAAGGCAAAGAGCAAAGGCAAGAAGAAAAGCTTGGAATTTGGTAAGTATTTCCATGGATTTTTGTTTAATAAAATGGGATAAATGAAACATGATTGGGCCATGGGTTGGCCGAATCTATCAAGGGTTAGACCTTGGTTGGTGTTTCATAAAAGTGATGAAAAATGTATCATTGGGTTTGGCCAATTTGGATGGCCGAACCCCATGAAAAGAATTGGTTAATTTTGATGGTCTTTGTAACATGAAACCATGCAAGTGTTGGATTGTTTTAGATGTTTAAGATGCATGTTTTGAAAAGGTTTAAATCATGATTTTGAGTGTCATGTTTTGCCTTGGAGTGGCCGAATACATCAAAGAATTTAACCTTGGATAAGGTTACTTAAAAAGGTAAAAAAAAATGTATCATTGGGTTCGGCCACCTTGGTTGGCCGAACCCCATGAAAAGAGTGGATTAGGTTTATGGTTTTGAAGTCTACAAACCATACCTATGGTGGAGGTTTTTACATGTTTTAAATAAGGCTAAGTCTTTGATTAAAAGTTTAAAATTATAGGCCATAGGGTTCGGCTAATTGGGATGGCCGAACCCCATGAAATGGTATGATAATTTTATGGTAAATTGTGATGTTTTTGAAGGATAGAAACCATACAAGATTATGGTGTTTTTATGGGAATTAAATGAATATAAGTTTGCTGTTTTGGGTCAGCCATTGGATGGCTGAACCGTGTAGTTAACATGGCTAAAGAGTAGAGCCCAACTTGTGAACAAATGATGGGATCATTGAGTAGGGCCAGAGTGACCGTGTTCAAAGCGGCTACGCTGGCGGAAGTGGTCAGCAAAGCTACCATTGTGGAGCAAGAATTGGCTGAGTTCACACGAGTGGACAACCGTCGAACGCCGAGTGGGAGGCGTACTTATCAACCCAACAAGAAGTTCTGACCAAACTTCAGCAGACCCTCGCCATCTGTTGGATCTACTGGGGGCTCTCGTCCCAATCAGCCCTCCCAATTTGTAGCAATCACTCAGGCTTCTAGACGAGTGAGCACCTGCTACCACTGTGATCAACCGGGTCATCTCCGGAGGGATTGTCCAAAACTCAACAGGCTTTCATACTCCAGAGGATCATCTTGTCCACCAGTCAGACCGGCTAACTCTAGAGGAGGCAGGAAGTATAATCGGCGAGACGGGCGTCCAACCCTACTAGAGCTGGACGATTATTTACTTTAACTTCTCTAGAAGATGAGGATCATTCGGTGATACAAGGTATGGCGGTAGTGAGTAGTTCTTATGCATATGCACTATTTGATTCTGGAGCTTCACACTCCTTCATAGCTGCATCATTTATAACTGCTACCGGTACCTTAGTTCAAAGATTAGCCACAACACTCACAATTGTGTCCCCTGTCGGAGACTCGGCATTGGGACTTATATGCACGGCAGTTAACACTGAACTAGCTAGACTCAGATTTGAGTTAATTATCTGGTGCTTGACATGTCTGAGTATGATATAATATTCGGCATGGATTGGTTGGCTAAGTTCCAGACCAACATTGACTGTTATCGCCGAAGAATGACATTTTGGACCCGAAGGAAAGCAGTATGTGGCTCGTGCAGACAAGCAGAGTGGATTGCAGGAAGGGTTGAACCACGTGGTATTGAATAATATCATTATAAATAAAGCACCAATTACTGAACTTCTGGCAATTGTGAAAGAATTTGCGGATGTGTTTCCAAAGGAACTCCCTGGTTTACCGCCTATGCGGGAGATCAACTTCGAAATCAAGTTATACCTTGGTACTTCACTAGTGTCTCTACCACACTATCGGATGGCACCAACAAAGATGTTGGAGCTAAAGAAGCAGATCGATGAACTGCTTAGGCTTGGTTGCATCCGGAATAACACGTCGTCATGGGGAGCTCCAGTATTGTTTGTAAAGAAGAAGGACGGTTCACTTTGGATGTGTGTTGATTATCGGAAGCTGAATCAGCTAACAGTTCGGAACAAGTACCCTCTACCCAGGATCGATGATTTATTCGATCAATTGAGGGGTTCCAGCCATTTTTCAAAGATTGATTTGATGTCTAGTTATCATCAAATACGGGTTAGGCAGGAAGTAATAGAGAAGACAGCCTTCCGGAAGCGATATGGACTATACGAGTTTGTAGTCATGCCATTTGGACTCACAAATGCGCAAGCGGTGTTCATGCATTAAATGAACAGAATCTTCCGTCCGTATCTGGACCAGTTCGTAATCGTGTTCATTGACGATATCCTGATCTATTCCAAGAGTCAGGAAGAACATTCAGAGCACCTACGGATAGTTTTGAATACTTTGAGGCAAAATAAGCTGTATGCCAAGGCCAGTAAGTGTGAGTTCTGGCTATCTCAAGTAAATTTCTTGGGACACGTTATATCCGAGGAAGGAATAGCTGTGGATCTGGCTAAGATATCGGCAGTGAAAGACTGGAAAGCACCCAAGAATGTAACTGAAATCCGCAGTTTCTTAGGATTGGCGGGTTATTATCAGAAATTTATCATGGATTTTTCCAAAATAGCGGCTCCATTGACTCGACTCACTCAGAAAGGAGTCAAGTATGAGAGGTCAGATCCGTGCAATCGGAGATTTGAAACACTGAAAGAGAGACTTACAAGAGCTCCTATTTTAATTTTGCCGGAAAGGGACAAAGGATATGAAGTACAATGCGATGCTTCAGGAGAAGGACTAGGGTGTTCACTCATGCAAGGTCAACGTGTGGTGGCATATGGGTCAAGACAGTTAAAGATTCACGAACGTCTTTATCCCACACATGATTTAGAGCTAGCCGCAGTGGTCTTCTCTCTCAAAAGTTGGAGACACTACCTCTACGGCGAGAAATTTGAGGTATTTTCTGATCATAAGAGTTTAAAATATTTATTTGATCAGAAGGAGCTCAACCTGAGGCAGCGTAGATGGATGGAGTATCTAGCGGATTATGATTTTGTGCTTCGATACCATCCTGGCAAGGCAAACAAGGTGACGGATGCCCTCAGCCGCCTATCACATGCATCGGTAGCATGCTTGATCAGAACAGAATGGGAGATGTTGAACACCATTCGAGAGTTCAATCTTTATATCAACAACCGTGGGTGTATGTATAATTTAATCATACGGTCCAATATAGTCACCAAGATTGAACAAGAACAAAGAACAGACCCGGAAGTGGAAGAGATATGGGCCAAGATGTCCACTGGAGTAGTCATACCGGAATGGGAATTATGACCAGGACAGGGTCTTTTATTCCGGGGAAGGGTATATGTGCCAAAGAGTTGTAGGAAAGAGCTACTGATTGAGGCACATCAATTCAAGCTCTCCATTCATCCAAGCAGCACCAAAATGTATCACGATCTGAAAAGGCATTATTGGTGGCACGGACTAAAAAGGGATGTGGCGGAATTCGTGGCACATTGGGGTTCGGCCATGTGTATGGCCTAATCCCATGGACTGTTTTTGATGGTTATTTGGGTCAAGTGTAGGATGGATTTTTATGTAAACATAATGTGCTTTGATTTAAGAATAAACCAAATTTATAAATGGATAAATGGATCTAAACCATAGGCCATGAGGTTCAGCCAATTGGGTGGGCCAAACCCCATGAAATGGTATGACATTTCATGGAAGTATTAAATGATTTTGTGAGATTTTAAAGGATTTAAAGTGAAGATAAGCTTACTGTTTTTAGGTAACTATGGCTTGGCTGAACTGTAATGCCCCGCCCTTTTTCACCCGTTTTCCGAAAATCAGAGTCTATTTTTTTTTTTTGAAATAGAAGAGTGAGAGAGAGCGCGGACGCCACGACGCGAGTTAAGTCGGAGCTTCTAAAGCCTGACCCTTAACTGGCCAACCCCACGCGTGCGCGGAACTAAGTCCACGAGAATGATTCATGCGTAGGAAGTAAGCTTGCGGATTATAATCATTGCGGAACATGATAATAAATTCTATCCTACCGGTTTTTAGATAGAAGGGAAGATACAACATTGAATTTACCAAAATGCCCCTATGTTCGTGATTATATTACAAAATGTATCGTCCATAAGTAACGTCCAAACCATCGTAAGAAATGAAAATTTATACAACCCGACAAGCTAAGTTACATTAAAATTACATCTCCAAAATGTAAACATAATATAAACTAGGACTGCCCTTTCCAAGCTCCTAAGCTTGGCCTCCGGTATGTCCACCGCTTCCTGCCTCTCCTGTTTCATCAACTAGGGTAGAAGTAGGGCCTTAGTCAATGCGCCCAGTAGGACTCCGAGTAGGGCTAGCACATGGATTAGTGATACACACATACCGATAACATAAAATACAACAAAATAAGTATGTGATGAATGCTATGTCATGGGTGCTTATGTCATGTGTCCCACCCATTATCCGTATGATCATACAATATCCTGTTCCCCATGTTTGCTTCTCGGTCGCCCCGACGGAGCATGGACTCCGGTTATAGCCCTCAAGCTATCCCCATGTCTGATTCTCGGTCGCCCCGACGGAGCATGGACTCCGGTTATAGCCCTCAGGCTATCCCCATGTCTGATTCTCGGTCGCCCCGATGGAGCATGGACTCCGGTTTGTTTATTTTTTTCTGCCCATACCATGCATGAGATGTAGGTGCATTATGTTATGTAGTATATAGATAGACCATATTCAATATACCATACCTAGTCATATGATGCATAATATTAAAATATAATCCATGATACTATCATGTAATTCATAAGTTTAAAACCCATCATAGTGCAAGTCCCATAAATCATAAATTAAAATCATAAATCCATAATAAGCCAAGTCAAAATAATTTAAAACACCATCACATATCCATCGCTTACAAAAAGGTAGGAATCCTACCGAATACCGTGTCGCGTTCCGTTACGCTTCCCGTTCGATAATCCGGTCGCCGATCGCGTACCGTTTGCGATGTCCAATACCTTATTACATTTACCGGATTAGTCCATACATCATCCATGATTAAGTCCCTAACTTAGCCCATTATCCATTGGTTTTAGACTCATACATAAATCCAATTTTGGCCAAATTTAAAATTCCGATTTGCGAGCCTAAAACGCAGCAACCATCTGCTTCATTTATTCCTTCATAATATATCCATTTTCATGTCCAACCCACATAGGGTTCGGCCATGTACCATGGTCGAACCCATGGTCCTTCAATGTGGCCACAAATTACGGTTTTGCCACTCCTCTTCCATGGTTAAGTTACCCCTTTTATCCATGCATATTTAAGTCCATATTTGACCCATAAACTTGGACCCATTTATAATTTCTTAATCATGACATAACATCATAAAATCAGCCATCTAGTTTAATAAAATTTGTAAATATTTAATCCCATAAATAATTCCATACCTAGCCCATAATATGGCTCCCAAAGGGGTCATGGGTTCGGCCATACACCATGGCCGAACCCATGATGTCTATTTCCTAATTTCTTGGTTCATTTTACCTTCACCAATGAATTTAAGTCATTCATTTAAAACCCCATTTTTCATCTCATATAAAACATCACCTACCATGCTTACCAATCCATTTAATATTTTCATTTCTTTCCATTGTTTTCCATTCATAAAAGTCCCAAGATATTACCATAGGGTTCATGGTTCACTTTTATTGGTGCCATTTTCAAAGACTCATATTTTGTCCCAAAAATAATCCATTTCAAAAATCACAAATCTTCATTCATTTTGGCCCTTTAAAACAACCTCCTAGGCATTGATACATGCATTAACCTTGGCCTAAAGTTGATCAAAATTTGGGTCATGGGTTCAGCCATACATCATGGCCGAACCCATGATGTTTCTTTCCCCATCCTTCTTGGTTTCAATTACCCATTAAACATACCTCCAATGAAACTTAAATCATCCATTTCAATCACTATCTTTATTCCATTTAAACATCACATATCATACTTGTAACATCTATTTAAATTTCATCATTAACTTAACTTAATTTCCATTTTGTTTAAGCACATATATAAACCATACTTAGCCCATGAATGACCTAAAACATGGGTCATGGGTTCGGCCATACACCATGGCCGAACCCATGATGCCTTTCCCTCATTTTTAACTTGGGTCCTTTAATCACATTTAAAGTCCATTAAAAACCACCAACATTTCCTCATGATTTCTCATTTTAACAATCCTTTAAAACACCCATTTTTTTAATCATTTGAAAACTAATTTTCATTAACCATTCTCCATACTTCTAATCTTATATCATCCATGGATTCCATCATAAAACTTTTTTCCAAAAATTGCCTACATTTAATCCTTTAAATCCTTGGAACCCTAAACCATTCTCCAACTTTTTATTTCTTATAAAAACCCCAATTAAAATGCATAATATTAAAATATAATCCAAATTAAAATCATCCTCATTTACCATGGGGTTCGGCCATGCTACATTGGCGAACCCTATGGTCCATCCATTCATTAAAAATTCCATATTCTCCATGCTTTAATAAAACCTTAGAATTCCAAAAATTTGAAATCATAATCACTAATGTTCACTCATTTTTTAAAAAAAAAACTAAAGCTCATTAGCCATTCTCCAAACTTTTAAACTTAACATCTTAATAAATTCATCATCATTTCCATTTTCTTAGCCTTCCATTTGATGGATTTTAAATTCATTCCATAGCCTAAAATAATTTGGCCACCATCATATGGCAAGGATGGATTCCAAAACTTAAAACCTTAACAATTAAATCTCTTGTTTAGAACATACTTACGATCCGACGACTCCTCCGGTCTTTGTTCCTCCACTTGATTTCCTTAGCCTCTTCTCTCCTTCTTCATGATCTTTGATCGGCTAGATGTGCTTGATCAATGGTGGGACATGTTTGGATTGGCTAAGATAGGGTTAGGTTGAGAGAGGGAAAGAGGGGAAGATGATGAAGATCGTAACTCTTGGTCTTCCAATGGTGAATCCAAGGTTTCACCTCATTTCTTCTCTTTTCTTTTTCTTTTCCTTCTAAGTTTTTCTTCTAAGTTCTTTCTCCTCTCTTGCAAGGTGGGTGCCATTTTTTCTTGGTGTATGAGGAATGCTTGAGTGAAATGGGTTGGTTTGCAAAGGAATGGAGGTGGTTGGAGTGGTCTTCACTCCACATTAATTTCTTCACCAACCAAGCATGGGTTGGCTTGACTTTGGTGGTGGTGGTTGGGTCCCAACCACCATTCAAGCCCATGGTTTTAATTTGTGTTTTCTTGAGGTGGTTTGTGTTTGTTGGAGTGGTTTTGACCATTTAACCATTTGACCATTTTAATCTTAGGTTGATTAACTTAGATGACCTTGATCCCTTGATTAATTTAATTAATCACCTTCTATATAATTTAATCCCATTAATTTCCCTCCATGATCCACCCATGGTTGACCAAGTCAACCATGGTGGTCGGCCCCACTACTCTTGGGTCCACACGCCACCTCAATGGGTGAGGTGGAGGTGGGCCCCATTGGCCATGTTACTTTGGTCCATTTATCACCTAACTTAGGTGATTTAAATTTTATTAATTGTATCCCTCTTATTGGATTGCTATTGGGCCCATGGCCCAATTAGATTCTTGTCTTATCCATTTATCTTAGGGCTTAGTTACCTTGGCCCATTGGGTCCCACATGGCCCTTTGACTCAAATTGACCATCTTTGACCCGATTACTTACCATTGACCAATTACATGTATTAATTCTAATTCATGGTTTATTGGGTAAACATTGGGCCCACGGCCCAATTAAATTCCCTCCTTACCTTAGGCTTACCTCAATTGGGTCCATTGGGCCCCACATGGCTATCGGGCCCACTTGACCATCCTTGACCCGATTTAATCCTCATTGACCCATTAAATGGATTTCATCCAATCCATGGCCCAATTGGGCTATCCTTGGGCCATTGTCCCAAAATTTGGTCAATTTGGCATTTTATTACCTCAAACTTCAATTTAAAATGAATAAATGCCAATATATATATATTTATCAAAAATTCGGGTTATTACATGAACCATATTAATACTGTGGTTAAATTATGGATTAAAACCATGGACAATGGTTGGATTAATTACACCAAGAACCATAGGGTTCGGCCATATGTATGGCCGAACCCCATGGACTGTTATGTGGATATTTGGATTGAGTTTTACAAAATGGAAATCATACAAAGTGATGGGCTTATTAGATGGTTTTGAAAGGTAAAAACATGATAACATTATACTGTTATCCTATGTCTAAATGAGACCAAAAACATGTCTAAAAGGACCAAAACTATGGGGTTCTATGGCTAAGACAGGACATGGAAGTTTAAGTGGATTTTTGGGACTTAGACTAAGTTAGAATCACATGAAGGAATGCTTAACTTACTGTTATGTAAATAAGGTTTTGGGATTTCTAGAACGGTGTACAAGCCGTGATCGGAAGACGGTTCAAAGGAAGGGTCGAACAAAGTAAACAAGTGTAGGTTTCCTACCTTTATTGTAACCACTATTTCATATGTTGTTTTATGTTGATTTCAATAACTTATATGATTGTAAAGTTATGTTTCTAAATGACATGTTTGCATAGACATCTCATGCATGGCATGGGATGATGGTGTTGTAACCGGAGGCCACACTCCGTCGGGGCGTCCGAAAGACCACTGTGGGGTACCCTGATGATGAGAATCCCATCAGGAGGAATCCGGAGGCCACACTCCGTCGGGGCATCTGAAAGACCATTGTGGGTTACCTTGACGATGGGAATCCCGTCAAGTAATGTCTATGTTGAATGGTGATGGGTGGGACTCATTACATGTTCATTTCATACATAGCATGCTTTTATGGAATTTTGTCTCACATGTATTATTATTATATTATTTGCATGTTTTGACTAACCATGTGGTAGCCCTATTCGGAAACACTACCGGGCGCATTGATCTAACGCCCTATCTATATCCTTAGTGGATGATGCAGGGAAAGGGAAGAACGTGGATCGAGAAGAGGACCAAGTACGGAAACTTGGGCGGTTTGAATGATTGGAATGGATTATGAATGGACTATTTTATGGACTTGATATTTGATATATTTGGACAATGTAATTTGGTAATTAGTTATGTTGGCTTATAATAAGTAGTTAAGATAGATGCTATGGTTTGTTTTATGTTGGATGTTTTGATTAAACGATTAGTTAAGATTGATTAGTAATTTTGGAGAATAAGTTATGTACTTTGCTATCTAAGAATGGAAAATTGGAGTAGTCATAGGTTCTATTATAACCTCAGTTAAATTTAGACTAAGTTCATTCCGCAAGTTATATATGTACCATGTGCGGATCAGTTTTATGGACTTAGTTCATACGCACATGGGCTTGGCCAGTTAAGGGTCGGATTTAGAGATCTAAACTTAACTCGCGTCGTGACACTCCCCCCCGATTACATGATTATTTTAAATAATAAAAAAATAAACTCTGAAAATTTGAGTGAAAAGGGCGGGGCGTTACAAATCCATTCCCACTTAAACTAATTCCATCTAATCTCTTTAATTCCTCTCCATTACTCCACCCATGGTTGATCAAGTCAACCATGGTGGTCGGCCCCACCAATCCTTGGTCCACACGCCACCTCATTTGGTGAGGTGGAGGTGGGTCCCACTCGGCCATGTCACCTTGGCCAATTCATCTCTAACTTAGGTCATTTAATTTAATCCGTTTCCAACTACTTGGATCACCATTGGGCCCATGGCCCAATTACATTCACCTCCTACCCATTTACCTTAGAGCTTAAATTATCTTGATCCATTGGGTCCCAAATGGGTATTGGACCCAATTTAACCATCCTTGGCCCAATTGACCCTTATTGACCATTTAAATGAATTTGATCCCATTCATGATCCATTGGGCCATACTTGGGCCTTTATCCAAACTTTGATCCATTCACCATTTATTCCATCAAATTTCTAATTTCCACCATTTAAAATAAATAATAACCACCTATTCATTGATTTAAAAATTCCGAGGTATTACAGATTTAACATAAGTGATTGATTAAATATTAATTGGAGCATCCCAATTTATGTTTATCAATTATATTATTGGACTACGGGCTATGTTAGCCATGGATGACATTGTTGTAAATATAAGTGAAAGTGTTGGATCATGGGTTCGGCCATGGTGTATGGCCGAACCCATGAGGAATTATTTGGAGAACTTAGATGTTTATGATCTATGTTTTTGGACCTAAACATGGGATTGTTTGGCGGACCTAGGGTTATGGCATTTTGGTAATTAATGGAATAAATGAACAAAAAGGGGAGGCTCAGCCATGGGTATGGCCGAACCCCACAAGTTTGGTTAATGGACTTTAAATGTTGTAAATCAAGTGGGACTTTGTTTTGATTGGTTATTATATTATAAGGTAACGGGATCTCTCAAACAGTGCGCGATCGGTGACCGATTCTTGGACGGAAGCGCAATGACTCGTGAGCGGTCTTTGGTAGGATTCCACCTCTTTGAAACCATGGGCTTATGTACACTTGTTTTATCTTATGTTTGATGAAATTTATGTTTCAAAGGATATGCTTTATATGAATTTTAAATGCTATGTTTATTTGTTTAAATAGCATGTGTTGGATATGTTTTAAAAGGTGATTTTAATGCTATGTTATGTTATAAAATAGCATGTGTTTCATTGGCATCTCATGCATGGCATGGGGTGGAGGATTTGTAACGGGAGGGGTCACACTCTGGGCGTCCGAAAAATCTATGTGCGGTACCTTGATGTGATTTCCGTCAAGAAGAATCCGGAGGGTCCACACTCCGCCGGGGCGTCCGGAAGACCTATGTGGTGGGTACTTTTATGTACATGTGATGGGTGGGACTCATTGCATTTGTCATCATTGCATGGCATGGATTTATATGTTTTTTGACATTACGATATTATATATGTTTTGTACTAATCATGTGTTAGCCGTAACTGGAATACCTACTGGGCGCGTTGTTCTAACGCCCTACTTCTACCCTAGTTGATGATATAGGGAATCAGGAGAATGATGAACGCAAGACGGGCCAAACATAGGAGCTTGAAGGATTTATTTTATATGTTGAATAAAATTACTCATGGACTTGTATTTGAGTATCTAGATTTCGGAATGTAATAACTTAGATGGATGGATGTTAATTTTTGATAATTATGGTATTTGAATGATAATTACGGACTTGGCATACTTTGCTATCTAAATGGAATAGAACTTGGTTATATTATGTTCAGCAATTTGATGTGATGATACCGCAAGTTATGATTTTTATTCCGCAAGTTGATAGTGCTATGTGTGAACCATTTTCGTGAACTTGGTCCATGCACACATAGGGTTGGCCAGTTAAGGGTCGGACTTTAGAAGTTCGAACTTAGCTCGCGTCGTGACATCCCGCGTTCTATCACTCTACTCTGTTATAAATATATATATATATATATATATATATATATATATATATATATATATATATATAGACTCTGAATTTACGAGAAGAAGCGAGTGAAAAGGGGCGGGGCGTTACATTAGTAGTGTGAAGATCTAGGTAATTTTCCTTAGCCAGTTCTCTGCTCCAGCAGGTCCTTCTTTCCCTTTGAAGTAAGGGGGACGCTGCTGTTGGAAATTCTTAACCATCCTCCGATCATTTCCCTCGTTGGTGGTCGTATTTTTGTTTTTGTTCATATGTTGTTGAAGAACGGAAGTGACCACCACTTGCACCAAGTTCTGTAGCTCGGGAGGCACCACGGGAATGTTCACGCTATTCTGTCCCTCCTCTTGATGTGGTTACTGCACCTCTTCATCCACATGCGGATTTTGTCGGGTTCTTCTTCTCGGAGGCATTTTCCTAAGCCATTGAAAACATCATTCACTTAGCTTCTTCGCAAAGTTTGTGTGTTCATATTTTGGGGGAAATTTCCAAATAAACACCCTCATTTTTGGGGAAACTTCTTAAGTATCAAGTGTTGTTTCTCAATTTGGGGAAATCGAGGAAATGTCTCCTGTTTTGCTATGTTTGATAAATCCATCACTGTTTCTCAATTTGGGGAAAACTCCGGAGGTTTCTCTTTTTCAAGAAAATTTTCCTACCTATCAAGTGTTGTTCCTCAGTTTGGGAAAGTGATCATTGATGTTTCTCATTTTCGGGGAAATATATCCTATCTTGCTACGTTTGATAAATCCGATTTATAGTGACTGTCCTTCCCTTGCTATCATTCCTTTTCGTCAAATGTCGCTCTCAAATTGAATACTTCAGTATGAGTCTAACAAAGTAAATTAATCCGGCCTCAGTGTAGCGGACTCTGAAGAGTCGGTCAGTTGGGATTCTTATCTTGTCAGTCAGATATGATACCGTCTTAATCTTACTTTGAAAGATTTATTCTTCCGGTTTCGCTCTAATACCAACTGTAATGCCCCACCCCTTTTCACTAGCCGAAAATCAGGGTCTTTTTTTTTTAAAATAAAAGAGAGAGAGCCGGAAGTCACGACGCGAGCTAAGTTCGAGCTTCCAAAGCCTGGCCCTTAACTGGCCAACCATACGTGTGCGTGGAATAAGTCCACGAGAACGGTTCACAAGTGATAAGGTTAAGCTTGCAGAAATGTGAGCACCCGCCCTCTTTCACTTGCCGAAAATCAGAGTCTATTTTTTTTTGAAATAAAGAGTGAAAGAGAACAGGACGCCAAGATGCGAGTTAAGTCTGAGCTTCCAAAGCCAGCCCTTAACTGGCCAACCTTACGTGTACGTGGACCGAGTCCACTAAAGCAGTTTACACGCATTAAAGTTACACTTGCGGAATAAACCCATTGTGAAATTAATATTTGATCACATAGACCAACCATAACCTTTACTTAGCAAAGAAGTCAATCACCCAAGACTTAACTGAGCTTAATATCCGAAGGTAAGGTCAAACCATAGCAAAATAATATCTAAGTCATTACAATCCCAAAGTGTAATTAACTCAAACACACTGTCCAAAACTAAAACTTAAAAATAAGCAACAAGCTGCCCAAGCTCCTAAGCTTGGCTCCTTTCGCGTCCATCGTCCGTTCCGTTCCCTGTATCATCATTTAAGGTAAAAGTAGGGTATTAGTCAACAAGCCCAATAGGAATTCCAAGTAGGATTATACACATAGGATTAGTATAAAGTCAAGATACAAAACATCATACCGTATTTGTAAAACATAATACCTAAAAGTAGAGCATGATAATAGAGATCATAATCATGCTGATGAAACCAAAACAGTGCATGATACTCATAACAAAATCATGCCAATGTAATGCCATGGGGTCATATGCCAATGATCACCCCACACCAACATCCATATCACAAACCACATTAGTAGTCCCCTTGATGAACAAGCCACATCAAGTATTTTTGTCATGCCTCCCCACGAATGCCTTATCTGTCCCACCGAATGTAGCGTGGATTGCTTTTACATTTCAAACATAATATAACTCTCCCCACGAATGCCTTATTGGTCCCACCGAATGGAGCATGGACTCCTTTTACATTTCAAACATAATATCTCTCCCCACAAATGCCATATCGGTCCCACCGAATGGAGCGTGGACTCCTCTCATATGTTCCCTCGCATGTCATACATGAGATGTGAGTGCAACATGCTATTTCATATTAAGTTACATAATAGCCTTGAAATCCATTCTTAAAACATAAGCATTTTTTATACCAAAACTAGATCATCAATCATGGAAGTAAAAATCATTGCATGTACATAATCCATGTGTTTCAACAAGGTAGGAATCCTACCAACGTCATATCGGGTCCTTGTGTTTCTATCCAAAAACCGATCACCGATTGCGTCAAGCCGATCGTACCCTGTTTGTGAAATCCATTTACCTTATTACATTTAACACATATAGATACATCAATTTGTGATCCATTTAATTCCATTAACTCTTACATCATCCCAGGTTCATCTCCCTTTACCATCATAGTCTTTTATCCGGTTAAGTCCCCTAAGGGGTTTCCATCATACGTTGGGGCTGAACCATGTTTTTAGTCCACAAAAATGCTTTAGTGGGGTTCGGCCATACGACATGGCCGAACCTCACTCTCTTGGTTTTGGGCACCTCTTTTTAGTCCTTGATCATTTTAATCAATGTGGGTCCAAGATCATTCCATCTTTTGATTTATTAATCCCATCACCTTAGTTAATCATTTTACATTAATAAAAACCAACCTAAGTCCACAAAACATTCTCCATGGGGTTCGGTCATACAACATGGCCGAACCCATGGTCCTTTATTTTCACCATGTTCCCCGTAGCTATCACTCTTTCCACAGATAATCACTTAACTTATTTACACCTAACTTAGGTCCATAAATAAACATAGATCCATAATAAATCCCTTCCTTTCTTAGCTTGATGATTCCATCTCTTAAACATTTAATTTCTTAAACATGCATGGATCCACAAAGTGTCCATAAAAATTGACTTCATAGGGTTCAGCCATACAACATGGCCGAACCCATGATGTCTCATTTTCTTAAATCATTTACAAACATTTAAAACCCATTTAAAATCACCAACATTCCTCCATCATTTTCATCCTTTAAAACCCTTTAAAATTACTAACATACATCCATCCTTTTCATCCTTTAAAACCCATTAAAATCAATAACCTACTTCCATGGGGTTCGGCCATACAACATGGCCGAACCCTATGGTTCATCATTTTCTCTAAAAATCATATGTCCATGATTAGATCATTTGGTGGGGTTCGGCCATACATCATGGCCGAACCTCATCCAATCCTTTCTTCGTCCTTAATGGTCCATGCACAAAATCTAGGGTTTGGCCATGCAAGGGCCAAACCATGATCTTTGATCATATTCATTATATTGGACATGCATGAGGTCCTTAGCCATATATACATTTTGTCCTTAATAATCTATCTTACCCATTACGGTTTTGTCCATTTTTCCATCTCATTTCTTGGATGGATTTCAAATCTATGTCCCATAACATTTTGGCCAACTTTCCAATCCGAAATGGAATGTTCCCTTAACCTCCTTTTGATTTATAAATCTTAAAGTAATACTTACCGGATTCCGTGACTCCTCCGTTTTCTTTCGTTCTGCCTTGCTCCTCCAATCTTCTCCTTCCTTAATCTTTTATTTCTCCTCCTTGATCTTCGGCCAAAGTGGGTTGCTTGAGAGGGAGAGGGTTTAAGATGAAAACCCCAAGAGAGGTTTCGGCCAAGGAAAAGGTTTGAGAGAGGGAGAGTGAGACGAAAACTCTAAGTTATCCTCGTCTTGGAGAGAGGTGGGCCCTAGGGTTTTTGGTGAGAGGGAGAGGAGTGAATGAGATAGAAAACTCTAAGTCTTTCCTTGTCTTAGTGAGAGGGTCAGCCAAAGAGAGAGCTTGAGAGAGGGAGAGAGTGAATGAGATGAAGAGCTAACTTTCCATCTTGTCTTAGGGTTCCTTGGGTAAGACTCCACCTCCAACCACCCTCATCAATGTGGAGACTTCCTTATGAGTCCTTTGACTAGCCAAGAGGGTGCATGCCCTCCACATGGCACACACCACCCTCTCCAATGGTTTTGTGGCTAGTGGTTTCCATGAGATGGAACCCTCCACCTCCCCTTTGACTCACTAAGTGGATGCATGCCCCATGTAACGCCTCGCCTTTTTTCACTCGCCGAAAATCAAAGTCTATTTTTCTTTTAACAAAAGAGTGAGACAGAGCGGGGATATCACGACTCGAGCTAAGTCCGAGCTTCCAAAGCCCGACCCTTAACTGGCCAACCATGCGTGTGCGTGGACAAGTCCACTAAAACATTTCACACGCGATATTACGACTTGCGGAATGCCCATTGCGGAAATAACATCGGATTACAACATTTACTTAGCAAGGAAGGCAATCAATATAGATTAACTTAATCTAGATTAATCATCATTCGATCCATAGTGAATAGTCTAAGCTATTACATTCTCAAATACTAGCTACTCAAATTACATTGTCCATGAATAAACTTAAATAAAGTGAAAATAAATTATCCAAGCTCCTAAGCTTGGTTCCGATCGCATCCTTCGTTCCATCCATTTCCTGTGTCATCAGCTAAGGTAGAAGTAGGGCATTAGACAACGCGCCCAGTTGGTACTCCGAGTAGGGTCAACACATGGATTAGGATAAACAAAATCACGTAGATATAATAATATCAAAACCATGCAAGTAAATGCCATGTCATGCGTAACACCCCAATTTCTCAATAATATGAATATTTACGAAAATGCCACTAGATTGGTGAATTTAATAAATGTGATTGTAAATGAGGAAATGGTGGGGTCCATTGCTCAAATTAAGACCCTATGAGCATATTATAAGTGTCAAATTTGATTGAATGGGTAATGAACATCAAATTGGGACAAAATGGTTAATTGGGTCAAAGGACCCAATTGGGACCCAATGGGTCATAATGGACTTATTAATTTAATGGGGCTAAGCTGAATTGATTGAAAATTAAGTGGAGCATAAATGGGTAGACTTGATGCACATGTGAAAACCAAATGCAATTGGCTAAAACAACCCATAAATGGGTCATGGCGTCAAAACGGGTCAACAAGTTAAATGGGGACCCAATGGGTCGTGTTGACCATGTGGGCCCTCAAATGAGCTCAAGTATGAGTTAATTCAGGTCAAGTTTGGACTGAACTGAGTTGGTTTTGAATTAAGAAATGAGTTGACTCAAGTGCATTAAATGAGTGTCATTTAATGTGGTGAGTTGGGTGAATCAAAATGGAAATCAAAGGGGCTATAAATTCAGTGAGTTAAAGGGGAGATGAAGAGTTACTTGGGTCTAAAGCCACACAATACAAGTCCCACACGTTGGGGACTTGTGGTGTGAGCTTCCGTGCATAATGATTAATGGAATTGAATGAGATTGAGATAAAAATCTCATCGGAATATGGAGGGGTTTCCATCTCATATGGAAACCCAAGCCTCCAACGTTGGGATGCCAATGGGTGCACTGGTTGATAGCAAGTGTCTCATTGGTATGAGCAAGATTTTATGAGGGAAATGAGTGGATTAAGTGGCTGATTTAACAAAAGGAATGAACACCTCCTATGGCCGAATGCACATTGCAAACCTTGGAGTTCCATCTCTCCCTCTCCCTCTCTCACCAAACTCATTCTCTTGGGCGAACCAGCAGTGGTGTTTTTCACCTTTGATCAAGCACCAATTCGGCTAGAAGCTAAGGAAGAAGGAAGGAAACAAGAGGGAAGAAGGCAAAGAGCAAAGACAGGAAGAAAAGCTTGGAATTTGGTAAGCATTTCCATGGATTTTTGTTTAATAAAATGGGATAAATGAAACATGATTTGGCCATGGGTTGGCCGAATCTACCAAGGGTATGGAATAGGTATATTGATGGTTAAAAGATAGAAAACATGGACCATAGGGTTCGGCCATTTTGGCTGGCCGAACCCCATGAAATGTTATGATCATGTTGATGGTTTTTGTAAGATAAAACCATGCAAATAATGGACTGTTTTAGATGTTTAATTAGACTTAAGATGCATGTTTTGAAAAGGTTTAAATCATAGAATTGATTGTCATGTTTTGGCCCATGGAATGGCCGAATGTTTCAAGGAAATTAACCTTGGATAAAAGTTGTGTAAATGGACAGAAAAAAATATATCATTGGGTTCGGCCAACTTGGCTGGCCGAACCCCATGAAATTCATTTGGTTAGGTTTATGGTTTTGAAGTCTACAAACCATACCGATGGTGGAGGTGTTTTCATGTTTTAATTGGGTCATGTTATGGCCGAATTTATCAATGATTAAATTATGATGATGAGGTTTAAAAGGATAGAAACCATGAAATATTATGGGGCTGCTATGTGATTTAAATGAAGATAAGATTACTGTTTTGGTTTGGGCATTGGATGGCTGAACCATGTAGTTATCATGGCTAAAGAGTAGAGCCTAATGTGTATACAAATGATGGGATCATTGAGAAAGAGGACCATAGGGTTCGGCTATGTGAATGGCCGAACCCCAAAGATTATTTTGTTGGAGATTATGGTTTGTTTTATGATTTGAATTAAGGAATCATACATGATAATTTATGGACTAAGTGTAAGAAAATAAACAATCATGTAGACAATGGAATATGGGATAAAAATCCATAGGATGTGGTTCGGCCATGTAGTATGGCCGAACCCCATCAATGATTATTTGATGGATTTGGGTTAAGTCATAATGGAGTTAGAGATGATGAATGAAGGACCAAATTAAATGGTGAGGTTCGGCCAAGTTGTATGGCCGAACCCCACTAAGTTGGTTTGGATATGGTTAATGGTGTTTAAGGAAAATTAAACAAAAGGTTAGCCTAAATTTCATAAAGGTAATTATTGATGAAATGATCAAAGATGGAATGATCATAGGATTGGATCTATGAACCCTACCAAGGTATTTTTGTGGTATATGATGTTTAATAAGGATTAAATAAAAGAGAGATCAAATGAAAAGGGAGGTTAAATCCTAAGTTGATGAGGTTCGGCCATGGGTATGGCCGAGCCCCACAAGATGGCTTTTGGGTCTTAAGATGTGAATGGAAATTTAAAATGATAGTATGATTGACTTGTTGTTACATCACAAGGTAACGGAACGTGAACGGCGTACGAGTCGTGAACGGGTGACGATTAAGAAAGATCGGATGCTGAAGTGAATCTTCAGTAGGTTTCCTACCTACTTGTAACCACTATGATGATTAATTTTATCATGATTTTGATAAGATATGTTGTTATTATTATTATGTTTCAATTGGTTTTTGAATCATGAGATTTATGTGCATACTTCATATATTCATTGGCATCTCATGCATGGACATGGGATGATGATTATGGAAAGCCTCCTTAGGCGATGAGGGTCCCGCCAGGAGTAGTATCATGATGATGATAATACATTGGTCTCCTTAGGCGATGCAAGTCCCGCCAGGAGAAATGTTATAATGATGAGAAATACATTGGTCTCCTTAGGCGATGAAAGGTCCCGCCAGGAGAAATTTATAATGATAAAAATCACATTGGTCTCCTTAGGCAATGAGGATCCTGCCAAGAGAAATATTATGATGATGAGAGCCACATCGGCCTCCTTAGGCGATGAGGGTCCCACCAGGAGGAATATCATCAAGAAGAAATGAAAGTGTATTGTGATTTACCTTGATGGTGAGAGTCTCGTAAAGTGATGGCTGTGTATATGCATGATGGGAGGGACTCATTACATGTGCATATTTACATAGCATTGATTTACCTGTTTTGATGACCATATATATTATGATATATGCATGTTTTTATATACTAACCATATGGTAGCCCTAATCGGAAATCCTACTGGGCACGTTGATCTAACGCCCTAATTCCATCCATAGAGGATAATGCAGGAAATGGAAAAGGGAAAGAGAAAGGTCGTGGACCTGGAGGGGAACCAAGCTTAAGCGCTTGATTGATGATTGGGATGTCTTTATTATTGTCTTTTGAGTTATATTTTATGGACATGTAACAGCTAGTAAACTTTGCTAGGGTTGTTTATGGTATTGACAATGGATGTTTGGATTAAGTTATTTAATAATTGAGGCCTGTACTTGTTATCTATCCAGTCTAATTCCGCAGTTAGTCTAGTTTATTCCGCATAACTTATTTAGTTCCATGTGTGGATTGTTATCGTGGGTTTAGCCCATGCACACATGGGTGGCCAGTTAAGGGTCGGACTTAGGAAGTCCGAACTTAGCTCGCGTCGTGATGCCGCCCGCTCTTTTCCGGTGTTATTCTATTATTATTTTAAAAAAAAAATTAGACTCTGATTTCTAGGAGAGGGCGGGGCGTTACACCATGGGTGTCATATGCGATGAGTTCCACCCATCATCTATATCACGATCACGTAGTATCCTCTTGATGGAAATTCCTCATCAAGGTATCCCCACGAATGCCTTACGGACGGCACGACGGAGCGTGGATCTTTGGTTACAAATCAATCATACATCCCTCTTGATGGATAATACACATCAAGGTATCCCCACGAATGCCTTATGGACGCCCTGACTGAGCGTGGATCTCCGGTTACAAATCAATCATACATCCCTCTTGATGGATAATGCACATCAAGGTACCCCGACGAATGTCTTACGAACGCCATGCATGAGATGCAAATGCCAACATGCTATGTAATAATAAACATCATAGCATTTAAAATTCCATAATTGAAAATATCATTTGATACCAAAATAACTCATCAAAAACATGAATTAAAATCATCATATATACATATTCCATGGTTTTCAATAAGGTAGGAATCCTACCAACGTTCAATTATCGGGTCCTTGTGTTTCCCTCCAAAAATCGATCACTGATCACGTCAAGCCGATCGTACACCGTTTGTGAAATCCCGTTACCTTATTACATTTAACACATACATACATTAATTTGGTGATCCATTTGATCCCATAAAATAACCAAATTAATTATTTCAATTTATTTAAACCATTCCCTTCATCCTTCCAACTTAACCTAACCATTTGGAAAATCATATAAATATTTCATTTCTAAAATTAGCCGGTTACCCACTGTCCACTACCCACTGTCCACTGTCCACCAAAGCTCACTTGTGGGGTTCGGCCATACAATATGGCCGAACCTCACTCTTTGGTTTTGGTCCCCTTTTTAACCCTTGTTTTATTTTACACAACATGGTTCCAACACCATCCATTCTTTGATTTATTAATCCCATCACTTAAGTTAATCATTTAACTTGATAAAAACAACACCTAAATCTATTAAATATTATCCATGGGGTTCGGCCATACAACATGGCCGAACCCATGGTTCTTTCATTCCATCTTCTTTCCATTTTAACCCTCCTTTCTTAACTTGGTCATTCAATCACTTATCATCTACAAATCTACCAAAATGACTCATCAAAATAATTCATGGGGTTCGGCCATACACATGGCCTAACCCATGGTCATTTGTTTCCATTTTCCCATGGTCTAATCATCTTTAAAACTATCAACATTTCTCCATGGGGTTCATCATACACCCATGTCCATGAAAAAAGTCCTTCATGGGGTTTGGCCATACAACATGGTTGAACCCATGGTTCCTCATTTTATTACTTCCCATCTTAAATACCACATGTCCATGATTTGATCATTTGATGGGGTTCGGCCATACATCATGGCCGAACCTCATCCATTCCCTTTTGAGTTCTCAATGATCTTTATACATAACAATCTAGGGTTTTGTCCATTTTTCCATCTCATTCCATGGATGGATTTTGAATCCATGGCCTATAACATTTTTGGCCAACCATTTCCAACCTATATGGAATGTTCTCTTTAATCTCTTTTTACTTAATAAAATCTTGACAAATACCACTTACTGATCCCACAACTTCTCCTATCTTCTTTTGTTCCTTGGTCTTTTCTTTCTCCTCCTTGATCTTCTTTCGTTCCTTAGTCTTTCCTTTCTTCCTCCTTGAACTTCGACCAAAGAGTGGTGCTTGATTAAGATGAAAATCCTAAGAGTGGTTTGACCAAGGAAGAGGTTCGAGAGAGGGAGAGGATTTGAGAATGGAAAACCTTAAGTCTTTTCCTTGTCTTGTGAGAGATTGGCCCAAACAGTGAAAGGGAAAGGAGTTGAGATAGAAATCTCTCTGTCTTTCTGGTCTTAATGAGAGGATCGGCCAAGGGAGAGTTTGAGAGCACATTTTCTTTGTTCCATTAAGATCCAATCAGCCAAAGGTGTAACGCCCCGCCCTTTTTCACTATGCTTTCTGAAAATCAGAGTCTATCTTTTTTTTTAAAAGAGTGATAGAGAGTGGGACGTCACGACGCGAGCTAAGTCCGAACTTCTAAAGTCCGACCCTTAACTAGCCAACCATATGTGTGCATGGACTAAGTCCATGAAAACGGTTCACACATAACAATATAAACATGCGGATTAAAATCATACTGCGGAATTATAATAGAACCTAATTCTATTTCATTTTAGGTAGCAAAGTACTCCAAGTCTTATCCATAATTAATATAACATAATTAACCAAATAAACATCCAACCATAGCAAATTATCTAAATTATTACATGCCCGAAGTCTAGTTACTCAAATTACAAGTCCATGAGTATCTTAAGCAAAGTAAAACTAAAAGCATCCAAGCTCCTATGCTTGGCCCTTTTCGCGTTCATCGTTCCTTGCGCTTCCTGTATCATCCACTAGGGTAGAAGTAGGGCGTTAGAACAACGCGCCCAGTATATATTCCATTTAGGGCTAACACATGGTTAGTACAAAACATATATGATAATATCATAATGTCAAAAACCATGTAAACTATGCCATGTCATGATGTCAAATGCAATGAGTCCCACCCATCACAAATACATATAAGTACCCCCACATAGGTCTTTCGGACGCCCTGACGGAGTGTGGCCCCTCCGGTTTCTTCTTGATGGAAATGCACATCAAGGTATCCCACATAGGTTTTTCGGAAGCCCCGACGGAGTGTGGCCCCTCCGATTACATATCCTTCACCCCATGCCGTGCATGAGATGCTAATGAAACACATGCTATTTTATATTGTAAACATAGCATTAAAACTTCACAATTGAAACATATCTTTAAAAACGTAAATTCATCAAAATAAGATAAAAACATTGTACATAAACCCATGGTTTCAAAGAGGTGGAATCCTACCAAAGACCACTAACGTGTCTTTGCGCTTTCGTCCGGTAACCGCTCACGATCGTACACATCTTGTGCGGTCCCGTTACCTTATAATATATCAATCAATTAAAACCATGTCTCATTTGATTTACAATAATGTCCAAGTCCCTGCGCACAACCTTGTGGGGTTCGGCCATACACCGTGGCCGAACCTCACTTACTAGGTCTTAGTCCCTCCTTTGGTTTATTAATCAATAACCCCTAAGTTAATCATTTAATCACTTATACAATAATAATCTATTCTTGGTAACAACCTAAGTCCATTAAAACATTCCTCATGGGGTTCGGCCATGCACCATGGGCGAACTCATGATCTTTCATTTTTACCCATATTTACATTCTATGCCATTGTTTCCATCACCTTATGTTTAGGTCTAGAATATAGGTCCATGACTAACTTTTCATGCACAACACCTTCTTCATGGGGTTCAGCCATACACCTTGGCCGAACCCATGGTCCTTTATTTCCATGATTCAATCATGCATTCATTTAAACATGCATACATGGATCATAACATCCGTAAAAGTAGTTCATGGGGTTCGGCCATACACCATGGCCGAACCCTATGGTTCATAATCTTCTCTCAAAAATCATTCATCCAATATCCTTTCCATGGGGTTTAATCATATATTTAGATTCATTAATTAACCTTAAGATCCATAATATATTTCTTAGTTTTTCTCCATGGGGTTCGGCCATGGTGTATGGCCGAACCCATGGTCCATGTTTCTTTCACCCTTTACAACCTTGATACCATTTAAAATGATTAACATTCCTTCCTTATTTCCTCCTTTAAAACCTTTTAAAATCCTTAACATACATCTATAATTTTCATGCTTTGAAACCCAATAAAATTATTAACCACTTCCATGGTTTTCATCCTTAAAAGTCCATTAAACATAACCAATGTCCTTCCATGGGGTTCGGCCATACAACATGGCCGAACCCTATGGTTCATCATCTTCCCTTAAAAGTCGCTTAGACCCATATAAATTCCTTAAGACCTTTCCATGGAGTTCGGCCATACAACATGGCCGAACCCTATGGTTCATCCTTTTCATTAAACCTCAACATTCATCCCTTAATCTTCTTCCATGGGGTCCGACTTGTTCTTATATTTGAGAATAGCTTACCTCTTGCCTGTAACACCCCGATTTTTCAAAGATATAAATATTTACAAAAATGCGATTGGAATGGTAAATTAAAAAGATATGATCGTAGATGAGAAAATGGTAGGGCCCATTGTTCAAATTAAGACCCAATGTGCATATTATAAGGATCAAATTAAATTAAATGAGTATTGTACATCTAATGGGTCAAGATGGTTATTTGGGTCAAAGGACCCAATTGGAACCCAATGGGTCATGATGGACTCATTTGACCATTGGGTGAGCCCAATCTTAATTGGGTTAGGCTGAATTGATTTGGAATTAAATGAAGGATAAATAGGCAGGCTGGATGCAAATATGTAAACCACATTTAAATGGGTAAACCACCATAAATGGGTCAAGGCGCCAAATTGGATCAATAAGCTAAGTTGGGACCCAATGGGTCGAGTTGACCATGTTGACCACGTCGACCGTGTGGACCCTCAAGTGAGCGCAAAGGGTGAGTCAAATTAGGTTGAGTTAGGGATGAAGTGAGTTGGATTTGATTCAAACAATGGAGTTGACTCAAGTGCATTAAATGAGTGGTATTAAATGGGGTGAGTTGAGCTAATGAGTTGGGTGAATTAAATTGGAAACCAAAGGGACCTTGTAATTCAAGTGTGTCAAATGGGGAGTTGAGGAGTTGCCTTGATCTCAAACACCACAAAGGCAAACTCCCACACGTTGGTGGCATGGAGTGGTTTCCCATGCATAAGATTTAATGGAATGGGATAAGAATCACATGGGGAATTTGGAGGGTTTCCATCTCATGATGGAAACCCAAAGCCCAACGTTGGGAGTGCCAAGGGATGCCTTGGTTAGTATCAAATGACTCCTTGGTTAGATCAAGAATTCATGAGGGATAATGAGAAGTTATGGTGGCTGATTAGCAAAAGGGATACACACCATCACTTGGCCGAATTCCATCTCAAAGAAAGCGTAGAATTTCATCTCTCTCTCCCTCTCTCAAAACCTATCTCTTTGGCCGAACCAGCCCTTGGTGTTTTCACCATTGATCAAGCACATAATCGGCTAAAGGATTAAGGGAGCACGAAGGAAGGAAGCAAGGATCAAAGGCAAGAAGAGAGGCTTAGAGGATTGGTAAGTACTCCATGGAATTTTGTTTAATAAGTTGGTTAAAGGGAACATGATTTGGCCATGGTATGGCTGAATCTATCAAAGGTTAAACCATGGGTTTTGGTCTTTAAAAAGGGTCCAAATCATGGATCATAGGGTTCGGCCACTTTGAATGGCTGAACCCCATGAAAGTAATTTGATAAATTGTATAGTTTTTGAGAGATAAAAAGCATACCATGTATGAAGATTTTTAAAGGGTCGTAAAATGGAGTTAAGTTATTATTTTGGGTCGGCTATGGGATGACTGAACCCTACTGTTTTTATGGCTAAGATGCAGTGGATAAACTAAGTATAATTATTGGGAGATTTGCATCAAGAGAACCATAGGGTTCGGCCATGTGTATGGCCGAACCCCATGGACCATTTTATGGGATGTTTAGAGTTAAGAACATGCTTGGAAATTATAAACGGTTTTAGACCTCGCTGTGGATCAAAATGGTTATAAAAGATCCAAGAAAAATGAGGGAAATAACATCATGGGTTCGGCCATGGTGTATGGCCGAACCCTATGACCTATGTTATGGGTCATTTCATAAGTTAAGTATGAATCTAGGCATGTTTAAATGAATGGGTTTTAAGTTAAGGAAATGGCTGATTTATAATGTGTTTTCATGTCATGATTGATGAGGCATGGATGGATCCATGTTTATGGATCAGTTAGGGTTATGAACATAAATATATGAAGGGTGATTAACCATGGGAAGAATGAGTGGCAAGGATGTAAGTATGGCCAAAAATGAAGAATCCCATGGGGGATGATTGTGGCATTTAGATTTAATTAAAAGACCAAACTTGAGATGGTGAGGTTCGGCCATGCTGTATGGATGAGCCCCACTAAGGTGGATTTTATGGATCTTAGTTATTAAGCAAGATTAAATATGGGTTAAGTCTAGTGGCAAAACTGTAAATACAAGTAATAATGTAAATATGGATGAAGAATGATTAAAGGACTTGAAAGAGGGGTCAAACCAAAGTGGTATGGTTCGGCCATGCTGAATGGCCGAACCCTACCAAGGTATATTATTTAGTATAAGGTGTTTATGTAAGTTATATGGATGGTATTGATCAAATGAAAAGGAAGATCAAATCCAAAGTGGGTGAGGTTCGGCCATGGGGTATGGCCGAACCCCACAAGATGGTTTTTGGGATTTAAACCTAATAAGAAATCAAAAGGTTATGTTATTAACTTGCTGTTATATAAACAAGGTAACGAGACTTGAACGGCGCATGAGTCGTGAGCGGGTGACGGTTAAGAAGATCGGATTTTTAAGTGAACTTTCAGTAGGTTTCCTACCTACTTGTAACCACTTTTATATTTGGTTTTATCATGGTTTTTATGAGACATTTGTTATACTATTATTTATCATATTGGATTTGAATGATGAGATTTATTTACATGTTTCATATATTCATTGGCATCTCATGCATGGACATGGGATGATGATTATGGAAACCGGAGCCCACACTCTGTCGGAATGCCCGTGATGCAACTGTGGGCCTCTTAGGCGATGAGAGTCCCGCCAGGAGGAATATCATGATGATAAGAGTCACATCAAGAAGAAATGAAAGAATACTGTGGTTTACCTTGATGATGAGAGTCTCGTCAAGTGATGGCTATGTATATGCGTGATGGGTGGGACTCATTACATTTGCATGCATACATAGCATTGATTTATATGTTTTTGATGACCATATATTATGATATATGCATGTTTTATATACTAACCATGTGGTAGCCCTGATCGGAAAACCTACTGGGCACGTTGGTCTAACGCCCTATTTCTATCCTTAGTGGAAGACGCAGACAAAGGAAAGGCAAAGGCTGAGGATTGCGAAGAAAGCCAAGCATAAGCGCTTGGGTGTTGGAATGGGTTTCTATTTACTGTTGTTTGGATACATTTTTATGGACAGGTAATAGTTTAGTAACTTTGCTATGGTTTGTGAATAGTTTGATGATGGATATTTGGTTTAAGTAGTTTATAAGGGATGACTTGTACTTGTTGTCTACTCAGTATAATTCCGCAATCAGTTAGTTCTGCTATTAGTTTAGTATTATTCCGCATGACTTATTTAGTTCCGTGTGTGTATTGTTTATCATTGTTTAGTCCATGCACATATGGTTCGCCAGTTAAGGGTCGGACTTTAGAAGTCCGAACTTAACTCGCGTCGTGACGTTTGCCCGCTCTCTTCCACTTGTTTATTTATAAAAAAAAATAGACTCTGATTTTTGGAAGGTTGGAAAAGGGCGGGGTGTTACATTGCCAATCTGCAAACCACCGAGCAAAAGACCTTCAAACAACAGATCTCTTCTCAGATCTATTGTTCTCTTGTTGCAAGGCAACTCTCATTCAATTCTTCTCACAAAGCTACTCACAATAGCTCCTCTGTCTCGTGTATCTATGACTCTTGATGCTGCAGTGTACATGTCATAGCCCGAAATTTTAAATCAATATATATTTGGCATTTATTTACTTTAATTTGAATTTTGATGTGATGGAATGCCAAATGGAGCAAATTTTGGGACAAAGGCCCAAGAAGGACCCAATGGACCATAGAGTGAATGGAATTCGTCGGAAGGGTCAACGATGGTCAAAGCGGGCCCGATCACCATGTGGGACCCAATGGATCAAAATTGGTCCGAACTTTAAGGTAAAGGGTAGAAAATAATTTGGTTGGGCTGTGGGCCCAATGGTGGCCCAATTGATTTAAAAAGGGTGAATTGGAATTAAACCCTCTAAGTTAGTAATGAAATGAAATGGCATGACCAAGTGGGGCCCACCTTCACCTCACCAATTGAGGTGGTGTGTGGACCCAAGGGTGGTGGGGCCGACCACCATGGTTGACTTGGTCAACCATGGGTGGATTTCATAGAGGGAAATTAATGGGATTAAAATTAAGTAGGAATTAATTAATTAACTTAACCTAAGGATCAATTGAATTAGATTGATTAAGTTAGTTATGGTCAAATGGTCAAAACCATTCCAACAAACACAAACCACCCCAAACAAACACAAACCACTTTGAAGAAACACAAGATTGAAACCATGGGTTTAAATGGTGGTTTTACCCCAACCACCACCATTAATGCCATGTTGGTTGGTGGGAGGAATGAATGACAACCAAAAAAAAAAGATGAGATGACTTCCCATCTCATTTCCATCTAACCACTACACTCTCTCCATCTCTTTGCACTCTCAAAACCGTCCCCTACCTTCACAAGAGGAAGAAAGAAGAAAAGAGAAGAAAAGAAAAGGAAAAGGCTAAGTGTTGACCCACCACCTCAAGCTAAACACTTGAGACACCTTTCTCATCAGCTTCCCCTCTCCCTCTCTCAAGCAAACCCACTCAATCTTGGCCGATCCTAAGCTTGGAGAGCCTCACCATTTGATCAAGCTCATCTTGACTGTACATCAAGGAGAAAAAGAGAAGAGAAGGCTAAGGAGAGCAAAGACGAAAGAAAGACCGGAGGAGTCATCGGGTGGTAAGATTTTCTTAAAACAAGAGTTTATGTTTTCTAGATAGGATATGGAATCCATTTCTTAGATTTAATATGGCCAAAAATGTTGTGGGCCATGGATCTAAGATCCATCAAATGGTAGGATAAGAAATGGATAAAATGGAGGAATGGATTAAGAAATGGATGAAATGGAAGAATGGAATTTTTAATGGAATTTCAAGTCTTTATTAAGCATAGAGAATTTGGATTTTTTAATGGATTCATGGGCCATAGGGTTCGACCATATAGCATGGCAGAACCCCATGGTAAATGATGGATGAGTTTTAATTGGGGTTTGAGGTCCAAAATTATGGAGAAGGGTTAATGATGTTGAGATTTTAAGTGATTGAAAAGTTGTTGATTTTTAAGGAGTTTTAATGTGAAAACCGTGAGGAATGTAAATAGGTATTTTAGTTTTAAAGATGGCATGGATAAGATGGACCATGAACCATGGGTTCGGCAATGGTGTATGGCCGAACCCTATGGTGTTGAAAAGTGATTTTTTTTAAATGGCTTTAAAGGATGGAAATGATGGATTAATATGTTAATATTTTGGAAGTTTTTAAAGGGCCAAAATGAATGAAGGTTATTGATTTTAAAAATGGATTGTTTTTGGACAAAACATTGGTCTTAAAAAGGCACCCATGAAGGTGAGCCATGAACCATGGGTTCGGCCATGGTGAATGGCCGAACCCTATGGTGATGATTTAGTGATTTTTAATGAAGGTAAAAAGAATGGAAAATGATGTAAAGAGATGATAAATTTAAATGGGGATTTAAATGAATGATTTAATTTCATTGGAGGTGGGATTAAAAGGGGATAAAATGAACCCATCACCCCTTATGTGGGCCACATCTTAGGCCAAATGTGGAATGAATTATGGGATTAAATGTTTTCAAATTTAATCAAAGTAGGTGGCTATTTTTATGGATATTAGGGCATAGTCAATGAATGCCTAATGGATCTAAGTTATGGATGAATTTTTGACTTAAAAATATGCATGAATGAGGAAATATTAAACCATGGAGGTCTCGTGGCAAAACCGTAATTAGTGGCCACATTGAAGAACCATGGGTTCGGCCATGATGCATGGCCGAACCCTATGTATGTTAGACATAAAATTGGATACATTGCGAATGATTAAATGAAACGGATTGATGCTGCATTTTAGGCTCGCAAATCGGAATATTTAAAATGGCCAAAATTGGATTTATGGATGTGTTTTAAACTACGGAAAACGAGGCTAAGTTAGGGCTGATTTTGGTAAACAGATAACGTAATTAAGAACCTAAGGCTGTAATAAGTTAAGGACTTAATCATGGATAACATATGGACTAATTCGGTAAATATGTAATAAGGTACCGGGACGTCGCAAACGGTATGCGATCGGCTACCGGATTATCGAACAGAAATTTAACGAGACGCTAAACGGTATTTGGTAGGATTCCTACCTTTTTGTAAGCCTTGGATATGTGATGGTTCTTTAATTTGATAATTATATGATTTATCTTATGATGGGATTTCGAATTATGAATTATATGTTTAAGTACTATGGATTATGATTTAATGCTATGGATAATTTTTTTTAAGACTATAGACTATACTTAGATGCTATGGATTTTATATGGATTATATATATATATTATATAGCATAATGCACTTACATCTCATGCATGGCATGGGCGGGAAAATAATGAAACTGGAGTCCATGCTCCATCGGGGCGACCGAGAAGCAAGCATGGGGATAGCCTGAGGGACTATAACCGGAGTCCATGCTCCGTCGGGGCGACCGAGAATCAGACATGGGGATAGCTCTTAGGCTATAACGGGAGTCCATGCTCCGTCGGGGCGACCGAGAAGCAAACATGGGGACACCTTGACGAGGCTTTGCCGTCAAGGGGGATACGATATTTTATGATGATACGGTGGATGGGTGAGACACATGACATAGGCACCCATGGCATGGCATTCATCATATGTTTACTTTATTATTATTTGGTATGCATGTTATCACTAATCCATGTGCTAGCCCTACTCGGAGTCCTACTGGGCGCGTTGACTAACGCCCTACTTCTACCCTAGTTGATGACGCAGGAGATGGCGGAAACAGTGGACACGCCGGGAGCCAAGCTTAGGAGTTTGGGAAGCGGATATCTAGTTTTATTTAAGTTTCATTTTGGAGATGTAATTTAAAGTAGCTTAGCTCATCGGACTGTATAATTTATATTTCTTGCTATGATTTGGACTGCATTATGGACAATATCGTTTTGAGGCATAAATGTGAATATAGGGGTATTTTTGGTAATTCAATGTTGTATCTTCCCTTCTATCTAAAACCGGTAGGATAGTCTCTATTATAACTTTCCGCACGTAATTATATTCCGCAAGCTTACTTCCTACGCGTGAACCGTTCCCGTGGACTTAGTTCTGCGCACGCGTGGAGTTGGCCAGTTAAGGGTCTGGCTTTAGAAGCTCGGACTTAACTCGCGTCGTGACGTCCGCGCCCGTTGTCACTTCTACTTCAAAAAAAAAAAAAAAATAGACTCTGATTTCGGTGAAAATGGGGCAGGCGTTACAATTGGTATCAGAGCGAAATCGGAAGAATGAATCTCTCGAAGTATGATTAAGACGGTTTCACGTCTCACTGACGGATAAGAATCCCAACTGACAGACTCTTCGGAGTCCGCTGCACGGGGGCCGGATTAATCTACTTCGATTGACTCAGACTGAAACATTCAATCTGAGCGCCACATTTGACGTAAGAAAATGATAGTAAGGGAAGTACAATCATTATAACCTTGATGGATTAATCGAACAAAGGAAAATTTCCCCGATTTCACCGAAATGGACAAACATAGCTATTTGGGAAGTTTTCCCCAAACCAAGTATGCATATTTGGCAATTTTCCCCAACATGAGAGACAATACGTAATACTTAGGAATTATCCCCTCAAAAACTAAGTATGTCTATATTGGCAAATTTTCCCAAAAAATTAAATGTATATGAATGTGCCAACATTATGAAGGAACTAAGTCAGTAAATGTTTTTTTTTATGACTTAGGAAAAATGCCGCCAAAAAGAAGAACCCGTCGCAACCCATGAGTAGAGAAAGAGGTAACGCCCCCTCGACAAGAAGAGGAGGTACCGCCACCTCATCAAGAGGAAGTACACCCACAGCATCAAGAGGAGGTGCCACCATCTCATCCAGCCGAGGGACAGAATAGTATAAACATACAAGGTGTACCTCCGGAGCTAAGAGACGTAGTTCAAGCGGCAGTCGCTTCCGCTCTTCAACAACGCTCAAGCGGAAATGCGACCGCCAGTGACTCCAGTAAACGGAAGATGATCAAGGATTTTCAACAACAGCACCCTCCCTACTTCAGGGGAGCAGAAGGGGCTGTCGGAGCGGAACATTGGTTAAAAAGGATCAATGAGATCTTTAATTTGCTCCAAATTTCCAATCCTGCTGATAAAATCTTGTTGGCCACTTCCCAACTAATTGAAGATGCCAGTAGTTGGTGGGAAATTATGGAAAAGCAACAAGCACTGGTGCCAGAAGGGGAAAGGACCATCATGACATGGGAATGGTTCTCAACCACCTTCCTAGAGCAATATTTTCCAGAGGAAGAAAGAGAGAGCCAGACTCAAGCCTTCCTCTCATTGATACAAGGCAGCATGACGGTGGCAGAATACCACAGAGAATTCCTTAAGTTGTCCGTCTATGCGTTCTACATGGTGGATACTGAGCACCGAAGGGCCCGTAAGTTTGAACGGGGCCTTCGACCAAACATCAGAGCCAGGGTGACAATCTTCAAGGAACCCACATTGGCAGGGGTGGTCAGCAGGGCCACCATAGCAGAACGGGAGTTGAACGAAATAGTGCGGTTTGATAACCGCCGAGGGCAAAGTGGACGGGGTGTATTTCAACCCAACAAGAAGTTTCACCCAAATTCTAGCAGACTCTCACTCTCCACAGGATCTACGGGGGGCTTTCGCCCCAATCAGCCCTCCTCATCAACATCAGTCACACAGGTTCCCCGGGGTGGGAACACATGTTATCAGTGTGGCCAACAGGGCCACTTCAAGAGAGAATGTCCCCAGATCAGTCGACCCTCCAACTCCAGGGGTACCTTCTGCCCTCCATCCAGACCAACTCAGTCGCGAGGAGGTAGAACATACAATCAAGTAGGACGGGTGCCAACCCCTACCAGATCTGGATGACTTTTCACCATACCGACTCCAGTAGCGGTGGATAGCTCGGTGATGGAAGGTATGGCTGTAATTGGTAGTTCCTATGCTGTTACGTTATTTGACTCTGGAGCTTCACATTCATTTATATATGCTGCATTCATATCTGCTACGGGCACATTAGTACAAAACCTGTCCACATCACTTACCATTGTATCCCCCGTCGGAGACACATCATTAGGACTCATATGTACGGCATTGAACACTGAACTCGCGGGATTCAGATTTGAGTTCAACTACTTAGTAATCGATATGGCCGAATACAATGTTATATTTGGCATGGACTGGTTAACTACATATCAGGCCCATATTGATTGCCACCTTCGTAGGGTGATATTTTGGTCACCCGAGGGAGAGCGGTACGTGGTACACGCTGATAGGCAGGGCATCCCTAGAAGGCTACAGGAAGAATTGAACCATCTTGCCTTGAACAGTCTCAGATTAGATAGGGCACCAATAACTGAACTTCCGGCAGTAGTAACAGATTATGCCGAGGTATTCCCAACAGAGCTCCCTGGTTTACCACCCAAGAGGGAGATAGACTTCGAAATCAAGTTATACCCCGGCGCCACTCCAGTATCATTGCCTCATTATAGGATGGCACCAGTTGAGATGAACGAGTTGAAAAAACACATAGATGAATTGCTTAGACTAGGTTTTATTCGGAACAGCACATTCGCATGGGGAGCCCAAGTGTTATTTGTAAAGAAGAAGGATAGTACCCTTCGAATGTGTGTGGATTATAGAAAGTTGAACCAGCTGACTGTCAGGAATAAGTACCCTCTACCCCGGATTGACGATCTATTTGCTCAACTTAGGGGTTCCTCTCATTTCTCCAAGATTGATCTAATGTCCGGATACCATCAAATTCGAGTTAGAGAGGAGGACATAGAGAAGACAGCTTTCAGGACGTGGTATCGCTTATATGAATATGTGGTCATGCCGTTTGGACTTACAAACGCACCAGCTGTGTTCATGGACCTAATGAATAGGATATTCCGCCCTTACTTGGATCGGTTCGTGATTGTATTCATTCATGATATTCTGATCTATTCCAAGAGTCAGAAGGAACATGCCGAGCACCTGCGGATAGTCTTAGACACCTTGAGGAAGAACGAATTGTATGTCAATTCTGGCTATCTGAAGTCAACTTCTTGGGGCACATTATATCAGAGGAAGGTATAGTCGTGGATCCGGCTAAAGTAGCAGCAGTGAAGGAGTGGAAAGCGCCAATGAATGTGACCGAGATCTGCAGTTTTCTGGGATTAGCCGGTTACTACCGGAAATTCATCATGGATTTTTCTAAGATTGCAGCTCCACTTACCCGACTCACTCAAAAAGGAGTCAAATTTCAGTGGTCAGATCTATGCAACCAGAGATTTGAGGAGCTAAAGGAGACGCTTACGACCGCTCCTATTCTGATCTTGCCGGAAAGAGGCAGAAATTATGAGGTGTACTGTGATGCCTCCGTTGAGGGACTGGTGGTGTACACTCAGTCAAAGTAATCGTGCGGTGGCGTACGGATCAAGACAGTTGAAAATTCATGAACGCCATTATCCCACACATGATCTAGAACTAGCAGCGGTGGTCTTCGCTCTCAAAAGCTGGAGACACTACCTCTATGGTGAAAAGTTTGAGGTATTCTTGGATCACAAGAGTCTGAAGTATTTATTTGATCAGAAGGAACTCAACATGAGACAGCGCAGATGAATGGAATATCAGGCGGATTATGAGTTCGCACTTCGGTATCATCCTGGCAAGGCGAACAAAGTGGCGCATGCCCTCAGCCGCTTGTCACATGCGACAGTAGCCAGCATGATCAGGACGGAATGGGAGGTACTGAATACCATCAGAGAATTTAAACTCTACCTCAATAATCATGGGACCATATATAATTTGATCATACGATCCAACATGGTCTCCGAGATTGAACGGGAGCAACGGACAGATCCAGAGGTGGAGGAGATTTGGGCTAAGATGTCTACCGGGGAGGTTATACCGGAGTGGGAGTTACGACCAGGACAGGGTCTTATGTTCCGAGGCAGGACATATGTGCATAAGAATTGCAGAAGAGAGTTATTGATTGAAGCACACCAAACCAAACTCTCTATCCACCTAGGCAGCACCAAGATGTATCATGATCTTAAGAGGCACTATTGGTGGCATGGACTTAAGAAAGATGTGGCAGAGTTTGCTGTTCGTCGCTTAACTTGTCAGCAGGTTAAGGCAGAACATCGGAAACCACCGGGCTTATTCGCACCCTTACCGGTGCCAGAATGGAAATGGGAGCACGTATCCATGGACTTTGTAACAGTTTTGCCAAGGTCATCAAAGGGCAACGATGCGCTATGGGTCATAGTGGACCGGTTGACCAAGTCTGCACATTTCCTTCCCATCAAGATGACAGATTCATCAGAGACTTTGGGTCGACGGCACATCTGGGAGATCATCAGGTTACATGGCATTCCTTGGTCTATTGTGTCCGACAGGGATGGCCGATTCACCGGCAGAGTATGGCAGGGTATGCAGTCGGCTATGGGGACCGACGTATTGACTAGCACAGCATTTCATCCGCAGATTGATGGATAGTCAGAGAGGACGATACAGACACTAGAGGATATACTGAAAGCATGCATGCTAGATTTCAAGGGCGGATGGGAAGATCATTTGCCACTGGTAGAGTTTTCTTACAATAACAGTTACCATGCAAGCCTCAAGATGGCTCCATTTGAGGCCTTGTATGGTAGGCCATGTAGATCACCAGTGTGTTGGATAGAGGCCGGTGAACCTGCATTGATTGGACAGGATTTGGTTGCGGAGACTACAACACGGATTAAATTGATACGGCAACATCTACTCACTGCACAGAGCCGCCAGAAGAGTTATGCCGACAGAAGGAGAAGGTTCCTCGAGTTTGAGGTGGGAGACTTAGTGTTCTTAAAAGTCTCACCACGGAAGGGGCACATGAGGTTCGGGAAGAAGAGGAAACTGTTGCCTAGATTTGTGGGGCCGTTTCCGATCCTGAAGAGGGTGGGAGGAGTAGCTTATCAGTTGGCGCTCCCTCCACAATTATCTTCTCTACATGATGTATTCCATGTATCCATGTTAAGAAAGTACAATCCCGATCCTTCTCATGTGTTGAATGTTCAAGACATCGATGTACAAAGCGATGTGACATATGTGAAAAAGCCGGTCGAGTGATCGGGAGCGAACAAAGGGTGCTGCGGAACCGCACCATTCAATTCGTCAAGGTGGTATGGGAACGACATGGCAGTGAAGAAACCACCTGGGAACTTGAGTCGGAGATGAAAGTCGTTTATCCGGAGCTCTTCGCATGAGTTGTTTTGAACCCCTACTTCGCTCGAATTTTCGGGACGAAAATTTCAAAAGAGGATTCTATTGTAATAGCCCGAAATTTTAAATCAATATATATTTGGCATTTATTTACTTTAATTTGAATTTTGATGTGATGGAATGAACAAATGGATCAAATTTTGGGACAAAGGCCCAAGAAGGACCCAATGGACCATAGAGTGAATGGAATTCGTCGGAAGGGTCAACATGGTCAAAGCGGGCCCGATAACCATGTGGGACCCAATGGATCAAAATTGGTCCGAACTTTAAGGTAAAGGGTAGAAAATAATTTGGTTGGGCTGTGGGCCCAATGGTGGCCCAATTGATTTAAAAAGGGTGAATTGGAATTAAACCCTCTAAGTTAGTAATGAAATGAAATGGCATGACCAAGTGGGGCCCACCTTCACCTCACCAATTGAGGTGGCGTGTGGACCCAAGGGTGGTGCGGCCGACCACCATGGTTGACTTGGTCAACTATGGGTGGATTTCATAGAGGGAAATTAATGGGATTAAAATTAAGTAGGAATTAATTAATTAACTTAACCTAAGGATCACTTGAATTAGATTGATTAAGTTAGTTATGGTCAAATGGTCAAAACCATTCCAACAAACACAAACCACTTTGAAGAAACACAAGATTGAAACCATGGGTTTAACTGGTGGTTTTACCCCAACCACCACCATTAATGCCATGTTGGTTGGTGGGAGGAATGAATGACAACCAAAAAAAAAAGATGAGTTGACTTCCATCTCATTTCCATCTAACCACTACACTCTCTCCATCTCTTTGCACTCTCAAAACCGTCCCCTACCTTCACAAGAGGAAGAAAGAAGAAAAGAGAAGAAAAGAAAAGGAAAAGGCTAAGTGTTGACCCACCACCTCAAGGTGAACACTTAAGACACCTTTCTCCTCAGCTTCCCCTCTCCCTCTCTCAAGCAAACCCACTCAATCTTGGCCGATCCTAAGCTTGGAGATCCTCACCATTTGATCAAGCTCATCTTGACCGTACATCAAGGAGAAGAAGAGAAGAGAAGGCTAAGGAGAGCAAAGAGGAAAGAAGGACCGGAGGAGTCGTCGGGTGGTAAGATTTTCTTAAAACAAGAGTTTATGTTTTCTAGATAGGATATGGAATCCATTTCTTAGATTTAATATGGCCAAAAATGTTGTGGGCCATGGATCTAAGATCCATCAAATGGTAGGATAAGAAATGGATAAAATGGAGGAATGGATTAAGAAATGGATGAAATGGAAGAATGGAATTTTTAATGGAATTTCAAGTCTTTATTAAGCATAGAGAATTTGGATTTTTTAATGGATTCATGGGCCATAGGGTTCGGCCATATAGTATGGCAGAACCCCATGGTAAATGATGGATGAGTTTTAATTAGTGTTTGAGGTCCAAAATTATGGAGAAGGGTTAATGATGTTGAGATTTTAAGTGATTGAAAAGTTGTTGATTTTTAAGGAGTTTTAATGTGAAAACTGTGAGGAATGTAAATATGTATTTTAGTTTTAAAGATGGCATGGATAAGATGGACCATGAACCATGGGTTCGGCAATGGTGTATGGCCGAACCCTATGGTGTTGAAAAGTGATTTTTTTTAAATGGCTTTAAAGGATGGAAATGATGGATTAATATGTTAATATTTTGGAAGTTTTTAAAGGGCCAAAATGAATGAAGGTTATTGATTTTAAAAATGGATTGTTTTTGGACAAAACATTGGTCTTAAAAAGGCACCCATGAAGGTGAGCCATGAACCATGGGTTCGGCCATGGTGAATGGCCGAACCCTATGGTGATGATTTAGTGATTTTTAATGAAGGTAAAAAGAATGGAAAATGATGTAAAGAGATGATAAATTTAAATGGGGATTTAAATGAATGATTTAATTTCATTGGAGGTGGGATTAAAAGGGGATAAAATGAACCCATCACCCCTTATGTGGGCCACATCTTAGGCCAAATGTGGAATGAATTATGGGATTAAATGTTTTCAAATTTAATCAAAGTAGGTGGCTATTTTTATGGATATTAGGGCATAGTCAATGAATGCCTAATGGATCTAAGTTATGGATGAATTTTTGACTTAAAAATATGCATGAATGAGGAAATATTAAACCATGGAGGTCTAGTGGCAAAACCGTAATCAGTGGCCACATTGAAGAACCATGGGTTCGGCCATGATGCATGGCCGAACCCTATGTATGTTACACATAAAATTGGATAAACTGAGAATGATTAAATGAAACGGATAGATGCTGCGTTTTAGGTTCGCAAATCGGAATATTTAAAATGGCCAAAATTGGATTTATGGATGTGTTTTAAACTACGGAAAACGAGGCTAAGTTAGGGGCTGATTTTGGTAAACAGATAACGTAATTAAGAACCTAAGGTTGTAATAAGTTAAGGACTTAATCATGGATAACATATGGACTAATTCGGTAAATATGTAATAAGGTACCGGGACGTCGTAAACGGTACGCGATCGGCGACCGGATTATCGAACGGAAACGTAACGGGATGCTAAACGGTATTCGGTAGGATTCCTACCCTTGTGTAAGCCTTGGATATGTGATGGTTCTTTAATTTGATAATTATATGATTTATCTTATGATGGGATTTCGAATTATGAATTATATGTTAAAGTACTATGTATTATGATTTAATGCTATGGATAATATTTTTTAAGACTATGGACTATACTTAGATGCTATGGATTTTATATGGATTATATATATATTACATAGCATAATGCACTTACATCTCATGCATGGCATGGGCGGGAAAATAATGAAACCGGAGTCCATGCTCCGTCGGGGCGACCGTGTAACGCACCGCCCTTTCCGAGAATTCAGAGTCTAATTTTTTTTAAAAAATAATAATAATAAACTCGAAAGAGAGCGGGCGGCGTCACGACCCGAGTTAAGTTCAGACTACTCAAGTCTGAACCTTAACTGGCCACCCATGTGTACATGGACTAGACCATGATAATGAATCACACATGGAACTAACATCAACATGCGGAATAACCTAGATTAACTGCGGAATAGAAAGACTAGATAGCAAGTAACAGTCTCATACATTAACTAACACAAATCAACCATCCAAAGTTATTAACCTAATCAAACCATAGGAAGTATATAACTTATTACATGTCCACAATCTATTATTCAAATGACAGTAATAAAGAAATTCAGCTCATCATTCAAGCGCTTAGGCTTGGCTCCCCTCCCGGTCATCGACCTTTTCTTTCCCATTCCTTGTACCTGCATTCTCCTCTGAGGATAGAATTAGGGCGTTAGATCAACGCGCCCAGTAGGTTTCCGAATCAGGGCTACCACATGATTAGCATATAAAACATGCATATATATCATAGTACATGATTAGTCAAAACAGGTAAAACAATGCTATGAAATACGCACATGCAATGAGTCTCTCCCATCATGTACATTCATAGCCATCACTTGACGTGCCTCGCACAGTCAAGGTAAATCAAAAAACACTTTCCATCTCTTCATCATTGAGTTGATTCATATCACTTATTAGTCCTCTTGGCGGGACTCTTATCGCCTAAGGAGACCAATGTGACTATGATCCTCATGTTACTCTTCCTGGCAGGACTCTCATCGCCTAAGGAAGACGTAACCCATAATTGCAAGACTGTAGAACCTCAGTCATCATCCCATGTCCATGCATGAGATGCCAATGCTTTGTATGCCATTTGTAAATGCATAACATATCATTTGAAACCACATAAAAATATACAAGAGTCTGATAAAGAAAACTAGGGTAAAAACTGTGGTCACAAGTAGGTAGGAAACCTACTGAAACTTTGCTTAAGTGTCTGTTCCTTTTTGAGCTTCACCTTGTCACGACTCGCACTTCGTTCAACTCTCGTCACCTTGTGATGTAAAAATAAGTAAATCATACTAATATTTAAATATCCATTCTCATATAAGACCCAAACATCTTGTGGGGTTCGGCCATACCCATGGCCGAACCTTACCCACTTTAACTTGATCTCTTTGGTTTTGGATTAACACCATCCAAATGATTTATTAACACTTCAAACCACTAAATATCACTTGTATTTACAGCTTTGCCACTAGGCCAAGCCTTGTTTAATTTTCCTTGATAAACCATGGTTCATAACACAACTACCTTGGTGGGGTTCGGCCATACTACTTGGCCGAACCTCACCTTTCCCATTTGGATCTCTTAATCCATTCCAATCACATTCCATGACCATTCAAATCACTTGGTGGGGTTCGGCCATAACCCATGGCCGAACCTCACCCTTTTTTTTTTCTTTGGATTTTGGTGCTCCATTTGCCATTCTTGTTGATGAACCATTCACATATCTTTACCATAAGAATTAATAAGATTCATCCATACATTGGCCGATCCTTCACATTAATCATCCAACCCTTAGTCCACCAAAATTACTCCATGGGGTTCGGCCATACATTTGGCCCAACCCAATGGTTCTTTTATCCATTACACTTCTCATAAAATTTCTCTACCAATAACCATACCAACTTATCAAACACTTTTATGGGGTTCGGCCATCCAGTGTGGCCGAACCCTATGCCCATGTTTTGGATCCTTTTTAACTTACATCATATGTCCATAAAATCATGTAATAATCAACATAGTATTGTATGGTTTTTACACTTCCACAAACCATCCAATTACCCAAATAAGTGTAACACCCCGCCCTTTTCACTCTAATTTTCAGAGTTTATTTTTTTTTTTTTAAAATATAATAATCATGTGTTCGGGGCGAAGTGTCACGACGCGAGTTAAGTTCGGATCTCTAAATCCGATCCTTAACTGGCCAAGCCCATGTGCGTATGAACTAAGTCCATAAAACTGATCCGCACATGGTACATATATAACTAGCGGAATTAATTTAGTCTAAATCTAACTGAGGTTATAATAGATCCTATGACTAATCCAATTTTCCATTCTTAGATAGCAAAGTACCTAATTTATTCTCCAAAATTATTATATAACCTTAGTCTACCATTCATTCCAAACCATCCAAATAAATCCAACCATAGCATCTACTTAACTACTTATTACATGCCAACATCTAATTACCAAATTACATTGTTCAAATAAATCAAATAACAAGTCCATAAATAATCCATTCATAGTCCATTCCAATCATTCAAATCGCCCAAGTTTCCGAACTTGGTCCTCTTTTCGATCCACGTTCTTCCCTTTCCCTGCATCATCCACTAAGGGTATAGATAGGGCGTTAGATCAACGCGCCCAGTAGTGTTTCCGAATAGGGCTACCACATGGTTAGTCAAAAACATGCAAATAATATAGTAATAATACATGTGTGTCAAAACTCCATAAAACATGCTATGTATGAAATGAACATGTAATGAGTCCCTCTCATCACCATTCAACATAGCCATCACTTGACGGGATTCTCATCGTCAAGGTAACCCATAGTGGTCTTTCGGACGCCCCGACGGAGTGTGGCCTCCGGATTCCTCCTGATGGGATTCTCATCATCAGGGTACCCCACAGTGGTCTTTCGGATGCCCCGACGGAGTGTGGCCTCCGGTTACAACACCATCATCCCATGCCATGCATGAGATGTCTATGCAAACATGTCATTTTAAACATAACTTTACAATCATATAAGATATCAAAATCAACATAAAACAGCATAATAAATAGTGGTTACAACAAAGGTAGGAAACCTACAATAGTTTACTTTGTTCAACCCTTCCTTTGGTCCGTCTTCCGATCACGGCTTGCTCACCGTTCTAAAAATCCGAATACCCTATGTACATGGCAGCAAGTTAATCATTTATCCATCTAATTTTCAGCAAAGCTTAATGTTCCAAGAACCACCTAGTGGGGTTCGGCCAAAGCCATAGCCGAACCTCATCCATTAAAACTTTGGTCATTCTTTTATTTAATTAAAACCATCTAATTACCCAAACTTCTAAATGAACCTTCGTAGGGTTCGGCCATACATAATGGCTGAACCTACCACTTTGGTTTTAGCCCATTTATCCAATTATATGATCATTTTATTTTTGATCATTTCAGCCATAATTACGGTTGTGCCATTGAGACCAACCTTTGCTTTAAATTAGCTAACTTCCATCGCCTAACATAAAACCATCTTAATGGGATTCGGCCATACTCATGGCTGAACCTCACCACTTAATTTGATCCTTCTTAAACCCTTCATATCTTCATATAAACTAACCACTATGTCCAACAATTACCATTAGTGGGGTTCGGCCATACACATGGCCGAACCTCACCAATGTGATTTTTATCCCCAATTTCCATCATTCATGTTGGCTGATTATTTACCCATACTAATTCCATAAACAAACATATATTATTCTTAAATCAAAGCATATAAATATTACCTAATGTCCATCATAAACTTAGCCCAATTATTCCACAAAATAGTCCATGGGTTTCATGATTTCCATGGGTTCGGCCATGCTAAGTGGCCAAACCCAATGATCCATTTCCATCTTTTAATCCACCGATTTTAGACCATACAAACTTCGGTCCCTAGGTCATTCAGATCCATGTTTTTAACCATTCTAAAACATGTATTTACATCTTAAATCAAAACCCAAATCCATCCTCAAAACAATCCATGGGGTTCAGCCATGTGGTTCTCTTAATGGAAATCCACCCATATTTATCTATGAAATTAATCAGCAAGTTAACATAAGATAAATATGGTTCAGTCATGTCATATCTACTCCAAAGCAGTAAGCTTAATTCCATATAAAAATCTTTTAAAAGCCACACTCAAAAATATGGATTTTGACTTTCAAATACCATAAAATCCACCAATTTTCTCATGGGGTTCGGCCATCCAAAGGGCCGAACCCTATGTCCATATTTTTTTTTTATCTCATTCATAAACTTCCATCAAATATCTAACCCTTGTTAGATTCGGCCATCCAATGGCCGGATCATAATTCTTAATTAAAGATAGTTTATCGAAAACCTACCGTTTCCGCGACTCCACCACTTGATCTTCACTCCCGCTTGTTCCTTCCCTTTTACTGAACTTGTCTTGATGAAAAGGGATCAATCCAAGACTGATTAACACCCAGCTGCTGCTCTTAGTGTTTGGGAAGATAGAGAACGGCCAAGAGAGAGAGATAGGGAGAGTAAAAATGAAACTTCTTTGGCTAAATTTCATTCAGCCCATGTGATCTCTTTGGTACCAAAAATTGTAACTCCTATTGCATTTACCTTTAACTCTTATTTCATTTGGGGGTTTCATCCTTGAGATGAAACCCTCCAACGTTTTTACCCCTTGACCTTCCATCTAAGGTGATTAATCCTCATGGTTCCAACGTATGCAACAATTTGAATATGAAACATTTGTAACTTTTATTTCTTAATACCTTCCTTGGGGGTTTCATCTTTGAGCTGAACCTCCAAGGGTACCTAACAGCCTCTTGCTATATGCATTGGTGTAACCTCCTACTCTCATTAACAACTCATATGGGGGTTTCATCTTAAGATGAAACTCTTCCCCTTCTCCAACGTGTTTAGACTAAAAACAACCATAAACTATTGTGTGTCACTCCTCCAATCAGCCACTCATTTATTCTCCAACCTTGAAGTCACATGCATGAATTGTAAATTTATCTAATGGCTGTCCTTTGAAGACCCAACCAATGTACTCTATCTATTTCCAACGTGTAAACACTTTGCATTTGAAATCACACTCCCACCTCCAACGTCTTCCATGTATATCTTTGTGATTATTTGCATTCTCTCCTTTATTGATCTCTCATTATCCTTGCATTTGTAACTCTCAAAACAGCCATCCCACTAACTCCATTGTAGCTGTTACATGCATGCAATATTCTCATGCATCCAACGTCCCTATGCATCCCATGTAACTCCCATTCAAAATGTAACTCCAATTTTATTCATCACATAAATGGGAGTTACATGCATGGTAATGCCTCCCATGCACCAACGTTTTTCCTTGCTCAAAATTTGGAATTAAAACACTTCCCCTCTCATTCACACACTTCACTCACTTACAATAAATTTAACTCCCTCAACTCATCTTATTCATTTAATGTAACTCAACTAATAAATTCCACTCAACTCAACTCCAACATTTATTTCAACTCAACCCACTTAAACATTTAACTCATCTTAACCCAATTGAGCTTTGAGCTCATCAAATAGTCAAATATGTCAACTATGACCCATTGGGTCCAATTTGGCCATTTTGACCCATTTCACAAAATTTGACCCAAATATGATTTTTGACCCGTTTAAGTATATCTTAAACATTTATTTGTTTTGTAAACAAACTTCCATCCTTTGGGTCTTGATTGAACCATTGACTCATTAAATTCAAATCAATTTTATCACAATGGCAATTCCGTAAATATGAATAATTTCATATAAAATAATAACTTTGAAATTCCAAGGTGTTGCAATAAGATCCTGGGGTTCAGCCATCCCAAGTGGCCGAACCCAATGATACATTTATACCATTTTAAACAATCTTAATCCAAGGTTTTATTCCTTGATGCATTCGGCCATTCCATGGCCCAAAACTTGACCTCCAAATTCATGATTTTCAAAACCCTTCCAACTTGCATCTTAGGTCTAATTAATCATACAAAAAACAGTCCATCACTTTTCATGATTTTACAAAAACCATCACTTTAAACAAACAAATTTCATGGGGTTCGGCCACCCAAAGTGGCCGAACCCTGTGGTCCATTTTTTTCCCTCTTTTAACATAAAAAATCCATATTTTGAATCTTTGGTAGATTCGGCCAACCCATGGCCCAATCGTGTTTCCTTTATCCCATTTCATTAATCAAAAGTCCATGGAAATACTTTCTAAATTCCAAGTTTTTCTTCTTGCCTTTGCTCTTTGCCTTCTTCCCTCTTGTTTCCTTCTTTCTTCCTTAGCTTCTAGCCGAATTAGTGCTTGATCTATGATGAAAAACACCACAGCTGGTTCGGCCAAGAGAAGTGTTCTTGAGGGAGAGAAAGGAGATGGAATTCAAAGGTTTTTCTTGGAATGAAATTCGGCCAAATGGGAGTGTTCATTCCATTTGTATTTCAACCCCCAAAACCCCTCCACTCCCTCATCAATCCTTGCATAAAACGATGGGTCTTGGGTGCTGTCCAAGGCACCCTTTGGCACCTACCCATGCAGCCATTCAACTCTCCATGTATCTCATCTCAATCCCATCCATTTGCATTTAACTTAGCATGAAAATCGCCAAAACAAGTCCCCAACGTGTGGGACTTGTTTTGGTTGGTTTGAGACCAAGCCACCTCTTCATACTCCCTTCAACTCACTGATTTACAACCCCTTTGATTTCCATTTTGACTCACTTGAAGTCAGGGTCCTTTTTGATTTCCATCTCAACTCACCAAACTCACCATACCCTTATGCATTTCATTTAATGCACATGAGTTAACTCACACTTGATTTAATTCCAACTCACTTTAGTCCCACTCAAACTGATTTAACTCATGTTTTAGCTCCCTTAAGGGTCCACATGGTCAACCATAGTCAACTCGACCCGTTGGGTCCACTTTTAGCTCCTTGACCCGTTGTAGCCATTTTTGACCCAATGGATGTACATTATCCATTCAATCAAATTTGACAATTATAATATGCTCATAGGGTCTTAACTTGAGCAATGGGCTCCACTATTTTCTCTTTTAACATCATAATTAATAAATTTACCAATCCAGGGGCATTTTCGTAATTATCCATCTCATTGAGAAATTGGGGTGTTACAATATAACCCTCTTTTTAAAATTTTCGTCCCAAAAATCGAGCGAAGTAGGGTTCTAAATGATTACATAAATATCTCAGAGTGTGCTATTCTTGTTTCCGATTTCAAGTTCCCAAGTGACTTCTTTATTACCATGTCGGTCCACACCACTTTGACAAATTGAATCGCTCGGTTCCGTAACACTTTTTGTTCTGTCTCATGTTATATCTTTTTCTCGTGAGCCATTTGTGATCTCACAAAGATCAATCTACTCTGTTTCACTTTACCTGCTCTCATAGTATTTTCCATACGTACCTGCTCAATATGTTCTTTCCTCTACTCTCTGTGTGAGGTAGTCTGTCTATGCTCAAAGCTTTTTCTGATTCCATTTTAACTAGGTTTCTAGTCACACTCTCCTAGAACTCCATCGGCTAACTACAGAGTCAGGTGATCAGTCTAACTCGGCAGTCGTCCATAGTTTCCCATTCAAGTTTCACCAGACACTTATCTTTTCCGTTAAATACATCTTCAAAATTTTGCACATCTTCATTCGTACATATGCCACTATGTGACTAACAACTTTTGTTCCAACTTCCATGATACCGATACTCAGGATCAATCCAAACCACCATGGGAATAATCACCCATGGTTAAATACATCCATCCCTGGTGTTTCGCTTTCAGTAAATATCATCTATCCCTGTTTTATAATGATCCATGAATATAACCCTCCCATGGGTATAATCCATTCATGGAAATAATTCATCCTTCAACATTTCATCTACCAGTAAGTATCATCTATCCATGAATATAACTCACTTATGGGTATAATCCATTCATGGAAACCATCTTTCCTTGGTATCACTCTGTCCATGAGTATCATCTATCCATGATTGATATCCGTAGGAACAATATTCAAATGAATCACTATAAGACTGTGGCAACCATATCAAATCACAAATATACCTCGACCCCTTAGCAAGACTTAAGGCTCATGACTTACCAAGCAGAAGACCCACATCCAACGTGATCCGGTCTACCTCGCCCTGCATCCCTTCACCTCATAGGTGATTCAGTCAAACTTTAAGGCGGTCGCTCCGCGTCTGACGAAGCTAGTACCACCCCCACCGGGTAAAATAGTACCTAGCTCTGTGCATTCCCGTACATCTAGTGTGCCAAATAGCCGTGAGAGCGCCCTCCAGCGCGTAGCATGCGAGGGACCCACTCCTCAACGGTAGCCTTACGGGACCAAGTCTCCGTATTTCGTATCAAGGTTCCCACAGCCTCATAGCTACTCAAAGCCATACTCATGAAGTTTATATTCTTATCTCATCAATACCTTGTGAGGACGCACCCATACCACATCTCAACCGTCAGCATCATGTGAGGGACACACCCATACCACGTCTCAATGTAAACAAGTGACCTCGTTACCTATATCTTAGTGCCAAAAATCCTCTTAGAATCATAACATCGTATACTTTATATAAATTCATACTTCATCCTTGTACAAAGGTGGGTAGGGTGAAACAAAACCCTATAGAGAACAAAATACGCCCTTACCGAATAATCCTCTTTTTAATACCCCCTATATTACTTCCTATCCTAGTCTTCCGTAGAAGATTCCGCATCATCAGGGAACTTCAAAAGGTTATCAGGACACGTCATCGCCGTGTGCCCCAATACTTCACATGTCGCGCAGGGTATTAATCCCGGTCCTCCAATATAAGGACAATTAGTCCTCGCCTCCCCATGCCCATGTAGTCCACAGCACGGGCAGACAATGCCTAGCGGGTGAGGACAATACCGACAGTTGTGCCCATCTTGATTGCACAACTCACACGTGTCATAGGGATCTTACTCCCCAAGCGACTCCAATATAATAGGCACATCAGCAATGGGATCCTCCAGAAAATGTTCTAGATCATCTTCTCCTTCCTCAGGAGGTTCCACCATCCCAGGAATGTCATCCATCAATTCCTCTGGAACAGGTGCTAAGTCCATATCATCTTCCTCAGGAGGTCCCTCCTGAAGGTCCACATTAACTTCCATGCTGATACTGTTGGAAGTCGATACCAAATCCACCAGACAACTAGGTGTCCCTTTATCCCATAACTCAGTGTATTCCTCGTTGCTTGACATATCTGTGCCACATCATTTCAAACACAAGAATATTCAACAATAATTCTAAATTAACCACTCTTGGTTTTCAGGGAATTTGATCATGCATAATTTCATGTACTTTGTTTGGGAAGATTGCCAAATCAACACTCTTTGTTTTCTTTTGTTTCTAGGGAAATCTCTAAATTCCTGATGTTTGTTTTTCAGTGTGGAAGTTTCAGGGAAGTGCATCCTACTTTGCTATGTTTGAGATGTCCAATTATGATGACTATACTTTACTTTGCTACCTTTAATTGTCGTTCTCAGATTGATTGTTCAGTCTGAGTCAATCGAAGTAAATTAATCCGACCCCCAGTCAGCGGACTCCGAAAAGTCGGTCAGTTGGGATTCTTATCCGTCAGTGAGACATGAAACCGTCTTAATCTTACTTCGATGATTCAACTTCCCGTTTCGCTCTGAAACCAACTGTAACACCCCGCCCTTTCCGAGAATTCAGAGTCTAAATTTTTTTTTTAAAATAATAATAATAAACATCGAAAGAGAGCAGGCGGCGTCACGACGCGAGTTAAGTTCAGACTACTCAAGTCTGAACCTTAACTGGCCACCCATGTGTACATGGACTAGACCATGATAATGAATTACACATGGAACTAACATCAACATGCGGAATAACCTAGATTAACTGCGGAATAGAAAGACTAGATAGCAAGTAACAGTCTCAAACATTAATTAACACAAATCAACCATCCAAAGTTATTAACCTAATCAAACCATAGCAAGTATATAACTTATTACATGTCCACAATCTATAATTCAAATGACAGTAATAAAGAAATTCAGCTCATCATTCAAGCGCTTAGGCTTGGCTCCCCTCCTGGTCATCGACCTTTTCTTTCCCTTTCCTTGTACCTACATTCTCCTCTGAGGATAGAATTAGGGCGTTAGATCAACGCGCCCAGTAGGTTCCCGAATCAGGGCTACCACATGATTAGCGTATAAAACATGCATATATATCATAGTACATGATTAGTCAAAATAGGTAAAACAATGCTATGAAATATGCACATGCAATGAGTCTCTCCCATCATGTACATTCATAGCCATCACTTGACGTGCCTCGCACAGTCAAGGTAAATCAAAAAACACTTTCCATCTCTTCATCATTGAGTTGATTCATATCACTTATTAGTCCTCTTGGAGGGACTCTTATCGCCTAAGGAGACCAATGTGACTATGATCCTCATGTTACTCTTCCTGGCAGGACTCTCATCGCCTAAGGAAGACGTAACCCATAATTGCAAGACTGTAGAACCTCAGTCATCATCCCATGTCCATGCATGAGATGCCAATGCTTTGTATGCCATTTGTAAATGCATAACATATCATTTGAAACCACATAAAAATATACAAGAGTCTGATAAAGAAAACTAGGGTAAAAACTGTGGTCACAAGTAGGTAGGAAACCTACTGAAACTTTGCTTAAGTGTCTGTTCCTTTTTGAGCTTCACCTTGTCACGACTCGCACTTCGTTCAACTCTCGTCACCTTGTGATGTAAAAATAAGTAAATCATACTAATATTTAAATATCCATTCTCATATAAGACCCAAACATCTTGTGGGGTTCGGCCATACCCATGGCCGAACCTTACCCACTTTAACTTGATCTCTTTGGTTTTGGATTAACACCATCCAAATGATTTATTAACACTTCAAACCACTAAATATCACTTGTATTTACAGCTTTGCCACTAGGCCAAGCCTTGTTTAATTTTCCTTGATAAACCATGGTTCATAACACAACTACCTTGGTGGGGTTCGGCCATACTACTTGGCCGAACCTCACCTTTCCCATTTGGATCTCTTAATCCATTCCAATCACATTCCATGACCATTCAAATCACTTGGTGGGGTTCGGCCATAACCCATGGCCGAACCTCACCCTTTTTTTTTTCTTTGGATTTTGTGCTCCATTTGCCATTCTTGTTGATGAACCATTCACATATCTTTACCATAAGAATTAATAAGATTCAGCGATACATTGGCCGATCCTTCACATTAATCATCCAACCCTTAGTCCACCAAAATTACTCCATGGGGTTCGGCCATACATTTGGCCGAACCCAATGGTTCTTTTATCCATTATACTTCTCATAAAATTTCTCTACCAATAACCATACCAACTTATCAAACACTTTTATGCGGTTCGGCCATCCAATGTGGCCGAACCCTATGCCCATGTTTTGGATCCTTTTTAACTTACATCATATGTCCATAAAATCATGTAATAATCAACATAGTATTGTATGGTTTTTACACTTCCACAAACCATCCAATTACCCAAATAAAATCATGGGGTTCGGCCATTCCAAGTGGCCGAACCCAATGATACATTTATACCATTTTAAACAATCTTAATCCAAGGTTTTATTCCTTGATGCATTCGACCATTCCATGGCCCAAAACTTGACCTCCAAATCCATGATTTTCAAAACCCTTCCAACTTGCATCTTAGGTCTAATTAATCATACCAAAAACAGTCCATCACTTTTCATGATTTTACAAAAACCATCACTTTAAACAAACAAATTTCATGGGGTTCAGCCACCCAAAGTGGCCGAACCCTATGGTCCATGTTTTTCCCTCTTTTAACATAAAAAATCCATATTTTGAATCTTTGGTAGATTCGGCCAACCCATGGCCCAATCATGTTTCCTTTATCCCATTTCATTAATCAAAAGTCCATGGAAATACTTACTAAATTCCAAGCTTTTCTTCTTGCCTTTGCCCTTTACCTTCTTCCCTCTTATTTCCTTCTTTCTTCCTTAGCTTCTAGCCGAATTAGTGCTTGATCTATGATGAAAAACACCACAGCTGGTTCGGCCAAGAGAAGTGTTCTTGAGGGAGAGAAAGGAGATGGAATTCAAATGTTTTTCTTGGAATGAAATTCGGCCAAATGGGAGTGTTCATTCCTTTTGTATTTCAGCCCCCAAAACCCCTCCACTCCCTCATCAATCCTTGCATAAAATGATGGGACTTGGGTGCTGTCCAAGGCATCCCTTGGCACCTACCCATGCAGCCGTTCAACTCTCCATGTATCTCATCTCAATCCCATCCATTTGCATTTAACTTAGCATGAAAATCACCAAAACAAGTCCCCAACGTGTGGGACTTGTTTTGGTTGGTTTGAGACCAAGCCACCTATTCATACTCCCTTCAACTCACTGATTTACAGCCCCTTTGATTTCCATTTTAACTCACTTGAAGTCAGGGTCCTTTTTGATTTCCATCTCAACTCACCAAACTCACCATACTTAATGCATTTCATTTAATGCACATGAGTTAACTCACACTTGATTTAATTCCAACTCACTTCAGTCCCACTCAAACTGATTTAACTCATGTTTTAACTCCCTTGAGGGTCCACACGGTCAACCATAGTCAACTCGACCGATTGGGTCCACTTGTAGCTCCTTGACCCGTTTTAGCCATTTTTGACCCAATGGATGTACATTATCCATTCAATCAAATTTGACACTTATAATATGCTCATAGGGTCTTAACTTGAGCAATGGGCCCCACTATTTTCTCTTTTAACATCATAATTAATAAATTTACCAATCCAGGGGCATTTTCATAATTATCCATCTCATTGAGAAATTGGGGTGTTACAGACCGAGAAGCAAACATGGGGATAGCCTGAGGGGCTATAACCGGAGTCCATGCTTCGTCGGAGCGACCGAGAATCAGACATGGGGATAGCTCTTAGGCTATAACCGGAGTCCATGCTCTGTCAGGGTGACCGAGAAACAAACATGGGGACACCTTGACGAGGCTTTGTCGTCAAGGGGGATACGATATTTTATGATGATACGGTGGATGGGTGGGACACATGACATAGGCACCCATGGCATGGCATTCATCATATGTTTACTTTATTATTATTTGGTATGCATGTTATCACTAATCCATGTGCTAGCCCTACTCGGAGTCCTACTGGGTACGTTGACTAACGCCCTACTTCTACCCTAGTTGATGACGCAGGAGATGGCAGAAACGGTGGACACGCCGGGAGCCAAGCTTAGGAGCTTGGGAAGCGGATATCTAGTTTTATTTAAGTTTTATTTTGGAGATGTAATTTAAAGTAGCTTAGCTCGTCGGACTGTATAATTTATATTTCTTGCTATGATTTGGACTGCATTATGGACAATATCGTTTTGAGGCATAAATGTGAATATAGGGGTATTTTTGGTAATTCAATGTTGTATCTTGTAACACCCTGGAATTTCAAAGTTATCATTTTATATGAAAATATTCATATTTACGGAATTGCCATTGTGATAAAATTTATTTGAATTTAAATGGGTCAAGGGCTCAATGAAGACCCAAAGGAGGGTAGTTTGATTATAAAACAAATAAATGGATAAGATGGATTTAAACGGGTCAAGAACCATATTTGGGTCAAATTTTGATAAATGGGTCAAAATGGCTAGATGTGACCCAATGGGTCGTGAATGGCATGGTTAACCATGGATTGAGTTCAAGCTTAGTTAATTTAAGTTTATTAATTACTTGAGTTTGGTTTGAGTTGAAATGAATGATGGGTTAAGTTGAGTTGAATTTATTAGTTAAGTTAAATTAAATGAATGACTTAGGTTGGGTGAGTTGAATAAATGAGTTGGATAAATATGTATTTTTATTGTGAAGTATGTAAATGAGAGGGGAAGTGTTTTAAATTCCAAGTTTGAGCAAGGAAAAACGTTGGTGCATGGGGAGACATTACCATGCATGTAACCCCCATTTAGGTGATGAATAAAATGGGAGTTACATTTTGAATGGGAGTTACAATTGAAGTCACAAGGGTTGCTAGGGACGTTGGCTGCATGCATGAGCAATTTCATGCATGTAACGGCTACCATGGAGATATGAGAGTGATGGCTTTGAGAGTTACAAATGCATGAATGAAGGAGGGAATGCAAACAATTCACAAGGATATGCATAGGCCGTTGGGTACCCTTGGAGGTTCATCTCAAAGATGAAACCCCCAAGGAAGGTATTAAAAAATAATGGTTACATAAAGGTTTTATATTTAAAATGGTTACATGCATTGGAACCATGAGGATTAACTACCTTAGATGGAAGGTCAAGGGTTAAAAAACGTTGGAGGGTTTCATCTCAAGGATGAAACCCCCAAAGGAAATAAGAGTTAAAGATAAATGCATTAGGAGTTACAATTTTTGGGTACCAAAGAGATCACATGGGCTGATTGAAATTTAGCCAAAGATGTTTCAGTTTTTCTCTCCCTATCTCTCTCTCTTGGTCGTTTTTATCTTCCCAAACACTAAGAGCAGCAGCTGGTTAGTGATATGAAATCAGTCCTTGATTGATTTGTTTCACCAAAACAAAAGCATATCTTGAGCAAAAGTGTTGGCCTCAAGGTATTCCATTCAAAGTAAAAAATTCTATCTCTTTCTCTCTTTGCCGTTTTCTACCAAGAACAACAGCTGGTTGTTTAAATCAGTCCCTGATCATCAAGGAATCAAGAAGAAGGAGAGGCTAAGAAAGGACAAGGAACAAGCCGGAGGGAAGATCAAGTGGAGGAGTCGTGGAAACGGTAGGTTTTTCGATGAACAATTTTTAAATCATGATCCGGCCATTGGATGGCTGAATCTAACAAAGGTTAAATGTTGGTTGGAAGTACATGAATGAGATAAAAAGATGGACCATAGGGTTCAGCCTATTGGATGGCCAAACCCCATGGAAATAATGGATTTATTTAGATGGTTTTTGGAAATTAAAACCATACAAATTTGGGACTGTTTTTAGATGGTTTTAAGTGTGTGTTTTAAAAAGGGTTAAAACATAAATAAGGAAGTTTGTTTTGGACATAGATGAATGATGAAGAAATTCAAAACCAAAGGTCATAGGGTTCGGCCACCATGGAGGGCCGAACCCCATGCAAATAATGGTTTGTTTTGATGTATTTGGAACAAATAAACCATGAAGTTGATGGACTGTTTTGGGTTATTATTTTAAGATGTAAATACATGTTTTACAATGGTTAAAAAACATGGATTTGGGTGCTGGTTTCAGACCTAAGATGAAGGACTAAATGTTCAAAATTAATCTCATGGTGTTCGGCCAATATACATGGCCGAACCCTATGAAATTGGGCTAATTTTGGAGGATAGTTTTGAAGGTTAAAAACCTGATTTAGATATACAGTTATTACCTGGTTAATTGAGGTTTAAAAACAGTAAATGTAATCATTGGGTTCAGCCATGATAGAGGGCCGAACCCCATGTAAAACGGTGTGGGTTTTCATGTTGAGAACCCCATGGAAACCATGGAAACCATGAAAATCCATGGACTGTTTTGTGGAATAATTGGGTTAAGTTTATGATGAACATTAGTTATTATTTATATGCTTTGATTTAAGAATATTATATGTTGTTTATGGAGTTAGTATGGGTAAGTAATCGGCCAATATGAATGATGGAAATTGAGTATAAAATCACATTGGTGAGGTTCGGCCATGTGTATGGCCGAACCCCACTAATGGTGATTGTGGGACATAATTGTTGATTATATGAAGATATGGAAGGTTTAAGAAGGATCAAATTAGGTGATGAGGTTCAGCCATGTGTATGGCTGAACCCCACTAAAGATGGTTTTATGTTTGGTGATGAAAGTTAGTTAATTTAAAGCAAAGGTTGGTCTCAATGGCACAATCGTAATTATGGCTGAAATGATCAAAAATAAAATGATCATATGATGGGATAAATGGGCTAAAACCAAAGTGGTAAGGTTCAGCCATAATGTATGGCCGAACCCTACTAAGGTTCGTTTAGAAGTTTGGGTAATTAGATAGGTTTTAATTAAATAAATGAATGACCAATGTTTTAATGGATGAGGTTCGGCTATGGCTTTGGCCGAACCCCACTAGGTGATTCTTGGAACATTAAGCTTTGCTGGAAATTAGGTGGATAAATGATTAACTTGCTGCCATGTACATAGGGTATTCGGATTTTTAGAACGGTGAGCGAGCCGTGATCGGAAGACGGTCCAAAGGAAGGATCGAACAAAGTAAACTATAGTAGGTTTCCTACCTTGTTGTAACCACATAACTTATTTGCTGTTTTATGTTTATTTGAATAAGTTATTTGAATCAAATGTTATATTTACAAATGGCATGTTTGCATAGACATCTCATGCATAGCATGGGATGATGGGGAAGTAACCGGAGGCCACACTCCGTCGGGGCGTCCGAAAGACCATTGTGGGGTACCCTGATGATGAGAATCCCATCAGGAGGAATCCGGAGGCCACACTCCGTCGGGGCGTCCGAAAGACCACTGTGGGTTACCTTGACGATGAGAATCCCGTCAAGTGATGGCTATGTTGAATGGTGATGGGTGGGACTCATTACATGTTCATTTCATACATAGCATATTTTTACAGAATTTTGTCACACATGTATAACTATTATCCTATTTGCATGTTTTTGACTAACCATGTGGTAGCCCTATTCGGAAACACTACTGGGCGCGTTGATCTAACGCCCTATCTATATCTTTAGTGGATGATGCAGGGAAAGGAAAGAACGTGGTTGGAGAAGAGGACCAAGTACGAAAACTTGGGCGATTTGAATGATTGCAATGGACTATGAATGGACAATTTATGGACTTGTTAGTTGATTTATTTGGAACAATGTAATTTGTTAAATTAGATGTTGGCATGTAATAAGTAGTTAAGTAGTTGCTATGGTTGGATTTATTTGAATGGTTTGGAATGAATAGTAGACTAAGGTTATATAATAATTTTGGAAAATAAATAAGGTACTTTGCTATCTAAAAATGGAAATTGGATTAATCATAGGTTCTATTATAACCTCAGTTAGATCTAGACTAAGTTAATTCCGCTAGATATATATGTACCATGTGCGGATCAGTTTTATGGATTTAGTTCATACGCACATGGGCTTGGCCAGTTAAGGGTCGGATTTAGAGATCCGAACTTAACTCGCGTCGTGACATTCCGCCCCGATCACTTATTGATTATTATTATTTAAAAAAAAAAAAAATAAACTCTGAAAATTAGAGTGAAAAGGGCGGGGCGTTACATATCTTCCCTTCTATCTAAAACCGGTAGGATACTCTATTATAACGTTCCGCACGTAATTATATTCCGCAAGCTTACTTCCTACGTGTGAACCGTTCCCGTGGACTTAGTTCCGCGCACGCGTGGGGTTGGCAGTTAAGGGTCGGGCTTTAGAAGCTCGGACTTAACTCGCGTCGTGACGTCCGCCCCCGTTGTCACTTCTACTTCAAAAAAAAAAATAGACTCTCATTTCGGTGAAAATGGGACGGGCGTTACACATCACATAAATAGGTAGGAAATTTGCCATAAAATCGAACCATACGGCTGATCCTAGATAAGAAGATCTAGGCCAATTTTCGTGAACTTGCCTATCACAAATAAAAACCCCATATTGGCTTTGCTACACTTGCTACATATAAGAACACCTTTTTAGCAGGATGCTTTCCCAAGACAAAGCCATGCTTATCCATCGATTTCCAGCATATCCATGAGATTTTCTCACCAAATAGAAAATCTTATGCCAACAACTCCACACGTTGAGAGTCCATTCCTTTTGGCAATTGCCGAGTTTCTATGTATACCGCCAGCCGCCCATGTAAATCCCATTCAATCGGTACCTCTTTCCATTTGAGATTAAGAAAGAGTCCCACATGGATATAATTCGAGTCAGATACAACAGTTCCAGTATGTTATGTGATGAGATAAGAGTAGGTGTGTTAGTCATGTTGATGAGGTTGGGTATACATGCCCCATTTAATTAGGCTTGATCTCACTTGGTGGTCAACCAAGTTAACCACGACCCATTGGGTCCCAATTGGGCATTTTGACCCAAATAGCGGCATTGACCCAATTAAATGTGCCTTGTAAATTGAACCTTATACCAGAACTGTTGGGTCCTCATTGGGCCATTGACCCAACACCTTACCTATCTAAGATTCATATCCATTTATTCACAATTAAAATGGCAAATTCCGTAAATATTGATAACATGAAATTCTGAAGTGTTAGAATACAACCCTCTTTTTAAATTTTTCGTCCCAAAAATCGAGTGAAGTAGGGTTTCAAACATTTACATAAATAGCTCAGGATGAGCTATCCTCATTTCCGACTCGAGTTCCCAAGTGGCTTCCTCTATGCCATGTCGATCCCATACTACCTTGACAAACTGAATCACTCGGTTCCATAATACCCTTTGTTCTGTGTCCACCACTCGGACAGGCTTTTCAACATATGTTACATCGCTTTAGACCTTTATGTCTTGTATATTCAGTACATGAGAGGGATCGGGATTGTACTTCCTCAACATCGATATATGGAACACATCGTGCAAAGATGCCAACTGTGAAGGGAGTGCCAATTGATAAGCCACGCCCCCATCCTTCTTATGATTGAAAATGGTCCCACATATCTTGGCGACAATTTCGCCTTCTTTCCAAATCTCATGTGTCCCTTTCATGGCGAGACTTTCAAGAACACCATGTCCGCCACTTCAAATTCAAGGAACCTCCTCCTCTTGTCAGCATAGTTTTTCTGACGACTTTGCGCAGTCAATAGATGCTGTCGTATCACTTGTATCTGCGTTGTAGTCTCTGCAACCAACTCAGCTCCAATCAGTGCAGGCTCACCAGCCTCTGCCCAGCACACAGGTGATCTACATGGTCTACCATATAATGCCTCAAATGGAGCCATCTGGAGGCTTGCCTGGTAACTGTTGTTGTATGAGAATTCTACCAACGGCAAGTGATCCTCCCATCCACCCTTGAAATCTAGCATGCATGTTCTCAGCATATCCTCCAATGTTTGTATTGTCCCATCAGACTGCCCATCAGTCGGTGGATGGAATGTTGTACTAGTCAGTAGATCTGTTCCCATGGCCGACTGCATAATCTGCCATACTCTGCCGGTGAATCGGCCATCTCTGTTGGACACAGTAGTCCGAGGAATACCATGCAATCTGATGATATCATTGATATACCGTTGACCCAAAGTCTTAGATGAGTCTGTCATCTTAATGGGAAGAAAATGTGAAGACTTGGTCTGTCGGTCTACCACAACCCATATCGCATCGTTGCCCTTTGAAGACCTTGGCAACCCTGTCACAAAATCCATAGAGATGTGTTCCCATTTCCATTCTGGCACTGGTAAAGGTTTGAGTAACCCTGGTGGCTTCTGATGTTCCGTCTTAACCTACTGATAAGTTAAGCAATGAGCCACAAATTCTGCCTCATCTCTTTTGAGTCCGAGCAACCAGTAATGTCTCTTCGGGTCGTGACACATCTTGCTGCTGCCCTGATGAATAGAGAGTTTGGTCTGATGTACCTCAATTAGCAACTCTTTTCTGCAGCTCTTAGGCACATATATCCTTCCTCGGAATACAAGACCTTGCCCTGGTCGTAACTCCCATTCTGGTATGACTTCACCAGTAGACATCTTGGCCCATATCTCCTCCACTTCCGGGTCTATCCGCTGTTCTTGTTCAATCTTAGTAACCATGTTGGACCGTATGATCAAATTGTATATACTCCCATGGTTATTGATATATAAATTGAACTCTCGTATGTATTCGGTACCTCCCATTATGTCCTGATCAAACATGCCACTGATACATGTGATATGCGGCTGAGGGCATCTGCCACCTTGTTTACCTTGCCAGGGTGACAACGAAGTGCGAACTCATAATCCTGTAGATATTCCATCCATCTACGCTGCCTCAGGTTGAGCTCTTTCTGATGAAACAAGTACTTCAAGCTCTTATGATCTGAAAACACTTCAAATTTCTCGCCATATAGATAATGTCTCAAACTTTTGAGAGCGAAGACCACTGCGGCTAGTTCAAGATCGTGCGTAGGATAGAGGCGTTCATGTATTTTCAATTGTTTTGAACCATAAGCCACCACACGATGAGTTTGACTGAGGACGCACCCAAGTCCTTCTCCTGAAGCATCGCATTGTACTTCATAACCCTTGCCTCTTTTCGGCAAAATTAAGATAAATGCAGTTGTAAGTCTCTTCTTCAGCTCTTCAAATCTCCGATTGCACACGTCTGATCACTCAAATTTGACTCTTTTCTGAGTGAGCCGGGTAAGTGGAGATGCTATCTTGGAGAAGTCCATGATAAACTTCCTATAGTAACCAGCCAATCCCAAGAAGCCACGGATCTCAGTTTCATTCTTTAGCACTTTCCATTCTCCCACTGCCGCCACTTTAGCTGGGTCCACGACTATACCTTCTGCTGATATGACATGTCCCAAGAAGTTAACTTTGGGTAGCCAGAATTCACACTTGTTGGCTGTAATAGCCCGAATTTTTAAATCAACATATATATGGCATTTATTTATTTTAATAATGAAAAAAATTGGAATTTTGATGTTATGGATGTTAAATGGATCAAATTTTGGGGCAAGGGCCCAAGTATGGTCCAATGGACCATGGATTGGATGGAATTCATTTAAGGGGTCAATAATGGTCAAAGTGGGCCCGATAACCATTTGGGACCCAATGGATCAAAATGAGTCAAACTCTAAGGTAAATGATAGAAAATAATTTAATTGGACCATGGGCCCAATGGTGACCCAATTAATTGAAATGAGTTGAATTGGAGTTAAACCACATAAGTTAATGATGAGATGGTTAAGATGGCATAACCAAGTGGGGCCCACCTCCACATCACCAAGTGAGGTGGCGTGTGGACCAAGGAAAAGGTGGGGCCGACCATCATGGTTGACTTGGTCAACCATGGATAAGTTAAGGGGACTAAGGTGGATTAAAGTAAATTAAGTTGATTAAATTATTTTAAATCATCTAAGTTAAGATTAATAGGGTTTAAGTGACGTGGCCAAATGGGGCCCACCTCCACCTCATCAAGTGAGGTGGCGGGTAGACTAAGAATTGGTGGGGCCGACCACCATGGTTGACTTGGTCAACCATGGGTGGATTCATGGAGAAGAATTAAGGAGATTAGATGGAATTAAATGATGTAATTAAGGGACCTAAATTAAAGTATCAAATTAATCAAATGAATTAATTAAATACTTAGGTTAGTCAAATAAGTCAAAGGAGGAGTCAAAGGGGTGGTTTCATCTCATTGAAACCACCCAAACCACTCATTCAAACACACACAAAACCGTTGGCATGTGGGGTGGTTTCCTCCCAACCACCACCACCAAAGGCATGAGAGCCCATACCCCTCTCCATGATGGGTAGTCAATGGACTTGATGGGAAGACCAAACCACCCAAAGAAACACACAAAAAACGTTGGCTTGGGTGGTGGTGTATCACAACCACCACCATAAAGCATAAAAAAATCTTATGGGGTTGGTGAGGAAAAATTAATGGTGGAGTAAAGTTTAAGAAAACAAAAAGGAGTTGTTTTTATCTTATCTCTCAAACCCTAATCTCATTTCACTCTCTCCCTCTCTTGCTCTCCCACACCACCTTCCCTCATCTCTAAGGAAAAAGAAGAAGAAAAACTTGGAAGAAGAAGAGAAGAAAAGAGAGGAAAAAGGTGTAAGCATAAGCCACCACCACAATATCAAAGCTTGGTATCTTCTTCTCACCATCTCCTCCTCTCCCTCTCTCAAACCTAACCCTACCTTAGCCAATCCAAGCCTTGATGTTTTCATTGGGTCAAGCATATCTTAGCCGACTAATCAAGGAGAAGAAGAGAAGAGAAGGCCAAGGGATCCGAGAGGAGAAGGAAAAGTCGGAGGAGACGACGGATTGTGAGTATTTTTTTTTAACAAGAGATTGGATTTTTTTTAAGGTTTAGAAATGGGTCCATTTCTTGGATTTAATGTGGCCAAAAATATCATGGCCTTGGATTTAAAATCCATTCAAAAGATGAAATGAAAAATGGACAAAGTGGATAAATTAGGGTTAAGAAAAAATAAATGGATTAAGGACATTAGGTATTTCAATTATTTAAGCAATGGAGATATGTAATTTTTGGAGGTGAGGATTGGTAAAGAAATCAAAGGCCATAGGGTTCGGCCATGTAACATGGTCGAACCCCATGGTAGGTGATTGATTAAATTATTAGGGTTTGTAAGAATGGAAGCAATGGATAATGATTTAGGGTTTTAAGTGCTTAATGATTAAATGTAAGTGGTTAGTGAATTTTAAAAATTCAATAAATGATTGTAGTGATTTTGAAAGGGGTAGAAATAATGATTTAAAAAATAAAACCATGGAGAGGTTCTGGGTGGATCTAAAAGTATTTGGATCATGAAGACAATAAGGAAATATTGGTGGCTTGAATGAACCTTAAATATAATTAAGGTTGACCAAATGTAATGATCCAAATGTGGTTAAGAATAATGGTTTAAAAGTGTGATTTAAACCACCTCAAGGAAGGATTTATTTTGGATCTAAATGATGTAAATAGGCCCAAGAAAAAAAAATGGGAAAAGGACACCCATGACCCATTTGTAGGTCAAGTAATGGGGTATGTATGTGTGTAAATGAATAAGAATTAGGTTAAATAAATGGGAAATGTTGGTGGTGTTGATGGACCAATGTGAACCTAATATTGATAGTTGTGATGGGAATGTAGCTAAGTTAATGGACTTAAATATGGTTAAGGAATGATGAATTAAATGTATGGTTTAGGTTCTCTCAATGGAGGGACTTGTGATGAATCTAAAAGTGTAACCAAAGACCAAGGAAAAATGGGGATTTCGTTAAGTTAGAAAGGGCTGATTTTTAATTAACCTAATTGTAGATCATTTTTGGCTTAAAATTAATGTGTATGTATATGTTTAAATGAATGGAGTTTAGGTTAATTAAATAGCTAAGTTTAATGATCATGTGACATGGTTGATGGGTCATTAACGGACCTAAGTTAGGATCCAAGTCTATGAGCAATTATGGACTTAATCATGCATGGATGAATGAGTAATTAGCCATGGAAAAAGGGGTAATGGCAAAACCGTAAATAATGGCTAAAATGAAGAACTTCATGGGAGATGATCATGGGGTTTGGGACTCTAAGGAATAACCTTATGTATGGCTAAATGAAGCCTAGGATGGCTAGTTTTTAGCCCATATAATTAAATTAATTAATGGACTTAATCATGGATAAAATATGGACTAATTTGGTAAATGTATAATAAGGTATCGGGACGTCGTAAACGGTATGCGATCGGCGACCGGATTATCGAACGAAAACGTAAAGGGATGCTAAGCGGTATTCAGTAGGATTCCTACCTTTTTGTAAGCCATGGATTGTGTGATGGTTTCTTTGATTTATTTTGCAAATTATATGGTTTGTTTTATGATGAGTTTTAAGATCATGATTTATGTATCTTATATGGCATAATGCAAGGCTATGGTTTATATGCTAAGTTATGAATTCTATATTAAGACTATGGATGATATATATTACATAGCATAATGCACCTACATCTCATGCATGGCATGGGCGGGAAAATAATGAAACCGGAGTCCATGCTCCGTCGGGGCGACCGAGAAGCAGACATGGGGATAGCCTGATGTGCTATAACCGGAGTCCATGCTCCTTCGAGGCAACCTAGAACCAGACATGGGGATAGCCTGATGTGCTATAACCGGAGTCCATGCTCCGTCGGGGCAACCGAGAAGCAGACATGGGGATAGCCTGATGCGCTATAATCGGAGTCCATGCTCCGTCGGGGCGACCGAGAAGTAGACATGGGGATATCTTGATATGTGGAGATATAACCGGAGTCCATGCTCCGTCGGGGCGACCGAGAAGCAAACATGGGGATATCATGATGGTACGGATAACGGGTGGGACACATGACATAAGACACCCATGGCATAGCATTCATTTTACGGTTTTCATTATATTATTATCTGTATGCTTGTTATCACTAATCCATGTGTTAGCCCTACTCGGAGTCCTACTGGGCTCGTTGTCTAACGCCCTACTTCTACCCTAGCTGATGACACAGGAAACAGTGGAACAGAAGGACGAGGCGGGAGCCAAGCTTAGGAGCTTGGGGAAAGCGGCTACTTAATTTATTTAAATTTGTTTTGGAAATGTATTTGAGTAGCTTAGCTTGTCGGAATGTAATATTATAGATTACGTGCTATGTTTTGGATGTTAGTTTACACATTATGATTTTGAGATATTTTGGCAATTAAATGAATGTTTCTTCCCTTGTATCTAAAATTTGTAGGTTAGTCTCTATTATCATTCTGCATTTAAATTCATATTCCTCGAGCTTACTTCTACGTGTGAACTATTCTCCGTGGACTTCGTTCCATGCACACGTAGGGTTGGCCAGTTAAGGGCCAGGCTTCAGAAGCTCGGACTTAACTCGCGTCGTGACGTCCGCGCCCTTTGTCACTCGTTATTTTCAAAAAAAAAAAAATTCTGATTTCGGTGAAAAGGGGCGGGCGTTACACTGGCTTTGGAATATAACCCGTTATTCCTCAAAGTGTCCAGAACTATCCTCAGGTGCTCAGCGTGTTCTTCCTGAGTTTTGGAATAAATCAAAATGTCATCAATAAATACAATGACAAATTGGTCCAAGTAAGGACAGAAAATCCTGTTCATTAGATCCATGAACACAGCCGGTGCATTGATGAGTCCAAACGGCATGACTACAAACTCATATAGTCCATACCGCGTTCTGAAGGCTGTCTTTTCTGTGTCCTCCTCTCTAACCCGGATTTGATGGTATCTGGACATCAGGTCAATCTTAGAGAAATGACTGGAACCTCTAAGTTGATCAAATAAATCATCGATCCTGGATAGAGGGTAGTTGTTTCTGACTATCAACTGGTTCAGTTTTCTGTAATCCACACACATACGGAGTGAACCATCCTTCTTCTTCACTAATAAAACCGGAGCTCCCCAAGCCGATGTACTGTTCCGGATGCAACCCAGTCTGAGCAGTTCATCAATCTGTTTTTTTAGCTCGGACATCTCTGCTGGTGCCATCCGGTAGTGTGGTAATGACACTGGTGCAGTGCCAGGGTACTGCCTGATTTCAAAATTAATCTCCCTCATGGGAGGCAAGCTAGGGAGTTCTTTTGGAAATACGTCCGTATAGTCCTTTACTATTGCTGGGAGTTCAGCCATCGGTGCCTTGTTGATTCGGATACTGTTCAATACCAGATGACTCAACCCTTCATGCAGTCTGCTTTGTTTGTCAATACTCACAACATGTTGTTTTCCCTCGGGTGACCAAAATGTCACCCTGCGGCGATAGCAATCAATGTTGGCCTGAAAGCTAGCCAACCAGTCCATGCCGAAGATAATATCGTACTCTATCATATCGAGTACCAAATAGTTGAACTCAAATCTGAGTCTAGCGAGTTCAGTATTCACTGTTGTGCATATAAGCCCCAATGACGTGTCTCCGACAGGGGATACAATGGTGAGTGATGTGGACAGTTTTTGTATTAAAGTTCTTGTAACACCGTGCCCTTTTTTACTCGCTTCTTCCCGTAAATTCAGAGTCTATTTTTTTTTTATAACAGAGTAGAGTGATAGAGAGCGGGACGTCACGACGCGAGCTAAGTCCGAACTTCCAAAGTCCAACCCTTAACTGGCCAACCCTATGTGTGCATGGACTCAGTCCATGAAAACAGTTCACACATGGCAATATAAACATGCAGAATAAAATCATAACATGCGGAATCATAATAGAACACAGTTCTATTCCATTCAGTTAGCAAAGTTCGTCAAGTCTGTAATCATCATTATCATAACGCAATTATCCAATAAAACATCCAACCATAGTAAATTCATCTAAGTTATTACAATCTGAATTCTAGATACTCAAGATACAAGCCCATGAATATCTTAAACAAAATATAATTTAAAAGCTTCCAAACTCCTATGCCTGGCCCGTTTCGCATTCATCGTTCTCCTTGTTTCCTGTATCATCCACTAGGGTAGAAGTAGGGCGTTAGTACAATGCGTCCAGTAGGTATTCCAATTAGGGTTAACACATGGGTTAGTACCAAAAATCCAGATATAACATATATATCAAATCCAGTTATAATAAATCATACCATACTTATAAAGCATCATATCCACAACAGTGTATGATAATAGAAATCCATTCATATCGATAAAAACCAGAAACCTTGCATGATAATAAAGATCATAATCATGCCGATTCAATGCCATGCCATGCTATCATATGCAATGAGTCCCACCCATCACATGTACATAAAAGTACCCACCACATAGGTCTTTTGGACGCCCCGACGGAGTGTGAACCCTCCGGTTACATTTCATACATAGTATCCTTTTGATGGAAATCACATCAACGTAACCCACATAGGTTCTTTGGACGCCTCGACGGAGTGTGGACCCTCCGGTTTCCTTTCATTCCTCCCATGCCATGCATGATATGCAAATGCCAACATGCTATATAGAAATACAAATCATAGCATTTAAAACTCACATTTAAACCACATGTTATTTTATCATATAAACATAGCATTTAAAATCACAATTTGAAACATATCCTTTGCAACTTATATCCATCAAAAATAAGATAAAACAATGCACATAAACCCATGGTTTCAAAGAGGTGGAATCCTACCAAAGACCGCTAACGTGTCCTTGTGTCTTTCGTCCAGTAACCGCTCACGATCGTAAACACCTTGTGAAGTCCCATTACCTTAAAATATAACAATCAATCAAAACCAAGTCCCACTTGATTCACAATATTTTAAGTCCATAAACCAATCCCCATGGTTTATCATTTTCAGCCGATATTACCAAATTGCCACTGGTCTAATATTTAATTAAAAATTCATTCATTTAATCTTACATATGTAACCCTATGTTCATCAAGACAATCCCCATGGGGTTTGGCCACACACCATGGCCAAACCCATGGTCCCTTATGTTCACTTAATTACCAAAATGCCATCCATGGCTATCATTCCAATTTAACAAGTATTTACCCCCTTGCCATTGGTCTAATTATTTCAAACCTTTCACTCATTAATACTTACACATAATAGATCCATAAAGTGTTCCATAAAGAATCCATATGACCCATTAAATTGGTTCACCATCTTAGGTCCATAATAAAAATTCCTTAGCCACTTAAGTCCATAAAGAACCTCATGTATGGCCGAACCCATGATCCTCCATTTTTATCATGTATTTACAAAATTGCCATTCCCTCCAACAACTTGTGTTTAGGTTCCAAAACAAAGATCCTTTCATTTATTTAATCATGCATAAAACTCCAAATACCCTTTAAATGTTCCATAACAATTCCTTAATCGAAACATGATCTATCATTGAGGGATCCATTTAAAAATTGGTTCATGGGGTTCGGCCATACACATGGCCGAACCCATGATGTCTAAGTTTCCATTTCCATTATTAGAAAAATCCATAAATAGCAAGTCCATAATTAGAAGGTGCATAAATAGAAACTTCTTAAATTTAATATACCACTTCCATAATTAGAAAGTTTCCAAACTTAGCATCCATCCTTCCATAATTAGAAGGTTTCCAAATTTAATCTCCACCTTCTATTTTAATCACCATGCTTATATCCTTTCTAAATTAATATACAACTTCTATATTTAGAAAGTTTCTAATTTAAACTCCACCTTCCAAAAATAATTATCTTACATTAAAAATACCATTACAACTCCATGGGGTCCGGCCATACACCATGGGCGAACCCTATGATTCATAAGGTTTTCTTTTAAATGAATTCAAACAACATAACCCTCCATGGTTTTCATGATTTAATTGCATTTAAGAAAATATCAACACAAATCCATTTAAAATAAATCATTATCCTTTCCATGGGATTCATCCTTCAAAATCCCATAATTATTCCATGGTTTTTCTCCCATAAAATAACCAACAACCTTTCATGGGGTTCGGCCCTTCATCATGGCCGAACCCTATGGTTTATCAACCTCTTCTTAAACCATTTTAAATCCCTTTTAAAAATCATCCACCAATAACATCAAACTCTCATTTAAAATTTACCAATCTCTTTCCATGGGGTTCAGCCATACAACATGGCCGAACCCTATGGTTTAGCACCTTCCCTTAAATTTATTTTATTCATCTCCTATAGTTTTCTTCCATGGTTTCCAACCATAAAAATATAATCAACAACCTTCCATTTAAACTCGTTTAAAAACATATATAATTTCCCATGGTCTCCATTTAAAATTTAAAACATAAATAAACTTTCCCATCCATTAAAATTAATACCATGATCATCTATCAATTCTCTTCCATGGGATTCGGCCGTACACCATGACCGAACCCTATGGTTCTTTTTCCTTAAACAAAAAAATTATAAAATCACATATTGTTTCCGTGACTCCTCCGGTTTTCCGTCGGTTGATCTTGCTCTCCCAATCTTCTTCTTTCTTTAGTCTTTTCTCCTCCTAGATCTTTCACTCGGCTGGTTGCTCTTGTGCTTGCTGCTGCCTCTCTTTGAATGCCAAGTGAATGCCGTGTGTCCCTCTCTCTTGTCTCCTTTTATTACATACAACTTGTCCCAATTTAGAAGGTGCTTAAGCGCCCCTTCCATAAAAATTCCACTCGGCCAATACCTTATTTAAAATAACCATTACCGTGCACCCTTGCTGCCCTTCTCATGCCGTGTGCCTCTCCTTTATCTCTTTCTTCCTTTTTAATAAAACTCCACACGGTTGCATATTAGAAAGTGCCTTATGCGCCCCTTCCTTGTTGCCTCTTCCAATTTATGCTAACGTAGAAGGTATCAAGACCTTTTAGCTTAGCCAATGCCTAATGCCGTGTATCACCCAAAACAATAATTTCTAACCTTGTTGTAGGCGCATTCACCACTTGGTTTCCTTATTTAGACAATGCCTTGCGCCTTTCTTGTCTTGTAAAATAACAATTGCCGTGTGAACCTTTCCTTCCTCTCTTTTCTAGTTTCCAATTGATCTAACTTAGAAGATGGTGTGCGCCCCTTGATGCCTTTCTTTTATTAAACCTTCCCTTTAATCCTATCCTAGATTAGAAGGTGCCATGACTCTAAATTAGCCATTGCTAATGCCGTATATACCTTTCTTATTTTGGAGAGTCCTCTTATTTTTAGAACAAGCCAATGCACCCCTTGTTGCCTTAATTAATCCTCCAATCAGTCCTATCTTATTAAGATAGCAAGACCCTTAAGTTTAGCCATTCTTAATCCTAAATTTAGAATGTGCTATGCGCCCATTGTGTTTAACAATTGCCTTAGTGCCATGCGCCCCTTTTGTTTCCCACTTTGGAAGGTGCCAAGATAATACTTCCCTTATGCCGTTTTTAATCAAGAAAGACCCTCTTTAAAATATTCCATGTGCATCACATAAATATGAAAATCCCTATACACGGCCATGTAATCTTTATTTAATTTTTGAACATCTTCTTGGATATGCAAATCCAATATTCGGCCATGTATAATCTTTTATTTAAGCCCCATTTAATTTATTGAAACCATTTCCATATTCCGTTGAGTCTTAATTGGGCTATGACCCAACACTTTACCCATAAATAGATCCATATATAATAATTCATAAATTAAATGGGTAATTTCTGTAAATATTTATAACTTGAAAATCTGGGGTGTTACAGTTCCAGTTGCAGATATGAATGCAGTAGATATGAAAGAGTGGGATCCTCCAAAATCAAATAAAGCAAAGGCGTAGGAACTACTGACTACCGCCACACCTTGAATCACATAGTGATCCTCTGCTGCTGGAGGTGCTAAGGTAAATAACCGTCTCGATCCTATAGGCGCCCGTCCCGTCTGGTTAAATATACTGCCTCCTCGTAAGTTAGCTGGTCTAACTGGTGGGCGAGATGAACCTCTGGAATAAGAGGGTTTATTGAGTTGTAGGCATTCCCTCTTAAAATGGCCCGGCTGATCACAATGAAAGCAGTTGTTCACCCCTCTAGGAGCTTGAGTGACTGATGCAGGTGGGAAGGGATGATTGGGATGAAAGCCCCCTGTTGACCCAGTGGATGGTGAGGGTCTGCCAAAGTTCGATCAGAACTTCTTGTTGGGCTGAAATGTACCCCTCTCACTCTGAGCTCGGCGTTTGTCAAAACGCACTAACTCAGCCATCTCTTGCTTTGCTATAGTGGCCCTGCTAACCACCTCTGCCAATGTAGCTGCCTTGAATATGGTTACCTTGGCCTAATGCTTGGCCGAACGCCCCTCTCAAACTTGTGTGCCCTTCGATACTCTGTATCCACCATATAGAATGCATAGCAAGACAAACTGAGAAACTCCTGGTGGTACTCTACCACCGTCATGGTACTTTGTACCAAAGATAGAAAATCTTGGGTCTGGCGCTCCTTCTCCTCTTCAGGGAAATAATGGTCCAAGAAGGTAGCTGAGAACTAATCCCAAGTCATTGCAGTCCTCTCTTCTTCCGGAAGAAGTGCTCGCTGCTTTTCTACCACCTCCCACCATTTACTGGCATCATTGATCAATTGTGACGTGGCCAATAAAATCTTGTCAGCGTGACTCGAAATCTTGAGTAGAGTCAGGATTTGAGTGATCTTTTTCAGCCAATTTTCTGCTCTGACAGCCCCTTCTCTCCCTCTGAAGTAAGGAGGGCGCTGTTACTGAAAGTCCCTGACCATGCTCCTGTCATTGGTCTCGTTGGTGGTTCCATTCCCGTTCAAGTGCTGTTAAAGCACCGAAGTGACCACCGCTTGAACCAAGTTTTGTAGTTCGGGAGGCACCACTGGTATATTCACGCTGCTTTGTTCCTCCTCCTCTTGGTGGAATGGTTGTTCTTCCTCTTCATGTTGAGATTATCGTTCCTCCTCATGTTGAGATTTTTCTACCTCTTTTCCCTTCTTTTTCTTGTTTTGTCGGGTATTTCTCTTTGGAGGCATTTTTCCCTAAGCCATTGAAAAATATCATGACGTAGTTTTCATCGTAAAGTTTGTATTTTCCTATTTTTAGGGAAATTTCCAATAAGCACTCTTGATTTTTCTTTGTTTTGGGGAATTCCCTAAGTATCAATTGTTTGTTTCTCAATTCGGGTATATTGGGGAAATATATCCTATTTTACTATGTTTGATAAATCCAATTATTTTGACTGTACTTCCTTTGCTATCATCCATTGTTGTTTTCAGATTGATTGTTCCGTCTAAGTCTAACGAAGTAAATTAATCCGGTCCCCGTGCAGCGGACTCCGAAGAGTCAGTCAGTTGGGATTCTTATCTGTCAGTGAGACATGATACCGCCTTAATGTTACTTCGAAAGATTCAATCTTTCTGGTTCGCTCTGATACCAACTGTAACGCCCCGCCTTTTTTCACTATGTTTTCCGAAAATTAGAGTCGATTTTTTTTTTAAAGAGTGATAGAGAGCGGGACGTCACGACGCGAGCTAAGTCCGAACTTCTAAAGTCCGACACTTAATTGGCCAACCCTATGTGTGCATGGACTAAGTCCATGAAAATGGTTCACACATAACAATATAAACCTGCGGATTAAAATCATACTGCGGAATTATAATAGAACCTAATTCTATTCCATTTTAGATAGCAAAGTACTCCAAGTCTTATCCATAATTAATATAACATAATTATCCAAATAAACATTCAACCATAGCAAATTATTTAAATTATTACATGCTCGAAGTCTAGTTACTCAAATTACAAGTCCATGAGTATCTTAAGCAAAATAAAACTAAAAGCATCCAAGCTCCAATGCTTGGCCCTTTTCGCGTTCATTGTTCCCTTCGTTTCCTGTGTCATCCACTAGGGTAGAAGTAGGGCGTTAGAACAACGCGCCCAGTAGATATTCCATTTAGGGCTAACACATGGTTAGTACAAAACATATATAATAATATCATAATGTCAAAAACCATATAAACCATGCCATGTCATGATGTCAAATGCAATGAGTCCCGCCCATCACAAGTACATATAAGTACCCCCACATAGTCTTTCGGACGCCCCGACGGAGTGTGGCCCCTCCGGTTTCTTCTTGATGGAAATGCACATCAAGGTATCCCACATAGGTTTTTCAGACGCCCCGACGGAGTGTGCTCCCTCCGGTTACATATCCTTCACCCCATGCCATGCATGAGATGCTAATGAAACACATGCTATTTTATATTGTAAATATAGCATTAAAACTTCACAATTGAAACATGTCTTTTACAACGTAAATTCATCAAAATACGATAAAAACATTGTACATAAACCCATGGTTTCAAAGTGGTGGAATCCTACCAAAGACCACTAACGTGTCCTCGCGCTTTCGTCCTGTAACCGCTCACGATCGTGCACACCTTGTGAGGTCCCGTTACCTTATAAGATATCAATCAATTAAAACCATGTCCCATTTAATTTACAATAGTGTCCAAGTCCCTATGCATAGCCTTGTGGGGTTCGGCCATACACCATGGCCGAACCTCACCTAGTGCATGGCCAAACCTCACTTACTAGGTTTTAGTCCCTCCTTTGGTTTATTAATCAATAACCCCTAAGTTAATCATTTAATCACTTATATAATAATAATCTATTCTTGGTAACAACCTAAGTCCATAAAAACATTCCTCATGGGGTTCGGCCATACACCATGGCCGAACCCATGATCTTTCATTTTTACCCATATTTACATTCTATGCCATTGTTTCCATCACCTTATGTTTATGTCGACAATATAGGTCCAGGACTAACTTTTCATACACAACACCTTCTTCATGGGGTTTGGCCATACACCTTGGCCGAACCCATGGTCCTTTATTTCCATGATTCAATCATGCATTCATTTAAACATGCATACATGGATCGTAACATCGGTAAAAATAGTTCATGGGGTTTGGCCATACACCGTGGCCGAACCCTATGGTTCATAATCTTCTCTCAAAAATCATTCATCCAATATCCTTTCCATGGGGTCTAATCATATATTTAGATTCATCAATTAACCTTAAGATCCATAATATATCTCTTAGTTTTTTTCCATGGGGTTCGGCCATACCATGGTCCATGTTTCTTTCACCCTTTACAACCTTGATACCATTTAAAATGATTAACATTCCTTCCTTATTTTCCTCCTTTAAAACTTTTTAAAATCCTTAACATACATCTATAATTTTCATGCTTTGAAACCCAATAAAATTATTAACCACTTCCATGGTTTTCATCGTTAAAAATGTATTAAACATAACCAATGTCCTTCCATGGGGTTTGGCCATACAACATGGCCGAACCCTATGGCTCATCATCTTCCCTTAAAAGTCGCTTAGACCCATATAAATTCCTTAAGACCTTTCCATGGGATTCGGCCATACAACATGGCCGAACCGTATGGTTCATCCTTTTCATTAAATCTCAACATTCATCCCTTAATCTTCTTCCATGGGGTTCGGCCATACACCATGGCCGAACCCTATGGTTCCTTATTTTAAACAAAATTATCAAAATACTTACCGGTTTCACGACTCCTCCGGTTTTCCTTCGCTCTGACTTGTTCTTATATTTGAGAATAGCTTACCTCTTGCCAATCTGCAAACCACCGAGCAAAAGACCTTCAACAACAGATCTCTTCATTAGATCTATTGGCTTTTTGCTACCAGCCAACTCTCTTTCAATTCTTCTCACAAAGCTACTCATAATAACTCCTCTGTCTCGTGTATCTTTGACTCTTGATGCTGCCGTGTACATCACATAAATAGGTAGGAAATTTCCCATAAATCCAACCATACGACTGATCCTAGATGAGAAATCTAGGCCAATTGTCGTGCTTGCCTATCACAAATAAAAACCCATATTGGCTTTGCCACACTTCCTACATATAAGAACACCTTTTTAGCAGGATGCTTTCCCATGACAAAGCCATGCTTATCTATCGATTTCCAACATATCCATGAGATTTTCTTACCAAATAGAAAATCTTATGCCAACAACTCCACACGTTGAGAGTCCCTTCCTTTTGGCAATTGCCGAGTTTCTATGTATACCGCCAGCCGCCCATGTAAATCCAATTCAATCGGTACCTCTTTCCATTTGAGATTAAGAAAGGGTCCCACATGGATATAATTCTAGTCAGATACAACAGTTCCAGTATGTTATGTGATGAGATAAGAGTAGGACTTCGAGTGGGTGTGTTAGTCATGTTGATGAGGTCGGGTATACATGCCCCATTTAATTAGGCTTGATCTCACTTGGTGGTCAACCAAATTAACCACGACCCATTGGGTCCCAATTGGGTATTTTGACCCAAATAGCAACATTGACCCAATTAAATGTGTCTAACCCATTTACTTTAAATTGACCTTATACCATACCCATTGGGTCCTAATTGGGCCATTGACCCAACATCTTACCCATCTAAAGTTCATATCCATTTATTCACAATTAAAATGGCAAATTCCGTAAATATTGATAACAGAATTCCGAAGTGTTACAATACAACCCTCTTTTTAAAATTTTTGTACCGAAAATCGAGTGAAGTGGGGTTTCAAACATTTACATAAATAGCTCAGGATGAGCTATTCTCATTTTGGACTCGAGTTCCCAAGTGGCTTCCTCACTACCATGTCGATCCCATACCACCTTGACAAACTTAATCGCTCGGTTCCGTAATACCCTTTGTTCTGTGTCCACCACTCGGACAGGTTTTTTGACTTAGGTCACGTCGCTTTGGACCTCTATGTCTTGTATGTTCAGTACATGACAGGGATCGGGATTGTACTTCCTCAACAACGATATATGGAACACATCATGCAAAGATGCCAACTGTGAAGGGAGTGCCAATTGATAAGCCACGTCCCCCATTCTTCTTATGATTGAAAATGGTCCCACATATCTTGGCGACAATTTCCCCTTCTTTCCAAATCTCATGTGTCCCTTTCGTGGCAAGACTTTCAAGAACACCATGTCCCCCACTTCAAATTCAAGGAACCTCCTCCTCTTGTCAGCATAGCTCTTCTGACGACTATGCACAGTCAATAGATGCTGTCGTATCACCTGTATCTGCGCTGCAGTCTCTGCAAGCAACTCAGGTCCAATCAGTGCAGGCGCACTGGCCTTTGTCCAGCACACTGGTGACCTACAAGGTCTACCATATAAAGCCTGAAATGGAGCCATCTGGAGGCTTGCCTGGTAACTATTGTTGTATGAGAATTCTACCATCGGCAAGTGATCCTCCCATCCACCTTTGAAATCTAGCATGCATGCTCTCAGCATATCCTCCAATGTTTGTAATGTCCTCTCAGACTGCCCATCAGTTTGTGGATGGAATGCTGTACTAGTCAGTTGATCTGTTCCCATGGCCGACTACATACTCTGCCCTACTCTGCCGGTGAATCGGCCATCTCTGTCGGACACAATAGAACGAGGAATACCATGTAATCTGATGATATCTCAGATGAGTCTGTCATCCTGATGGGAATGAAATGTACAAACTTGGTCAGTCGGTCTACCACAACCCATATCGCATCGTTGCCCTTTGAAGACCTTGGCAACCCTGTCACAAAATCCATGGAGATGTGCTCCCATTTCCATTCCGGCACTGGTAGAGGTTTGAGTAACCCTAGTGGCTTCTGATGTTCTGTTCTGATGTTCTGTCTTAACCTGCTGACAAGTTAAGCAATGAGCCACAAATTCTGCCACATCCCTCTTGAGTCTGTGCCACCAGTAATGTCTCTTTAGGTCGTGATACATCTTGGTGCTGCCCGGATGAATAGAGAGTTTGGTCTGATGTGCCCCAATCAACAACTCTTTTCTGCAGCTCTTAGGCACATATATCCTTCCTCGGAATACAAGACCATGCCCTGGTCGTAGCTCCCATTCTGGTATGACTTCACCGGTAGACATCTTGGCCCATATCTCCTCCACTTCTGGGTCTATCCGTTGTTCCTGTTCAATCTTAGTAACCGTGTTGGACCATATGATCAAATTGTACATACTTCTATGGTTATTGATATATAAATTGAACTCTCGTATGGTATTCAGCATCTCCTATTCTTGTAACACCCCGCCCTTTTCACTCTAATAATAAGAGTTTATTTATTTAGTTATTTATTTTAATATAATAATCAACCAAGTGATCGGAGTGGAGTGTCACGACGCGAGTTAAGTTCGGACTTCTAAAGTCCGACCCTTAATTGGCCAAGCCCATGTGCGTATGGATTAAGTCCATAAGAATCGATCCACACATGGTACAATAAACTTACGGAATATATTTAGTCTTAATCTAACTGAGGTTATAATAGATTCTAAGACTAATCCATTTTTTAACTTAAGATAGCAAAGTACATAATCATAATCTCCAAAAATTACTAAACAATCTTAACTAATCGTTCAATCAAACCATCCAAAATAAATCAAACCATACATCTACTTAACTACTTAATACATGCCAACACATCTAATTACCAAATTACATTGTCCAAATAAATCAAATAACAAGTCCATAAATAGTCGATTCAAAGTCCATTTAAATCATTCAAACCGCCCAAGCTCCTTTGCTTGGTCCCCTTCTCGATCCTCATACCATGTCCTTCCTGCGTCATCCACTAAGGGTAGAGATAGGGCATTAGATCAATGCGCCCAGTAGTGTTTTCGAATAGGGCTACCACAAGGTTAGTATAAAAACATGCAAATAATATAATAATACATGTGTGACGAAATTCCATAAAAACATGCTATATATGAAGTGAACATGTAATGAGTCCCACCCATCACCATTCTACATAGCCTCCTGTTGACGGGATTCTTATCATCAAGGTACCCCACAGTGGTCTTTCGGACGCCCTGACGGAGTGTGGCCTGCGGATTCCTCTTGATGGGATTCTCATCATCAAGGTACCCCACAGTGGTTTTTCGGACGCCTCGACGGCGTACGGCCTCCGGTTACAACACCAACATCCCATGCCATGCATGAGATGTCTATGCAAACATGCCATTTGTAAACATAACTTTACAATCCAACAATTATCAAAATTAACATAAAACAGCAAATATCATATGTGGTTACAAAAAGGTAGGAAACCTACACAATAATCACTTAGTTTGGCTCTTCTTTTGAACCGTCTCTTGTTTACAACTTGTACGCTGTTCAAGCAAATCCCGTGGCCCTATTTATATAACAGCAAGTCAAGCTTTTAACCATAAGATTCCAGCCTAGTCTAAGTCCCAAAAATCCATTATGTGGGGTTCGGCCATACCCCATGGCCGAACCTCACCCATTTAAGACTTTGGTCTCTTTCATTTGACCCATAGCCTCCAAATAACCAAATCCTCCAAAATAAACCTTGGTAGGGTTTGGCCATACAATATGGCCGAACCTTACCATTTGGGTTTTTGGCTCATATTTCCATTCCTTTGGTCATTTGATCAATTCACCCATAATTACGATTGTGCCATTGAGACTAACCTTTTATGTTGAACACCATTAAACATACTTAATCCACCTCACACCTCAAACATACTTTGGTAGGGTTCGGCCATACATCATGGCCGAACCTTACCACTAGATTTTGGACCCCTCTTTTTAAGTCTTTTGATCAATCCATTCACATATACAATTTATCTTGTATTTACAATTTTGCCATTGGTCTAACCAATACTTATTTTTGCTAACTTCCATAGCCTAAAATAACACCATCTTAGTAGGGTTCGGCCATAGCACATGGCCGAACCTCACCATCTTAAGTTGGTCCTTTTAAATCCTTCACTTGACCATACAAATTAATCATTAAGTCCATCAATCACCATTAGTGGGGTTCGGCCATACTACATGGTTGAACCTCACCAAACTGATTTCTTTTGTTCATCTTTCCATCATCCATGATGGCTGATTATATACCTAAACTAAGTCCATAAACAAACATATATTATTCTTAAATCATAATCCAATTATCTACCCAAAACAGTCCATGGGGTTCGGCCATACATATGGCCGAACCCTATGGTTCTCTTGGTGTAATCCTTCCAACATTTGTCCATGTTTTTAATCCATAAATTAGCCATAACAATAATATGTTTTACCCAAGCCATAGCTACTAAAAAAAGGTAAGCTATCTTCACTTTAAATCCTTTAAAAATCTTCATTACCCAATATGGACTTTATCCCTCAAACACCATTAAAATCACCAAGTTTTCCCATGGGGTTCGGCCATCCAAAGGGGCCGAACCCTGTGGTCCATATTTTACCATTTTTAAACATCATAATCCTAGATCTAAACCATTGATGGATCTGGCCATACGATGGCCAGATCTCATTCCCTTAACCAACTTTATTTATCAATGGTTCAAAATGCACTTACCAATACCGCGTCTCCTTCGGTTCTTTGACTCCTTCCTTGGTCCTTTACTTCCCTAGCCTCTCCTTCTTTCTTCTTGTTCTTTTGGCTGAGACAAACCTTGCTGCAACCTCCTTGGAATACTTCAGCCAGGTGATATGAATTTGAGAGAGAAAATGAGAGAGAAAGAAATAGAACTTTGGCCTTGGATGAATGTGCTAAGCCTTGATGCCAAAACCCTTTGGCTGAACTTGTCTTGATGAAAGAGATCAATCCAAGGACTGATTAAGCAACCAGTTGCTGTTCTTGGTTTTGAAAGATGAAAACCGTCCAAGGAAGAGAGAGAGAAAGGTATCCAAATCTTTGTTCCAAATGTGGTGGTCAGCCAAGGTAATGGTTCTTGATTCAGCCCTTGTGTAACTCCCATTGCCTTAACCCAAAATCCTTTATGTTACTTGGGAGTTTCATCTATGAAATGAAATTCCCCAACCCTCCAACGTCTCCCATGCAAGGTCTTGAGTAACCTCCTCAAATCCCATTCATTGCCCATCTAGAAGTTTCATCCAAAAATGTGAAACACCCATGAGCCCAAACGGTGTCTCATGGTTTTGGTTTGTGTAGAAGCCACCACTCCAATGTGTAACTTAACATATTTGAATTTGAAAAGTCAAAAACCCCTTTTGTAACTCCGTAAAACAGCAGCTCCATTCATCTCCATTTTTGGAGTTTCATGCATAAGCCACAATCCCCATGCTCACAACGTTGTAGCCTATAATTTTGAATTTGAAATGCCATAATCTATTATGGGTAACTCCACCAAAGAGCATGCCCATTCATGCTCCATCTTTTAACCATTCCATGCACCTCCAATTGTAACTCTCATTTATTTATTTCTTCCCTTGATTCACCTTGTATAACCGCCACTCATTACTTATTGCCCAAATGTAACCGCCATCCTTCATTCACATCTTATATGGGGGTTTCCTTTTAAAATAAAACTCCATGTGCTTCACCGTCTCCCCTTTGGCTGTCTCTTTGAAGACCCAAACAATAAACTTTATACCATTTCCGACGTGCATATAAACTTGTATTTGAAATACCACTCCCACCCAAGTAACTCCCATGTAACTCCATTTCATTCATCACTTAGATGGGAGTTACATGCATGTAAAACCTCCCATGCAGCCAACGTTTTCATAGTTTTGAATTTGAAACAATCTCACAAACCTTTTATCTCACACCTCACTCACTTAAAACTAATTATTCCATCCAACTCATTTATTCAGCTCACCCAACTCAACTCATTCATTTAATGTAACTCAACTAATAAATTCAACTCACTCATCTCCATCATTTAATTTATCTCAATCCCACTCAAACATTAAATTAAACTTAACCCAAATTAGCTTTGAGCTTACTCAATGATTAATCATGTCATCCACGACCCATTGGGTCCCATTTGGGTCCTTTGACCCATTTAACAAAATTTGACCCAATTACCAATCTTGACCCGTTTGAATACATCTCATCCATTTATTTGTCTTGTAAACATAACTACCAACCATTGGGTCGTTATTGGACCATTGGCCCAACACCTTACCCATTTAAATCCATAACAATAAATTACAATGGCAATTCCGTAAATAATAATATATTGAAAACTCTAGGGTATTACAATACAATCCGCTTTTTAAAATTTTCGTCCCGAAAATCGAACAAAGTAGGATTTGAAAACAAATCATACAAACAACTCAGGGTGAGCCGTTCTCATTTCCGATTACAGTTCCCAAGTGGCTTCCTCAACACCATGTCTATCCCATACCACCTTGACAAACTGAATCGCTCGGTTCTGCAACACCCTTTGCTCATTCTCTATTATTCGGACAGGCTTTTCGATGCAAGTGGTGTCGCTTTGCACGTCTATGTCTTGCACATTCAAAACATGAGACGGATCGGGGTTGTACTTCCTCAGCATCGACACATGGAATACATCATGTAGAGACGCCAATTGCGAAGCAAGTGCCAACTGATAGGCTACATCCCCCATCCTTCTTATAATTGGAAACTGTCCCACATATCTTGGCGACAGTTTTCCTTTCTTCCCAAACCTCATGTGCCCTTTTAGTGGCGAGACCTTCTAGAATACCATGTCTCCCACTTCAAATTCGAGAACCTCCTCCTTTTGTCAGCATAGCTCTTTTACCGACTCTGTGCAGTCAATAAGTGCTGACGTATCAACTGAATCTGTACTGTAGTTTCTACAACCAACTCGGGTCCTATCAGCGCAGGCTCGCAGACCTCGGTCCAGCACACTGGTGACCTGCATGGTCTACCATACAAAGCTTCGTATGGTGCCATCTGAAGGCTTGCTTGGTAGCTATTGTTATAAGAAAACTCCACCAGTGGCAAATGTTCCTCCCATCCACCTTTGAAGTCTAGCATGCACGCCCTTAGCATGTCCTCCAGTGTTTGTATTGTTCTTTCCGACTGTCCATCAGTCTGTGGATGGAACGCTGTGCTAGTCAGTAAATCTGTCCCCATGGCTGACTGCATACTCTGCCATGCCCTACCGGTGAATCGGCCATCTCTATCAGATACAATTGTCCGAGGAATACCATGTAATCTGATGATGTCCTTGATATACCGCCGACCCAATGTCTCAGATGAATCCGACATCTTGATAGGAATAAAATGCGCGGACTTGGTCAGTCAGTCTACCATGACCCATATGGCGTCATTGCCCTTTGAGGACCTCGGCAATCCCATCACAAAGTCCATGGAAATGTGCTCCAATTTCCATTCTGGCACTGATAAGGGTTTGAGTAACCCTGGTGGCTTCTGGTGTTCCGTCTTAACTTGCTGACAAGTTAAGCAATGAGCCACAAACTCTGCAACATCCTTCTTGAGTCCATGCCACCAATAATGTCTTTTTAAGTCATGATACATTTTTGTGCTACCCGGATGAATGGAGAGCTTAGTCTGATGTGCCTCTATCAGTATTTCTTTTCTGCAGCTTCTTGGCACATAAATTCTACCTCGGAACATAAGACCCTGTCCTGGTCGTAATTCCCAATCCAGTATAACCTCGCCAGTAGACATCTTGGCCCATATCTCTGCCATTTCCGGATCTGCTCGCTGTTCCTGTTCAATCTTTGTAACCATGTTGGATCGTATGATCAAATTGTACATACTCCCATGGTTTGTGATGTATAGATTGAACTCTCGAATGGTGTTTAACATCTCCCATTCGGTTCTGATCAGACATGCCACTGATGCATGAGATATGCGGCTGAGAGCATCCGCCACCTTGTTTGCCTTTCTCGGATGATATCGGAGCGCAAATTCATAGTCCGCCACATATTCCATCCATCTGCGCTACCTCAGGTTGAGTTCTTTCTGATCAAATAAATACTTCAAGCTCTTGTGATCTGAAAAGACTTCAAACTTCTCACCATATAAATAGTGTCTCCAGCTTTTAAGAGCGAAGACCACTGCAGCTAATTCCAAATCATGTGTGGGGTAGAGGCGTTCATGTACCTTTAGTTGTCTTGAAACATATGCCACCACACGATGGAGTTGCATGAGTGAACATCCCAGTCCCTCTCCTGAAGCATCACATTGTACTTCATAACCTTTGCCTCTTTCCGGCAAAATTAAAATAGAAGCAGTTGTAAGTCTCTCTTTTAGCTCCTCAAACCTCTGATTGCACAACTCTGACCACTCATATTTGACCCCTTTCTGAGTGAGTCGAGTCAATGGAGATGCTATTTTAGAGAAATCCATGATGAACTTCCTATAATATCCAGCCAAACCCAGGAAGCTACGAATCTCAGTGACATTCTTAGGTGCTTTCGACTCCCTCACTGCTGCCACCTTTACCGGATCAACGGCTATACCATCAACTGTTATAACATGCCCTAAGAATTTGTCCTCAGGTAGCCAAAATTTGCATTTGCTTGCTTTGGCATACAGCTTGTTCTGTCTCAAGGTGTTCAATACTATTCGTAGATGCTTAGCATTATCGTCCTGACTCTTGGAATAGATCAGGATATCGTCAACGAACACTATAACAAACTGATCCACATATGGACGGAAGATTCTGTTCATTTAGTCTATGAACATAGCCGGTGCGTTGGTAAGTCCAAAAGTCATGATTACAAATTCAAATAGTCCATACCTTGTCCTGAAAGTTGTCTTTTCTATATCTTCCTCCTTGACCCAGATTTGATGATAACCGGACATCAGGTCAATCCTGGAAAAGTGACTGGAACCCCTCAACTGATCAAATAAATCATCGATCCTGGGTAGAGGATACTTGTTCCGGACAGTTAGCTAATTCAACTTTCGGTAGTCCACACACATTCTGAGTGAACTGTCCTTTTTTTTCACGAACAACACTGGAGCTCCCCATGATGATGTGCTGTTCCGAATGCAACCCAGTCTGAGTAACTCATCAAGCTGCTTCTTCAACTCGGACATTTCTGCTGGTGCCATCCGATAATGGGGTAGAGACACTGGTGAAGTACCAGGATACAACTTGATCTCAAAATTGAGCTCCCTCATAGGTGGTAAACCAGGGAGTTCTTTTGGAAAGACATCAGCAAATTCTTTCACAATTGCTGGAAGCTCAGTGACTGGTGCTTTGTTGATGACAATATTGTTCAACACCAAATGGCGCAACCCTTCCTGCAGTCTGTTTTGCTTGTTGGTACGAATTATATACTGTTTTCCCTTGGGTGACCAAAATGTCATTCTTCGGCGATAACAATCAATATTGGCTTGATAACTAGCCAACCAGTCCATGCCGAATATAATATTGTACTCAATCATGTTGAGTACAGATAATTGAACTCAAATCTGAGTCCAGCGATTTCTGTATTTACGGCCGTGCATATGAGTCCCAAAGACGTGTCTCCGACAGGGGATACTACTGTGAGTGTGGTAGACAGCTTTTGAACTAGTGTACCAGTAGCAGTTATAAAGGATGCAGATATAAAAGAGTGCGAAGCTCCAAAATCAAACAGTGCATAAGCATAAGAACTACTGATAACTGCCATACCTTGAATCACTGCATGATCCACATCTGGTGGAGGAGCCAAGGAAAATAGCTCTCCAGATCCAGTAGGCGCCCATCCCGCCTGATTATAAGTCCTGCCTCCACGGGAGTTCATTGGTCTAGCTGGTGGACGGAAAGATCCTCTGGAATAAGAGAGTTTGTTGAGCTTCGGGCAATCTCTCTTAAAGTGACCCGGCTGGTCACAGTGGAAACAGTTGTTCACTCCTCTGAAAGACTAAGTGACTGATGCAGATAGGGAGGGCTGGTTGGGGCGAAAGCCCCCAGTGGACCATGTAGATGGTGAGGGTCTGCTAAAGTTTGGTCGGAATCTCTTATTGGGCTGAAACCCACCTGTCCCACTTGGAGCTCGGCGGTTGTTATACCGCACCATTTCATTCAACTCTTGTTCTGCTAAAGTGGCCTTGTTGACCACCTCAGCCAATGTGGTGCACTTGAATATGGTCACTTTGGCGCTGATGTTTGGCCGTAGACCCCTCTCAAATTTCCTTGCCCTGCGGTGCTCAGTGTCCACCATGTAAAATGCATAGCAGGATAGGCTGAGGAATTCTCGGTGGTATGATGCCACCGTCATAGAACCTTGTACCAAAGACAGAAAGGCTTGCGTCTGTCGCTCCTTCTCCTCCTCCGGAAAGTAGTGTTCCAGAAAGGTCGCTGAAAACTCATCCCATGTCATGGCCGTCCTCTCTCTAACTGGTATGAGTTCTCTCTGCTTCTCCACCACCTCCCATCATTTACCGGCATCTTCTATCAGTTGTGAAGTAGCCAGTAGAATCCTGTCAGCATGACTCGAGATCTTAAGTAAATTTAAGATCTGAGTGATCTTCTTCAGCCAGTGCTCGGCTACGAGAGCCCCTTCCTTCCCTTTGAAGTAGGGAGGACGCTGTTGTTGGAATTCTCGAGCCCTACTTCGGTCATTGACATCCTTGGAACTTTCACTTCCATTCATATGTTGCTGGAGTACAAAGGTTACCACTGCTTGAACTAAGCCCTGAAGTTCAGGCGGCACATGTGGTATATGCATACCGCTGTTGTTCCCCCCTTCCTCTTGTTGAGATTGTTGCTCACGCTCCCTCCTTTCTTGCCGGGAATGATGTGATTCTTCTGAGTGGTGTGACTCTTCCTCATGATGTGATCGGCCACCCCCTTGTTCATCTTGGGACGGCTCCTTCTGAGACTGTTCCTTCTGAGATTGTTCCTTTCCCGGTGGAGTTCTTTCCCTCTTTTCTTCATATTGGATAAGTGGTATTACTTTTTCCTTTCCTTTCTTGCTTTGGGGAATCTTTCTTTTTGGTGCCATTCCCTAAATCATAAAAACATTAATGACTTAGTTTCTTCATAAAGTTTGTGCTTTTCACTATTTTGGGGAGATTTCCAAATAAGCAAACTTGGTTTTCTATTTGTTTTTGAGGGAAGAATCTCTAAATTCCTTATGTTTGTTTTTCTCAATTGGGGGAAGTATTGGGGAAGTATATCCTATGTTGCTATGTTTTGTAAATCCATTATAATGACTGTACTTTTGCTATATTTGTTGTTCTCAGATTGATTGTTTAGTCTGAGTCCACGAAGTAAATTAATCCGGCCCCCAGTCAGTGACTCCGAAGAGTCGGTCAGTTGGGATTCTTATTCGTCAGTGAGACATGAAACCGTCTTAATATTACTTCGGAAGATTCAACTTCCCGTTTCGCTCTGATACCAACTGTAACACCCCGCCCTTTTCACACTTAATAATCAGAGTTTATTTTTATTTTTTTTTAAATATAATAATCAACCAAGTGATCGGGGCAGAGTGTCATGACGCGAGTTAAGTTCGGGCTTCTAAAGTCCGACCCTTAACTGGCCAAGCCCATGTGCGTATGGATTAAGTCCATAAGAATTGATCCACACATCGTACAATAAACTTACGGAATATACTTAGTCTTAATCTAACTGAGGTTATAATAAATCCTAAGACTAATCCATTTTTTAACTTAAGATAGCAAAGTACATAATCATAATCTCCAAAAATTACTAAACAATCTTAACTAATCGTTCAATCAAACCATCCAAAATAAATCAAACCATAGCATCTACTTAACTACTTATTACATGCCAACACATCTAATTACCAAATTACATTGTCCAAATAACTCAAATAACCAGTCCATAAATAGTCCATTCAAAGTCCATTCAAAATCATTCAAACCGCCCAAGCTCCTTTGCTTGGTCCCCTTCTCGATCCTCATTCCTTGTCTTTCCTGCATCATCCACTAAGGGTAGAGATAGGGCGTTAGATCAACGCGCCCAGTAGTGTTTCCGAATAGGGCTACCAGAAGGTTAGTATAAAAACATGCAAATAATATAATAATACATGTGTGACGAAATTCCATAAAAACATGCTACATATGAAATGAACATGTAATGAGTCCCACCCATCACCATTCTACATAGCCTCCTCTTGACGGGATTCTCATCGTCAAGGTACCCCACAGTGGTCTTTCGGACTCCCCGACGGAGTGTGGCCTGCGGATTCCTCTTGATGGGATTCTCATCATCAAGGTACCCCACAGTGGTCTTTCGGACGCCCCTACGGAGTCTGGCCTCCGGTTACAACACCATCATCCCATGCCATGCATGAGATGTCTATGCAAACATGCCATTTGTAAACATAACTTTACAATCCAACAATTATCAAAATTAACATAAAACAACAAATATCATATGTGGTTACAAAAAGGTAGGAAACCTACACAATAATCACTTAGTTTGGCTCTTCTTTTGAACCGTCTCTTGTTTACAACTTGTACGCTGTTCAAGCAAATCCTGTGGCCCTATTTATATAACAGCAAGTCAAGCTTTTAACCATAAGATTCCAACCTAGTCTAAGTCCCAAAAATCCATTATGTGGGGTTCGGCCATACCCCATGGCCGAACCTCACCCATTTAAGACTTTGGTCTCTTTCATTTGACCCATAGCGTCCAAATAACCAAATCCTCCAAAATAAACCTTGGTAGGGTTCGGCCATACAATATGGCCGAACTTTACCATTTGGGTTTTTGGCTCATATTTCCATTCCTTTGGTCATTTGATCATTTCACCCATAATTACGATTGTGCCTTTGAGACTAACCTTTTATGTTGAACACCATTAAACATACTTAATCCACCTCACACCTCAAACATACTTTGGTAGGGTTTGGCCATACATCATGGCCGAACCTTACCACTTGATTTTGGACCCCTCTTTTTAAGTCTTTTGATCAATCCATTCACATATACAATTTATCTTGTATTTACAGTTTTGCCATTGGTCTAACCAATACTTATTTTTGCTAACTTCCATAGCCTAAAATAAAACCATCTTAGTGGGGTTCGGCCATAGCACATGGCCGAACATCACCATCTTAAGTTGGTCCTTTTAAATCCTTCACTTAACCATACAAATTAATCATTAAGTCCATCAATCACCATTAGTGGGGTTCGGCCATACTACATGGCTGAACCTCACCAAACTGATTTCTTTTGTTCATCTTTCCATCATCCATGATGGCTGATTATATACCTAAACTAAGTCCATATACAAACATATATTATTCTTAAATCATAATCCAATTATCTACCCAAAACAGTCCATGGGGTTCGGCCATACATATGGCCGAACCCTATGGTTCTCTTGGTGTAATCCTTCCAACATTTGTCCATGTTTTTAATCCATAAATTAGCCATAACAATAATATGTTTTACCCAAGCCATAGCTACTCAAAAACAGTAAGCTATCTTCACTTTAAATCCTTTAAAAATCTTCATTACCCAATATGGACTTTATCCCTCAAACACCATTAAAATCACCAAGTTTTCCCATGGGGTTCGGCCATCCAAAGGGGCCGAACCCTGTGGTCCATATTTTACCATTTTTAAACATCATAATCCTAGATCTAAACCATTGATGGATCTAGCCATACGATGGCCAGATCTCATTCCCTTAACCAACTTTATTTATCAATGGTTCAAAATGCACTTACCAATACCGCGTCTCCTTCGGTTCTTTGACTCCTTCCTTGGTCCTTTACTTCCCTAGCCTCTCCTTCTTTCTTCTTGTTCTTTTGGCTGAGACAAACCTTGCTGCAACCTCCTTGGAATACTTCAGCCAGGTGATATGAATTTGAGAGAGAAAATGAGAGAGAAAGAAATAGAACTTTGGCCTTGGATGAATGTGCTAAGCCTTGATGCCAAAACCCTTTGGCTGAACTTGTCTTGATGAAAGAGATCAATCCAAGGACTGATTAAGCAACCAGTTGCTGTTCTTGGTTTTGAAAGATGAAAACCGTCCAAGGAAGAGAGAGAGAAAGGTATCCAAATCTTTGTTCCAAATGTGGTGGTCAGCCAAGGTAATGGTTCTTGATTCAGCCCTTGTGTAACTCCCATTGCCTTAACCCAAAATCCTTTATGTTACTTGGGAGTTTCATCTATGACATGAAATTCCCCAACCCTCTAATGTCTCCCATGCAAGGCCTTGAGTAACCTCCTCAAATCCCATTCATTTCCCATCTAGAAGTTTCATCCAAAAATGTGAAACACCCATGAGCCCAAATGGTGTCTCATGGTTTTGGTTTGTGTAGCAGACACCACTCCAATGTGTAACTTAACATATTTGAATTTGAAAAGTCAAAAACCCCTTTTCTAACTCCATAAAACAGCAGCTCCATTCATCTCCATTTTTGGAGTTTCATGCATAAGCCACAATCCCCATGCTCCCAACGTTGTAGCCTATAATTTTGAATTTGAAATGCCATAATCTATTATGTGTAACTCCACCAAACAGCATGCCCATTCATGCTCCATCTTTTAACCATTCCATGCAACTCCAATTGTAACTCTCATTTATTTATTTCTTCCCTTGATTCACCTTGTATAACCGCCACTCATTACTTATTGCCCAAATGTAATCGCCATCCTTCATTCACATCTTATATGGGGGTTTCCTTTTAAAATAAAACTCCATGTGCTTAACCGTCTCCCCTTTGGTTGTCTCTTTTAAGACCCAAACAATAAACTTTATACCATTTCCAACGTGCATATAAACTTGTATTTGAAATACCACTCCCACCCAAGTAACTCCCATGTAACTCCATTTCATTCATCACTTAGATGGGAGTTACATGCATGTAAAACCTCCCATGCAGCCAACGTTTTCATAGTTTTGAATTTGAAACAATCTCACAAACCTTTTATCTCACACCTCACTCACTTAAAAATAATTATTCCATCCAACTCATTTATTTAGCTCACCCAACTCAACTCATTCATTTTATGTAACTCAACTAATAAATTCAACTCACACATCTCCATCATTTAATTTATCTCAATCCCACTCAAACATTAAATTAAACTTAACCCAAATTAGCTTTGAGCTTACCACGACCCATTGGGTCCCATTTGGTTCCTTTGACCCATTTAACAAAATTTGACCCAATTACCAATCTTGACCCGTTTGAATACATCTCATCCATTTATTTGTCTTGTAAACATAACTACCAACCATTGGGTCTTTATTGGACCATTGGCCCAACACCTTACCCATTTAAATCCATAACAATAAATTACAATGGCAATTCCGTAAATAATAATATAAAGAAAATTCTAGGGTATTACAATGTCGAACTTTAGAAGTCCGAACTTAACTCGCGTCGTGACACTCTGCTCCGATCACTTGTTTGATTATTATATTAAAATAAATAAATAAATAAATAAACTCTGATTATTAGAGTGAAAAGGGCGGGGTGTTACAATTCTGTCCTGATCAAACATGCCATTGATGCATGTGATATGTGGCTGAGGGCATCTGCCACCTTGTTTACCTTGCTAGGGTGATAACGAAGTGTGAACTCATAATTCTGCAGATATTCCATCCATCTGCGCTGCCTCAGGTTGAGCTCTTTCTGATGAAACAAGTACTTCAAGCTCTTTTGATCAGAAAACACTTCAAATTTCTCGCCATATAGATAATATCTCCAGCTTTTGAGAGCGAAGACCACTGCGGCTAGTTCAAGATCGTGCGTAGGATGGAGACGTTCATGTATTTTCAATTGTCTTGAACCATAAGCCACCACACGATGAGTTTGACTGCGGACGCACCCAAGTCCTTCTCCTGAAGCATCGCATTGTATTTCATAACCCTTGCCTCTTTCCGGCAAAATTAAGATAGGTGCAGTTGTAAGTCTTTTCGTCAGCTCTTCAAATCTCCGGTTCCACACGTCTGACCACTCAAATTTGACTCCTTTCTGAGTGATCCGGGTAAGTGGAGATGCTATCTTGGAGAAGTCCATGATAAACTTCCTGTAGTAACCAACCAATCCCAAGAAGCTACGGATCTCGATTACATTCTTTGGCGCTTTCCATTCTCCCACTGCCGCCACTTTAGCTGGGTCCACGGCTATACCTTCTACTGATATGACATGTCCCAAGAAGTTAACCTTGGGTGGCCAGAATTCGCACCTACTGGCTTTGGTATATAATTCGTTCTTCCTCAAAGTGTCCAGAACTATCCTCAGGTGCTCAGCGTGTTCTTCCTGAGTTTTGGAATAAATCAAAATGTCATCAATAAATACAATGACAAATTGGTCCAAGTAAGGACGGAAAATCCTGTTCATTAGATCCATGAACACAGCCGGTGTATTGGTGAGTCCAAACGGCATGACTGCAAACTCATATAGTCCATACCGCGTTCCGAAGGCTGTCTTTTCTATGTCCTCCTCCATTACTCGGATTTGATGGTATCTGGACATCAGGTCAATCATAGATAAATGACTGGAACCCTAAGTTGATCAAATAGATCATCGATCCTGGGTAGAAGGTACTTGTTTCTGATGGTCAGCTGGTTCAGTTTTCTGTAATCCACACACATACGGAGTGAACCATCCTTCTTCTTCACAAATAAAACGGAGCTCCCCAAGCTGATGTACAATTCCGGATGCAACCCACTGTGAGCAGTTCATCAATCTGTTTCTTTAGCTCGGACATCTCTAATGGTGCCATCCGGTAGTGTGGTAATGACACTGGTGCAGTGCCAGGGTACAGCCTGATTTCAAGATTAATCTCCCTCATGAGAGGCAAGCTAGGGAGTTCTTTTGGAAATACGTTCGCATAGTCCTTTACTATTGCCGGGAATTCAGCCACCGGTGCTTTGTTGATTCTGATACTGTTCAATACCAGATGACTCAACCCTTCATGCAGTCTGTTTTGTTTGTTAGTATGCACCACATGTTGTTTTCCCTCGGGTGACCAAAATGTCACCCTGCGGCGATAGCAATCAATGTTGGCCTGAAAGCTAGCCAACCAGTCCATGCCTAAGATAATATCGTACTCTATCATATCGAGTACCAAATATTTGAACTCAAATCTGAGTCCAACGAGTTCAGTATTCACTGCTGTGCATGTAAGCCCCAATGACGTGTCTCCGACAGGGCATACAATGGTGAGTGATGTGGACAGTTTTTGTATTAAAGTTCCAGTTGCAGATATGAATGCCGCAAATATGAAAGAGTGGGATGCTCCAGAGTCAAATAAACCAAAGGCGTAGGAACTACTGACTACCGCCATACCTTGAATCACATAGTGATCCTCTGCTGCTGGAGGTGCTAAGATAAGTAACTGTCCCGATCCTGTAGGCGCCCGTCCTGCCTCCTCGTGAGTTAGCTAGTCTAACTTGTAGGCGAGATGAACCTCTGGAATAAGAGGGTTTGTTGAAAATCCTAAGAGTGGTTTGACCAAAGAAGAGGTTTGAGAGAGGGAGAGGATTTGAGAGTGGAAAACCTTAAGTCTTTTTTTTGTCTTGTGAGAGATCGGCCCAAAGAGTGAGAGGGAGAGGAGTTCAGATAGAAATCTCTCTGTCTTTCTTGTCTTAGTGAGAGGATCGGCCAAGGGAGAGTTTGAGAGCACAATTTCTTTGTTCCAATAAGATCCAATCAGCCAAAGGTGTGGTGTCTCTTGGGTTATGCCCCTTTGTAACAACCAAAACCTTTCACCTCTCACATTAATGTTTCCTTTGGCGTTTCATCCCATGAGATGAAACTCCCCAACTATGTGCCCCTTGGGTTTCGATCATGAGATGGAAACCCTCCATCTCCCCAACGTGTATCCATGGGTTTCATCTCATGAGATGAAACCCTCCACCTTCCCAACTTGTGCATTCAAGATGGAAACCCCCCATCTTAACTATTGACCAACAAAGGTGTCCTTTGGTCTTCACCATGGCATCCATTCACCTCCAACATGTACACCTTGATTGTGCCTTTTGGGCTTCCTCCTTTGAGATGGAAACCCTCCATCTTCCCACTCCACTCATTTCAATTCAACTCAACTCAACTTAAATGAACTCATTTTCCAATTCAAGCACTTGAACTCACATTAATAAATTCTCAACTCATGTGAATTCACTTTCCAAGTCAAGCATTATTTATCCCACTTGAACTCATTCATCAACTCAACTCTATTGAACTCACCCATGGTTGACCAAGTCAATTATGGCTTAGCCGACTATGAACCATATGGTATTTAGGCTCCCACTTAGCCATTTCATTTACATGCCACCTCGCTTGATGAGGTGGATCTCATGCCTTGTAACTTAATTTGTTATGAGACCCAATTATCAAGCCTTACCCATTTAATTTTAAATAGCTCATCTATGACCCATTGGGTCCCAATTGGGCATTCGACCCAAATTGACCATCTTGACCCAATAAAATCACATTTATCCGCTTATCTTCATTCAAACTCTATCCATGACCCTTCGGGTCTTAATTGATCCAATTAAATATATTCTAACCGTATCCACTATTTATTGGATCCTAATTGGGCCATTAACCCAATTAAATTTATCCTCTACTCAATTACATTCCAAACCCATTTACCTTGACTCATCTTAATAAATTAATCACCCTTTAATTTCACACTTAAGAGGGAATTTCCTTTATTTCCTGGGTTAAGATCTCGAGGTGTTTCAATATTAACACCTTTTAGAATTTTTGTCCCGAAAAATTTCAACAGGGCTTGGGTTCTACTTATTTCCATTCCAACCATCTCGGATAGAACACTCTTATCTTCTATCCATATTCTCAAGTCCGTTCCTTCATCGTCATGTCGTTTCCCTGCTAACCATCCCATTATCCGTACGGCTTTCAAAACCAGATGGGGAAGCACAACCATCATATCAGCGGTGTTCGTTGTTTCTTTCCATCTCCGTATAGTCACTTCCTATACCAACAATGTCTAGTATTTACCTCTTCATTACACTTTTTCTCTAATATGGATATTGTACTCCCTTCAGGACAATACACCGAACACAAGTCCGTGCATTTATGCTATCACTGTTTTCTATCATACCTTTATGTTGACTATGGTCTCTCAGCCATTGATGTATTTCAAGGATTTCTTTACACATTCATATCACGTTCACCCACTTATGGGGTCTTATTCCCCCAAGCCACATGTTATACTTTTTAAATTTGATTACCCAATGCCATTCATACCATCCGTTATACACGGATATACAATGCAACCATCACAGGACCTATGCACTACAATACAACATCTGGAATTTAAATTTCCAATACATGTGACACCCCGATTTCTCAATGAAGTGGATAATTATGAAAATGCCCCTGATTTGTCAAATTAATTATTTGTGATGTCAAATAAGGAAATGGTGCCGCCCATTGCTCAAATTAAGATCACATGAGCACATTATAACGGTCAAGTTTGATTGGATGCGTAATGAACATCAATTGGGTCGAAAATGGCTAAATGGGTCAAATGGCCTAATTGGACCCAATGGGTCAAAATGGATGATTTGACCATTGTGTAAGCTCAAATTAAATGGGGTCAAGCTGAACTGGTTGGAAATCAGGTATAGAAAAAATGGGTAGGCTTGAAACACAAGTGAAAACCAACTAGAAATGGCAAAATCAGCCCATGAATGGGTCATATTGTCAAAACGGGTCAAGAGGCTGATTGGGGACCCAATGCGTCGGGTTGACTAGCTTGACCACGGATGACCATGTGGGCCCTCAATTGAACTCAAGAATGAGTTAGTTCAGCTTGAGTTGGAATGTTTTGAAGTGAGTTTGATTTAAGAAAAGAGTTGACTCAAATATGGAGCATTAAATGTGATGAGTTGGATGAGTTGGTTTAGAATAAAAATATCATGAGTTAAGTGAGTCAAGAGGAGGTGGAAATGAGTTGTAATCTCACACAACACTTGATCACAATCAATCTCAGCCGTTTGTATGAAGAGGTGCCTTGGCAAAGCCGAGGGACACCAAGCTTGGGCGGCGCCAATCCATTGAATGGATGCATTATTTCATTTCCAATGGGTGCAACGTTTGGCACCAAGGGGTGTCTTGGTTGACACCCAACAGCTCTTCGTTTTTAGTAAGAGTAAAGAGGGAGGATGAATGGGAGTTGGGGGCTGAAACTACAAAAGGAGAATGTTACCATTCTTGGCCGTTTTTGTCATTGCAAATCAAAGAAATTCCCATCTCTCTCTCCCTCTCTTCTAGTTCGTTTTCTTGGCTGAACAGAAGAGGTTTTGGCACCAATTAATCAAGCATAAACCAGCAAGGAATTAAGGAAGAAAGAAAGAAATAAAAGGGAGAAGACAAGGACCTTAGGCAAGGGAGGTTTGGTAAGTATTTATGTGTTATTTTGGTTTAATAACATGGAACAAATGGGGTATGTGTTGGGCCATGGTTATGGCCGAATACACCAAGGTTTTAACCTTGATTAATAGAGGTTTTAAAATGGTAAAGATGACCATTGGGTTCGGCCACCATGGAGGGCCGAACCCCATGTAAAAGATGGGTTGGTTTTCATGTTTTGAAACATGGAAACCATGAAGTTTTTGTGGACTGTTTTTGAGTTTTATTTGAGATTCAAATGCGTGTTTTAAAGAGGATTACAAACATGGATCTGAATGACATAGGGACTGAAGTTAGCATGGGTCTAAACAGTGGATTAAAATTGATGAATTGGACCATTAGGATCGGCCATCTTGGATGGCCGAATCCCATGAAGTATGATGGTCATTTAGACAAAGAGATGAACTTATTTGAATGATTTTTGAGAGGTAAAAATGCAGCAATGTTATACTGATATTATATGTTTAAATGATACCTAAAACATGTTTGAAAGACCAAAACATGGACATAGGGTTGGGCCACATTGAATGGCCGAACCCCATGTAAGTAATGGATGATTTTCGTGAGTTAAAAACCATATAAAGTTATGGTGTTCTTATGGCAATTAATGGAATAACATGTTTACTGTTTTGGTGGAGTATTATGCGGCTGAACCATGTATAGTTCATGGTTGAGTTAGCATGATTAAACCATGAGTAATCATGGTGATTATTAGATCAAGTGAACCCTAGGGTTCGGCTATGAGTATGGCCGAACCCCATGGGGCTGTTTTGAGATAAATGGACTGTTTTAGATGGGAGGTTATGTTTGTTTTAATTAAGGAATCATACATGATAAGTTATGGACTATGTGTAGGAAAATAATCAACCATTGATGATGATGGATTATGGGATGAAAATCTATAGGATGTGGTTCGGCCATGTAGTATGGTCGAACCCCATCAACAATTATTTGATGGAATGGGTTAAGTAATTAAGAGTTGATTAAATGAAAAAGGAAGTTAAATCCTAAGTCGGTGATGTTCGACCATAGGTATGGCCGAACCCCATAAGATGGAATATGGAATTTGGACTTGATAAGAAATCAAATAGTTACAATATTAACTTGTCTTTGTATAAACAAGGAAGTGGAAGTTGAACGGCGTACAAGTCGTGATCCAGTGAAAAAGAACAAACACCAAAGCTAATCTTCGGTAGGTTTCCTACGTACTTGTAACCACATTTACACCTGTTTTCATGAATGGTTTTATGAGATATTGACATACTATTACTTACCATATTTTGAATGATGAATTATGCATTTACAACTGACATACAAAGCATTGGCATCTCATGCATGGAATGGGATGATGACTGAGGTTCTACAGTGTTGTAATTATGAGTTACGTCCTCCTTAGGTGATGAGATTCTCGCCAGGAGGAGTAACATGATGATCATAGTCACATTGGTCTCCTTAGGCAATGAGAGTCCTGCCAGGAGGACTAATATGTGATATGAATCAACTCAATGATGAAGCGTCTTTCCACAGGTAACGAGGTTTACTGTGGATTACCTTGTCATGTGAGACCCAGATGGAAGTGTTTTGTAATTTACCTTGACGGTGAGAGTCCCGTCAAGTGATGACTATGTATGTGTGATGGGGAGGGGCTCATTACAATTGCATACATACATAGCATGGTTTTATATGTTTTTCATGATCATGTAATATGATATATATGCATGTTTTATATGCTAACATGTGGTACCCCTGTTTCGGGAACCTACTGGGCCCGTTGATCTAACGCCCTAATTCTATCCTTAGAGGAGAATGCAGGTACAAGGAAAGGGAAAGAGAAGGTCGATGACTGGGAGGGGAGCCAAGCCTAAGCGCTTGAATGTTGAAGTGGACTTCTTTATTACTGTCATTTGAATTATAGATTGTGGACATGTAATAAGTTATTACTTTGCTATGGTTTGATTAGGTTATTAACTATGGATGGTTGTTTATCTTAATTATCAATTGAGATTGCTATTTGTTATCTAGTCGTTCTATTCCACAAATAGTCTAGTTTATTCAGCAAGTTGTTGTTAGTTCCATGTGTGGTTTATTATCATGGTCTAGTCCATGTACACATAGGTGGCCAGTTAAGGTTCAGACTTGAGTAGTCTGAACTTAACTCGCGTCGTGACACCATCCGCTCTCTCTCACTCTGTGTCTTTCAAAAGAAATTTTCAGACTCTGATTTTCAGAAGGGCGGGGCGTTACAGTTGGTATCAGAGTGAAACGGGAAGTTGAATCATCGAAGTAAGATTAAGACGGTTTCATGTCTCACTGACGGATAAGAATCCCAACTGACCGACTTTTCGAAGTCCGCTGACTGGGGGCTGGATTAATTTACTTTGGGTGACTCAGGCTGAACAATCAATCTGAGAATGAGAATGAAAGATAGCAAAATAAAGTACAGTCATCATAACTGGACATATCAAACATAGCAAAGTAGGATATACTCCCCTTATATCCCCCATTGAGAAACAAACAACAGGAATGTAGAGATTTCTCCAGAAACAAAAGAACACAAAGAGTGATGATTTGGTAATCTTCCCAAACAAAGTACATGATATTATGCATGATCAAATTTCCATGAAACCAAGAGTGATTTATTTGGAATTGCTGTTGAATATTCTTGTGTTTTAAATGTTGTGGCACAGATATGTCGAGCAACGAGGAATACATTGAGTTATGGGATAAAGGGACAATAGTATCAGCATGGAAGTCAATGTGGACCTTCAAGAGGGACCTCCCGAGGAGGAGGAATGGAACTTAGCACCACTGGAGGAGGTGAACCTAGCACCATTACCGGAGTATCATATGGAAGATATTCCTTGGTTAATAGGACCTCCTAAGGAAGAAGAAGAGGATCTAGCACCTTTTCTGGAGGATCCTATAGCAGATGTTCCTATTATATTGGAATCGCTTGGGGAGATAGATCCCTATGATACATGTGAGTTGTGCAATCAAGACGGGCACAACTGTATGTATTGTCCTCACCCTTTAGGCATTGTCTGCCCGTTTTGTGGACTGCATGGGCATGGAGAGGCGAGGACTAATTGTCCTTATATCAGAGGACCTGGGTTAATACCCTGCACTACATGTGAAGTATTGGGGCACACGGCGATGACGTGTCCTGATAACCGTTTCAAGTTCGCTGATGATGCGGAGTCGCCTACAGAAGACTAGGCTAGGAAGTAATATGAAGGGGTATTAAAAAAAGGGTTATTTTGTAAGGGTGCATTTTGTTCTTTATAGGGTTTTGTTTAACCCTATCCGCCCTTGTACAAAAATGGATTATGAATTAATATAAAGTATGCGATTTTATGATTTTATGGCATTTAATGCAGATGGAAACTAAGTCTATGATGTTTCCATGAATTAGGAATAAATGGCGCCATAGAAAAAAGTTATAAAGAATCCGAAGGGAAAGGAAAAAGTTTTGCAAATCGGATTAGGTGAGGGGGCATCAAAGAGAAGGACCCGACAAGACAGTAGAAAGAAGGATGAGGTGTTAATAATCACACCGCAAGGGAAAGTGATACCCCAACAAGAGAAAGTGGTACATGAGAAGGTGCCATCGGTACATGACAGAGAGCGGTTAATTCATGACGAGGAGAGGTCAGTTCACGAACGATCGTGCAATGAGGAAGAATCACATCATTCTCGGCGAGAGGAGGAGGATAGTGACCCTACGTATCGACGGGACGAGGAGGAAGAATATGACTCGTCATATCGACGAGAGGAAGAAGAGAACAGCAACGTAACAGTACCCTACATACCTCTTGAACTGCACAGCTTGGTGCAAGCTGTAGTTACATCTGTCCTCCAACAACATATAAACAGAGGGGGAAGCACGAGTGAAAATAATGACCATAACATGGTCAGAGATTTTCAACAACAGCGCCCACCTTACTTCAAGGGCAGAGAAGGGCCTGTCGAAGCCGATAACTGGTTGGAGAAGATTTCTCACATACTGACTCTTTTGAAAATCAAGAGTCATGCTCACAAAATTCTATTGGCCACTTCACAGCTGATAGATGAAGCTGCCAAGTGGTGGAAAACAGTCGAGAAACAGCGGGCACTTGTGTCAGAAGGAGAAAGAATTGCTATGATCTGAGAGCAATTCTTAGCAACATTCTTAGAGCGCTACTTTCCGGAGGAAGAGAGAGAACGTCAAATTCAGGCCTTTATGACATTAGTACAAGGCTCAATGACGGTGGCTGAGTATCACCAAGAATTCCTCAGCCTGTCAATTTATGCATTTTATGTTGTGGACACGGAATATCGGAGGGCTCGCAAGTTCGAGCGTGGGTTACGGCCAAACATTAGGGCCAGGGTAACCGTGTTCAAAGCAGCCACGCTGGCGGAAGTGGTCAGCAGGGCTACCATTGTGGAACAGGAAATGGCGGAATTTGCAAGAGTGGACAACCGCCGAGCTCTGAGTGGGAAGGGTGCGTATCAACCCAACAAGAAGTTCAGATCGAACTTCAGCAGACCCTCGCCGTCTGTTGGATCTAGTCGGGGTTTTCGCCCCAACCAGCCCACTCAATCTGTAGTCGTCTCTCAAGCTTCTCGAGGAGTGAACACCTGCTTTCACTGTGATCAACCAGGTCACTACAAAAAGGACTGCCCAAAACTCAACAGGCCGTCATACTCCAGAGGATCATTTCGTCCGCCAGCTAGACCGGTAAACTCCAGAGGAGGTAGAATGCAAAGTCGGGGAGGTCGAGGGTCTAACCCTGCTGGAGCTGGACGATTATTTACCCTAACTTCTCCAGAAGAAGAGGACCATGCGATGATACAAGGTATGGCGGTAGTCGTAGTTCTTATGCATATGCACTATTTGATTCTGGAGCATCACACTCCTTCATAGCTGCATCATTTATTACTGCTACGGGTACATTAGTTCAAAGATTAGCCACAGCACTTACTATTGTATCCCCTGTCGGAGATTCGGCATTGGGACTTATATGTACTGTAACGCCCGCCCCATTTTCACCGAAATCAGAGTCTATTTTTTTTTTTTTTAAATAAAAGTGACAACGGGCGCGGACGTCACGACGCGAGTTGAGTCCGAGCTTCTAAAGCCCGGCCCTCAACTGGCCAACCCCACGCGTGCGCGAAACTAAGTCCACGAGAACGGTTCACGCGTAGAAAGTAAGCTCGCCGAAACTAACTGAATGCGGAACATGATAATAGAGTTTATCCTACCGGTTTTTAGATAGAAGGGAAGATGCAACATTAAATTACCAAAATACCCCTATGTTCACATTTATGCCTCAAAACGATATTGTCCATAATGCAATCCAAACCATAGCAAGAAATATAAATTATACAGTCCGAAGAGCTAAGCTACTTTAAATTACATCTCCAAAATGAAACTTAAATAAAACTAGATATTCGCTTCCCAAGTTCCTAAGCTTGGCTCCCGGCGTGTCCACCGTTTCCGCCATCTCCTGCGTCATCAGCTAGGGTAGAAGTAGGGCGTTAGTCAACGCGCCCAGTAGGACTCCGAGTAGGGCTAGCACATGGGTTAGTGATAACATGCATACCGACAATAATATAATAAACATATGATGAATGCCATGCCATGGGTGCCTATGTCATGTGTCCCACCCATCCACCGTATCATCATAAAATATCGTATCCCCCTTGACGGCAAAGCCTCATCAAGGTGTCTCCATGTTTGCTTCTCGGTCGCCCCGACGGAGCATGGACTCCGGTTATAGCATAAGAGCTATCCCCATGTCTGATTCTCGGTCGCCCCGACGGAGCATGGACTCCGATTATAGCCCCTCGGCTATCCCCATGTTTGCTTCTCGGTCGCCCCGACGGAGCATGGACTCCGGTTTCATTATTTTCCCACCCATGCCATGCATGAGATGTAAGTGCATTATGCTATGTAATATACATATATATCTCATAAACTTAATATATCATACATAGCCATATAATGCATAACATTAAAAATATAAACCATAGTATGAATATATAATTCATAAATCAAAAACCCATCATAATACAAATCACATAATTATCAAAATAGATTAAAATAACCATCACATATCCACGGCTTACAAAGAGGTAGGAATCCCACCGAATATCGCTTAGCGTCCCGTTACGTTTCCGTTCGATAAACCGGCCGCCGATCGCGCACCGTTTTGCGACGTCCCGATACCATATTACACATTTACCGAATTAGTCCGTGTTTTATTTTATGATTAAATCCCTAACTGATAACAACCTTAGATCCCTAATTACGTTACACGTTTATCAAAATCAGTCCCTAACTTAGCCACATTTCCCATTGGTTTAACCATATGCATAATTCCCATTTTGCCCATTTTAAATATTCTGATTTGCGAGCCTAAAATGCAGCAACTATCCGTTTCATTATTCATTCATAATATATCCATTTTCATGTCCAACCACATAGGGTTCGGCCATGTACCAAGTCGAACCCATGGTTCTTCAAGGTGGCTACATATTACGGTTTTGCCACTCCTCTTCCATGCACATTTTAAATTCATATTTGACCCATAAGCTTGAGCCCATTTGTGATTCCTTAACCATGACATCATGTACCTAAAATCAGCCACCTATTTAATTAATTTTGAAAAACATTCAATCCCATATATCATTCCATATTTGGCCCAAGATGTGGCCCACAAAAAAAGGGGTCATGGGTTCGGCCATACAACATGGCCGAACCCATGATGTCCATTTTCCAATTTCTTGGGTCCATCTTGCCTCATTTAATCCTATCACAATTGAATTTAAATCATTCATTGAACTCCCCATTTTCATCTCATTTAAAGTATTACCTACTATACTTACAAATCCATTTAAATTTCTTTCATCCATCTCCATCATTTTCCATTCATTAAAATCACTAATCACCACCATAGGGTTCGGCCATTCACCATGGCCGAACCCATGGTTATGGCTCATCTTCATGGGTGCCATTTTAAGACCAATGTTTTATCCAAAAAAATCCATTTTTAAAATCAATAGCCTTCATTCATTTTGGCCCTTTAAAAACTTCCAAAATATTAACATATTAATCCATCATTTCCATCCTTTAAGCCCATTTAAAAAAAAATCACTTTTCAACACCATTAACCCTTCTCCATAATTTTAGACCTCAAACCCTAATTAAAAGTCATCCATCATTTACCATGGGGTTCGGCCATGCTACATGGCCGAACCCTATGGCCTATCAATCCATTAAAATTTTTATTTTTCCATGCTTAATCCATTCATTTTATTTTTCCTTAAACCGTCTCTTCCATCTCATCCATTTCTTATCCTACCGTTGGATGGATCTTAGATCCATGGCCCACAACATTTTTGGCCATATTTAGTCTAAGAAATGGATTCCATATCTTGTCTTAAAAAATATATATATAAACTTTTGTTTTAAGAATTCTTACCACCCGACGACTCCTCCGGTCCTTCTTTGCTTCTCCTCTTGCTCTCCTTAGCCTTTTCTTCTCTTCTTTTCCTTGATGTACGGTCAAGATGAGCTTGATCAAATGGTGAGGCCCTCTAAGCTTAGGGTCGGCCAAGATTGAGTGGGTTTGCTTGAGAGAGAGAGAGAGAGAGGAGGAGGGGATAGAAAATGTCTAGCTTCCTTGGTCTTGAAGTGATAATGGTTTGGCCAAGCTTAATCTTTCTTTCCTTCTCTTCTTCTTCTCTTCTAAATTTTTCTTTTCTTTTCTTATTTCCTCTTGGTGTAGGACGGTGGAGAGGTGGTGAGAATGAGAGAGTGAAATGAGAGGGATGAGATGGAAAACCCATCTCATTTCTTTGGTCTTACTTGGACCATGCTCCTCCATGATGGCCTCGCCAACCAAGCATGGGCTAGCTTGACTTTGGTGGTGGTGGTTGAGACATAACCACCACTAGCCAATGGTTTTGGTGTTTGAATTTGGTGGTTTGGTCTTCCCATGTTGACCCTTGACCAACACATGGCTAGGTATGGGTCACCATACTTTGGGTGGTGGTGGTTGAGATGAAACCACCACCCAAGACCATGGTATTTTTTTCTTGTTTTTCTTAGGCGGTTTCAATGAGATGAAACCACCATTGACATGTCCCCTTTGACTTGTTTATGTTGACCCTAATCGACCAACCTAATTAATTAATTTAAATCCTCACTTAGGTTAATTAATTCCCATCCAATTTAATTTCATAAAATTTATCTATCTAAGAAATCCACCCATGGTTGACCAAGTCAACCATGGTGGACGGCCCCCACCAACCTTACCCTACCCGCCACCTCACTTGATGAGGTGGGGTGGGTCCCACTCGACTATGTCACTTAAAATTCATTAATCTTAACTTAGATAATTTTACAATCATTTAATCAATTTAATTTACCTTAAACCACCTTAGTCCTCTTAAATTTATCCATGGTTGACCAAGTCAACCATGATGGTTGGCCCCACCTTTGCCTTGGTCCACACGCCACCTCACTTGGTGAGGTGGGGGTGGGCCCCACTTGGTCATGCCATTTCATTTCATTACTAACTTAGAGGGTTTAATTCCAATTCACCCTTTTTAAATTAATTGGCCCACCATTGGGCCCATGGCCCAACCAAATTATTTTCTACCCCTTTACCTTAGAGTTTGGACCAATTTTGATCCATTGGGTCCCACATGGTGAACGGGCCTACTTTGACCATCGTTGACCCTTCCGACAAATTCCATTCACTCTATGGTCCATTGGGTCCTTCTTGGGCCTTTGTCCCAAAATTTGATCCATTTGACATTCCATCACATCAAAATTCAAATTAAAGTAAATAAATGCCAAATATATATTGGTTTAAAATTTCGGGCTATTACATGTTCGGCGGTTAACACTGAATTAGCTGGACTCAGATTTGAGTTCAATTATCTGGTGCTTGACATGTCTGAGTATGATATTATATTCGGCATGGATTGGTAGGCTAAGTTTCATGCCAACATCGACTGTTATCACCGAAGAGTGACATTTAAGTCAACCGAGAGCAAGCAATTCGTAGTCCGTGCAGATAAACAAGGTGGATTGCAGGAAGGGTTAAACCACGTGGTATTGAATAATATCACCATAAATAAAGCTCCAGTTACTGAACTTCCGGCAATTGTACAAGAATTTGTGGATGTATTTCCAAAGGAACTCCCGGGTTTACCGCCTATGCGGGAGATTAACTTCGAGATCAAGTTGTACCCTGGCACAGCACCAGTGTCGTTACCACACTATCGAATGGCACCAGCAGAGATGTCGGAGCTAAAGAAGCAGATTGATGAACTGTTTAGGCTGGGTTGCATCCGGAACAGTACCTCATCATGGGGAGCATCAGTGTTGTTTGTGAAGAAGAAGGATGGTTCACTTCAGATGTGCGTGGACTACCGGAAGCTGAATCAGTTAACAGTCCGAAACAAGTACCCTCTACCCAGGATCGATGATTCATTCATCAATTGAAAGGTTCCAGCCATTTTTCAAAATTGATTTGATGTCTAATTATCATCAAATACGGGTTAGGGAGGAAGATATAGAGAAGACCGCTTTCGGGACGCGGTATGGACTATACGAGTTTGTAGTCATGCCATTTGGACTCACACATGCACCGGCGGTGTTCATGGATTTAATGAACAGAATCTTCTGTCCGTATTTGGACCAGTTTGTAATCGTATTCATTGACGATATCCTGATCTATTCTAAGAGTCAGGAGGAACATGCAGAGCACTTACGGATAGTTTTGAATACTTTGAGGCAGCATAAGCTGTATGCCAAGGCCAGTAAATGTGAATTCTGGCTATCCGAGGTCAATTTCTTGGGACATGTTATATCTGAGGGAGGTATAACCGTGGATCCGGCTAAGGTGGCATCAGTGAAAGATTGGAAAGCGCCGAAGAATGTAACTGAAATTCGTAGCTTGTTGGGATTGGCTAGGTATTATAGAAGATTTATCATGGATTTTGCAAAAATAGCATCTCCATTGACTCGAATCACACAAAAAGGAGTCAAGTACGAGTGGACAGATCTATGTAATCAAAGGTTTGAAGAGCTGAAGATAAGATTTACCACTGCCCCTATTTTAGTTTTGCCGGTAAGTGGCAAGTGTTACGAGGTATATTGCGATGCCTCGGGAGAGGGACTGGGTTGTACACTCAGTCAGAGTAATTGGGTGGTGGCGTATGGTTCAAGGCAGTTAAAAATACATGAATGTCTTTACCCCACACATGATTTGAATTAGCTGCAGTGGTTTTCGCCCTCAAGAATTGGAGACACTACCTCTACGGCGAGAAATTTGAGGTATTTTCTGATCATAAGAGCTTAAAATATCTTTTTGATCAGAAGGAACTCAACCTCAGGCAACGAAGATGGATGGAGTATCTGGCGGATTATGAGTTTGCGCTTAGATATCATCCAAGTAAGGCAAACAAGGTAGCGGATGCCCTCAGCCGTATACCACATGCATCCGTGGCATGTTTGATCAGATCGGAATGGGAGATGTTAAATACCATCCGAGAATTTAAACTCTACTACAACAACCGTGGGACCATATACAATCTGGTTATACAATCCAACATAGTCACCAAGATTGAACAAGAACAACGTATGGATCCGGAAGTGGAGGACATATGGTCCAAGATGTCTACTGGCACCGTTGTGCCGGAATGGGAATTAAGACCAGGACAGGGTCTTTTATTCCGGGGAAGAACATATGTGCCAAAGATTTGCAGGAAAGAGCTACTGATTGAGGCACATCAGTCCAAGCTCTCTTTCCATCTGGGCAGCACCAAAATGTACCATGATCTAAAGAGGCATTATTGGTGGCATGGACTAAAAAGGGATGTGGCGGAATTCGTGGCACATTGTCTAACTTGTCAGCAAGTTAAGACTGAACACCAAAAGCCACCAGGGTTACTCAAACCTTTAGCAGTGCCAGAATGGAAATGGGAACACATTTCCATGGACTTTGTATCGGGGTTGCCGAGGTCTTCAAAGGGCAATGACGCCATATGGGTCGTAGTCGACCGGCTGACCAAGTCCGCACATTTCATTCCTATCAAGATGACAGATTCATCTGAGACGTTGGGTCGGCGGTATATTAAAGAGATCATTCGGCTACATGGCATTCCTCGAACAATAGTATCGGACAGAGATGGCTGTTTTACCAGCAGAGTATGGCAAAGAATTCAGTCAGCCATGGGGGCAGATTTATTGACTAGCACCGCTTTCCATCCACAGACTGATGGTCAGTCAGAAAGGACAATACAAACCTTGGAAGACATGTTGAGAGCATGCATGTTAGATTTCAAGGGTGGATGGGAGGACCACTTATCACTGATGGAGTTCTCATATAATAACAGCTATCAAGCAAGCCTTCAGATCGCTCCATACGAGGCCTTATATGGTAGAGCGTGTAGGTCACCGGTATGTTGGACAGAGGCTGGAGAGCCTGCATTGATTGGACCGGAACTAGTCGTAGAGACTACCGCACAGATTAAGCTGATATGTCAACACTTATTGACTGCACAGAGTCGGCAGAAGAGTTATGCTGATAAAAGGAGACGGTTTCTGGAATTTGAAGTGGGAGACATGGTATTTTTAAAGGTCTAGCCACGGAAAGGACACATGTGGTTTGGCAAGAAAGGAAAACTGTCACCAAGATATGTGGGACCGTTTTCCATCATAAGAAGGATGGGGGATGTAAATTACCAGTTAGCACTCCCTTCGCAGTTAGCAGCTCTACATAATGTGTTTCATGTATCAATGCTAAGAAAGTATAATCCAGATCCGTCCCATGTTTTGAATGTTCAGGATATTGAAGTGCAGAGCGACGTGACGTACGTCGAGAAGCCGGTCAGGATAGTGGAGACCGAACAAAGGTTGTTGCGAAACAGAGCGATTCAGTTCGTAAAAGTGGTATGGGACCGACATGGTGATGAAGAGGCCACATGGGAACTTGAATCGGAGATGAGAACAGCTCACCCCGAATTATTTACGTAATTTAATTTGAGAACCCTACTTCACTCGATTTTCGGGACGAAAATTTTAAAAAAGAGGGTTATATTGTGTCACCCCGATTTCTCAATGAAGTGGATAATTATGAAAATGCCCCTGATTTGTCAAATTAATTATTTGTGATGTCAAATAAGGAAATGGTGGGGCCCATTGCTCGAATTAAAATCATATGAGCACATTATAAAGGTCAAGTTTGATTGGATGGGTAATGAACATCAATTGGGTCGAAAATGGCTAAATGGGTCAAATGGCCCAATTGGACCCAATGGGTCAAAATGGATGATTTGACCATTGTGTAAGCTCAAATTAAATGGGGTCAAGCTGAACTGGTTGGAAATCAGGTATAGAAAAAATGGGTAGGCTTGAAACACAAGTGAAAACCAATTAGAAATGGCAAAATCAGCCCATGAATGGGTCATATTGTCAAAACGGGTCAACGGGCTGATTGGGGACCCAATGGGTCGGGTTGATTAGCGTGACCACGGATGACCATGTGGGCCCTCAATTGAACTCAAGAATGAGTTAGTTCAGCTTGAGTTGGAATGTTTTGAGGTGAGTTTGATTTAAGAAAAGAGTTGACTCAAATATGGAGCATTAAATGTGATGAGTTGGATGAGTTGGTTTAGAATAAAAATATCATGAGTTAAGTGAGTCAAGAGGAGATGGAAATGAGTTGTAATCTCACACAACACTTGATCAGAATCAATCTCAGCCGTTGGTATGAAGAGGTGCCTTGGCAAAGCCAAGGGACACCAAGCTTGGGCGGCGCCAATCCATTGAATGGATGCATTGTTTCATTTCCAATGGGTGCAATGTTTGGCACCAAGGGGTGTCTTGGTTGACACCAAAATCTCTTCGTTTTTGGCAAGAGTAAAGAGGGAGGATGAATGGGAGTTGGGGGCTGAAACTATAAAAGGAGAATGTTACCATTCTTGGCCTTTTTTGTCATTGCGAATCCAAGAAATTCCCCTCTCTCTCTCCCTCTCTTCTAGTTCGTTTTCTTGGCTGAACAGCAGAGGTTTTGGCACCAATTAATCAAGCATAAACCAGCAAGGAATTAAGGAAGAAAGGAAGAAATAAAAGGAAGAAGGCAAGGATCTTAGGCAAAGGAGGTTTGGTAAGTATTTATGTGTTATTTTGGTTTAATAACATGGAACAAATGGGGTATGTGTTGGGCCATGGTTATGGCTGAATACACCAAGGTTTTAACCTTGATTAATAGAGGTTTTAAAATGGTAAAGATGACCACTGGGTTCGGCCACCATGGAGGGCCGAACCCCATGTAAAAGATGAGTTGGTTTTCATGTTTTGAAACATGGAAACCATGGAGTTTTTGTGGACTGTTTTTGAGTTTTATTTGAGATTCAAATGCATGTTTTAAAGAGGGTTACAAACATGGATCTGAATGACATAAGGACTGAAGTTAGCATGGGTCTAAACAGTGGATTATGAATTGGACCATTAGGATCGGCCATCTTGGATGGCCGAATCCCATGAAGTATGATGGTCATTTAGACAAAGAGATGAACTTATTTGAATGGTTTTTGAGAGGTAAAAATACAGCAATGTTATACTGATATTATATGTTTAAATGACACCTAAAACATGTTTGAAAGACCAAAACATGGACATAGGGTTCGACCACCTTGGATGGCCGAGCCCCATGTAAGTAATTGATGATTTTGGTGAGTTAAAAACCATATAAAGTTATGGTGTTCTTATGGCAATTAATGGAATAACATGTTTACTGTTTTGGTGGAGTATTATGCGGCTGAACCATGTATAGTTCATGATTGAGTTAGCATGATTAAACCATGAGTAATCATGGTGATTATTGGATCAAGTGAACCCTAGGGTTCGGCCATGAGTATGGCCGAACCCCATGGGGCTGTTTTGAGATAAATGGACTATTTTGGATGGGAGGTTATGTTTGTTTTAATTAAGGAATCATACATGATAAGTTATGGACTATGTGTAGGAAAATAATCAACCATTGATGATGATGGATTATGGGATGAAAATCTATAGGATGTGGTTCGGCCATGTAGTATGGCCGAACCCCATCAACAATTATTTGATGGAATGGGTTAAGTAATTAAGAGTTGATTAAATGAAAAAGGAAGTTAAATCCTAACTCCGTGATGTTCGACCATAGGTATGGCCGAACCCCATAAGATGGAATATGGAATTTGGACTTGATAAGAAATCAAATGGTTACAATATTAACTTGTCGTTGTATAAACAAGGAAGCGGAAGTTGAACGGCGTACAAGTGTGATCCAGTGAAAAAGAACAAACACCGAAGCTAATCTTCGGTAGGTTTCCTACCTACTTGTAACCACATTTACACCTGTTTTCATGAATGGTTTTTTGAGATATTGACATACTATTACTTACCATATTTTGAATGATGAATTATGCATTTACAACTGACATACAAAGCATTAGCATCTCATGCATGGACATGGGATGATGACTGAGGTTCTACAGTGTTGCAATTATGAATTACGTCCCTCTTAGGCGATGAGAGTCCCGTCAGGAGGAGTAACATGATGATCATAGTCACATTGGTCTCCTTGGGCGATGAGAGTCCTGCCAGGAGGACTAATATGTGATATGAATCAACTCAATGATAAAGAGTCTTTCCACAGGTAACGAGGTTTATTGTGGATTACCTTGTCATGTGAGACCCAGATGGAAGTGTTTTGTGATCTACCTTGACGGTGAGAGTCCCGTCAAGTGATGACTATGTATGTGTGATGGGGAGGGGCTCATTACAATTGCATACATACATAGCATGGTTTTATATGTTTTCATGATCATGTAATATGATATATATGCATGTTTTATATGCTAACATGTGGTAGCCCTGATTTGGGAAACTACTGGGTGCGTTGATCTAACGCCCTAATTCTATCCTTAGAGGAGAATGCAGGTAAAAGGAAAGGGAAAGAGAAGGTCGATGACCGGGAGGGGAGCCAATCCTAAGCGCTTGAATGTTGAACTGGACTTCTTTATTACTGTCATTTGAATTATAGATTGTGGACATGTAATAAGTTATTACTTTGGTATGGTTTGATTAGGTTATTAACTATGGATGGCTGTTTATCTTAATTATCAATTGAGACTGTTACTTGCTATCTAGTCATTCTATTCCGCAAATAGTCTAGTTTATTCTGCAAGTTGTTGTTAGTTCCATGTGTGGTTTATTATCATGGTCTAGTCCATGTACACATGGGTGGCCAGTTAAGGTTCAGACTTGAGTAGTCTGAACTTAACTCTCGTCGTGGCGCCCCCGCTCTCTTCCACTCTATGTTTCTTTCAAAAGAAATTTTCAGACTCTGATTTTCGGAAGGGTAAGAAAAGGGCGGGGCGTTACAATACATTTGTTAACCAGCATTCCGGTAATCCATTACATCTTTCACAAGTGGCCATAATATTATACAACTTGTCGTGGTCCACACCACTTAATTACATCAAAATCACTCATATCAACCTATGAGTTTAATTCTCGGAGAATTTATTCTGTCTCATGTTATCTCTTTTTCTCGTGAGCCCATTTACGATCTCATGTAGATCAATGTACTTTATTTCATTTTACCTGCTACCAAGATATTTTCCATACGTACTCGCTCAATACGTTCATTCGTCTACTCTCTGTGCGAGGTTAGTGATGACCTTGCCCCTCATTGAAAATTTGTTAGTGAGGTAGACTGCCAATGCGAGCCTTTACTCAAGGCTTTCGCTGATTCCATTTCAACTAGCTTTCTACCTGCACTCTCCTAGAACTCCATCGGCTAACTACAGAGTCAGCTGGCCAGTCTAACTCGACAGTCGCCCATAGCTTCCCATTCGAGTTTCACTAGACTCTTATCTTTTCCACTAAGTATATCTCCAAAATTAAGCATATCTTCATTTGCCCATAAGTCACTATGTGACTAACACCTTTTGTTCAAAACTTCTATGATACCAAGTATCTCTCAACACTAACTTTCTTGTGATACAAGTCGTAATACGACTAACACCTTTTTCTTATAACGTGGGATGTAGATCGAAACATGTCCCAATCATTAGAACAATACGTCATCTATGGGACTAACAGGTCCATCACACTACCAACATGTCTACCATGGTACTGATACCCGGCATCAATCCAAACCACCATGGGAACCATCATCCACGGTTATACACATCCATCCCTGGTATCACTCTATCAGTGAGTATCATCCATCCACAATTAATAACCATCCATGAATATAATCCTTCCATGGGCATAATCCATCTTTGGGAATAATTAATGCAGGGCACATCATCTACCATGAGATATTCTATCCGTAAGAACAACACTCGAATGAATCACTCCGTGACTGTGACAACAATATCAACTCATAAATATACTCCAACCCCTAGCAAGACTTAGGGCCCATGACTTACTAAGCGGAAGACCAACGCCCCACGTGATCAAGTCTACCTCGCCTTGCATCCCTTCACCCCAAGGGTGATTCAGTCAAGCTCTAAGGAGGTCGAACCGCGTCTAACGAAGCTAGCACCACCCCCATGGAGTAAAATAGTATGTAGCTCTGCGCATCAATGCACATCAAGTGTGCGAAATAGCCGTGAGAGTACCCTCCAGCGTGTAGCATGTGAGGGACCCACTCCTCAACGGCAACCCTACGGGACCAAGTCTCCATATGTTCATATCGAGGCTCCCACGGTCTCATGACTACTCTAGGCCTTACTCATGGAATCTATATACTTATCTTATCATTTTAACTACACAACGGTGAGACGCATTGATCTACTAATCGGACAGTCTCCTTTTTCCAACGGACTAAGGCATAACGTTATCAATATCAGGTGAGGGACATACCCATACCATGTCTCAATCATCAATATCACGTGAGGGACGCACCCATACCACGTCTCAAAATAATCAAGTGACCTCATCACATACATCTCAGTGCCAATGTCCTCATAAACTCTTAAGGTTGCATACTTTCTTAAAAATCATTCAAACTTCCATCACAATACAAGGGTTGGTAAGGTTAGAAAAAAAAAACCTTCAAAGAACAAAACGTACTTACAACTCTTACAAAATCTCCCCTTTCCCCGACATTTTCTTACGATTTCTTAGCCTAACCTTCCGTAGAAGACCCTGCATCATCACCAAAATCGAAGAAGTTGTCATGGCATGTCGTCGACGTGTGCCCCAACACTGCACAAGTCAGACAGGGTATTATTCCCCGGTCCCCCAATGTAAGGACAGTTAGTCCTCTCCTTCCCGTGTCCATGAAGTCCACAAACAGGGCAAATAACCTTAAGGGGGTAGGGGCAGAAAGTATAGTTGTGCCCCTCCTGGCTGCACAATTCTCACATATACTCGGGAGAGCCTATCTCCCCTACGGATTCTCCTATCATTGGGATATCTCCCATATTCTCTTCTCGGGTGATCCTACTTGGACGTCTACGTTAACTCCCACAGTGCGGTCTGGCCTGCTAGAGTTGTTGGAAGAAGAAAGTAGATCTATAGGACAGATAGGGGTTCCTCAATCCCACAACTCTGTATACTTTATGTTACTCGACATATCTGTATCACAACAACAGAAGCATATCAATGACAACCGCAGTTCTAATCAAACTAATTTTTGTTTTGGAGAATTTCCCTATGTATCACATAATTTTGCTTATTTTGGGGAAAATCTTGATGTTCCTTGTTTTGGGGAAATTGCCAAATCAGCATTTTGTATTTCTCATTTTTAAGGAAACTTCCTAAGTATCAAGTGTTGTTTCTCAATTTGGGGAAAAAAATTTGGACGTTTCTTATTTTCGGGGAAATATGTCCTATTTTGTTATGTTTGATAAATCCATATTTATAGTGATTGTCCTTCCCTTGTTGTTATTCCTTTTTCATCAATTGTTGCTCTTAGATTGAATGCTTCAGTCTGAGTCTAATCATAGTAAATTAATCCGGCCCCCGTGCAGTGGACTCCAAAGAGTCAGTCAGTTGGGATTCTTATCTTATTAGTGAGACATGATACAGTCTTAATCTTACTTTGAAAGATTTTTCCGTCCCGTTTCGCTCTAATACCAACTGTGACGCCCTGCCCATTTTCACTCGCCGAAAATCAGAGTTTTTTTTTTTTAATAAAAGAGTGAGAGAGAGCGGGGACATCACAACGTGAGCTAAGTCCGAGCTTTCAAAGCCCGACCCTTAACTGGCCAACCATGTGTGTGCGTGGATAAGTCCACTAAAACATTTCACACGCGATACTACAACTTGTGGAATACCCATTGCGGAAATAACATTGGATTACAACATTTACTTAGCAAGGAAAGCAATCAATACAGATTTACTTAATCCAGATTAATCATCATTCGATCCATAGCAAATAGTCTAAGCTATTACATTCCCAAATACTAGCTACTCAAATTACATTGTCCATGAATAAACTTAAATAAAATGAAACTAAATTATCCAAGTTCCTAAGCTTGGTTCCGATCGCATCCTTCGTTCCGTCCATTTCCTGTGTCATCATCTAAGGTAGAAGTAGGGCGTTAGACAAAGTGCCCAGTAGGTACTCCGAGTAGGGTCAGCACATGGATTTGTATAAACAAAATCACGTAGATATAATAATATCAAAACCATGCAAGTAAATGCCATGCCATGGGTGTCATATGTCATAAGTCCCACCCATCATCTATATCACAATCACATAGTATCCTTTTGATGGAAAATCCTCATCAAGGTATCCCCACGAATGCCTTACGGACCCCGACGAAGCGTGGATCTCCGGTTACAAATCAATCATACATCCCTCTTGATGGATAATGCACATCAAAGTATCCCCACGATTGCCTTACGGATGCCCTGACGGAGCGCGGATCTCCGGTTACAAATTAATCATACATCCCTCTTGATGGATAATGCACATCAAGGTACCCCACGAATGCCTTACGGACGGGCCGACAGAGCGTGGATCTCTGGTTACATTTGATCCCTCCCATGCCATGCATGAGATGCAAATGCCAACATGCTATGTAATAATAAACATCATAGCATTTAAAATTCCATAATTTTGACATATCATTTGATACCAAAATAACTCATCAAAACATGAATTATAATCATCATATATACATATTCCATGGTTTTCAATAACGTAGGAATCCTACCAACGTTCAATTATCGGGTCCTTGTGTTTCCATCCAAAAATCGATCACCAATCACGTCAAGCCAATCGTACACCGTTTGTGAAATCCCATTACCTTATTACATTTAACACATACATACATTAATTTGGTGATCCATTTAATTCCATAAAATAACCAAATTAATTATTCAAATTGATTTAAACCATTCCCTTTCCAATTTAACCTAACCAGTTGGAAAATCATATAAATATTTCATTTCTAAAATCAACCGGTTACCCGCTGTCCACTACCCACTGTCCACCAAAGCTCACTTGTGGGGACTGTAACGCCCCGCCCTTTTTCACTCGCCGAAAATCAAAGACTATATTTTTTTAAAAAAAAAATAAAGAGTGAAAGAGAGCGGGAACGTCACGACGCGAGCTAAGCCCGAGCTTCCAAAGCCCGACCCTTAACTGGCCAACCATGTGTGTGCGTGGACAAGTCCACTAAAACATTTTACACGTGATACTACGACTTGCGGAATACCCATTGCAGAAATAACATCGGATTACAACATTTACTTAGCAAGGAAGGCAATCAATATAAATTAACTTAATCCAAATTAATCATCATTCAATCCGTAGCAAATAGTCTAAGTTATTACATTCCCAAATACTAGCTACTCAAATTACATTGTCCATGAATAAACTTAAATAAAGTGAAGCTAAATTATCCAAGCTCTAAGCTTGGTTCCGATCGCGTCCTTCGTTTCGTCCATTTCCTGTGTCATCATCTAAGGTAGAAGTAGGGTGTTAGACAACGCGTCCAGTAGGTACTCCGAGTAGGGTCAACAAATGGATTAGTATGAAAATCACGTAGATAACATAACATCCTAACCATGCAAGTCAATGCCATGCCATGGGTGTCATATGCCATGACTCCCATCCATCATCTATATCACAATCACATAGTATCCTCTTGATGGAAACTCCTCATCAAGGTATCCCCACGAATGCCTTATCGGTCGCCCCAAACAGAGCGTGGACTCCAGTTACATTACAACATAGTATTCCTCTTGATGGAAAATCCTCATCAAGGTATCCCCACAAATGCCTTATCGGTCGCCCCCAACGGAGCGTGGACTCTGGTTACAATTCAATCATACATCCCTTGGAATCAGTGTAGATTCCTCCCCATGATTGTTTTTCGGTCCCACCGAACGAAGAGTGGACTCCGTTTACATCTCAATCATCGTAACCCGGAATCATTGTGGATTCCTCCTCACGATTGTTTTATCCGAAACCGAATGGAAGTGTGGACTCCCCTCATTTGAGCCCTCCCATGCCATGCATGAAATGCAAATGCCAACATGCTATGTAATAATAAACATCATTGCATTTAAAATTCCGTAATTGAAACATATCATTTGATACCAAAATAACTCATCAAAACATGAATTAAAATCATCATATATACATATTCCATGGTTTTCAATAAGGTAGGAATCCTACCAACGTTCAATTATCGGGTCCTTGTGTTTCAGTCCAAAAATCGATCACCAATCGTATCAAGCCGATCGTTCACCGTTTGTGAAATCCGTTACCTTATTACATTTAATATATACATACATCAATTTGGTGATCCATTTAATTCCATAAAATAACCAATTTAATTATTCCAATTGATTTAAACCATTCCCTTCATCCTTCCAATTTAACCTAACCATTTGGAAAATCATATAAATATTTCATTTATAAAATCAGCCGGTTACCCGCTGTCCACTACCTACTGTCCATTGTCCACTACCCACTGTCCACTGTCCAGTACCCACTATCCACTGTCCACTTTCCACCAAAGCTTACTTGTGGGGTTCAGCCATACAACATGGCTGAACCTCACTCTTTGGTTTTGACCCCCTTTTTAACCCTTGTTTTATTTTACACAACATGGTTCCAACACAATTCATTCTTTGATTTATTAATCCCATCACTTAAGTTAATCATTTAACATGATAAAAACAACACCTAAATCCATCAAATATTATCCATGGGGTTCGGCCATACAACATGGCCGAACCCATGGTTCTTTCATTCCATCTTCTTTAACCCTCATTTTCTTAACTTGGTCATTCAATCACTTATCATCTATAGATCTACCAAAATGACTCATCAAAATAATTCATGGGGTTCGGCCATGTGGTCCTTTGTTTCCATTTTCCCATGGTCTAACCATCTTTAAAACCATCAACATTTCTCCATGGGGTACATCATACACCCGTGTCCATGAGAAAAGTCCTTCATGGGGGCCGAACCCATGGTTCCGCCATACAACATGGCCGAACCCATGGTTCCTTATTTTATTACTTCCCATCTTAAATATCACATGTCCATGATTTGATCATTTGATGGGGTTCGGCCATACATCATGGCCGAACCTCATCCAATCCCTTTTGAGTTCTCAATGATCTTTATACATAACAATCTAGGGTTTTGTCCACTTTTCCATCTCATTCCATGGATGGATTTTGAATCCATGGCCCATAACATTTTTGGCCAACCATTTCCAACCTATATGGAATGTTCTTAATCTCTTTTTACTTAATAAAATCTTGACACGTACCACTTACCAATTCTCGACTCCTCCGATCGTCTTTCGTTCCTTGGTCTTTTCTTTCTCCTCCTTGATCTTCTTTCGTTCCTTAGTCTTTACTTTCTTCCTCCTTGATCTTCTGCCAAAGAATGGTGCTTGATTAAGATGAAAATCCTAAGAGTGGTTCGACCAAGGAAGAGGTTTGAGAGAGGGAGAGGATTTGAGAATGGAAAACCTTAAGTCTTTTCCTTGTCTTGTGAGAGATCGGCCCAAAGAGTGAGAGGGAGAGGAGTTGAGATAGAAATCTCTATATCTTTCTTGTCTTAGTGAGAGGATCGGCCAAGGGAAGTTTGAGAGCACAATTTCTTTGTTCCAATAAGATCCAATCAGCCAAAGGTGTGGTGTCTCTTGGGTTATGCCCCTTTGTAACAACCAAAACCTTTCACCTCCCACATTAATGTTTCCTTTGGGGTTTCATCCCATGAGATGAAACTCCCTAACCATGTGCCCCTTGGGTTTTCATCATGAGATGGAAACCCTCCATCCCCCCAATGTGTATCCATGGGTTTCATCTCATGAGATGAAACCCTCCACCTTCCCAACTTGTGCATTCAAGATGGAAACCCTCCCATCTTAACTATTGACCAACGAAGGTGTCCTTTGGTCTTCACCATGGCATCCATTCACCTCCAACATGTACACCTTGATTGTGCCTTTTGGACTTCCTCCTTTGAGATGGAAACCCTCCATCTTCCCACTCCACTCATTTCAATTCAACTCAACTCAACCTAAATGAACTCATTTTCCAATTCAAGCACTTGAACTCACATTAATAAATTCTCAACTCATGTGAATTCACTTTACAAGTCAAGCATTATTTATCCCACTTGAACTCATTCATCAACTCAACTCTATTGAACTCACCCATGGTTGACCAAGTCAATATGGCTTAGCCGACTATGAATCATATGGTATTTAGGGTCCCACTTAGCCATTCATTTACATGCCACCTCACTTGATGAGGTGGATCTGAGGTCTTTTATCTTAATTGGTTATTAGACCCAATTATCAAACCTTACCCATTTACTTCTAATTAGCTCATCTATGACCCATTGGGTCCCAAGTGGGTATTTGACCCAAATTGACCATCTTGACCCAATTAAATCACACTTATCCACTTATTTTCATTCAAACTTTATCCATGACCCATCGGGTCTTAATTGATCCAATTAAATATATTCTAACCGTATCCACTATTTATTGGATCTTAATTGGTCCATTGACCCAGTTAAGTTAATCCTCTACTCAATTACATTCCAAGCCCATTTACCTCGACTCATCTTAATAAATTAATCACCCTTTAATTTCACTCTGAAGAGGGAAGTTCCTTTATTTCCTGGGTTAAGATCTAGGGGTGTTACACCTCACACATGGCACACACCACCCTCTCCAACGGTTTTGTGGCTAGTGGTTTCCATGAGATGGAACCCTCCACCTACCTTTGACTCATTAAGTGGATGCATGCCTCACACATGGCACACACCACCCTCTCCAATGTTTTTGTGGCTAGTGGTTTCCATGAGATGGAAACCCTCCACCTCCCTTTGACTGACTCCATCTTTTCATCTTCCATTTGACTCACCCCCATTTGACTCACTCCATTTAAATGAAACTCAACTCCTAACTCAAGCATTTGAATTTATTTCCATCTAACTTAGATGATTTAAGTAAATAATTTAATTCAACTCCCTTCATTTGATCCTCTTTAATTCACCCATGAACTCACCCATGGTTGACCAAGTCAACCATGGTTGCCGGCCCCACATGTGCCTTAGTCCACACACCACCTCACTTGATGAGGTGGACTTGGGTCCCACTTAGCTATGCCACTTTGATAATTCCTCATACACTTGCCACCTCACTTGATGAGGTGGACCCCATGCCTTTGATCTTAATTGGGTCCATGACCCGATTAAATCCATTCCTTACCCATTTACCCTAATCATCAATTCACCTTGACCCATTGGGTCCCAATTGGGCATTTGACCCAATTGACCAACATTGACCCAATTAAATAGAATTAATCCTATCCATGGTCCATTGGGCCATACTTGGGCCATTGTCCCACTTCTTATCCATTTAATATCCATTCCATCTATGAATCTTAAATTTTTAACAATTGAAATAACTAATAGCTAATATATTTATTGCATTGAAAATCTGAGCTATTGCAATATTACCCTCTTTTGAAATTTTCGTCCCCAAAATCAAGCGAAGTAGGGTTTTAAACAACTTATACAAAAAGCTCAGGATGAGCTGCTCTCATTTCTGATCAAGTTCCCAGATTGTCTCCTCATTACCATGTCGATCCCATACCACCTTGACGAACTGAATGGCTCGCTTCCGTAGTACTCTTTGTTCCTTCCCGATCACTCTGATCGGCTTCTCCACATAAGTTACATCGCTTTGCACATCAACATCTTGCACGTTCAACACGTGTGAAGGATCAGGGTTGTATTTCCTCAAATAGAAACATGGATTACGTCGTGCACAAATGACAACTGTGGAGGAAGTGCCAATTGATAAGTCACTTCCCCCACCCTCTTTTGGATTAGAAATGGTCTCACAAATCTAGGCGACAACTTCCTTTTCCTTCCAAATCTCATATGTCCCTTTCGTGGCGAGACCTTTTAAAAATACTAAGTCTCCCACTTCAAACTCAAGGAATCTCCTTATCTTGTCCGCATAGCTCTTCTGCAGCTCTGAGGCACATATGTCCTGCCTCGGAGTAAAAGACCTTGTCCCGGTCGCAATTCCTATTCCGGTACATCCTCACCAGTACACATTTTAGTCCATATCTCTTCTACTTCCGGATCTGTCCCTTGTTCCTGTTCAATCTTGGAAAAGTCCATAATAAACTTCCTATAATAACTAGCCAATCCCAGAAAGCTGCGGATTTCGGTCACATTCCTTGGAGTTTTCCAGTCTCTAACTGCCGCCACTTTAATCGGGTCCACGGCTATTACTTCCATTGATGTGACATGTCCTAAGAAATTGGCCTCAGATAGCCAGAACTCGCATTTGTTTTCGTTGGCATATAATTGATTTTTCTTCTGGGGATCCAAGGCTATCCTTAGATGTTCTGCATGTTCCTCACGATGGTGGGAATAAATTGGGTTATTGTCAATGAAAACGATTACAAGCTTGTCCAAATAAGGACGAAAAATTTTGTTCATCAGATCCATGAATATAACCCCCCTATGGGTATAATCCATTCATGGGCATAACTAATACCTTCGTAGGACTAATATGTCTATTGTATGGTAGCAGGTCCACCATACGACCAATGCGTCGACTGTGGAATCAAAATGTCTATCATAAGACTAATATGTCAACTTATGGGACCAAAATGTCCCTCACAGTACCAATGCGTCTTACCATAATGCCAATATCCGGCATCAACCCAGACCACCATTGAAACTCTCATCCATGGAAAGACGATATCTATCCATCGAACTGTCATATCTACCATGGGACCACTGTACTATCGTGGGATCGATATACCTACTAATTATCATCATCGTCTACCAATAGGGGATATACCATAGTAGGTGCAGTGGACATTTGTTGTACTTAAAGTGCTAGTAACAGATGTGAAGCCAGTAGATCAAATAACGCATAGGCATATGAACTACAAACTACTGCCATACCTTGAATCACCAAATGATCCACTGTCTCTGGAGGAGAAACCAAAGTATTCAGTCATCCAGATCCTGTCAGAGTAGGTGCCCGTCCTGTCTGGTCATGTGCTCTAAATCCTTGTGACTGAGCTGGTCGAGCTGGACGATGGAAAGAACCCATAAAGTGAGAAGATCTAATCGTTCTGTGGAAACTTTCTTTTGAAATGGCCCTACTGGCACACTGAAAACAGGTGCTCACACCTCGAGGAATCTGAGAGACGGATCCTAATGTGGAGGGATGATTGGAATGAAAACTTCTAGTGGAACCAGTAGAGGCTAAAGGTCTCCCAAAGTTGGGTTTGAATCTCTTGTGATGGCGAAAAGTATTTCCCCCACCCTAACCTCTTCGGTCCTGTGTTCCATTGGGGGTTGTGTCTCCATTTCTGTTCAAGAGTTACTGTAGAACGAAAGTGACTACTGCTTGTACTAGGTTCTTTAGTTTAGGAGGTACTTCAGGAATGTTTTCACTGCCTGACTCTCTCTGTTATGTTATACTTCTTGATGTTGGTTTTGCCGTGTACGTCTTCTTTTCGGAGGCATTTTCCTATGTCATCGACACATTGATCGACTTAGTTTCTCATCAGAATCTATGTCCACATACTTGGGGAAATTGCCTAATCATCATCTTGTATTTCTTGTTTTGGGGAGTTTTCCTATGTATCACATAATATCTCTTGTTTGGGGAACTTTCCTATATATCACATAATGTCTCTTGTTTGGAGAACTTTCTTGTGTATCACGCAATGTCTCTTGTTTGGGGAAATCTTGATGTTTCTTGTTCCGGGGAAATATTGTAACACCCCAATTTCTCAATGAAATGGATAATTACGAAAATGCCCCTGGGTTGGTAAATTTATTAATTATGATGTTAAATGAGAAAATAGTGGGGCCCATTGCTCAAACTAAGATCCTATGAACATATTATAAGGGTCAAATTATAATGGATGGGTAATGTACATCAAATTGGGTCAAAAATTCTCAATAAAGATGAATATTTATGAAAATGCCACTAGATTGGTAAATTTGATAAATGTGATTGCAAATGAGGAAATGGTGGGGCCCATTGTTCAAATTAAGATCATATGAACATATTATAATGGCCAATTTATCATGAATGGGTAATGAACATCAAATTGCGTCAATATGGTTAATTGAGTCAAAGGACCCAATTGGACCCAATCGGTCAAATGGAGTTATTAGACCATTGGGTGAGCCCAAATTTAATGGGGTTAAGCTAAATTGATTGGAAATCAAATGGATCAAATATGGGTAGGCTTGATGCACATGTGAAAACCAAATGCAAATGGCTAAAACAGCCCATAAATGGGTCATGTTGTCAAAACTGGTCAAGGAGCTAAATGGGGACCCAATGGGTCGGGTTGACCAAGATTGACCACGGTTGACCGTGTGTGCCCTCAAATGAGCTCAAGTGTGAGTTAGTTCAGCTTGATTTGGGCTGATTTGGATTGAGTTTTAATTAAGAAAAGAGTTGACTCAAATATGATGCATTAAGTATGTTGAGTTGGGTGAGTTGAGTTGGAATAAAAAGGGCCATGAGTCAAGTGAGTCAAAATGGAAATTAAAGGGACTGTAAAATCAGAGAGTTAAAGTGAATATGAGGAGGTGCCTTGGTCTCAAAAAAACCAAAACAAGTCCCACACGTTGGGGAATTGTTATGGTGGTTTCCATGCAAAGTCTTAAATGGATTTATGTAAATGAGATAAGATGCATGGGCTTACATGAATGGTTGCAACGGTTGGTACCAAGGGGTGCCTTGGATGGCACCCAATACCTCCTTGGTTTTAACAAGGATTAATGAGGAGAGATGAGGGAGTTTAAGCTAATTAACAAAAGGAAAGAAACACCTCATTTGGCCGATTGCACATTTCCAAATTTGGTGTTCCATCTCTCTCTCCCTCTCTCCAGACAATTTCTCTTGGCTGAACCAGTTACTGTGTTTCACCATTTGATCCAGCACCATTTCAGCAAAGGATTAAGGAAAAAGGAAAGAAAGGAAGCAAGAGGGAAGGAGCAAAGGAAATTGGTAAGATTTTCTTAAGTATTTAGTTAAATAAGTTGTAAAAAAGAGTATGATTTGGCCATCATTTGGCCGAATCCATCAAGGGTTAGACCTTGGATGGTAGTTCATAAATAAGATGGAAAAATTGATCATAGGTTCGGCCATTGGGGATGGCCGAACCCCATGAAAAGAATGGGTTAATTTGGATGGTTTTGTAAGACAAAACCATGGACTGTTTTTGATGCTAAGTTAGATTATGTACATGTTTTGGAAAGTTCTAAAATCATGGTTTTGAGTGTCATATGTTGGGCCATGGATTGGCTGAATATATCAAGAATTAAACCTTGGATTAGATGGTTTAAAAGGATAAAAAAAATATATCATTGGGTTCGGCCATCTTGGTTGGCCGAACCCCATGAAAAGAGAGGTTTTAGTTTAATGTTTTGGAAAGTCAAGAACCATGTCAACTATGGTGATTTTTACATATGTTAATTGGGTCATTTTGTGGCCGAATTAAGTACTGATGTAAAGTATTATGATGAGGTTTAAAGGATGAAAATTTAGAGCATGGAGTTCGGCCACTTTGGAATGGCCGAACCCCATGAAAGTAATTGATTAAATGGTATGGTTTTTGGGGATAAAAACCATACCATGTGTGAAGATTGCTAAAGGATTGTAAAATGGAATTAATTAATTGTATGGGATCGGCAATGGATGGTTAAACCTTGCTGTTTTTATGGCTTAGAAACAATAGATAAATAATGTGGAATTGTTGGAAGAATTACATCAAAAGAACCATAAGGTTAGGCCATGTCAATGGCCGAACCCCATGGGTCATCTTATGGAGTTTTATGTGATTTACTTGGAGTTATGGTTACTGTTTTGGGACTAGCCATTGGATGGCTGAACCATGTATTTATCTTAGTAAAAGAGTGCAGCTTAAGTTAAGTACATAGGTTAAAATTATTGAACCAAGGGAACCATTGGGTTCGGCCATGTGTATGGCCGAACCCCATGGACTGTCTTGTGGATTCAAATGGTTTCAAACTTGAAGATCATGGAACAATATGATGTGTTTAAAAAGGGTTTCAAGTGAGCATTTGGATATGGTTAGTGGTGTTTAAGGAAATTAAACAAAAGGTTAGCCTAAATGGCATAAAGGTAATTATTGATGAATTGTTCAAAGATGGAATGATCATAGGATTGGATGTATGGACCTAAACCAAAGTGGTATGGTTCGGCCATGTTGTACGGCCGAACCCTATCAAGGTATTTTTATGGTTTATGAGACCTAAACTTGATTAGAAATAAAGTAGATCAAGTATTTCACTTGCTGATTGTATAACAAGGAAGCGGAAGTTGAACGGCGTGCAAGTTGTGAGCAAGTGACGCTTTAAAAAAGAACAAACAGCGAAGCTAATCTTCGGTAGGTTTCCTACCTACTTGTAACCACAGTTTTATCTTGGTTTTTATGAGACTCATGTTTTATTTTATTGGTTTTTGGATAATGGATATTATTTACATGTTTTATATATACATTGGCATCTCATGCATGGACATGGGATGATGATTATAAACACCGGAGCCCACACTCCGTCGGAATGCCCGTGATGCAACTGTGGGGCCTCCTTAGGCGGTGAAAGTCCCTCCAGGAGAATTACCTGATGATTATAAACACCGGAGCCCACACTCCGTCGGAATGCCCATGATGCAACTGTGGGGCCTTCTTAGGTGGTGAAAGTCCCGCCATGAGAATTAATATGTTGATATAAGGCACGTCAAGTGCTGGCTATATGTATGTGTGATGGGGAGGGACTCATTACATTATATACATACATAGCATGGTTTTATATGTTTTTGATAATGATACACTTGATATATGCATGAATTATAATCTAACCATGTGGTAGCCTTGATCGAAAACCTACTGGGCGCGTTGATCTAACGCCCTAATTCTATCCTTAGAGGATAATGCAGGAACAGGGAAGGGGAAAGAGAAGGTTGATGACCAGGAGGGGAGCAAAGCTTAAGCGCTTGAATGATGATTGGGATTTCTATATTACTGTTATATTGAATACATCTTTATGGACATGTAATAGCTAGTATCTTTGCTATGGTTTGAATTATAGTATTGGTGTTGGATATATGAATTAAGTTATTGTGGATAAATGCTAAGTTTGGGATTAGTCTAATGAGGTTATTATGTTAAAGCAAACTTGACTTGTACTTTGCTATCTGATAATGGAGCAGTCTGAGTATTGATTGTAATTCCGCATATTTGACTTATTCCGCAATCAGTTATGTCTATTCCGTAAGTTGTACTTAGTTCCATGTGTGGATTATTTATCGTGGGATTAGTCCATGCACACATGGGTGGCCAGTTAAGGGTCGGACTTGGGTAGTCCGGACTTAGCTCTCGTCGTGACGCCGCCCGCTCTCTTCCGGAGTTATTCTATTATTATTATTAAAAAAAATTAGACTCTGATTTCTCGGAGAGGGCGGGGCTTACAAATATGTCCTACTTTACTGTGTTTGATAAACCTGTGTTTATCGTGATTGTCCTTCCCTTGCTGTTATAGTGTTGTTCTCAATTTGAATACTTCAGTCTGATTCTTAATAAAGTAAATTAATCCGGCCCCCTTGCAGCAGACTCCTAAGAGTCTGTCAGTTGGGATTCTTATCTTGTCAGTGAGACATGACACCGTCATAATCTTACTTTGAAAGATTCATATTTCCGGTTTCGCTCTGATACCAACTGTGAGCGCCCGTCCTCTTTCACTCACCGAAAATCAAAGTCTATTTTATTTTTTTTGAAATAAAGAGTGAGTGAGAGCGGGATGCCACGACACGAGCTAAGTCCGAGCTTCCAAAGCCCAGCCCTTAACTGGCCAACCATACGTGTGCGTGGACCGAGTGCACTAAAGCAGTTCACACGCATTAAAGTTACACTTGCGGAATAAATCCATTGCGGAATTAATATTTGTTCACATAGACCAACCATAACCTTTACTTAGCAAGGAAGTCAATCACCCAAGACTTAACTAAGCTTAATATCCGAAGGTAACATCAAACCATAGCAAAATAATATCTAAGTCATTACAATCCCAAAGTGCAATTAGCTCAAACACACTGTCCAAAACTAAAACTTAAAAATAAGCAACAAGCTACCCAAACTCCTAAGCTTGGCTCCTTTCGTGTCCATCGTCCGTTCCGTTCCCTGTATCATCATCTAAAGTAGAAGTAGGGCATTAGTCAACGCGCCCAATAGGAGTTCCAAGTAGAGTTATACACATAGGATTAGTATGAAGTCAAGATACAAAACATCATACCATACTTGTAAAACATAATACCTAAAAACAGAGCATGATAATAGAGATCATAATCATGCTGATAAAACCAAAACAGTGCATGATACTCATAACAAAATCATGCCAATGTAATGCCATGTCATGGGGTCATATGCTAATGATCAACACCCCCCGCCTCCCCCACATCCATATCACAAATTACATTAGTAGTCCCCTTGATGAACAAGCCACATCAAGTATTTCTGTCATGGCTCCCCACGAATGCCTTATCGGTCCCACCGAATGGAGCGTGGACTCCTTTTACATTACAAACATAATATAACTCTCCCCACGAATACTTTATCAGTCCCACCGAATGGAGCGTGGACTCCTCTAACATTTCAAACATAATATATCTCTCCCCACGAATACCATATCGGTCCCACCGAATGGAGCGTGGACTCCTCTCATATGTTCCCTCCCATGCCATGTATGAGATGTGAGTGCAACATGCTATTTCATATTAAGTTACATAATAGCTTTGAAATCCATTCTTAAAACATAAGCATTTTTTATACCAAAACTAGATCATCAATCATGGAAGTAAAAATCATTGCATGTACATATCCAAGTGTTTCAACAAGGTAGGAATCCTACCAACGTCCAAATATCGGGTCCTTGTGTTTCTGTCCAAAAACCGATCACCGATCGCGTCAAGCCGATCGTACCCTATTTGTGGAATCCCATTTACCTTATTACATTAAACACATATAGATACATCAATTTGTGATCCATTTAATTCCATTAACTCCTACATCATCCTAGGTTCATCTCCCTTTACCATCATAGTCTTTTATCCAGTTAAGTCCCCTAAGAGGTTTCCATCATACATTGGGACTGAACCATGTTTTAAGTCCACAAAAATGACTTAGTGGGGTTCGGCCATACAACATGGCCGAACCTCACTCTCTTGGTTTTGGGCCCGTCTTTTTAGTCCTTGATCATTTTAATCAATGTGGGTCCAAGATCATTCCATCTTTTGATTTATTAATCCCATCATCTTAGTTAATCATTTTACATTAATAAAAACAATTCTAAGTCCACAAAACAATCTCCATGGGGTTCGGCCATACAACATGGCCGAACCCATGGTCCTTTATTTTCACCATGTTCCCCTCTTTGCTATCACTCTTTCCATAGCTAATCTTGTAATGCCCCGCCCTTTTTCACTCGCCGAAAATCAGAGTCTATTTTTTTTTTTTTTAATAAAGATTGAAAGAGAGCGGGAACGTTACGACGTGAGCTAAGTCCGAGCTTCCAAAGCCCGACCCTTAACTGGCCAACCATGCGTGTGCGTGGACAAATCCACTAAAACATTTCACATACGATACTACGACTTGCGGAATACCCATTGCGGAAATAACATTGGATTACAGCATTTACTTAGCAAGGAAGGCAATCAATATAAATTAACTTAATCCAGATTAATCATCATTCGATCCATAGCAAATAGTCTAAGCTATTACATCCCCAAATACTAGCTACTCCAATTACAATGTCCATGAATAAACTTAAATAAAGTGAAACTAAATTTTCCAAGCTCCTAAGCTTGGTTCCGATCGCGTTCTTCGTTCCGTCCATTTCCTGTGTCATCATCTAAGGTAGAAGTAGGGCGTTAGACAATGCGCCCAGTAGGGTCAACACATGGATTAGTATAAACAAAATCACATAGATATAATAATATCAAAACCATGCAAGTGAATGCCATGCCATGGGTGTCATATGCCATGAGTCCCACCCATCATCCATATCACAAATACATAGTATCCTCTTGATGGAAACTCCTCATCAAGGTATCCCCACGAATGCCTTACGGATGCCAGGACGGAGTGTGGATCTCCGGTTACAAATCATTCATACATCCCTCTTGATGGATAATGCACATCAAGGTACCCCCACGAATGCCTTACGGACGCCCCGACAGAGCGTGGGTCTTCGGTTACATTTCATCCCTCCCATGCTATGCATGAGATGCAAGTCCAAACATGCTATGTAATAATACAAATCATAGCATTAAAATCTCATGTTTAAGACATATCATTTGATGCCAAAATAATTCAAGTAAAACATTCACATATACATATTCCATGGTCTTCAATAAGGTAGGAATCCTACCAACGTCCAATTATCGGGTCCTTGTGTTTCCGTCCAAAAATCGATCACCTATCACCCCAAGCCAATCGTTCACCGTTTGTGAAATTCCGTTACCTTATTACATTTAACATATACATATATCAATCTGGTGATCCATTTAATTCCATAAAATAACCAATTTAATTATTCCAATTGATTTAAACCATTCCCTTCATCCTTCCAATTTAATCTAACCATTTGGAAAATCATATAAATATTTCATTTCTAAAATCTGTAGGTTACTTCCTATCCACTATCCACTGTCCACTGTCCATTGTCCATTACCCATTGTCCACTGTCCACCAAAACTCACTTGTGGGGTTCGGCCATACAACATGGCCGAACCTCACTCTTTGGTTTTGACGCCCTTTTTAACCCTTGTTTTATTTTACACAAAATGGGTCCAACACCATCCATTCTTTGATTAATTAATCCAATCACATAAGTTAATCATTTAACAACCTAAGTCCATAAAGATATCATCTTCATCATACACCTAGGTTCATGAAAAGCCCTTCATGGGGTTCGGCCATACAACATGGCTGAACCCATGGTTCCTTATTTTGTCATTTCCCATCTTAGCCACCATTCATTTCATAGTTAATCACCTAACTTATTTATGTAATAGCCCGGACTTTTTAAATTAGTATAAATGTGGATATTATTTATTTTAATGATGGAAATTGGGAAAATTAATGAAATAGATGGTGAATGGATCAAAATATGGACAAAGGCCCAAGTATGGCCCAATGGACCGTGGGTTGGATTTAAAATCATTTAAATGGTCAATGATGGTCAATTGGGCCAAGGATGGTCAAATTGGGCCCAATACCCATTTGGGACCCAATGGGTCAAGATAATGTAAGCTCTAAGGTAAATGGGTAAGGGTGAATGTAATTGGGCCATGGACCCAATGGTGATCCAACTAGTTGGAATGGATTTAATTAAAATTAAATCACCTAAGTTGGTGATGAATTGACCAAAGTGACATGGCCGATTGGGACCCACCTCCACCTCACCAAATGAGGTGGCATGTGGACCAAGGATTGGTGGGGCCGGCCACCATGGTTGAATTGGTCAACCATGGGTGGATACATGGAGGGAATTTAAGAAAAAGAAATTAGGTTAAGTGGGAATTAATTAACCCAAGTGAATTATCTAATTAATTAAATAATTAAACTATTCAAAAGTGGGTCAAATGGTCAAATGGAAGACCCAAACAATCTTATCTCCAAAGCTCAAAAACGTTGGGTTTGGTGGTGGTTTATTCCAACCATCACCATAAAGCATAAAAAAAATCCCATGTTGGTTGGTGGGAAAAGTTAAGGGTGGAGTGTAAGTCACTCAACCAATGAGATGAATCTTATCCCTTTTCTCCATCTTTTTCCATCTAACTCTTTCACTCTCTCCCTCTCTTCCTTTCTCATTGCCGTCCCTCAACCCCAAGGAGAAGAGAGGAAGAAAAATAAGAAGAGAAGAAAAGAGAAGAAAAGTGCGAGTGTTGGCCCACCTCTTCAAGATCAAGAGTTGGGGTAGTTCTTCTCATCATCTCCTCATTTCCCTCTCTCAAATCTACTCCATCTTGGCCGACCCAAGCTTTGATGTTTTTCATTTGATCAAGCTCATCTTGGCCGACCAATCAAAGAGAGGAAGAAGAGAAAGGGCTAAGGAAATCAAGAGGAGAAAGAAAAGCCGGAGGAGTCGTCGGATTGTAAGTAATTCTTAAACAAGAATTTTACATTTTAAGGGTTAAGAGGTAATTATGGAGCCCATTTCTTGGATTGGTTGGTGGCCAAATTGTCATGGGCCTTGGATCTCAAATCCATCCAATGAAAGGAGGAAGAATGGGCAAACCCTAATGGATAAATTAGGTCAAAAAAAAAAAATGAAGGATGCATTAAGGATTTTATGTATTAAAATTTATTTAAGCATGGATGTGTGTGATTTTTAGAAGGAATCATGGTGAGTAATTAAGTAAATTTAAATGGAGTTTTTAAGATCAAAACCATGGTAGGTGATTGAATGAGTTTAATGAGGTTATAAAGAATGGAAGACATGGAGGATGAATTATGATTTTAAGGTGTTAATGACTAAATGTAGTGATTTTTATAAGAATTTTAAATGAGGAAATTCATGAAGATGTAAATGGGTTTATGGCCTTAAAAGACATGAATGAATGATGGACCATGAACCTATGGTGATGTAATGGTGGCTTTAAATGGATTTAAAAGGATAGAAAGTGTGGAGTAATGTGTTAATGAATTGGAGGCTTAAAAGGGTCAAATGTTTGCAATTTTTAAAGGGATCTTAGTGAAGAAAAATCATGGAAGGTATTAATGATTTTTAATGGCCTCAAAGGTAGTAGAGGAAGATGAACCCTATGGTGTTGTATTTGGAGTTTTAATGAGTGTAAAATTATGGAAATTGATGGAGAGTGATTGGTGAACTTAGAGGTATTTGGATCATAGGGATGATGAGGGAATGTTGGCAACCTTAATGGATTTTAAATGTAGTTAGTGATGATCAAAATTAATGATTTAAATGCATGATGTAAACCCCCTCAAGGAAGGACTTATGGTGGAGCCAAATGGCGTATATAAACCCAAGTAAAAATGGGGAAAAAGACATCATGGTTCGGCCATGGTGTATGGCCGAACCCATGACCCATTTGTGGGTCAATTTATGGGTTAAATTTGGTATCTACATGTGAGTAATGAATGGGGATTAGGTAATCAAGTGGCTAATTTGTGATGATGTTATGTCATGGCTAAGGAGTCATTAAGGGATCCAAGTCTATGATCAATTGATGGGCTAAGTATGGGGTTATGTATGTGTTTAAATGAATAAGGATTAGGTTAATTAAATGGTTGATGTTAATAATCTTATGACATCGTTGATGGGTCGTTAACGGATCTAAGTTATGGATCATTAATGGATCTAAGTTATGGGTCAATTATGAACAAAAATGTACGTGGTAAAAATGAATTATTAACCATGGAAGGGTAGTGGCAAAATCGTTAAGTAATGGCAAAATTCAAGAACCATGGGTTCGGCCAGGTGTTGGCCGAACCCCATGGAAGATGATCGTGAACTTAGGGACGCTAAGTAATAACTTATGTGTGATTAATAAGCATAGGGTGACTGATTTTTGACTCATGTAATTAAGATAATCAATGGATTAAATGGGACCCACAAAACTACTAGTGAGGTTCGGCCATGGTGTATGACCGAACCCCACTAAGGCATGTATTAGGGACTTAATCATGGATAAAATATGGACTGATTTGGTAATGTATAATAAGGTATCGGGACATCGCAATCGGTGCGCGTTCGGCGACCATTCGTGAATGGAAGCGTAAAGGGACGCTAGTCGGTATTCGGTAGGATTCCTACCTTTTTGTAAGCCATGGATTATGTGTTATGTATGGTTTTTTCCTTGATTTATTTTGGTAAGCATATAATTGTTTTAAGATGGGTTTTAAGCCTATGATGTGTATATTGATGCTTTGCTTGATCTATTTTTTATAATCAAATTATGTTTTATTGATGGGATTTTAAATGTCATGGTTTGTGCTATCATATATATTACATGGCATATGGCATCTACATCTCATGCATGACATGGGAGGGATATGGCATGGAAGGAGGAAAATAAAGAAACTGGAGTCCATGCTCCGTCAGGACGACCGAGAAGCAAACATGGGGACAACTTGACGAGGTTTTGCCGTCAAGGGGGATGATTTGTGATTGTTTATATCTTGACGAGGTTTTCCCATCAAGGGGGATGATTTGTTGTTGTTTATATCTTGACGAGGTTTTGCCATCAAGGGGGATGATTTATGATTGTTTATATCTTGATGAGGTTTTGCCGTTAAGGGGGATGATTTGTGATTGTTTATATCTTGACGAGGTTTTGCCGTCAAGGGGGATGATTTGTGATTGTTTATATCTTGACGAGGTTTTGCCGTCAAGGGGATGATATGG